>CM036618.1:123637190-124237190 GCA_020746105.1 Trogon surrucura | reverse complement strand
AGAAGTATTATAAAATCCACCGGGTAGGAAAATGCAGTAGAATAAGTGTTTTGCTACAATCTTGTGACTTCTGATAGAGGATTGTTCTGAATTCTCGTGGTAAATTTTGCTATGAAAGTTGCAGGCTGCATGTAGGTGTATTTAGTTTTCATAGAGTTACTGACCAGAAGAGAAGGGAAAATTCTGCCAGTTTTGTTCTGTGAGAAAGTGCCAGTTCTACGTGCCAGTATCATTTTATTAAAAAATATTTTTGAGCATATGAAAATAACGTACATGATGTGCAGTCTTTTTTCCCCTTGCCAACCACCTTGAATTTTTATCTTGTATTGATTTTGAAAATTTTGTCTTGTTTTAATGGAAATAAATGTTATTGATTTAAGAAGCCTGTGAGTTTTTTGTAGATACTCGTAAGAACTAAGTGCATAAATGTTGTTTGATGGTCTCAGTCATGCATGTGTATTTGTGATTAAATTGCAGCATCGCGGTACAGGCTTTTTATCTGCCAAGAACAGGAGGTTGTTGAATGCAGCGCTACTCCAAATCTACGAGAATGTAAAATAATTTTTATCTGCAATGAGTTTTGAAGCTGGATTAAAAGTTCATGAGTGAGCTGCCCTACAAATGACCCAACTATGCGAAATATCAAACTAAGCTGTGTTAAAAATGTGTTTAACTCTGCCTTCCACTGCCGCAGTAGTGATCGTACCCTTTAGAAAGTCTGTAAAATCTATGAACAGGTTAGTTTCCATGATTCTGTTTCTAGAAATTGCCATGTGGATGTCCTGTATGTGTGCAGTTGGTATCGTGGGAAGGCTACAGTGTGCGTCCTCCTGTCACGTGTGTTTAAGTTGCTGCGCTGTGGAGCTCTGCCTGTTTGCTTGATGGCCAGAAATTTCGGAGAAAGGGCCAGAATTTTAAATTCGGTGATGACTCCAAGGGAAAACGACGACGTGTTAGGAGAGATGTGGACATAGGGTTGCCCCAGTCTGTAAATATAGAACTATGAATAGCCTGGGCATATTTGATGTGACTGAGAGGACAATTTGCCCGAAGGGAATCAATTTTTTTAAAACAACAACATTGTTTCCTGTTCTTGTTGAGTATATGGGCTTACTGTGATGTGTTGGGAAACTGCTCCTCTGCATCAGATGCTTGTTTGAGCAATTGGGTGAAGTTCCCTGCTTCTGTCTAGGTACCTCCCTCTCCACTCCAGGTAAATGTAAAACCTTAGTTCTTAGTGATATCTAAAAGAGCAGTAGAGACATTCCTCCTGCAGCTCTTCTTGGTGAAATCTAATCTGTGTCAACTGCATCACTCTCATGAGGTTTTTTTTTCCCTCCATTTCTTAATAGTTAGGAAGTAAAGAAGGCTGCACTCACATTAAATTTATCTTTCTACAGGAATAGATTTACTGTTGAATTCCCCTATTGGCCATATCTATAAATAAGCCAAAGGCTTTTCTAGGCTTGAGGCTGAGTGATAGCACAGAGTGGCTGCATCCCCAAGGTTACTGTCTCGTCCTGTCTTTGAGAATCAGCGTGGTGGAGGTTGATGGAACTATCAGCCAGCCTGAAGGCTACAGCAGCTGACAGAAACTTGCACAGGACTGCATGAGCTCCTCTACTGTGGGAATCACAAGGGCTTTGAATGCAAATTTGATAGGGGTGGTGGCAAGTGGGCAGCATCCTCAATTTGGGGGGAGGGTTGTGCACCCCCCAGCCTTCAGTAGGTGCCCGTTGCTTGTCAGTCTGGTGTGGGAGCAGCATGTTTCCTGCTGTTTGCCATTGTTCCCTGCATGCTCAGCAAGTGTAAAGAGTGGACAACAGCGATACACCATGTCCAAGCAGCACTTTTCATTCTACGCTTCTAGGCCGTGTCCCCATAGATAACAGGGGACATCTTTGTGGAGTTCTATCCCCTTGGGTCTTGTCGCTTCATATCACTGAGCTTCCAGATCTCTACGTTGCCTCTTGCCGACAGAGGTCCCAGAAAGCATTGAAGTTGCTTTTACCTTCACTGTGATTTGGAATATCCAAAAGTAGATCTTTTTGGGCCCCTCACTACAAGAGGGACATCGAGGTGCTGGAGAGGGTACAGAGTTGGGCTGCCAAGCTAGTAAAGGGCTTAGAACACAAGTCGTGTGAGAAAAGGCTGAGGGATCTGGGGCTGTTTAGCCTAGAGAAGAGGAGATTGAGGGGACACCTCATTGCTCTCTACAATTACCTAAAGGGAGGTTGTAGACAAGTGGGGGTTGGTCTGTTCGCCCTAGTGGAGAGTGATAGGATGAGGGAAAATGGATTTAAATTGCACCAGGGGAGGTTCAGGTTAGATACCAGGGAGAATTTCTTTACTGAAAGGGTTGTCAGACATTGGAACAGGCTGCCCAGGGAGGTGGTTGAGTCACCGTCTCTGGAAGTGTTTAAGAGACGACTAGATGTTGCGTTGGGGGACATCGTTTAGTAGGTTGATAGAGCTGGGACAACAGCTGGACTCGATGATCTTCAAAGTCTCTTCCAGCTGAAACTGTTCTATGATTCTATGAAGATTCCAGCACATAAATGTTTCCAGTGGTCAAGATGATTGTTTGCTAGAAGAGCTTTTTGGTGCAGACGTCAGGTCATGTAGTCTCTGGCCTGGCTGTGATAGCACAAAGGTGTGGGATGCTGCTCTGTGCGTAAGATCAGGAAAATTCCTTTTTCTTCTTCCTGAGAGGTAGTTTGTGCACAGATCTGTGTTCTGTATTTTGCCACATAAACTTGCTGAGGCCTGGCTGTCATGGACACAGGGAACAATCAGGCAGGAGAGGAAAAATAACTGCCTGAGACTGACTGTAGTGATAATGTCATTGAATACGTAATCATGGCTGGAGGTGGCCTTTGCTCAAAAGAGATGGTGCCTGTGATTGAGCTTCTTTTAATATATTATTAATCCCTTGTCCCTGAATGGCTCCCTCATTTCCATTTCAATTATTTAAGCCTAGGAAAGCACAATGATAATTTTATTGTTAGTTATTATGTGCAATTTTATTGTATTTTGCATTTTCATTCAAACCGCAGTAATTACTTCAGTAGCCATGGTGACAAAACACGCTCGCACAAACAGGAGAAGACCTTGGTCTGGCAGCAGCTTCCTTACTGTGTAATCGGTTGCTCCTTTGAATTAAAGGTATATTTACCTCCAAATGATTGAAATAAACTGTGTGATTAGCTGTATCATTTGTAGTCTTTGGAAGTTCTCCATAAGCTTTTAGTGTGTGTATGTTTGTTTTGAGGAAACTTCAATGAAGTAAAATGTTTGAACTGCCTGCTAAACCTATTTTCGATGAATACTATCTCTAAAACACTAGGCCCACTTCAGAGGCACCTGCTTTTGTTGCATCAGATAGTGACTCCTGATCTTGGAGCAGGAATTCTGTATTTATTTATTCCTTGCAGAACAGAGTTGTGAGAAGATACTCTGCCATCATTATGAGATTGAAAGGACATTTTGCTAGTTTATTTGTTCTTGTCTCTGTGTTGAATATTAAAATAAAAATAGACTCTGTTATGTGTGCTGTAACACAAAAAATTGTGTTTCCTTGTTGGTTGATTTTTATTGCCCGAAAAGGACTTTGATCTCGCAAGCTGGAATGATAAGCACGTTATATAGTTAGTTTGTGAGTTGCTCTCAAAGGCTTATTCCAGTCTTTTGCCTGATTCCCACTGAAGCGTTTGTCAGGATAACTGACTTGTGATATGGCAGATGAAATGGTTTTTTGCAAGTATTGTATGTGACAAACGACCATCTGTTTTTGCCTTCAGTAGGATAACTTTTTTTTTGCGGTGGTCATGGCGCTTTCTCGATCTCTGGTTCTTGCTTTGATCGGTTGGGTTATGTTCATCTGTCTCGATGCACAAAGTAAGTAGTGTTATTTTTATAAATGCTTGTGAGTCTCCTCCTGCTTTTATTGAAACTGAACAAAGACAAATTTATTAAATGCACTTAAATCACCATCCTAGAAGTTTGCAATGTATCTATGTGTCGACTGGTAAAATGTTAACAGCTAAACAAGCAATCTTCTCGCTGCCCATGGAAGTGGTCTGTGGACTTTCAGGAGCTCAGTGATCACAAGTCGAGAACTGTGACTCTTGTATGTGCAGTGGGTTTTTACAAATTCTCTTTGAACTTTTTTGGATTTGGTTATTTTGTGTCTGCAGTGGAGGTTAATTAACTAGGCTGAAGCTGAGTCTGAAGCTGTATAGTTTTGAAGTTGGGATCAGGTTAATTTCTTGCTGCTGCTATTCTGCTAAATTAGATTGTAGCTACCATTTCATTGTAGAGGTGAGGACTCCATTAAAAGTTCTCTTTGATGTTTTGAGGAAAGGGCTTCCAGACAGAAAACTGTACCCATCCGTTAGCTGTTGGGGTAGAAACCATGTCTGTGTGCTTAAACTTGAGGTCTTAATACAATTATGGTCCTTCAGCCTCCCTACAGAATTTTCACAACAGTGAAAACACTCATGTCTTTTCTTTGTTTCTGATAGCTCCAGAGGAGCACCAGGACTAGTCATGGGATTTTTTTTCATTTTTTTTTTTCCTTGTGAAAAAAGCAACAAGCACTTTTATGTAGTTATTGAATTTCCTTTACTCAACCGTGATGTAACATTCCAACCCTATCCAAGCTTCCAGGTTTTTGATCTTTTTCAGTAGTCAAGAACCCTGCTTTCCTAAGTAGGCTTTTGAATACTTGGAGATGGAGGCAGCGAATTAGACCCATAACCGGCAGCTTCTGGCTGCAGAAGTATTCTCTGGGGTTTGTTCAGTTGCTGATCACTTTGAATATATGCTCAGGGTGGCAAGAATAGCGAGGGAAGATCTTAGCATTGGCATAAACCCTCAGAAGACCACAAAAGTCCCACAGGTATCCATAAGAGCATAGACTGCACTTCAGTAGCTTTGCTGAGTAATTCTGGGAAGGGAAAATCTGGTGGGTTTCTAGATATCTGTGTGTGTAGTTGGCCAATCTAGAAGAAGAGTCTGTTGCTTTTTACCACGGAAAAGAGAGAGAGATCACTGAGGTACAGTTAAGCCACTTCTCAGGGAAAAGCTGTACTTCAGAAGTGTCAACTCCTTTAAGTGTTTAAGGAGAATAAACTTCAGGTAAATCTGTCACTGTGCCTTTATCCTAAGGTCTTGGCTTCTTGCTAACATTTCAGTGGTGAATAGCTTTGTGTTTGCAGTTTTCTTGGGAGTAGAAAATATTTGTAAAGCCACAGTGCAAAAGTAGGTTTGGTTACGATTTCCACAAATGTTTCAGCAGGCAATTAACATAGTGATTAACTAGTGTCAGGCAATAAAGCCGAAGTTTCAATCTGGTCAGGGTACAAAGAAAGGACAGTTCCGTAACTAATGTTTGCACATCCTTTTTTATAGCTGCTTTTTAAGTTGTGCAGCCCTTTATCATAGAATTTTTTGGGACAAGGATATAGACTGGATCCTAGACACCAGCATTTACCTACTCCATATAATGTTTTACTGTTTTAAACCCTGAAAATTTCAATAAGGTGCCACCATGCTAAATGTCTTTTAGCTTAATTTGAACTAGTGCGTGTGTCTGGTTTTGTGTAACATAAGCTTTTTTACCTTGTACTATTTCTGGATATAATCCCTCTGTGTCATTTGTACATGACTTTTACTTTTCTTTTTAGAAACCACAAGTATAAATTGTGACACAACACCTGAGCCAGTCAGCCTGTCAGGCTTTTTGGATAACTATACAGGTAAAATCATGATTCTCTCCAGGAATTGTCTGATTAGTGCATGTAGTACTTTAATGTTTCGTGTAGTTGCTGTATTTTATGAGTCTGCATTTTTAATTGTTGTACAATAGTCTTCATGGCTGCCTGTGTGGCATAGTCCTTAGTAGAATAAATAAATATAAAACCCAAAAGAATCCAGGGAGAGCAGATGGGAGTGCAGAGGAACAAGCAGACTTGCAGCACAGGGAGTTACAGGATCAATGCCGGCCGCTCGATATATTGGTATTTTCTATTCCAGTTTTCTTTGTTAGTGTAACCCGCTCTGTATTGATACTTCTTGTCTGGATGGAGGGTTAGGCAGTGTATCAGCAGGCAAAGGTAGGTTTTGTTTTCCTAGAACACTTTCTTCTAAGAGTTTCAACACCACGAAATGCTGTGCCCCAAGACACAGCCCTGCTGGTTTGTGCTTGTTGCCATCTGATTGGACTTTCTCCTTACGTGCAATTGTAGTCCAGTATCTTTGGGCTGGCAGCTGACAGCATTCCAGACACTCCCTGCCCTTGCAAGAAGACAAGCTTCCCTTCCTTTAGGCACTTAGAGACCAAGGCCCGCAAGTCTGTATGTGGAGAACTGGGATGGGCCTGTTACAGCCTAAATTAGTAGCGGTGAAGTAAGAAACAGAGCTGAAGATCATGGTAAATGCTCAGGAAAGATATTGGGAGGGGAGAAGTGATTATGGGTTTGCAATCCAGATAATGCGTTCCAAGAGAAACTAAGTATTATTTCGTAAATGCAAGTATCTTGACAATACGAGTAAAGCAACCTTATTTAATAAAATTGCCAGTAGCACCACACTGGGTGGTTTAAAAGGATACATTTCAAACACAAGTTCAAACACAGAGCTGCTGTTTAACCAAGCAAGTAATACACTCACTACTGAAATGATCATGAGTCTAATATGAATCATGAAAATGACAACAACTTTTAGTATTTTTAAGACAGTAGTTCCTAAATGCACAGTTGAAGAAAGTCACTTTCAAATTGATTCAAAGGCTGTGTTCTTCCGTGTTTGTGTTCTGTACCTATAGGAACAGATAAAAGGAGGGGCCATACACTTACCATTCTGTACCAAAAACAGAAATTAAACAACCACAAGCCTGAATCAAGGTTGACGCTGGATTCTACCTGCTTGATAGATTTACCCTAGAGCTATGGAGTGCGCTTGTTTGGAAGATAGCAAAACTCATCCCGTGCAGCCCTGACTAGCTTCTCAATGATTTTGATGACATTGTAATTGCATTTTGACACTACATGCAAAAAAAGTTATTCAGCTTAAAGCTATTTCCAGGAAGTGGCGGAAATTTAGGTGTAAATTATGCCAAGCTTTTTAATTCTGGGCATACTCTTACAGAGTGTAAATAATCTGGAAAAAGTGAGTTTGTGTGGTTTTAGAAACATATCAATACACTTGTGCATAGTACTCAGGGAGACTTCAGCAGATCTCATGATTTAGCTGAAAATGCCAAGACAAAGTACAGTGTAACCAAAGGTAACCAGTAATCAAGTTGTCAATAGGTGTGAAACGATTTCTTTTCCATAAAGCAATCTGGTTTGTTGCACTTTTTCTTACAGGTGATATAGAATGGATTACGAATATCCCACCTGATGTACATTTGGATTTAAAAGAGTATTTGTTCCCCGAACACTTAGAATATGTGGAGCTGGTATATACTGATGGATCTAATAATGCAACAGTGAGGACCCTTAAACCACTGGATGTTGATTCTATTGAGGTATTCTTTCTGCTGGACATAAAACCTGGATATAAAATTTTTCTTGACAGGTGAAAAAAGGCAGCACTAAGACATAGATTTTAACTGTTCATTCTCTTACAATACAGGTTGGTATTTCAAGAGGGTGACTCATCAAGAAGAGCACCATAGACTTTAGTGTTTACCTCTTAATAATACCGGTTCAATGTCTTCAGTTTCCTGTAACTGTAAAATTATCTGGCATGTGACAGTCAGCAGAGTTCTTCCCTAATCACAGATCGTCACTTGTAATGAAAGCTGTAAATGCACAGTTATGATAGGTGTCACTTTTCTTCCAACTCATCTCTCGGTAACACCAACTATTTCATCAAAATGAGATTGTTCGGGTATAATTTGGTACAAGGCAATCCTTAATCACAGGAATATTTATACAAGTACTTAACTGCAAACGTGAATAGATCCACTGACCTCTCTTGGTCGATGCACAAAAGGGTAGATCCTCATTCTAAGGCCGTTCTTGCTCTGTGAAGCAATATTGGTGTTTTTCCTGGATCTGTGCAGGATGCCAATGGTAGATGAATGGCAGCCAAATAAACTTTGCAGTTAATAATCTGTAGTGACTTTACTATGCGTTATAAGCAGTGTGTTTTGGTAAAACACACCTGAAGATTCAGGTGCTAGAAGTTGTTTTGTACAGTTTTGACATAAACATTCTTTGACAATTCTATTAGGAGTTCATAGATTTTATTACTTATTTGCTTGTTTGATCATTTTTAGAGTTACAATATCTTCTATGCTCTTGTTTGCCGAAGGATTGGAACGGTAAGTAAAAGGTGTCTTTTATCAACTCTTTTTTAATCTAAGTTTAATGCAAATTATCATTTTCTGAAAAACTATTTCATTTGAAGATATGATGCAGGGAGTTAAGAGTCCCTTGTAGAAGACATATTTGTTTAAATGTGCCAAATGGAATGAGTGGTTTTGTTCGCTGAAAACCTAAGGTAATTTTTTTAAAGTTAATCTTAAGATATTTTCACAAACTTTCTACTCCATTATTGGAAATGGCAGTCTAACTCGTTGCGGATTTTAGTACTGAAGATCTCATTTTATATGATGACATTAAATGTTAGCAGTATGCTGTCACCTCACTGCTGCCACTTCTGACATGTCTTTTGCTTCTGTTACAAAGACTGATGAGATAGAGAATGTCCGGGACATAGTCTTAGAAGACATAAATGACAATTCTCCAAAATTTCTACAGACTCACTATAATGCTTCGGTATCAGAGGTGGGTTATGGCGAATGTTAATACTTTTTCCTGTGATATTTTAAAATTATTTGGGGGGGGTCAAAACATATGAGGTTCTAATGTGACCGCACTGGTATTAGATCACTGCACGCACTCTTGTGGTGCTTTGCTATGCCTTTCCGTGGGCAGGGAGGAGAGCAGCTGAGCTGCTAGAAGTTAGGCAAGATACCTCACGGGACTTGTGACTGAGCGTTTGCTGATCAATATTTCCTCTAGGTATCTGCAATAAATTCCATTGTTATAAAAGTGGAAGCTGAGGATAAAGATTTTTCACCTATGTGGAGCCTCATTACTTACAGTCTTTGGGTGAGTGCCCTTTGTTTGTCAGAGACTGAACATCAGTCTCCATTTCATACAAAATAAAGCCTAGGACCAGATCAAAGTACATTATCTTGCACTGTGCGGGTAAGATTACAAATCACAGAAAGCTAGCATCAGATAGACCAATTAAAATTCGAATTTGTACCTCAGGATCAGCCTAGCATGCAGCGAATCTTGTTTCTTAACATGTGTGAGATGTTGTGTGGCACTTTTCAGCTACAGCTGAGGAACTCGGTGGTTCTTTTTTGGAGCAGGAGTGAAGCAGTTTCTTTCTTCTTGGAGTTCTTTGGTTTGTTGTTGCTTTCTAGTCCTGCTGCGCTGTTGCCACCTGAAGTAAGATTATTTCAGCTAACTTGAGCTATCTGTGGTGGAGATCTTCACATCTGAGCTTGATGTCTCTGCTTGTTTAATAGCTGGGGAAGAGAAGCCGATGCCGTTCATTTAGGCTGCTTTAGTTATTGACCACAGGATGAGACACATCAGGTAGAAAGCCTAATGGCACTGATAGGAGAGGCAACAGAATGTGTTGAAGAGAGTCTGCATTTTCCTTTGCAGTGGTGGTGTCTTTTATGAAGGATAGCCCAATAATAAAGGTGGTAAGAGAAAAGAAAATGTATTTCATTGTTAATCATGCAAAATATGATTTATTCATTTAATAGGGTCCAAACTCTGATTACTTTTATATAAGGGAAGGAGATGGAAACATCATGGTGAATAAAACATTGGATTATAACAAGATCAACCTTTTCAATTTAACAGTCCAAGCAAAGGTATGATATAAATTAAAAGAATGAGAACCCAAGTAGTTCTACAATAGTACTTCCTTTGATATAACATTCCAATTTCTACAAATTTCTACAAATTACAATTTCTACAAACTTAGGGAGTTCCCAAGCCAAAATGCTGTGCCTGCATCTTGGCTTGTACTGCAGATGAAGTAGCACATTCTTAATATTTGAACAATAATATCTTCATATTTAAACAATATTAATATTGTTTAAATCTCCCCTCAAATACCAGCCCAAGTTTATTTCTGTGTTTATTTCTTTAAGTACATATATTGTACATATTTATTCCTCACTATTCACCTTTTCATTTTTTGCAGATCTGTCCTATCTTTGCTGCATGTTACCACCTGTAGTCTTTTTGTGTGTCTCTTGAGAGTTGAATATATATTTGCCTTCAATTCCTTTTTGAATTAAAAAGAAGTCATTTTGCCACATTTATTGTGGTATCTCGCAAATAGTCCAGCTGCAGCAGGAAACGTGCTGTTACCACATTCTACACGCTACTGTGTAACACCTGCCTGATATAAAACTAGTAACTAAAACCAATTACCTTTTGGTAGTATTATTCCTAGAACTGCATTTCGGGGAATGGAAAAATTTGGCAGGCCGAGAAGTCTCAGATTAAAAATGTTTAAATGCTGCAAAGCACGGATAATCCTCTGCTGCATTTTCCGTGACAAAACTGCTCTTCTGTGACATTGTGGTTTCTTTTTTTCCTTCTCTTGGAATGCAGGAAAGGATGGGAGAGAACAGTGATACTGCATCATTAATAATTACCATAGAAGATTATGATACATTGAACCCCTATTTCAGTCAATCAGTGTACAATGGAAAAATCAGTGAAAACCAGGTAAAACGTTTTCACTGAAGACTGCAAATGTAAATGGATTATTCCTGCCCACAGTGCTTTTCTCTCAAGGATACTTCATCTTTGAGCAGCTTAAGACAGCGGGCTGCTTTGGTTTGTGCTAGCTGGTGAATTGTAAAGTTCCCCACCATAGACCTCTCTGCTACAGAGATGTTTTGTTTTGTGTTTGAGGGGGAAAAGAAGAAAAGAAAAAAAGGCAAAAATAAAACAGATGTTTTAGCAGGACTTTTAATGTAAGCTTGGAAGGGCTTGACTGCCCATCAGTCCTGGAGTTGGTTGCCTAGTTGCAGTTTTAATGGTGTAATTCCTTCATTCTGCCTTATGATCAGATAAGCAAAATAAGACTCTGAACAGTAAGCTGTGGTTTATATTCTATTGTGATTTATTTTTTTTTCTATATGGGGTGGAAATTTCTAGGTGGAATATATTTGTTCAACTTAGGCTTCTGTATGTATTGACCAAAAAGAAGCAATCACAGTATAATATTAGCAGAGTAATCCCCTGAAATTAAGATAGTTAATTATCTTCATTATCCCTCTTTCTTTATCATTATTCTCAACATATTTTAAACCACATATGCTTTTGGTGTTACAACGTTGGTGTCCTTTTTGTTAGATGGTCACATTTAATTCAAAGGAATCCTTTTAGATCTTCTAAAATATTTTTATCTTTTAAATAAATTACTGTTTTTACTAGGGCTGCAATGTAGACTTGCATATTGTTTTCCAGGAGAGGAATGGAACTGAAATATTCAGTGTTCTTGACAGGAATTCCATCAGTGACTACTGCTTCATAGTGTGGTGTTTCTCAAACACAGTGTATTCATCAAGTATTTTGGTTATCATTTTCTTCTGTAAAGAGAAAGAGAGAGATTTTCTTCCTGATCCCAGTCAATGAAAACATGCTTTTTGTTTCTTTAATCAAAATTGTGACTTTACAAACAATTTCAAGTTTATGTGTATTTTTTTTTCAAGTTGATCAAGTTGATATCTGTTTTCTAGACGGGTCGTCTGGCTATTCTCCCAGAGGACATACTGGCCAAAGACGGAGACGCGGGTATAAATGAAAAAGTAAACTACAACATCAAACTAGGTAAGAGCCTTTATTTTCTGCTAGACATTCATGCAGTAACTTATGATGGCTGTGTTACTGAAGAGAATGATGAGGAAATGCAGCGTATGGTCACATGTCTTAACTGTGTACACCTTGGCTACAGTGCCCCTCCACAAGCTAAATCAACTTAATTTCAGTCATTATAACAGGGTCCAACTATTTTAAAAATGCGTAGATGCTCTTAACCCCCCTCCTATAAACAAGCCCCGATTCAAAGTGAAAGTCAGCTTAGAGGTTTGCGTTTCATCTAAGGATTTCCATTCAGGGCCACCTAGAGAGACAATTCCGTCAGGAGCTTTTCCTTCTCCGGAGCAGAAAAACTCATGAGATGCTTAATTTGAGACACTGGAAGTGCGAGTGACTTTCCTAAGAATTGTTTTGAGGACAGAGTGTTGGGGGAAAAAAAGCCTTTTACCTTGAATGTCTGTTCATTTTTGCTATGGTTGAGAAGACAGCAGTCATAAAAGGGACAGATCAGGCTTAACTGCTCTGGTTATTCTCATTAACCCATGGCAATTTGTTGCTTTGCAGTGAAACCCCCAGCCTATAGCAATGCCTTTTCAATCGATGCAGACACTGGAGTGTTGGAAGTAAAGACTGCAGTTGACAGAGAAGAGTGTCCCTCTCTTGTTGTGGGCATTCAGGTAATGATTGCTTTAGAGTTCAGTGTGTTAATACCAAGTCTCAGTTTCGTAAAATAATATGTGAATCCATGTTGCTGTATTGTTTCTGAGTATTTATCCTAGTAATTTTAAAGGGCAGTTGGTATCAAGGCTCCATCCTGCCATTTAAAATGCAAAATAAAGGAAAAGGTAATTCACTTGATATATGAAGTCATATCCCTGTGTTAAACTGAAACAGCTCACTGATATCAGGGTATGGAATTTACAGCTACAAACTTTGTTTTCCAGGCAACTCAGCAAGACAATATTTTCAAAATGGCTGATGCAGTAGTTCTGGTTACTATTGAAGATGTGAATGACAATTATCCAGTATTGTCACAACCAAGTTACAATGTCTCAATTCTAGAAAATTCCCCAAATGGAATGCAAGTTCTTCAAGTAACAGCTACTGACAAAGACGAGGTAAAATGACAATGTTGTCAAATACATTGCTACGAATGCCATGTTTCCAAAATACAATATAAAATGCATTTATACAGGTTATGCAGGTATGGCGAATAGTGCTGCAGATTATTTTTTTTCCTATCTAAATATGCTTAAGCAAAGGAAACTTAATTTCACATCTTTAAGGGGTAGAGTACTGCAGCCAGAAGAATAAATTTAGGCTGTTTCTGAAACTCCTCTGGTTTGCATAAGGTCCCAAATATGAAAGTGCAGAAGTGCAAAATGATCTGTAACCTCAACCCAAAAAACTAAATGCTCTCCACCTGGACAATAAGAAGAAAACATCCTATGGGTCTAGCTCAGTGATTGTCCTATTTAATAACAAATATCATTATTGCTTGCAGGGAGGCTTCCAAGGAACGTTCATTCTCACTCCAGCTGACGGTCCCTTCCAGCTGAGCCAAGCTGGGATGCTAACTGTGAGGAACTCCACACTGTTGGATAGGGAGAGAATACCATCTATTCATCTTGAGGTACTGAAAATAAACCTGCTTCTTTCCAAAGCAACCCAAGGCAAGCAGGTGATTACCTGTCCTGGCAAGAAGCAGACTCTCTCCTATGGAGGAGCAGCTTATTTGAAAACTCTCACGTTAGAGCTATCTGTAAGGAAATGCCCCTCGTGATACAGTTTATTAAGCTCGCAATTGTCAGCTTGCTTACTACTTCCAGAATGTATTTGAACCGAGCAATAATTTTACTGCATCGTTTCTGAAGGTCACTGCTAGAGATCATTTGGCACCTTACTATGAAGCACGCTCTGCAATCAACATATCATTGCTAGATGAAAATGACAACAGCCCAACCTTTAGAGGCACGCCATATAAACGCGATGTTTTCGTCAACATGACTGCAGGAATGTCCATTCTTCAGGTACTAGAAATACTGAGTAAAAATGACATGTTTATGAGTTGAATGTATGCACGAGTTCTTAGTTAAACTTGTGTAGTGGTCCTACTGAATAGAGGATCTTTTCTGAGCTCCTCTGAGTCCAGAAACAAGCCACCTTTCGTTTTAAAAGCTTACTCCTGTTGATATTCCATAATCCCAGTGTCCTGGATGCTCTAATTGTATCCTGGGTCAGCAAGCAAATGATAAAGGATTTTTATTTTTGATCTTAAATGATGTTGAACCATCCTGAATTGCACGAACATAAGACAGAGAAAATAAAGATTCTTGGATTTAGTTGTTATAAGGTGCATAATAGAAAGGGAATGTTGTTAGAGTCCAGAAATAGAAATAATAATAAGTATTTTTGAAAGACTGCTGAATGCTGAAGCATTGTGAATGATTTTTAGAGATGATATACTTTTTGTAAGATAGTAAACCAGTTATCCAAATAAAATAGGAAACCAAAGTAAAAATTTCTTCAGGAGCTGAGATATATAGAGAGTCGCTATCAAAACTCATACCCAGGTGTACTGATTTAATGGCTCTGATGTAATCCCTTGAACAGTCTACCTCTGGTGACTTTGGAATTACTATGAAACAAGCTTTCTGCGATGCAGTCTTGGTGTCATTTGCATGAATTCCGCAGGGGCAAGATTTCACTCTTGCTGCTGGAATGATAATGTGTGTGCATCAAAGAGCAAACATTCTTACTGAGGTTTAACCCAGGAAACATATAAGACGTAGATAGTCACTTAGAAGTATAACCAAAATTTACTGTGGTTGTATTTAGTTGATTTTTAGAAACAGAAAATTACACACACCTGTTATTTGCTATAAGTGAAAGGGGAAAAAACCCTGACAACTAACTCCTAATTACCTGCTACCTGAGTGGTTTTCTTTGTAAACTACACACAAATAAGCAATTCTGTGTTATGTAATAAGAGCACAAGAAACTAGAGTAAAATTTTTCTTTTTTTTTTTCCTCCAGGTTGCTGCTGATGATCCAGATGACGGTATAAATGGAGAGATAAGCTTTATCTTAGCTGGTGGCAATGAAGATGGATACTTTGAATTGGATACATCCACAGGACAAATCACTTTAAAAAAAGTAATCCCATTAGGTGTCAACCAGCTTAAGAGCTTTGTCTTGTGGGTAACAGCTATTGATGGTAAGACAAGATTTTATTACAGGTCTACGCAGCTATTCCTGGTTATGGGGTTTGGTTTTGTTGTTTACTTGAAGAAATGCTGTCAAAATAAGTTCTGGGACTTTATTTTAAAAATATCATGTATTTTTGTCTGCTCTTGTTTGTCGCCATCTCATCCAAAGTAATCACTGCATCTTAGGTAAAACTTTGCTTCCTACTGATGCTCTCATAGCAAATCTACATTTTCTTTATAGCTATGGGAAGAATCTGCAAAATAGCATTCACCTCACACCTTCCTTTAACTTAATTGTTGTACAACACGGAATACAGAGGTTCAGGCACAAGCTGGGAATTCCTAACTCTGTCATTAGTCAACAGGGAGTAAAAGGACAATAAAATGTGATGATTAACTTGAGTTAAACTCAAGTTTATGAAACTCAATCATAAAAAAAATGAGTAACCTGTCTCTTTGCACACCCATGTGAGTACTGAAAACCTGAAAAGGAAATACCAAAGCCATTTCAAGGATGAACAGCACAAGCATCATTTTCTTAGCCATGTTAATTGAGGGGTTTTTTTTGTTTTAAAAGAATAACAAACATTTGTCACCTGAATAAGAACAGAGAGAAATGTAACCTAGGAACAGTATCCAACTCCTGGTAGCATGAGCAGGGAAAGTATTTTTTAGCCTCCCAATTTTCCCCTGATTTGGTTAATATGAGCTCCGTGTCTTCAAATTTATGGCTGTGTGGATAAATTGGGTACTGTGGGAAATGCAGCCGCAGACGAGATTCATCAGTCCATCCTTTGTCTGTCTGTATTAATATTGCTGTATGTGTTCAGGTTCATATATTGTAGATGTAACACCCAATACGCAAATCTGATCTTGGTTAGGGCCTTCAAAAGAGTAGCAGTAAGGATTTGAAAAAAAAAACAAACCCAAAAACCACCACAACCACCTCCACAACTATAAAAACATAAAATCAGTATCAATGGAAAAATACATATTTTATTTTTTTTTTTAGGTAGAAGGTATTTGTGCATCTGTTGCAAGATTGTTTTGTTTTGCTTGCAGGTGGGATGATTCCAAGAAGTTCATCGGTGCCGGTACAGATCTTCGCAGCTGGAGATTCCAGACCACAGTTTATTCGGAAAACGTATAACGTGTCTGTGGAAGAAGAACTAGACAGTCCTGTTGAAGTAGCAAGAGTAAGAACAACTTTATTCTATCACTCCTATAGGGCATGACAGGTATAGGAAAATCCTGTAATATATGTGCTCTAATTGTCTACGTCCCGGAGTTATGGATGACTAGGTGTTGTCTTTTCTGTGTATCAAGCTTCACATACGTTACACACTGAGTACATCCCTCAGATGAAGACTATCACCTGTGAAGGCTATTCCTTCCACTGCAAACCTTTAACCAGCATCTGCTACCACTGAATATTTAAAATCCACAAAAAAAACCAAACCCCACAACACACACACATGCACCCCTGCACCAAACCAAACCAAATAAAACCCAGAAAGTAAACTTTCACATTTAACCCTGTGTGAGTTTTGGACATTCTCCAAAGGCCACAGTGGCCCAAAGCCTGGGACAGGCAATATTCACTCATTTGTTGGTGATAAATCTAAAATTTGTGACATGATATAGCTAGGAAATGGAGACTTCCCATCAGAGAACTGCCATAAAGACATTTTCAAAGAAGGCTCTAGAAATTGCTCTTCATTTTGATCACAAAAAATGCTCAGGCAAGCAGGCCACCAGAACACCCTGTGATGCCTCCTTCTTAGATGCAGTTCTGAAGACAGATGGGACGTCTGACACCAAAGCAGTGAGAAGACAATGCATTTTAGTGTTTTGATTTATTAAATTCCTGAGTTAGTTTTCACTTTTTTTTTTTTCATGTAAAGGGAGAAACAAAGGTTAAAGCAAAGTGTATTTTTACTATGTATTATACATATCCACCTTTCTGTATAAGTGATGTTCCAATAAAAGGCAGTCCTCTCTGGCTGCATTTTTATGTATATTGCGGCTTGACTTTTACTTCTTTTAATGAATAAAATTAGTAAAATGGGTTTGGACATAGTTAAAACCATTATTCTTTTTTAGGCAGGGATTTATTGGTTTTAATTTATTTATGGATAATATGCTGTATCTTACACAGGTGGAATATGAGGCTTTAAATCCCCACATACTGGTTATGTTTCAAGTACTGACGGAATCTGAGACGTTTGACATCGATATAAATGGAACCATCTTGACAAAAACCAAACTGGACTACGAATCCCGGAATAATTACATCCTAAATATTTCCTTGTCGGATGGGAATGGTACTGACTATGCGACTGTGTTTGTCAGAGTTACAGATGTCAACGATAACAGTCCTGTGTTTGGTACAGTCAGCGCTACCATTACTGTCCCAGAGAATGCGTCAGTTGGAGCTCATATTACCAGAGTGTCAGCTACGGATGTAGATGAGGGCTTTAATGGATTAGTGGTTTATAGTCTGAAAGGTGGAGAAGGAAAAATGGATATTAACACCGCAGGAACAATTTTGCTGGAAAAGGAACTGGACAGAGAAAAACAAGGCTTCTATAATTTAACAGTGATCGCCAGTGACCAAGGGCAACCCGTGCTGTCTGCAGCTCTCCATTTGACAGTGATCGTTGGTGATGTGAACGACAACTCTCCGGTCTTCTCATCAAGTAGGTATGAAGTGAGCGTCCCTGAAAACGAAGAGCTTGGAAGGGCATTGCTGACAGTATCTGCTACTGATGTGGATGCTGGGGCCAATGCCCTCGTGCAGTACAGAATTGTTAGCCAGCAACCTCCAACCCCCTCGCCGGTGTTTCTTGTTGATTCGACCACGGGCCAGCTCAGCCTGAGCCAGCAGCTGGATTATGAAACCATAACGCGTTTTGAAGTAGAAGTGGAGGCGTCGGATGGAGGGCAACCAAGTCTCAGCACTGAAACGCGTGTCGTTGTGCATGTACAAGATGTCAACGACAACCCACCAGAATTTAATCAGGCAATTTATGATATATTTGTGTTTGAAAACCTACGGACGGGTAGTCCTATCTACACATTCAATGTTACTGACAAGGACGAGGTAGGTACCAAATTATTCTCATCCTGTTAAATCAAAATGACATTAGTCTATTAATCTGCAAAACCCCATAGTAGTAGATGGGCAAAGAGATAACTTAAATGGTTGGCAATAAGTACATTTTGGGTTGCAAAAACTTCATCTTGGTTTCTATGGAGCCAGCAGTAAAACTTCTGTAACCAAGGAAGTTAAGACCTTGTATAAAATAGTCTACTGGCTGTATCAGAGAAAATAAAGAGAGCTTCTCTCCCTGTGCATATGTAGCACAGGGCAGAAAAAGTTGCTTGTTTCTGTGAACATGCATAAGAGATGAATGCACGTATGTCTCACCGGATAGAAATTTTAACTTTTTAAAAACTTTTTTGTTATTGCTTATTATTTCAAAATAATCAGTTCTGGTTTAATACTGCTTGGTAACGTCCTTCTATCTAATAATATTTGTGAGTACATTTCTGTACTGCAGTCAACCTGCCCTTACTATCAGCTTTCTTGGAGAGAAAGGCAATTTGTAAAGCTGATACAGTTTCTTCTTCTTTGAAATATTTCACTCTACTTTATACAAAGTTGTTTCTTTCTCCTCTTGTTTTATAAAGACACACCATATGTTGCCATTGCACTGAGGAGCTGGTTTGGAGGAAGAGATTTCTGATCTGCTGTAGTATTCTTGCTCACGTCAGTTTTATAGAAGCATAAATGCTTCTCCCAGTTCAGACTCCACTGAACTGTGTTGCTGCTCCTGATATCACAGGGATTGGTTGTAGCTTTAGGGGGAGGGAATGTATAAGACTCAAATAGGGAATCCCACAGGGGCTTCCACCTACCCCAGTATCTGTCTTCTGCCCAAGAAATCCATTATTGCCATAGCTCAGGGTCCAAGATTCCATTTATTAAACTTTGCAAACACTTGTGCTTCTGTGATGAGAAGTTCTATACAAATGCCAGGTATTAAGGTTATTTATTTTTAAACTTAAGTAGTCATCATTTTAATCTTAAATGAACAATGTTTTCTTTTTAGGCTGGCTTTTCTCAGGGACACTTTGTTCATAACAGTAGTTTGTTTACTGTGGATATCCCTGGAATACTTTCATTAAGGAATGACACAGAACTGGACAGGGAGACTACATCTGAATTCACCTTTCAAGTAAGTTTGGGAACAGACTCTGCAGCTCATTTCTACTTCATTCCCTCGAACCCTGTTTTTGTATCTTCATCAGATGGTTAAAATGGTAACACAGTCGACTAAAATTCCATTTTTGTTTGTTTCTTTGGCAGGTCTGGGCAGTTGATGATGAAACAAATGGGCTTAATTCAAGTGCCTTGTTCCACATCACTGTTCTGGATGTCAACGATAATAACCCTGAGTTTCAGAGGCAGCCATACAGTTTTGCAATTCTGGAAGGAGATTACATGTCGGGTGGTCCTGCTCGAGTTGGACACGTGACTGCTACTGATTTGGATGAGGGAGAGAATGCACAGATCAGTTATTACTTATCAACTGACGATGGGGATAATCCATACAGCATCCAACAGGTAAAGGTTTGGATATGTCAAACACAATATTTCATGAAGTTACTTGACATAGTAAGATACATCAGATAAGAAGAGTAGGTAGTAACTGTTCTAACCAGCACATGCTCTGTAGTTCAGGAATACAGGTCGATATCCAAAAACTGAGACATACTGGTCAGATGTTGCTAGGAATCTTAAGTGTATTTGTCCAAGGGAGAACATCTTTTCTGAGAACTCAGTGCACAAGAGTTATCCAAATGATCCGTGCACTGAACCGTATTACCTTCTCCAGGATGGAACCATTTCGATTAATGGCTCTGTGGACCGAGAAACTAAAGACAAGTATGAGCTGCTGCTGGTGGCATCCGACAACGGAGTACCTCGAAGGCAGGTAATAGAGAGGAACAGATTACTCTTTTTTGCATCTTCCTTTATTCATAAATTTAAGTTTCTGTGCATTTTCTCAATCATGGTTTTCTTCTGTCACGCACCAGAATTTCACACGCGTCAGCGTTCAAGTGTTAGATGTGAACGATAACCCTCCTCGGTTTACGAAAGAACAATACTCGGCCACTGTACGTGTAGCAACAGCAGCAGAAGGAGCGTCTGTACTATCTGTGTCTGCCACTGACCTTGACGTTGGGAACAATTCTGTCATTTCATACAGGTAAACTTTAGTGAGGTTAATAATTTTTTTCTCCCAGAGAATTTTATTGGTCATGAGAAGATAATACTGGTTCACAGGTATTTTACAAGCGCTACAGTTAGTACGGATTTTGAAACTTAGGCAAAAGGACAGTCATTACTGTGTGTTTTGGAGCTTATCAGGTCATGATTATGTCACAAGAAAGAATGCAATCAAACGATATACTGAGCAACGAGAACCGAAAGCCAAGATTTGCTCGTGCTGAATAATACGTTGGACTTTGAGTGGGAAGTACATGAATCTCTGAGAATGACTGTGTTTTCACAGATCTTCTGTTTGCTGGGAGGAAGAGATCGAGAAATGCAAACTTTCATAACACACTATGCATAAAAAAAAATTATTGGAGAAAGATTTTTTTTCCTTTTGTATGAGCCCTGTATCATGGAAAATGTCAGGATACATTGACATGAAAAATATAGATTAAGAAGGACACATGAATGAGTCAGTAAACTGTGGCTTTTTAAAACTAGTGGCTTCAAAGAGAGTATTTTTAACTGAGATGGCATTTGACCTTAAACACATTACTTTCTCCTATGAGCAATGCAGTCACCTGCAAGAGTTTGCAGAACACTAGGAATTAGCAGGTCTGCAGTCTTCAGGTGAATGTCACCTGGACTTCTTATATTGCTGAATATGCAGCTGAGTGTGCAATGTCTGCCTTCAATTTGTGGAAGGATCAAAGGCTTGGGGTATAATGCGAACTGGAGGCACGAATGCCATTTTTTTTCCATGGTGGAAGACGCACTTGGAAGTAAAAAGGCCAATATACTTAGGCTAATGACACAGCAATTAAAACCTGTTGCTTAGCCATTCATTACAAATAGGCAAATATTGCCAATTAAGTGCTTGTTACAGAAGTAAGCAGATGGTACTTCCAAGGTCATTAATATGAACGTTATGCTGATTTCTCTTTAATCAGCCTCAAGAACCATTCTGATGTTTTCCGTATAAATAACCACACGGGAGAAATCACCCTCAGCAGTAACTTGAACCACATCACAGCTGACACAGTTGTTACGCTGATAGTTATTGCTACTGATCATGGAGTTCCTCAGCTTACATCAAATGGTAAATGATGTCTTTTCACCTTCTTTTCTTTTTTTTTTCCCGCCACATAAATGTCACCTTTGCAAACACTGAAATTTGAAATTAATCCCATTGTTGTCGAATTAAATTGAGTTAGGGCTAGAATCTGTTTTACATTTCGGCAATGATGAATATTTGTTTCTTAGCCTTTGATTTCCTCCCAGCTGATGATATTTACAGAAAGCTGGGTTTAGTAACCCTGGTTAGGAATACATTTTTTGTATTTCTTACAGTGGTGCTTATGGTACAAACCCCAGTGCTTCATAGCAGCAGCCGCTCCAAAAAGCTCTATTAAAATAATATTGATATATGTTTCTCTTTGTTTTCCTTTATTTTCTTAGAATTAGAAACAGGTAAATAACACTCAAACAAGTTTCCACCCTTTCAAAAAATATCCTGTCACATGGTATTTTGTGTAACTTTTTGCATGTATTTTTAGGAGTTAGCTTTGATTTATCACAAATGGGAGCAACAACTGATTTTCTCAGAACAGAATGGGTGACCACGATGGGATTTGCACTGATATGGCTTTATGTGTATCACTTCTCTTTTGTTACAAAGCAATTTAGTGTAAGATATTAGGAAGCGGAGAACACCTGTCCATTGCCTTAACTTCCAGTCGGTGATATTTGATTTCCTATCATATTGAAACAACACTGAGCAGTGAAGTGGGGTTATTCTGGAACATTAGTTAGGTATAAAAGCCATCATATTTTATGTGTTGCATATTAATCCTTATTACTATTGATACTTTTTTTTTCATTTGTCATTCCTCTTTCCTATATGCTGGTTTCAGTCATTTTCTATTAGTTCCTCATAAACATAGGGAAGTAGAGCACAGATCACGAACATTTTAGCACCAGCTTCACTATTTTATTTTGTTCTGTCTCCTTAGCCTCTGTTACCCTTTACTTGCTGGTAAATGACACTAGCTTCGGACTGATTTTCACTAGCTCCAGCTATGAGTTCAGCATTCTAGAAGAGAGTTCATCGGGGACTGCTGTTGGCTCTGTGAAGGCTCTGACAGGAAGCGTGGCTGCACAAGTCACGTACTTGCTGAAATCCCATAGTGACAAGTTCTCAGTCAGCGACCAAGGAGACATTGTGGCTCTCACCAGGCTTGATCGAGAGGACCGCGACCTGTACAGCATCATTGTAGAAGCTGTTGATTCAGTGGTGCCAGCCAATACAGCTATTGCTTTGGTACAGTATATTGCATTTTAAAATATTTTTTTTTCAAAAGGAATATAAAATACTGTAAAAATCAAGCAATATCCAGGTAAGTGTTATCTGTTATGCAAGCATGAAGATTTTGAGAGCCTTTTATTAAATTTCCTTTTTTTCTCCCCAAGGAGATACTGTCAACTTCACAAATTGTATCCCTTCCTGAGTAATCCTCTGTGAACCAGAGAAACAGAATGACACTGAAACTTGATTCTGTGCCTAGTTCTCTGAAATGTGTGAGCTAGATGAGCCAAACAGCCCCCGCTAATCCTCATCTATTCCAGTTAGAGTACACGTTATGCCACTGGTAGCAGTTAGCGGGGAAAAAAGATAAAAATAAAAATAAATTTCTGAGATGTTAAAGTTGTGAAAATGCTCAAATGCTGAAAAATACTGGAATTGTTCTTTATCCCTTTGGGGGTTTTGGGGAGGTGATTTCTGTGTTTAGGATTTTTTGCTATAGTCTTCCATAGACCAAAATGAACCAAAATTTTTCTTTGAATACTGTTTCCATAGTTCAAATATATATACATATATATCTTTTTTTTTTTTTTCCTGTAAATACAGGTAACTGTGAGTGTTGATGATATCAATGACAATCCTCCAGTTTTTCCAACATCAATCCAAACTAAACTATCAGCTCCTGAGAATGCAGCTGGTTTAGACTTGGGTGTATTTCCTGCTACTGACCTGGATATAGGAGTTAATGCACTTATAAGCTACTCTCTGCAAGATGATTTTGCTGGCATTTTCCGTATTAACAGTTCTACTGGCAAGCTGATGACAACAAAATCCTTAGACAGAGAGACGATGGACAGTTACGAATTGAAAATAATAGTAAGTTCACAGATTTCTCAACATAAAGAAAAAATGGCAAAACATCACAAGAAAATCACTTAATCTTTGTGATTACGACTAAAATTCATTAATGAATTTGTTGTGTTTTGCACCCAGAGCTTTGTTTCCTGCTGTTTCCTGTTGGTGAATGACCTGTGAATATCAGATCTTAAAGGTTATAATCACATCATAGCTTTTTTTTCAAAATGCATGTACTTAACCTTTTTTAAAAAACTGATGCAGATTTCCAAGTTTAAAAAAAAAAAAGTGAAAGCATAAAGTTTCATCCAACATTCATGTGGGTATCTATTCATTCTGACTGATGTCATTGATTTTTACTTCTGTTAATCAGAGAAATTATCGTACACACAAAAAGAAATGTTCCAGCACTGATCATCATGTACAAATGTATTTTAAAGAGCTCTTTACTGCTAACAAATCATTTAACAGGTCAAGGAGCTTGTGGAATGTATTCAGGACAGGGAGGAAGCATACTAAAAGTCAAACAGTGTCTTCTGAAAAGTTTAGAATTGGTAAAAGTGGACACTTTTTAAGACTAATTGAAAATTGTGCATATGTACCTATAGATTAGGACTCTTCTACGACAGATGTTTGTGCAACGTAAAACCGACTGTGGGTTTGCCACAGCAAAGCTGGGAAGACAGCTCGCTTTGTAGATGCTTCAACCCCTCAAAATGCAAGGGGTTTCCTTACTCCATTAAACACCACATCAGATACGCATCTATATACCGTGGTTTTATGTTGATTACTGCCACATCGGATCACATGATGCATTTGGTCTGGATCCAGGCTTGAGCTTTTGATTAATTGTTCATGAAATGAGGCAGAGCATGTGATACAGCCAGGATAGCAGCAGGAGAAAGGCATGCAACACCAAAGTGGGTCCAGGGCTAGAGCAATGCCATTAGGTCGTAACTGGACCAGCAGAAAGTCTTCCTGAGACAAAGTTTCCCAACTTTTGGAACAAAATCAAACTGTTAAAATAAGTTTGTATCAATGTAGTGCTGCATTTAATGACAAGTTCTTTCTTCACAGGCCACAGATTCTGGCAAACCCTCTCTATCTGCAAGCTTAGTTCTAAGCGTCACTGTGGAGGATGTGAATGACAACCCACCAGTGTTCCCCCAGCAATCGTACTCCGTGATCGTAAAAGAGAATGAGCCTCCACACGTGGTATGTGGCATTAAGAATAACTAAGTTCTTCTGCAGTTGTTGTTGTTTTCTTCATGTAAGCTTGGAAGTGGTACTCATCTCCGATGACTGCACACTGGTGAACACTTATTTTTATTTTATTTTTTCACTTGGTAGAGTCTGTAAAAATCACACAGCGTGTTCATTTTTTAAGACCATGGAGTGCCTAATCCCACTGACCCTTCCTAAAGCTCTCTTTGTAAATACCAAATTTCTACTCTCTTCATTCTGCTCTAGACCTGATGGGTTTGTGGTTCATCGTTTTTGTTATTGTTTGGTTTTGCACTTTCTCATTTAGATTCTGAGTGTGGCAGCCACAGACAAAGATATAGGGTACAATGCCATTATTCATTACACCATAATTGGAGAGAATTCTTCATTTCATGTTGGAGAAATTTCGGGAAATGTTACAACTCTTCAACCTCTGGACTATGAAAGTCAATCCCAGTATACATTTATTCTGAAAGCTTTCAATCCTGGAGAGCCACGTCTTGAGGATGCCGCAAACATTACAGGTAGCTCTAGTTTGCTGCTCTAGTTTACCTTCATTTCCCTTAGGGAATATTTCAGCATGCATAATTATGAGGCATAAAGATAGCCTTCAGTAGTAATACAGTCTTCTAAAGTAAATTATCAGAAAAGATGAGGTGGTCTCTTCATTATAGCCAGATAATTTTTTTCTCAAAAAATATTTGGTTTGTCGAAAAGATTTTTTTTTCACACGAACTAACATTACTTACTTCAATGTATTCACTAATTTTGCTTTGAGTACCTATTGATATTTTGATTGAAAATGTTTCAGAAAATATAATGCAGTCCTTTTTCTGCTTGTTTACAGAAAACCTGCTTTTAGCATTGTTAAAATAATAGTACTTGGTTGCTGTTGGCTTTTTCTCCTTTAAAAATTTTTTTTTTTTTTTTTTTTCCCCCCAACACAACATGAAAGATTTCTGTGAAATCAGTATCTTATTTTTTGGCTAGTCCTACTTCAGATCAATATGAATGGGAGTATTGGTTTATTTATTGCTTCTCATCCTGTGGTATTTCTATTACTGTATAGCCAGCTTCACAAATTGTGGACCATGACCCTACTGTGCCAGGTCACGTACAACTACAAACTGATGCCAGCCTGTCTTACAATGCTTGCAATCTAAGATAAGAACTAGAGATACCGGATGAATTTGGACACAGAAGGGAGCCCAGCAAAACAGTGAGATTATATTATTCATGACAGATAGTAGCGACAGCACGCTAGCCCAACCTGCAGCCATTGTGGGAAACTATTTCTCAAGCAGTAAAAAATTTAATCCACAAAGGCAAGTGTTTTCAAGTACAGAAAACAAGGTTGCCATCTGCTTTACAT
Organism: Trogon surrucura; assembly: GCA_020746105.1. NCBI lineage: Eukaryota > Metazoa > Chordata > Aves > Trogoniformes > Trogonidae > Trogon > Trogon surrucura. The sequence goes on along the minus strand of CM036618.1, from coordinate 124,211,068 downwards.
TGAAAGAGCTCCAACTCGATTCTGAGGAGATGTGCTAGTCTGTATTAACTGAAGAAATAGCTTATAATCCTTTAGGTGAAGCGCATGTTTACACTCAGACATGGACCTTCTTTTTTTTAGTTACTGTGGAAGATGTTAATGAGGAAGGACCCATATTTGACAAACCCTCATATTACCAGATCCTTCCAGACAACTCCACAGCTGGCACACTGGTACTAGATATCAACGCAAAAGATGAAGGCAAGGATTATGATGAAGGCATTTTCTACAATATTTCAGGTATGTTGGAAACAGAAATAATTTTATGAGCATTTATTACTGACGTACTTGCATACTGTTAAACTAAGCTGCACGACACGAGATTGAGAGGTAATGGTCATAAATCGAAATGGCAGGTTCTGACTGGATTCAAAGGGGGAGGAAAATAATAAAGTACTGGAACAGGTTGCCCAGAGAGGCTGTTCTTGGAGGTTTTCAGCACCTGATGGATCAAAGCCTTAAGCAACCTGCTCTGAGTTCATTTGTGACCCTGCTTGGAGCCAAGAGGTTGGACTAGACGCCTCACGAGGGCCCTTCCAGCCCAAACTGTTCTGTGATGCAGAGTAGAGAGGCCAAGTGTCTTGCTCCAAATGTCATACACAGATTAGGATTTCAACCCATGTTTCTTAAATCCTGAGCATCTAAGTCAGTTGCTTGTCTCCTGGTGGCTCCAGTGAACATCAACACTTTTTTTTCTGTCTTCAGATGGAAACTCAGAAGGCCTCTTTAGTCTTTCCAATACCACAGGAATACTCACAATAACAAGAGACTTATCCAAACAGACAGCTCCCCTCTATTACCCCTTGGTGGTCACTGCGACGGATTCGGGTCTGCCGCCTCTTTCAACTTCCGCAAAGGTACTAACATTTTTGCCTTAGTGTCCTATTTGCTCAGTTATTCTAAACTGAATATAACTACATCAGGAAATGGGCATTAGTGAGGTGAAACTATGCAAAACGGGGATTGGAGTGTCTGAGTCCTGCTTCTGTTTCAGGAACAGGATATGAGATGGTAACAGTTATGAAGTTCTGCTGCTTTAGCAACTGCTGGCACATCAGTCGTCATTGTTTTGATCATGCCATTTCAGAAAAGAAAAACAGACTCCAGACTGTGAGGGAGGATGGTTAAGAGGAGTGGTGACTTCTGTGCAAGGTCAAAGAGGGGGCATAGGGGAAGTATGTGATAGAATAAACAGGAGGCAGCAAGTAAGGTGTTCCTGTTCATTTTCGTATAATAAAAGAAAAAATAAATTCTCAGTTGAAGACTGAGAAATGTAAATGTGATAAAATAAATATTTAAAATTTTTTTTTTATACAGTGCATATAACTGACTGGTGATCTTTTGCCACTAAATAGCATGGCTTAGCAGAATTAAAACAAAACAAAACTGGAAATGCATGTGGATAAAGGCATGTGGAAAATTACGTTCAACAGAACCTTAAAATGCAAACTTATGAACCATCATTCTTCAGAACATTGGGCAGTAGCTGTCTGGCGTCATTTAGGAAAAAAATTATCTTTATTTTTCTGAAGCAGTGGGTATTATTTATTTACCATCTGTCACCTTTTTCATATATAAAGTCAGTTACAACAATTTTAAAATACTGTAATTCCAAGCTCCTGCCCTGGTCATGCATTCTCCAGTGGAAGAATTTGTTGCAAATACTAATCAGCACCTCCCTCTGAGAGCTTTTCAGCAAGTCAGGTCATTTTGAGAGGTACTGAACATGATGAACAAGAATCCCTCTTTGTGATTAGGAAACTGTACAGATGAACCTAAACCCATGAGGTTGCTGGCATTTTTCACTAACCTTTGCTGCCTTCAAGGCACTAATGCGTCAAACTCAGCACGCAGCACTCATGGGCTCTTTCTTACCAACAAAGTTCTAGATTTCTGCTGTTGCATACCTCAAAAGAAAAGTCTGCCCAACCTGAAAACATAACCCTGGTGGTCACGTCCTTTTCTCTGCAGGTCTCAGTAACGATAGCTCCCATCAACTTTTCCGTCCCCGTGTTCTCGGAATCAGGCTATCAGCCTGCCCCTCTGAGTGAGAAAGCACTGCCGGATACGTTTGTGGTACAGATCAGTGTGTTGTATAAGGCCCCTGTGATCTATGAGATCATATCTGGAAATGAAAAGGGTAAGCTCCTACATGAAGAAACAAGGGAGAGGGTGTGTCGAACAACAGGCGCTGCAGAGATTTTTTGATTGTTTCGTCTCTCTCTCCTTTCACTTTTATCTCAGCCATTAATACTGGATGCATATCAACCAGAGGTACAAATTTCGTATGGATCAGGTGCAGGAACATGACGGAATTTCTGTCAGATTAGCTAGAGCCACGTGATACAGAACTGGCTGTGCCAGCTGTGTGCTTTGTCTGCTACAGGAAGATCAGGTGGTACCTGGTCAGGCATAAAGTTACAGTGACTGGAGAAGGAATAACTCATTCAGCACAAAGACTGCTGATAGAAAAACTAACTTGGCAACATTTTCTTAACAAATGTGAATGCATAGAACATTTACATGGTTTCAGTTGGATCAGTGCTTTGTCACGTGTCTTTTACTGAACATAGAACTGACTTTATGGTGTTGTATTTCTTTTTTGTGAAGTGTTTGGTATGAAGTTTTAGTCTCCTTGAAGTGATTTGCAAAGCTGCTAGTCTTCAGCAAGAACAGGACTTCATATGAAATAAAATAACTTCTGACTGAGACAGGGACAAACTGACTGTTTCAGCGGAAGATGGAGAGTGGTGGAGTGAACTTATCCCCTTTGGTTACCATCTGACCTTCTGAACTATTTGGTTTTGTTAATTACAGCCCTGGTTAGATTTGACATTCTCATAAATCCATGTTGAATTCTATTTTGTTCTTTGAAGAATACTGTAACATAAGATATTCATATACATAATGCATAGTTTGCATTGAAGGGTTTGTATCTTTGGCTTTAACTAATAAAATCATAAACAGAATAATTTATGTTTTTCTTAAACAGAGTACTTCTTTATCAGTTCATCCACTGGTATCATTAGAACAAAAAAGAATTTGACAGTAGAAGATTTTCCAATCATTTTCAATGTGCAAGCAACAGATTCGTCTCATGCTGGCATATTTAATGAAGTTTCTGTGAAAGTAGAAGTTATTGATGAAAATGATTTCCCTCCAGTTTTCCCATCCTCTCTAGTAGAAGCAACATTGAAGGAGGTAAGAAAAATATCATCCAAACTGAATGACAAAAGTTCTCAAAATAATGATAATTAAAAAAAATCTTTCGGCGACTATACAAGTAAACATTCTGCAACTGGACATGCTTGTCATTCTGTCCTATGATATAATGTTTTAAGGTTTATTTCAAGCTGAAAATCCCAAAGCACATGTAGAATGGTTTAGAAGCATGACCTACTGAAGGAAAAGTAAATCTTCTCTTAATAAAGGGTCCATGAAGGAAAACCAGCAACTCAATTTTGCCTAGTTGTATACAAGAGAATCTTCAAGATTCAAAATCTAGTGGATGTGCTGGGCACCTCACAGACTCCCACTCAGCCTTTTGTAAGGGAGCTTCATACAGAGCAGGAGTGGGCAAAAGTCTCTAATTTAGCAACATTTCTCCTCTTGGCTCATGTACAATCTGGCGTGATTCTTCCCGACACAAAATAACCAGTGGCGGAAAACAAGCCAGGTTTCAGTCTGTGGCTGTTACCTTAGGATAGCCTACAAGAGAAGCTGCGGCATAATTATACAAAAAGCATATAGCTCAACATTTCACTCTTCGAAGAACACTTTTCACACTTCAATCTGCCAACTACTTCGTAAAAAGAAGCACGTTGATCATGTTTATATTTCATATAGAGTGTACCTTGCCTTTGACTTTCCCAGCTGATTCACGTACATTCTCTCTAACAACCACAACTGATTTAAAATCTGGTCCATTTCTAACATGGAGTGAAATACAGGTTTAATTATTAAACCTCTTTTTAATGTTCCCAGTTAGTTTAATGGAGAATGTTAGAATCACATTTCCCCACCTTAGAAATTAATTTCCATCTGATATATTCACACAGTAGGAATTGCTGGATACCCTGTTGGATCAAATCAGATCAGGTCTCAAGTGGCTCTGCAAGTAAAATGGGGATATTTACTGTCAATCTTTATGCAATTAACATTTTTAAAATCGATTATTTATTTTGAAAAGGGTAATTATTAGGCAAATAGTGTTCAGAGAGAAACATGATTTTGAAGTTGAGAACATCCATTGAGTTTCATAGGAGTAGAGCCTGTTAAACATGAATAATTCCTCAATAGCAAGTCTGTCTGAAATCATGGTGATTTTTCTTCCTGAAGATTTGTGTCGCAGGCAGAGACATGGTGAGAAGTAGTTCTTTTTGTAAATTACAGAAAACAACAGATTCTGCTGAACAGGTTGTACAATTTGGATTTTAAAATGTCTGTGCTATTGTAAGTGTATGCAGCATCTGTTACATCTCCCTTTCACATAATTCAAGAAATTGCAGCTCACAAGTCTCTGACAGCCTCAGTCTGTTCCTCATCCACAGAATCTATCTGCTACTTCAATCGTCCAGCTGAAAGCTCAGGATAATGATACAGGTAGCAATGGCTTGCTAACCTATGGCATTCTTAATGGAGGTGGACTAAAATTCAGGATAGATGAAGCAACTGGAACTCTTTATTCCACTGCCCCCTTTGATTATGAAGAGGAACCTACAGAGTATCAGGTTTGCTTTAGATTTCTTAAGTCTTTGTTATTCAGAACTCTTTATCTTTCCCTTGGGTAACAGGCAACACCTTTTGGTTTTGTTTAGCTGGATATGGCTGGGAGTCTTGGTGGACAGCAGGATGACCATGAGCCAGCACTGTGCCCTTGTGGCCAGGAAGGCCAATGGCATCCTGGGGTGTATTAGAAGGGGGGTGGTTAGTAGGTCGAGAGAGGTTCTCCTTCCCCTCTACTCTGCCCTGGTGAGACCCCATCTGGAATATTGTGTCCAGTTCTGGGCCCCTCAGTTCAAGAAAGACAGGGAACTGCTGGAGAGAGTCCAGCACAGGGCAACTAGGATGATGAAGGGAGTGGAGCATCTCCCTTATGAGAAAAGACTGAGGGAGCTGGGGCTCTTTAGTTTGGAGAAGAGGAGGCTGAGGGGTGACCTCATTAATGTTTACAAATATATCAAGGGTGAGTGTCACGAGGATGGAGCCAGGCTCTTCTCGGTGACAACCACTGATAGGACAAGGGGTAATGGGCTGAAACTGGAACATAAGAGGTTCCGCTTAAACTCGAGAAGAAACTTCTTCTCAGTGAGGGTGACGGAGCCCTGGAACAGGCTGCCCAGAGAGGCTGTGGAGTCTCCTTCTCTGGAGACATTCAGGACCTGCCTGGACACGTTCCTGTGTAGCATAATCTAGGCGTTCCTGCTCTGGCAGGGGGATTGGACTTGATGATCTTTCGAGGTCCCTTCCAATCCCTGACATTCTGTGATTCTATGAAGGTTTTATGTATTGTTTCAGAATATGAGTGTCTCGAGATGTGATGCATTATTAAAGCAGGGCACTGCCTTTAGACTATAATGAAATTCCAGCAAGGCTCCTTGTTCACTTGTCCTACAAACTCTCAAGCACTTTGGCGCATGAACAACTAACTTCACAATGGCAGTTCACGTATTCAGTGCTGTCTGTTTGCTTGAATCTCTACTGGACTGAGGTCACACAAATACGATTCGTAGTTAATCTTTATTTTTGCTGCCACTACTGGGTATTTTTTATGATCTTATTTTGCTTCAAGCAAAAACATTGGTGAATTTGTTGGTTCTATATAAAAAGACATTTTTAATTGACCAAATACTCCTTAAGCTTTTGATAGTCATTTTCAAGTGAGTTCATAATTTGACTATGCATTTCTAAAAATACTCCAAAGTTAAAAATGCACCAAGATTTTTTTAATCCTTATGCAAGTACCTATTTGTATGACTTCTCATTACCAATAATTGTGTGGCTTACAGGTGCTGGTCTTTGCTGAAGATCATGGAATCCCTGAGAAGAAAAGAGGTTACTGCACAGTTGTCATAAAGATCATTGATGTTAATGACTGTAAACCTGTCTTTGATCCAGTGCCTGAATTCAGTGTAAATGAAAACACACCTGTGGGATTCGTAGTTGGAAAAATCACAGCAAAGGACAATGACACGGGAGACCATGCCTTTGTTCTGTATAGCCTTACAGGTAACAAGGAATTCTCTCACTGCACTGCAACAACTGTCACTTTGTTGTCTATACTGTTACAAGTGTAAATAGTATTGTGTGTCTTATCACCTAACTCCTTTCCACATAAGCCAAGAAGGTTCACTTTCACCTGGTTTGGTATTTTACTAATTTATGCTCATACAGCTTTCAAACTGATTGAGTTGGAAATGTCCTTTGCAGAAACTACAAATTGTTCTGCTTTAAACCACAACCGATTCTGTAAAAAAATCATCTTTTTTCAAAAATCTTTAGCTGCTTGACTGCCATAGCTGCAGTCAGTAGGAGTAATCTTGGAAAAAAATGCCCATAGCTTTCTTGAATGAGGAATAAGGATCTAGAGCTTAACTGATGCTTGCCTTGTAGAACCTGTTGTGCCTGTGCCAGGTATTAAATACTGCTAAATCAAGCCTCTCCTCAGCCTGTGGATTGTGAGCATATCACAGCTTCTAGGGGCAGATATTAAATGGGATCACAAGGGTGTCGGGGACCCAATTCACTATCAAGGGCTTCTGGAGAGCCTTCTGCTGGCCACCTTTACCTCTGCAGCAGGAGTGCCCCAACATACAGCAGATCACCTATTCTGCCACCTCAGATCTCTGCCCAGGCCATTCATATAAAGTGTCTTTCCATTTCATTTTACATTAATGTCCCAGTTCATTAACTGCAGTGACTTGGAGCTCTGACTCGTGCTTCCTGTCACACTTAACTGGGGTGGCTGATGGCACTGCTGTTGAGAAAAGCACTCCTTTTGCCTCTGCCCTAAATCTGCCAGAGATGGAGATTTAGACGCCTCTGGACCACATCCTGCAGGAGCTGAAATAGCTGGTTTTTATTGTATGGGCCATCAAGAGCGATGTTTACACAGTTTATAGGTTTTTAGAGTCTTTTATGTCCAATACACATACGGACTTTGAGGTGGTTTTGGACAAGGGTGGCCAAACCCAGTAAAAATCACTGCCAGGTCTTTTGGCAGTCAAACTGATTTCTCTTCACGTCTGTGTGGCACTCAGTCCACTTTCCTTAGAGACACAATAAATTCAGTGACAGCTCTTAGAGCTCTTAGGAGAAGGCACTGTCTTGTTGCAGTTCTTCATGAGTGTTGCAAGCAGCAAACATGAGACTGAACGTACAGAAGGTCAGAGGACTGTAAAAGCACCCTGGAACACCTCTGATCTCCTCTAAGAGTTTCACAGACTTGGAGGAACTTGCTACCAGAGGTTCTTCCCAGACCTCCAGTGTGGTGTCCACGGCCATTTGTGTGCTTCAAGTGCTATTACTTCTTGGGCTTGACAGATATATCCGCAAAACTTGTTAATCCATTCTGTTGCCTCATAATTCAAATGCTCATCCATGCAAAATATTTTCTGTTTTCCTTCTACATTAACTATATGATAGTTAAACATTTCTTTTTCTAACGAGCTCAAGCCACAAGGAAACATATAATATTAGAGTGTGTTTCAAAGATGTACTCATTGATAATGCTTCTTTCAATGTATCTCAGGTGGTGGTGGAAATATATTTGAAATAGATGAAATAGATGGCAACATTAAGATAAAGAACTCTCCAGACTATGAAAGCATGAATAAATACAACCTTACAGTGAATGCGGTCAACAGTAAATCTGCCCCTTTCTTTCAGGTAAAAGTCCGTTATTGTAGTGAGCAATGACTTTTCTATTCAGAGTGGATTTTGAACTAGTGGGAAGATCTGTCAAAGATATTTGTTGTACAGAATAGATTAGTCATCTAATCATATTTACAGTCAGACTTTTGCAACCTTTGTCCTTGCTGAGTAGTATTATACTCCGTAATTACTGGAAATATTTCAAAATCATGCATGGTAGAATTTGACCCTGAATTGTTTGCAGACTGTATGAGGGAACTGGAATTCTTGCCTGCTGTTGTTTGCACTCTAAGTGCCGTGATAGTTTTTCATGGGAGAAAAAGTAATTTTCAAGAAATTATTCTAGTTCTGCTGTATTTCTTTTATTTGAAAAGATATTACATACTTCTGCTTAACAGGACTAGAACATGTGTGGTTCCTGTAACTCTAGCAGCTGTAGTAGGACATGTTGGCCTCTTAAATACATCCCATTCTTACTCATTCAGACACCTTTCAAGATGTAAATACTACTGCAGCATTGAACTCCTCCCTTTTTTGTATTAATATCTTGTATGTTGAGTTCACAAAATTAAATCCAACACTATTTTACTACAGCATCTGCAAAGTCCGTTGTATACTTTTTGTTGCACATCTGGCTAAATCAGACATTCTAAATATTCTAAAATGCATGAAACCATTTTGTTTTCTAGGAAACTACTTATGTCACTGTTCTAGTGATTGATGTGAATGATAATGCTCCAGTGTTTGCTCAGAATTCCTATTCCGCTTCTATAAACATGATTAATCCTGTAGGTGCTCATGTCATAACGGTGAGCGCTACCGACAAAGATCAGGTAACTACTCCTCTTTGATTTTGACACTGCTTTAAGCTGCAGCCCAAATAGACTTTTCTCTGTTCTTGTCCTGATTTGAGCAAAACACTTCTCTAGGCAGAAAATACCAAATGTAGCAGAAAGTGAATTCTGATTGACCAACAGCACTGGGAATTGGAAATTAGGTCTCTTGGTGTTTCTGCCTTGACACTGATGTACTCCCCATCTTTGGACACGTCAGCTGTATTTGCCTTAATTTTCCCCTTTATTACATGAAGTTGTACTGGTCTTTCAGAAGTATACAAGGACTGAAGCAACTGAGTGTCTTTTGAGGTCACTTGAATTTCTGAAGTAAAAGCTAGGCATCAAATTGAACATGGAAGTGTTAGCTTACCAAATGTCTCTGAAGTGTGGAACCCCAGCTAATTCTCTCTGTCCCCAATTTTAAAAACAATTTTGTTCAGGATCTCTCTGCTGCACCCATTCAGGCACCGGCAGAGGTATCCAGTAGTCGCCCAGATCACCATGAAATAATTATGGAATTTAAAAGACAAAACATCTAGAAGTGACAAGAAGATAGGTATAGTAGGTGCCTTCCTATTGCTTCACATGTAGCTTTGATTAAAATAGCTGCAGCTGTGGTATGTTGCTGCAAATAATCTAACGGCCCCGTTTTTAACCATTCTTCTCAATGATTTTATATAAAAAGTCAAATTGTTGAGGAAAATTGCTGGACTCCGAGATCTACACTGAGACCCTGCCTGGTCCTCTGCCATGCAGAGTGGCCTTCATCCTCCCTGTGCCACCTTGTCAGGATTCTGGGGCAGAGTCCAACACTGAAGGCCTTAGACTTTGTCCCTGTTCCTGAAATAATTATAAATCTACAGATTACTTAGGGTCAACAGATGTTCACGGTAGGGCTTGATGCTGCTGCTGCGGAGCCGTGGAAGTACAGAACGCAACGCTTTTCAGAGATACAGAGTGAAGTGCGATAGAGCGAACCCTAAGGGTTTGTCAGAATGGCTTTTCTTGGGAAAGTGATGTGCGTAGAGTAAAACGTGTCTGGCACTCCTGCGGCAGGCAGGGGTAGGGCTCACCCTCACAGCAGTGGGGAGGCCGTGCTGCTCCTCAAGGCATGAAAAGGATCCAAGGGACTTTGGCTTATTCTTGTTGACATCACACCTTGAAATGATTCTCTTTCACTACTCTGATTGTTCCCCTCCACACATATCCTTAACTTATTTTCCTTAGAGATTTATTTTTTTTTCTTCACATTTTTACTGTGTAACGGGCCAACTGCTTGTGACTTTTCTTCTGCTTTGTGTTTTTATCGCACCCATCCTACCACAGCTAACCCCAAGTTTTCATTCTCAAAATAAATTCACCATTCTCAAATTCACTACAGACATTTAGACATTGTCAAATCTCCTGCTTCAGTGTTTAGTCTACCTTTCAAATTTTACTCCCAGTGCATGTAGTTTTCCTTAGTATTGCCATGGGATTTTTTTGGATCTTTGAACATTCAAATTAATTTGTGAGAATCAGAGCGCTCTGCTCTTGTGTTATAGCTTGAGCTCAAAGTAGCTCTGAGCCTGGTTCTAGCTATTTAAATCAGCTCTGGCATTCTGTCAATTTAAACATGGAAATATTCAGATTCCAGCAAGTCTTGGGGCACTGAAATCATATGGTCCTGCAAGCAAAAATTTCATGAAGTTGTGCTCCTTTCCTGGCAGGGGCAAAACGGCCTTATTGAGTACTACATCCTCCCGGATCAAAAGTTCAGCCAGTTCTTCCTGATAGAAGACATGAATGAGGGGAAAATAATTACAACTGGAAATCTGTCTAGATCTGGAGAGATCCGCCTAACAGCGATGGCTAGGGACAAAGGCTCTCCATCTTTAAATGACACTGCCACAATTACTCTCAATGTGTCCGACAACCGTCCATTCGTTCCTCGGTTTAATGAAAGCGAAATCAGGTGAGGCTTTTGTATTGAGTTATACAGCTGGTGCATATTCTCCAGGTAGTGCAAAATGCACTCGAAGTCAGTGAGCTCTAGCAAACAACTAGAGGAAGGGGGGGGCAGGATTTTCCATAGAGAACTCGCTCTGAAAGAGTTGTATTTCAAAGACTGCAACAACTTCTTGGACATTTAACATTATGATTTATCATTTATTTTCTGTATTAGCGTATCTGTTTTGGAAAACACAGGAGTGGATCACTTAATTTATGCTTTTACTGTGGTTGAAACTTTGGGAAAACCGATTGATTACAGAGTTGTGTCTGGCAATGAACAAGGTGAGTAGTGTTTCCCTTATGAGTTAAAATAACTGAAGTAACAGAATAACCTGTCTTTTGTGTGGCAGATGTCGCTGTATGTAAATGAGGAGATGGAGAGCCAGGATAAAACTTCATGTCATTTAAAAAAAAACCAAAACACAACAAAGCCCACAAATTGCAAAAGGAATTTCTTTCAGAGCTCTTCAGCATGGACTTTATTAGTCTGTGGCTAAAGAGAGGGCTATAACTTGATTGAAAATGGATTCCTGTAGTCTTAAGTAAGGATGATTTACAGGCTGAGGGAGCCAAAATAGAAGTCATAGCTAGCAAGCAGCTTCCTCCCTGTCAGTCATGTTTAGTCTATCATTTCCTTGCATTTGTACCTACATCAGGGCATCTGCCCTCTGCTTTTTTTGACTGTGCTGCGACTGCACTTGGCAAACACACGAAACAATAGTTAAAAACTGTGAGAAAACCTGAAAATCAGTGAAAAAGCAGTTGTGCAACTAAAAGGCACAATTCTGTTTTCACAGTGTGTTGGTCCTTTACATGTTTAAAGCCTGTTTGTTCTGGGATAGGACCCCAGCTGTGATGCCTTTGCTGTTCAGCCGGTGGAAGTGTTGTTGCATTTCACATTCTTGAGAGCAGGGGACTCCATCTTAAGAGCAACTGAGACACAAGAGGTAGGAGGGGACACAAGTGAAATGTTAGCTATAACAACTGAAGTGCATGTTTTTCCTTTCAGGCCATTTTAGATTGGATCCAGAAAGTGGTCAGCTTAGAACAGCAATTAATTTGAACTATGAGGAAGTTTCTCAGTATGTGATTTTAATTGAAGCAAATGATAACCTCTCATCTGCTGCAGAAGTCCAGCTTTCAGGTAACTTTTTGCTTTGAAGCACATTCCCAACTTAAATCAGGGTAATGACGCTGCTGCAAAGCCACAGCCTGAGCCGCCCTTTGAAAGTTGTGCCTTGGTGATGTTTGTTGCTGCAGTTAACTCGTGTTTGTTTAACAGGACTGTTTGCTCAAAACGTGGCAATGCTGACAATCTCAGTGCAGGACGTAAATGAAGAGCCGGTGTTTTTGAATAATGGCTACTCTGCTCGGATACCGAGCTCTGTGCCGTACAAGTACCCCGTTATTACAGTTCAGGTAGAGTAACTTTCTGTGCTCTTTGTGAGGGTAGAAATATTTGGAAAGACTTGGATTTCTTCCACAGTTAAACGGTGTTAAAGGAGCTGTTAAATCTGCTCTTGAAAGCTTGAGACTGATTTTGCCTGTCATCCAGGTTTAACATGGCGCTGGTGAAGGACGGGGTGTTTAGGGAGCTGGTCTGTGGGTCTGTCAGAAGAGCTATTGCAGTCTGTTCTGACTCGTGCTGTCGTTGTGGATTATATACTGCACAGGCTGAACCATCAATCACTTTGTTATCTATCAGCCCCAAAACAGAAATGAATCACAAAATGGGATGTTTATCATCTTTTCCTAAGTCTGGTGTTAGCCCTCAGTTCTAGCCTGCTCCCTCTAGGCTTGCAGCTGTAGAGTCCTTCAGACTTTATGGTAAATGTAATTTGCCTATACCCTTGGTCTGATTCTGATAGTTCATGCCCCACTTTTAGAACAAAGAGAAAAATATGACAGCGCTGTCCTGGAATACTCCGGTCTTACAAACAGAAACTGCAGAGTTTACTGGCTGAAGAGCAATGTGCTACCTAAAAGCCACAAAATGAGTTTCACATGTTACCCCTTTTTCAAACCCAGGCCACAGATCCAGATTCAGGAGACAACGGACTTCTGCTGTACAGCTTAGTGAATAATCAAAGGAGTGAATTTGACATTGATGAAAATACAGGGCAGATTTTTACAGTCTCTGTAGCAGGAAAGACTGGAACATTTTATCTGGAAGTCCAAGCTGCAGACCAAGGCACAAGAAGACTCACAGCCCAGACAACAGTCAATGTAAGTGAGATTGCTATTTGTAGTCTTGATTTGCTTCCATGTCAAAACTCTACAGAGGGGCTACATTTGGTGATGACAAAAACATTATTTAACACCATACAGTGAGAGTGTCAGATATGCCAATATTTACTACATACTTTCAAGCCAGAATTATGAGGTTGCTATTTCCATTGACCTGTAAAAATATACTGGCATGAAGACTGACTTTTAGAGATCATCCAAGTTGGTTTTTTCCTGTTTTTTTCTTTTTTAATCATTATTATTAGCATTGTTACTTATTATTTGTTTTTTAAAGTCAATCTAAGAGAGGTTACAAATGCTGTAGAAAACCTTACATGTGATTCCTTTCCTTTATTAGGTAACCATTGATTCCAGTTCCAGTAACAACATTGTGGTGATGGTACTTAACCAGAAGATCAACGTTGTTGAAAGAAACAGTGCTGAATTAAAAAGGTATTTCTGAAACCGTGAAGCTTATTGTGATATAATACCTGATGACACATTTAGAGTCCCTTTGAGATAGGGATCTGACAGCCTATGGAGGAGGCGATACAGCCAGTGCCCATGAAAAGCTAGGCCTTCAGTTTGATGTTGTTCAAAATAATTTGAGGGAATTCACAGGAATTCACCAGTTTTTACCTGGAGAGGCTTTAGCCTGAGCTGATGAGCATCAAAAAGGCCATTGGACCAGATGACATCACGAGGTCTCTTCCCACCTCACTGGTTCTGTGATCTTTATTTAACAACCTAGGATAAAGGTTTTCAGGGGTAGAACGCTCGAGATACAAATGTGGAGAGAGACAGGATGGAAGCCACAAACAAAACTCACCTTTGCTACAGATTAAACAATCCTCCTTGTAGCACATCAGCAAATCTTCTCAAGGAGGTCTCAGTGCCATGGTGTGAGTGGCCACACAACAATCAAAAACGTATTGTGACCTTTTTGGCATGTTAATGAAGATACAAGATTTTTTGTTTGATTATACGTAAAAGTATAGTTATATTGGAAATATTGAGTCCTGCGCTTTTGAGGGGAAATCATTCTGAAGGCTGGAGAAATGAGTTTGTAATATTGATGCTCTTATGGCACCATTTTTTTTGCTGCTAAAAATTAAACGGAAACCCTAGACCTGCTCTGCTGCTTTCTGTGAAGCAGCTGGTACTAACTGCTGTCACAATGATGGATGAACTGTACAAATGGTCTCATCCAGTGTGAAAAAGGAGAAAACAATAAGGATTATGAGACTGAATTTCCCTTCTTCCCACCTTTACTGTTTATGATACTCTAAAGGTATCACTGCCTGTATTCATAAAAAATAATGTCAATCACGAAATGAGCCATATGTCACTCTGAAAAGCATGACTAAATACACGACATACTATGCAATGTTGGTTATGAAATCTAGGCGTAAGTGATGGGGTTTTTTAACCCGTTCTTCCTCTGATTAATTGTTCAGTTATGCTAATGGCAACTACATAAGAATTTTCAGGCTATGTACAAAAGTTAAATAGCATCTACTAATGAAAGGTGTACTTACTTTCCAGTCAGAGACAAGAACGGGATTTTTTTTTTTTCCTATGCTACTCAATCGCTCAATGATATTGGGCAAATAACTTAATTCCTTTGCTGGTGATAATCCTGTATTTTTACACATTTAGATTAAAACACTAAGTATCTGCAACATGTTGTATTAAGTACTACTTTTCTATCATTTTATTTCCAGAACAAAAGAATTTATCATTGCCCAGTTAATTGAAAATGTTTTCTTAATATGATGGCAGGGTCCTGCAAGATAAACTTGCGTGGAACGTATACATCATTGACGTCGACTCCAGTGAGTCTGAAAGAAAAGCAAGAAGCAACACTGATGTAACCTACGTAAAAATTATTGCTTTTGATGATGCAAACCAGGAAGTACCTGCAGAAGATGTAAAAAGGTCTGTATGGCATAGTCTGTCTTCTGGGTGTCAGAGCTCCCCCAGCTAGGTTTTGTTTCCCTTAAAATTATTAATGTCTTGGACTGGACAGGTTTAGAACACGTAACATTTTATATGAGACTTACTTATCTCAAGCCTTATATAGAAATTTGGATTCAGAAAGCTTTCATTATTCACTGAAAGGTAATTTTCACTTTGTCAAAGATGTGATTAAGACTGTTTAATTGTGCAAAATATATTTAAAAGTCAGTTTTATAGAAAACCGAAGGAGAAATAACACTAAGATACCGATTTTAGAATGGCAGAATGTTGCTTAAAAGCTTACATTTTCAGGTGTATTTTTCATTTGCTTCATAACACTGCAGTGATATGAATGCATATATTCTTATGAACATCCTGTGAAGGGCAGCTGCTATTTTAACACAAAATTCCTAGACTCAACACCCCTCTTAAACTAGTAATTGTTTGTGGCCGGTGTTACTAATGGAGCCTGTGGTCGGTGGAAGCACTCTGTGTGGATGAACCTTTTCTTCTGAGGAAAGCATTATTGGTATTTGTGAGACTATATGCAGCTGCCTTGATGTGGATTTAGAGGCCTCTGACTTCTCAAGTTCAATTTTCTGAACTTTGCTGCATTTTGATTTGTAAGCACCAGGGCTGGTTGCTAGAAAACGAGTTTTTCCCCTTTGGAAAAGGTCTTGGTGGACCAGGGCACTGTATTCTGTTATTTTTCTTTGCTATTCTTCAAGTCAAAACAAAGGTCTGATAAATCATCAGCATTTAATTTGTCTATCTTCAGAAAACTTAGGGAGCAGAAGAGTAAAATTGAGACGGAACTGGAGGCGATATTTTCAGCATCAGTTATTGCTGAAATAGAAGAGACTCCTGCAGACTCAGCAACTCCTGAACTCATTGCAACGATCGTGCTCGGTGTTCTGCTAGCCTGCACTCTCACGGCCTTCCTGGTATATGTAGTTATTACTAAAAAGAAAAAAAGGTATAAATAGTTTTGCTTTAACTATCCAATTTAGACTTGCACCTAATAAGCTTACTTTAAATGTCAACTTGAAAAGTACTTGTCTGATAAAGTACTGATGTTTGCATGAAGATTTGCCGTAAATCAAACTGCCTGGCCTTGTACTGTAGATATTAGATGCCCTATGTGTAAGTGACAGTTGGTTTCTTCTTGTGTTTTGTCACACAGCAAGAGCAGAAAGAAATACTTTTTAAAGCAGAGAAATGTGGATAGTGGAAATTTTAACTGTGAAGGGGAGCACAAGTAGCTGTAATATCCCCACATAAGTCTCCTCTAACCCTGTGAACGCTGAAAACAAGGGAGGTTTTGCTGCTGACTTCAGAGGCAGCAGGACCGCACAGCAGAGGAAAACAAATACGTTTCCAAGAGGGCAGTGGGTGTTTACTCTGTTACCATTACAGAAAAATGGGGAATACTCCAATACTGAAAATAAATGTCGTGTATTAATCTTATGACACAAGTACTTCATGTTCAGTTCTTCAAACAGCTATAAAGCCAATCTTCAAAATAAATTAACAGTTTTATTGTAATATATTTATTTTCAGAAAGTATGATCACCAATTTCAGCAGCGGCCTGAAATTACCAGGGGAATTGATAATCTGTATGCAACTGGTCGAAATGAAAGTCTGACAAGTGTAGGGGAACTGGAGCGCACAAATAACGTGTAAGTAGAATGCTGATATCACAAATTTATAAAAAACACAGGTTAAAAGATGTGGTTCTAATTTATTCTGGTAACATAGGATTTTCCTTGTATCTTTCACTGATGTATAGGTCGATTTTTTAAGAACGCTTACAACTACAAGTTAAAAACTCTACACAACCTAATACCTTTGAATCTTGTATTGAAAATTACAAGGGCAAATTCCTACTTTAATCTTTAACAAATCGTTAAGCTTTATGCAGAAAAAACCATCAGGATACACGAAGCTACTGGGCAAGATGCCAGTAATTTTGGGATCAGTGTACATGCAGCCCTGCGTTTTAGAGAGGCTAAGATTTCTGTCACTTAACTATTTGCAAACTTACAGTATTATGAATTCTCTTAACCCTCTTTCAGAGAAACTGAAGCAATAGTGTTCAGCAACATGAGATTCCTGACAGGAAGTGATGCTGGCAGAGATGTACTTCAGGATGATGAAGAACAGAGTTACCTTGAGACACATTACAACGGTGAACATGAAGAAAATGTAGCACCTGAAAAATCCGCTGAACCTAGAACTGTAAATGCCCAGCCTGCTGCAGAATTCACAACAAAACAGGTAATTAGCTTTTCATTTGCAAAGAATGGTGTGGGGAAAAAAAGTCACCTTGTGATGGAAATAATAAAAAAAAAAAAGGGCAAGCAACTTCTGTGAAATTATGAAAATCTCTGAGGAGGAAATGAGTTTATCCCTGCTTAGGATGAGGAAGACTTTGTGATCCCAAGAAGAATGGTGACTCTCTTTCATCTTTTACAGAATATGTAAAGGGTTCTCATGTGCTGCTCCTAAAACTTGCAGCCTTCAAAATGATGCTTCCTTTGTAAGCATCAAGTTGTAAAAGTTGTACAACTTCTGCTTAGAATTTGTCCACACTAACATTTGTAGCTTCCTGGCTCATCTGCGTTGTTTTCTTGCAGGATTCCTTTCTCACAGATAGAAAGCAAGACTCAGCTTTTCCCATAACACCTGATCTCAGAACACACACCCCTGATAAAGAAGTGAAAGGAGTGAAGTTTTCAGAAGTGGCAATTATTTTGGACACAGAGCCTGAAGCTGATGATTCTGATGATGACGATCCTCATGACAATTAGCCTGACATCAACGATGTATTTTTTTCATGAATAACAATGCTTGACGAAGAAAACTTTTACGCAAACCACAGTGACACTCATTGGAACAGTAGAGAATTAAACAAGCTGTTAAGAATATGGGCGTGCTATCCACATGTTAATTCCTGCTATTCCTGTTGTTTGGGCTGGAAGAGATGGACAATAAAGAAAACAAGCAGGAGGCTCGACAGGCTGCAGAACGGTTGCAATGCGAGGTGGTTTTCCCAGCAGCAGCGTTTACAACTTCTTACTGCACGTGTAGGATGTCAAGCCAATAAAACCGCTTCCAAATATGACTCCCTGTCGTTATTTTAGATGAAGGATTTCTCACACACCAGCTTTTCTGTTCTTTTCGCACAAAAAGTTTTCATTTGAAGCAGGAATCGCTCATAGGGCCCCCTCAGCCGGCGCCCTCGGCTTCCCCTGCGGCCGCAGCCGCCCCGGCTCCACCCCCCGGGCACGCTCCGGCCCGGGGCCGCACCCGCCCACCCCGGAGCCGCCGAGCACCCACCCGTGGCCGCCGGAGGAGGTGCCGAAGGCAGAAGTGAGAAACGGGGGTACCGGGGCGGGGGGGGACCGACGGGCAGGATTTGGGCGGGGGAGGGGGGAAGAGGAAGAAGGGCGGCGCGGCCTCTCCTCCCTCCTCCTCCTCCTCCTCCTCCTCTTCCTCCAGCGGGGAGCGAGGAGCGAACGGGGGAGGGGAAGTTTCTGGCACCTTCTGGCTGGGTCGCCGGCGGGCGGAAGCGGTCGGGCTGCCGGCGGCGGAGGCCCGGGCGGGCGCGGGTGCGGGTGCCGGGGCGGGGGGCGCCGGCGCGGCCATGGCCAAGTGGGGGCAGGGGGACCCGCGGTGGATCGTGGAGGAGCGCGCGGACGCCACCAACGTCAACAACTGGCACTGGTGAGGGGCGGCGCGCGCCGCGGCGGTTAAGCGCGCGCGGCGGCGCGAGAGGGGGTTGCCTGAGGCGGCGGCAGGAGGAGGAGGAGGAGGGGGGACGGCGCTTAACGGCCCCGTGTCCCGGCGCAGGACGGAGCGGGACGCGACCAGCTGGTCCAAGGTGAAGCTGAAGGAGGTGCTGGTGGGGCTGGTGGTGGAGGGCGAGGCCGGGCGCTGCGAGATCAGCGACCTGAAGCACGTGGAAGGCGAAGCGTCCTGCAACAGCCGCAAAGGGAAACTCATCTTCTTCTACGAGTGGAACCTGCGCCTCGGCTGGAAAGGTGAGTGGCGGGGAGGGGGGAGGCTCTGAGGGGGGACCAGCGCGACGGGGGCTGCCAGGCCCGGACCCCTCGGCTTCCTGTGGCCGGCCGGCGGCGGGGCGGCGCCCCCCGGCCTTCCTGAGCCTTGCCCGGGTGTAGGGAGCGCGTCCACCCGCGGCATCGTCTCCCGTGGGGAGGTGTGTGCCCGCAGGGGCAGCCCCCCGAGCTTGTCGCGGTCTCTTGCTCTCTTGATTCGCTCGGCGGGGCCAGGAGGGATCCCTTTGGGCAGGAAAGCGTCGCTTTTGGCTTGGACAAACGGGAATGCTTTAGTGAACTGCAGTGAAGCAAAATCTCGGGGAAGTTGTAGGAGACACGTGGGCCTGAAATGCAATAAATATTTAAATCATACTGAAAGTCGGGTGTTTTTTTTTCTCCTTCACACGTATTTTTATGTACCACACGTGTTTCTTAGCATTGTTCTAACAGCATATCGGCACAGCGTTACTCATCCTGCTTTGCAACAAGCAAATACTTGTGTTGCAGGGAGGTGGGTATTGCTTACGTGTGAGGTGTTTCAGGTTCCTGGTGTGCACAAACTACAGCTGTGGGTTTTAATGCATAGGGCCACCAGGAAACAGGAGGATCTAAGAAGTGTAGAAGTGCAGATCTTTCAAAAAATTCGTGTAGGTTATGTTGAGGGTTGTTTGATGAAAAAGCTGTTTAGCGGGAGTAAGGAAAGTAGAAATTCTTGCCTGTCTGGGATAACAGTGGCTGTGCCCATACATTTGTGTTGTGCTGCGTCTGCTTGCAGCCTGACTTCTGGAAATCATATCTGCTCTGCTTGTCCCATGGCAAGCTCTTTATTTTGCAGACCGACATGATAAAGTATATTTTGGTAATATCAAGGATTTTTTTTTTTTCCATTTGTTAGGTGCCTAAAACTTGGTGGCAGATAGTGGGCCATCTCTTGGCAGTGGAGTAAGATGCAGAAAGAGCTACTTGCCTGCACAGGAAACTGTACCTGGATATTGTAATGCCAGATGACAGGCTCTTCCTTTCCAAAATACTGTCCTCAGCTTCCCAGGCCTCAGTTGTTACTGTAGGAGGTGAGAATACCGAGAACAGTACTTAATTTCCCCCTCTGACTCCCTGTGCCCCAGAGCAGGATTGTAGTCTCTGGATCAGTGTTGCAGGTAGCACTGTCAGCCACTGCAGCGGCTGTCTGCAGGCTGCACGGCTCCTTGTTGCCATGCCCTTTCCAGAGCAGTTCTTTGTGACTGTTTTTCCTCGTTTGGCGATCCTGAACATTAATACTACTCATTTCACTGCTGAGGCCTGTGCTCCTGTTTGAACAGATTTGGACTTGATGTCTGCTCCCACAGTAATAGGAGACTTAAGGACAGACTGTTGTTGCTGTTTGCTTTGATAGTTAACTGTTCTGAGTGTCACAAATGTGGTACAAACTAAGAACATACTTAAAATTGTGATCTAAATGTTAATAGAGAAGAGGGTAAATGTTACGCTCTGTCTTGCAGTTCATATCAGTAAAGTTTAAATGTAACCAGCTTTTTGATATGTAACTTTTAAGATAAGTTTTAAACACAGGTTAGTTACTGGGTTTTCTTGTTTATGTGTAAAGCTTAGAAGTAGACAGGCACAGTATTTTGTTCATGGATCTGTACGCATTCTTTTTAAATTCTTTTTCCTCTGCTAGGTCTATGCTCTTCTGTGTTCTAACATAGACAACCCTAATGCTGCATTAGGTACGTTGCTCGGTTCAGTGTTGCACTGAGTAGTGCCTCAGAGCTTAGCTTTATTTGCTGCTACGCAGTGAAATGCTAAAAGAGTAGTAGGGGCTGATATTTTTTTCTTAGTTTGATAGCAGTCACGTTGCTTTTTTTTGACAGCTCTGAGTTAGAAATAAGAGTTCGGACTGAACTACTGAAAACGCTAATTGCTATAATTAGTTCCTTCTACAAGTCTTCTGGGATAACTAGGAGTTCAAGCTATGCTTAAAATGTGGATACATAAGGACAAGATGATATTTGCAGCTGGTTTGGAAAGTCTCATGTTGGAAACACATTGCCTTTAGCAATTTAGATTGCAGAGCAACAAGTAAGTGAGGAACTGAGGGTGCTTAATGGCACTAAAATCGAGCAAAATGGCTGTTCAGTTATTTGTTTGAAGATGTAATGAGGATTTTAATGGGTTATTCTACACCATGGTGGGAGCTTTATGGACACATGTATGTCCCTTTAAAAGTCAGGTATTTCAACAGTGGGTAGGTCTTTCTGCGACATGCTTTCACTATTAATTTTCCAAAAAATACTGGATTGGAAGGAAACAAAAAAATAATTTATTTTTAGGTCTGTTAGTGGAGTCCCATGGGGTTCAAACAAATAATCTGATTGTTTGATAAAAAGATAAGTTTTGCTTACATTACAGTGTTGCTAAAAATGTGCTAAAGTTCTGCCTACCTTAAGTTGAACACCCAACTCAGTTTGTTAATTGATTGGATTTTGCTGTCCAACACAGGTATCAGCTGTATTAATCCCTTGGACAAACAATTTTTTGAAGGAGGGGAGAGAACCTATGCACTATTTTTATGAATTTAAATTTGTTGTCTGGCCTGTGTTATTTGGGAATCTCTGTTTTAAGAGTTGTGAAAATTGTAAACAGGTTTGTGTTTTGCTCCTAAAAACTTCCTGCATGCTTGCACTTCCTGAAAAATAAGATTTGCTGAAAATAAGATTTGCTTTACTATCTGCAAAGGTGATCTTGCATGGTTTAGCCTGTACTAATCCTGGAGCTGGAAGAAAGCAGTGAAGAGCAAATTGAGGTGGCTGCATGTGATTTGTGTCGTGCGGGGAAGTGTTTTGACAATATAATTAACTAGTTCGTACGGCTTCGTACTTGAGCTAACAGGTCCTCCTGGGAGACTTTGAGCAAAGTCTAAGAGAGGTGTTTGAGTTCAGCCTTTCCCTGCGTGGACGTGGTTGTCTACTTTACACCTTGCTTTATTGACTTAGATCCTGCCTAGGCAGGGATCTTTGCACCATACTTTGTGTGCTAACCGCCCTCGCTAAGACATGTCTGAGCGTTTGTGTACTTTACTGTGATCTTGATGGTGAGGTCAAGTTATATTCATGTGTATTCAGGTTATATTCATGCGTAGTACCCCTCTCTAGCCTGGCACTCATTTCAGTGTAGTAATCAGAAATAATGCAGGGAGAGGGATGTGATGATGTAGCTGGATCTAACTAGCTCCTTCGAAGGTGATAGAACCAGAAGTATGTCTGCCTTCATGATCATACCCCTTTTGCAGTCATGCTTAACACTGCCTTGTTTATATTTTGCAGTTTTGTGGATAGACTGATAAAGCTGGTTTTGTTCTGTATGTTTTGACAACTGAGCCAATAGAAGAGTATGAAGATAACTGGATTTGGGGTGGAACTGCAGATTTCTGCTATTGCTTTCTAAAGAGATTTTAACATGATCTAAATAGTGAATTAATTCAAATAACTAAATGCTTTTGCAAGGCAAGGATGAAGAGTCTTCAGTGTAATGAGAAAAAAAACAAGACCCTAAATTCAATATTTTCACTGTAAAGTCTGAGGCAAAGCAGTATGATACAGGGTTCACAGCCCAGAAAAAGTTTATCGAGCTGTGTAGGTCAGTGATAGTGGGTGAGCCTTTGCCCAGAAGGATGCGGAAGCAGGAGCATCATTTCTGTTCCTGCAAAATCTTTCTGATGTGTACAGTGATTACTGACAGTTTGCAGTAAAGATATTAAGATTGAGTGTTCTAAAAAATTTGCATGTGAAGTTTCCTGTTTTTTAAAAAACTTCAATTGTATGCCAGTCCATTATACATAAGTGTTTTATGATAACGTGCCTGTGTGCTGGGAGCTTTTCAGATATTCAGTAAGGAATAGTTGGCATTTTAGGGAGCTTATAAATGAAGGGCAGATGAGTGTAGGGGAAGAGGAGGTTGTTTTTCCTTTACTCTCTTATAGATTCCCATTCTGTGTGGGCAGAAATAAGCGCTAAGTGGAGAGCTGACAGTGGAAAGTGAGAGCAGTGGCAGAGCGGCAGTGAGGCTGTGCCGCGTGCAAAGGTGTGTGTACCCGTGTGCCTGTGCACATCTCGGCCCATCTGCACAGGAAAATGCCCTGCTGAGAATAGTTCACTGGGAAAGTACTGTGACATGTTTGAGACTTCTGATTGCTGTTTAGTTGCTTTAAATTAGCTTCTAGGCAACTTGCTTCAAGTAAAGCTTTTGTACAATTAATTTCCAAGCCTAAAACTCTTTGCTGTGGGGGAAATAGTTTTTAATAATGCATTTAAGAATTCGTTATGTTAATACAGGTACAGTGAAAGAGTCTGGTGAGAAACATAAGGGATCTGTTGAAATTCCTAACCTGTCAGAAGAAAATGAGGTAGATGATACAGAGGTAGGTGTGAAATACTGATATGGCTATATAGGTTCAGAATTATTAAATAAAGCATTAATCAACGTATAGGCATCATATTTTGTTTAATCCTCTGATTAAGTGGGTAGTTTAAATGTTTCGATTTTTTTAATACTTGGAATAATGACTTACCTCTGTTCTCAAATTTACCTGCTAGGAATGTGCACAGTTTTCTTTGTTAATTATTGTTTGCGATGATGTATTAACTACAAATTTGAGAAGAACTCTGCTTGTGGTCTTAAAGAAACCAAAACCCCAGGAAAAAAAACTCCCCAACCCCCCCCCCAAAACCTCAGAATTCAAGGAAGCTCCTTGTTGATTATATCGCAGTTGATACTGCAGCTTCCACAGATTCCTGAACCTCTGCTGTGTTGTAGGCAACTCTCTTTATACTTGATGAACTTGACTAAGCCACTGTGGAGATGAGCTACTACGTTTGTTTAAGTTAAAGCCTAAGAGGACTTATTTTTAGCAAAGGTAGGATGAACTCAGAAGATAATGAGATGAAATTGCAGCTGTGCTCTGAACATAGTAAACAAAGCCAGAAAACTTTTGTTTCCAGAATCCAAAAGGCTCTTAGATCTTGTAAATTTTTCTTGTTTCTAGATAAACATTAGCAAAAAGAAAGGGGAAGGCGATGTTCTGAAGGACCTTATGAGGACTGAAGGAACCGCAAAAGTCAGAGAGGCCCTGAGAGGTTATCTGCAAGCACTTAAAACAGGTAAACTAAACCAGGAGGTTAGATACGGATTTGTGCAGTCTCTGTTCTTGCATAGATTCGTTAATATAGTGACAATATATTTTCAGTTGTCACCAGCTAAGATGAAGTAAGCCCTACTGGTCAAAACTTCTATTGCTGTCAAACACGGCAGCGTGCAGACGTTTCTGTAGCACCCCAGGCTGTGTTGTTACACACGCGCTGATCGCAGAGATCGCTCTAAGGCCTGTGGGCTGATGGTTGGTTGACAAAGCAGTGCCCAGACCTCCCCTTGTCATTTCTCTGCTGTGCTGTTCAGAAGTTCGTGGAGATGGTGTGTTCCTTAATGGGCAGATATTACTAATTTTGGGTCAGTTAAACTTTGAAAAGTCTCTGTGTTCAGGGAAACTTCTTTTGGGTTCTGTGGCTAATAAAAACATAGAAGTGTGGTGGGTGAGCTGGTCTGGAGTTGTATGTCCCATTCTGTGCTCCCATGCTCCACAGTTTTGACCAGCAATCTTCATTAGGTACCTAAATGTCAGGGTGGTTGTACAGCTCAATTTCATTCTGAAAAGTGCTTTTCTTTATTACAGAGTTTACTTTGGGAATGATTCTGCCAACAAAAGGTACCGTTGGTCAGGAGCGGTCTGCTGAGCGAAAACTAAGTGGCAACACTGCACAGGTTTGTTTGCTCCAAGTGTTGTATGAGTTCGGTTTTACCACAGACGTAGTCCCTGCAGGTTTTGCTGTGGTAACAGCTGCATATTCCTGTGGTAGCTTGCAAAAGTGAAAGCCTTTGGGGTGGACCTGCCTCCTCATTGCTGTGATCAGGGCCTGTAATACAGAAATGACTCATCCCAGATCCTGGGCATGGGGGCCTGCCAGGTGCGGAGGGAGGCGGGAGGGAGGGGAGGGGCAGGTGGGAGCATTTAGCTGCCCCTTAGTGCTTTGTTCTGTAACAGCTGCGGCTTCAGAAAAGGGAATTCACCTGCATGTGTCACTTCCCCCAGTCCACTCTAAACTTTGTGGGTCTTTGGTGCAAATCACACACTTAATAGTTTTGGTGGGTTTTTTTCTTACCGAATTTAGTGAATCCTGATTAATTATACTGTTAAATAACTATGGAAGTCTGCTGTACGATTAATGTATAATCACAACACAGTATGTTTAAGAATGCATGGTTAATCATAATCCTGCCATTCCAGAACTTGCAAGCGTTTGATCATGCACTCATCAAAATATTTTTTTTGTTTTGAAGGATTCAGTTTCACCACAGTCTTCAGATCGAGTTGGTGTAAAAATTCCAACAGTAAGGATACTGATGAGCGAACTCTTTGACTCCCCAGCAGAGCAACTTTACAGCATCTTCACAACTAAGGAAGTAAGCAATGCTTTCAGTAGGCACCATAACTTAGTGTGGATGCTGTTAGAGCAAGTCATAAACGCGTCACATTAATAGTGTCAACTACAGCCAATACTTAAGTACATCAGTTGGAGAGAAGTGACTGAGCAGGACCTGAAGGCTTCATGAGCTACCTTTCCCATGTAACTTCACCAAGTGTTTGTAAGTCTGAGTGTTGTTAAAGTTTTGCTGAACACCTTCACCTTCTAAGCCACTGAGGAATTTCAGTGGTGGAAATGCAAAAGGGTTCATGGTTGTTGAAGCTGTGTTTGGCCTCCTGCCAAGACCAAAAGCAAGGCAGCTGACCTCGCTGCCCAGTGGCCATGTTCTGGTGATAGCAAGCTGAAAGCGCTGCAAGGTGGCAGTGGGATCATTCTGCTTTTTAGTGAGAGCTTTTTAGGGTGGCTTGGACCTTTGTTGCCAGGTGGTACCTTAAGGAAAGCCAGCTAAACAAAGCTGCATCTTCATGTACTTTGTATGCAGCTTAATCACACTCTCCTTGCCTAGTTAGAAAAAAAAAAACTCAGCTTGTTTTTGTGGCTTCTTGTCAATCAGGAGCCTGAAGTGCTCAGTAATGGCACAGCAGCTTACAAATTATTGTACACAGCTACAAGTTGTTATACACAGCTCTGTGTGTGGATCTGTATTCAGATATATAGTATCTATATATAGATATATTTCATTTTTTTTGCAGCTCTGTATATACTTACATATATATATGTTGTGTATACAGCTATATAAAATGAAGTATATCTACAGGTAGCGATAGATCTATATGTAGATAGATTGATAAAGACTGATCTCTAGGTAAATAGATACATAGCTAGACATAGATACAGATCTATATAGATAGGGCTTTAGCTACATAGGTAAATGGATATAGCTAGAGTTCATTTTATGTTTATATATATTTATACAAATTAAATATGTATCTGCACTGTAAAAAAAATGAAAAGCCCGATTAGTGCTTAAAGACTCTTAGATGTATTAGTTTAATCTCTTCAGCAAAGCTCCCTTGCCTCACAACGTGGTGCATTACAGTAGTGATGTGTATGTAACTGACTTGTGCTGTATTCTCTGGTTTTTTTTGCTAGTTGGTACAGAGGTTTTCTAAATGTCCTGCTGTGATTGAAGCTGAGAGGGGAGGCAGGCTTCAGATGTTTGATGGCTGTGTCAGCGGTGAATACACGGAATTGGTAAAACCCCCACCTACTCTGCACTTTCAACAGTTGGGCAGTGGGCATTGGCTTCTTCTCTGACCTAAAAAGTAGTGTAAGTTTCTGACATTTCAGCTTCTGAGGCATCTGCAGTTCCTCCATTTTGAAGCCAGAAAAATTGCTGTCATATTGTGTGATTTTTCTTCCCCATCAAAGGAGCAGGCACTGACTACACCTCATGACCTGCCCTCGGGGAGAAAACTCTCAGCACCAGCCTTTTTTACTAGAGGAGTGAGAAAAGCAGGTTTACAGTTCATCTCCCAAATCTGTATCAATTCTTGTGACAGGAGAAATGATCTTTGATCCATTCAGGGCAACTCTTCCACTCTCCCTGACTTTTGCAGGGTAGACAACATGACTCTTGCTGGTGCCCATCTGCAAGAAAACTGGTGTTCTGTGTTCAGAAGCTGATGAGCTTAACCTCTTCCCGTAGAGAAAACAAAACAATGGAATGCAGCAAGTTGAGAGCTTCATGAAAATGGTTTATTTAAAAAAAAAAATACAACCCAAACCCATCTTTCTACTGTTTACATGCACGTGGCTACTATTACACAAGATAATGCTCCTCTTGTTTTTCAGGGGAGAATTAGCATTGGTAGAATTAACTACCTCAAACACTAACAAGGTAAACTTTTTATCTTCTTACAGGTCCCAGGAGAAAGAATTGTCCTGAAGTGGAGGTGTAGAAGCTGGCCTGAGGGTGAGTCTTTTTGAGGACCTCTAAAAACCAGAGGCTGCGCTTGGCAGGGAGCAGGAGCAGACGTGACAGGTGACGGCCTTGCTAGCCGAAGCACGGTTAGCCTGCGTTCTTGGGAGAACGGCTTGATGTCCAGAGCAGTGGCCACCTGTGAAAAGAGGCTTCGCAACACACAGGCAAAAGCAGATAGGAAATTAGCAACAACAAATGTAATCCTTTTACTATGTCCTTTTTTTTTCTTCCCCCCCCCCCCTTCAGAACATGTTTTTATTGAAATGTCTTATTTTCTTCCTTCAGAACATTACGCAATGGTTGTCTTGAATTTCAAGGACATGGCTACTCAAACCGAACTGCAGTTGGAGTGCAAAGGAGTTCCTGTCCCTAATGAAGACAGTACCAGACAATGTTGGCAGAAGCAGTATTTTGAAGAAATACGTTTTTTACTGCAGCAATCCAAAGACAACATGGAATGACAACAGCACTGTAGCTTTGTTAGGGCATTACTTTTTATACTTTGTTAACATTTGTTTTTAAAAAAAAGGTAATTTATTTGTGGGAAGAATAAAAGACCCACTTCTATGATACTGTACATAATTTAAGCATTATTTATGGATTTCTAGTGAATGAGGCAGTAAGTCTGAATATGTATATAAACAGCTTTACTTGGGGAGGCTTGCCTGCAGCTTCAGGGAGTAGTAACAGTTCAGCTGCAGTGAAGTACTGCCATCGCCGGCAGGTAAGCCATGTGAATCAATCGAAGAAGTGTTTGCTGTTCTTCAATATTCAGTGTATCGAGTCGCAAAATTAAATCCCTCTAGGAGACAGGGTTCCCATCAGAGGTGAACTGAAAGGGATTGTAAAACCGGCGATACGTCATGTGTTTCAACATATGTGGGGGATATAATTTACAACGTCTTTAAATCCTTCTTCAGATTGCTTTAACTGCAGACTGAATCTGTTTCTAACTCTGTAGACAGTTTTAGGGACAGATACTTAATGTCTTGCAATTCTGGTTGGTATGACAGTTACCACTATTAAGTCTGCATGCACTGTACTCCCTTACTTGACCTCAGTGTGAAATTTGTTTTGGAAGAAACAAACAGTAATAACGTTTTCCTTTTGCAATTCTGTAAACCTCCCAGTTAAATCATTTACAGCCCTCTGCAATGCTGAAGCGAGCAACTGCTTGTTAGAGAAATTAGACAGAAGTGGAGTTGGGATATTGAAAGTAAAGAATTGTTACTCTTAATTAAATCACATGGAGGTTTGCAAGAGTAACTTAATTCTCAAATGCTTTATAAAAAGTGCATGAATTAAGTATACAGCCTGAAATAAACTGACCAAAAAAGGGCAGGTTGTCTTTGGAAAATGTGGTTGCCTCAATAAAATATGATTTTACATGCAGTTTATTTTCTCCATTAAGCAATACTGCCAAACTAAATGGGTCTGTATAGAAGTTAAGTCCTTCACATTTTAATTTTACAGGATGCCAATATATGGCAACCTTACCACACATAAACTTATATCGTCCAGGAGCTAAAGATGTGCTGCTCTTCTCTACAGGCAAGGCTTTCCCTGAAGAGCCGGGATTCAGTTATCCCCTTTGAACTTAGGTGAGGTTTGTTGCAGTAACAAGAACCAGCACCTGCCAGTGACAGGACAGACACACGGACTGGTTCCTTTACATTGCTCCTTTACAATGCTTGTGTTTTAGGTGTCTGGCTGGAGGGTGGAGAACAGTCTTTTGAGAAGTGTCACTGTTCAGCTTTTTTTTTTTTTGAATGCTAAAAATTTAGTTACCTTTTCTGATAAATATTGAAGGACAAAGAGCCTAGCATTTTGAATGTAAAAATGATTTTTAGAGTATTATAGGTTGATGAAGGGACAACCTTTACATAAAAATGGAAAATTCTAATTTGAGCAGTTTTGTGTGTGGACCATCTAAGAGATTTTGTTACAATTTAGTAGAGAGGAGGCTGTCACATCCAATTACAGGTCTCTTCAAAGTGTATCCTACAGCCCTAGTACTGCTCTGGGCAGTGTGCCTCGCCTGTTTTCCCTCCTGACTACAAAACCCTTCCAATCTTAGGTGACAAGTGCCCACACTCCTTGTATTTTCTGCTAGTCTGAGCTTTCTTGTCTCCTTCCACGAGCAGGAGTAACTCGCTGCACCAGTTGCCAGTCATCACTGTTAAAAAAAGAAGAGACTTACCTGTGCTTCACCTCGCGCCTCCAGGTGTGGGACTGCCACGACCCCCAGAAAACTCTGCAGCTGCTGCTGGGAGGTCCTAGCCCGTGCCAGGAGAAGCAGCCCCAGCCCTCTGTTCCTCTAAGGACAGGGCAGTGGATGGAAGGTGACATGTCATCTTTAGCGGTGCTCTTGTTCCCTCGTGCCTGCACAGCTGTAAGTTTGATAAGAAAACCTCTACTTACTATTAAGGTAAAAAGGGGAGCACCTACCTTTTCATCCTTCTTTGAGGCCAGCCTAGCATAAGAAATGGGCAGACAGCTTTCACACCCACAAACAGCTCCTGACTGACTTCGTTACAGACAAAAAAAGGACGTTTTTTTGTTTTTCTTTTGGTTCACCACATTCCCGCAGTCTTCCGTCCTCACTGTGTACATGCAGGAACTGGGCGGGCATTAGCATTGCAGTGCTGACCTGAAAGTTCTTCTGTAGTTACTCTGGAATTGAGAAAAATCAAGAGAAGTTCATTTCCCTTGTAGCAGGGAACCTTTCCGAGGATTTCTAGCACTGTCAGCCAGCCGTAACAAAACAACTGATTCTTGAGTTCTAAAATTTCTCATAGACACGCCAAGAGTTTAATAAAACCAAAGAACGTTAAACTACTTGTTGTCCTCAGCCCTTGAGCCGGATGGAGCAGAGTCAGGAATCACACGTCATTTAGTAACAGCATGATAATGGCATGATAGTATCATACACAATGGAATTATAGCATCATAGATTTTAAAACCCCCTGAATACTGGGGGGAAAAGAATCGCCTGTAAAAACTGCACAGATAGTCAAAGGGGAAATTGGAAGGTAACGTAAGGGAAGAGCAGTAAGAATAATTATACTGCTGGTGATCTTGGCACACTTCTTGAGCAACAGAAAACCTACCATTAAATTCAGTCAGTTTTGAACTACAGGATGATAAATTTAATCAAAACTAACAACATGGGTTTTAATATCTTGTCAAATTTGATCTGGCTTTTTGAAGAGGTTGCAAAGGTAACTGCTGGCCTAACATAACTTACACGTGCAATGTGGGGCTTAGTGTCTGCAGGGGTTCTAAATGGCCCATTGCATATTTGGGAGAAAAGAACAGACAATAAAACACAAAATGACCACTAACAGCATTTGCCAATTGCATATATAGGTCTGTAGGGAAAAACGTCCGAAAAGTAACTTACAGTAGCCAAGCGGTAGTCGGGGACCAGCTGAACACAGACTGGCTGACGTCCATTGGGAATGCCCAAGAGGAAGAAGGGTGCATGTCCTGGGATATCATTTATGAAATAAATTATTTAATGGGAAAAAAAAAAAACAAAAAACCAATAATAATTTATATAATAACATAAATTATATCAATATAATTACAATATATTTTATATAATACAAATTAATGGAGCCAGGCTCTTTTCAGCGGCGTCCACTGACAAGACAAGGGGCAATGGGTGGAAGCTGGAACACAGGAGGTTCCAGAAAAATATGAGGAAAAACTTTTTTACTGTGAGGGTGACCGAGCACTGGAACAGGCTGCCCAGGGAGGTTGTGGAATCTCCTTCTCTGGAGACATTCAAAACCCGCCTGGACGCGTTCCTGTGCGCTCTAGTGTAGGTGGTCCTGCTCTGGCAGGGGGGTTGGACTAGATGATCTTTAAGGTCCCTTCCAACCTTTAACATTCTGTGATTCTGTGATAATAGCTACATCTTACAATATGTGAAGATATGTTATATAAAACATACCACCTATATAATGCATAATGTGTTATATAGAATTATATACTATAATTAAAATAGTATTATACTATATCATTACATAGTGTATATATAACAAATACAATTAGATAATGCTATAAAATTATATATACAATATGAAATAGGACATTGTACATAAGTATATAATATATTACTATAATTAATACTAATAAATGAAACAGTATTATTAAATACTGTTTATTCTTGGTACACTTTTAAAAGGGTGTTTGAAATAAAAACACGTACCTGAAGACAGAATCCCACTCTTCACTAACAGAATTAGATGTGCTGTCATCCTGTATCAGAAGCTAAAGGCAACAGCACGCAGTAGCTGCAAGCTCAAGTTGAACAATGTACCAAAAATCAGATGTTTCATTTTTAATAGGGGTAATTAATTAACTGGTTCTACTCACCAAGGGTTATAATGGCTGCTTCATCTCTTGAAGATTTTAGATTGATGAGGAGTATGTTCCTAAAGGCTTCTTAACCCAAGCACAAAGTAGTAGAGGCTTAGTAGAAAACCTGACAGATGAATTCTGATCTTCATTATGTAGAGCACAAAGTGTTGATGATTTCTCTGAAGTCACAATCTATGGAAAGGCTGATCAGAAAGGGTAATAAAATTATTCCTAAAGAGTTAAAACATAATTACTTCATGTCTGAATAACAAGGAGACTAGTGTAAGCACTCAGTAGCATCAACCTAAGTGTCTGAGAATGCAGGAATAAAAGTGCTAATAAAGGGGAATATAAAGTGTAAACTTTAAAGAAAGACAGAAATTACCAATTACAGAAGGTAAAACAAATGAGAGTAGATTCAAAGAGTAAGAGAAGGCACAAAAGCATCACATAATAGAATCACAAGGAAGCAAATGATGCTAAACTACATTAAATGGTAGACAGAATGACGGGATTTGGGAGAAAAAAGAGCAAGATGTATTATGAAGACAGTAGAAAACCAAATGAACTAAGCAACATGAAAATGAAGCTGAAAATGGAGTTTAATCGGATATTAAAACCAGTATCATTGACAGTCCAAAAGGTCACATAGGAAATGGATATTGCTCAGAAACAGCAGGAGGAGATGTGACAGGGAGAGGTGATAAAGGCATTCCAGCATTACAGGGGTGCAGGAGTTGTCCAGAAGGCAAGTTCTCCTGCAAACGGTGCAGGATTAAAACCCAACTAACACAGGTTTAAAATCGAGGAAATAAAGAAGTTCCGCTGGCTTCTGACACTGTTTCATCTTCTAACATAGCAAGGGAGAAAAGTAAACAACCACCAATCCCTCTGAACCATGTGACTGAACATTCATGCAAAGTAAACCAGAAAAGGACCGAGATTTACAGCAGTTACACACATTTGATCATCATTTCTTTCTGCGGCTGTTCCATTTTTGAAGTTGTCTTTGATGAGAAATCCAAAGACTGAAGCAACATATTATAAACAAATGAAAAGTCATCACAATCAGTTTAATGAAGTGCACAGAATAGCAATTGATCATGTCAATAAAAATAAAACAATTAATTTTACATCAAGTGTGCTTTATTTCCTCCACAGGTATTCTGTTAAATAAAGCACCATATATATACTGCCAGGCCACAGCTAAAGAGGATTCTTTACAGAATCAAATTTCTTGTGGTTGTTTAGTATACAAGTAAACTTAATTTTGATAATAAGAACCACAGCGATCTGAGGCAATCTGCCTCTATTATAAGGTACAAAACTGGCACAGAGGACACCATATTATACACAGTAAAAATGTCATAAGTTTAAATTACATTGTACAGGGCAAGGAAGCCCTGTTCTCCCAGACAGCCATATTAAATGAAAGCCACTACAGTGAACTCTTAATTACATAAAACATACCCATTATCTGATTGCCCTTTAAGAAAGTGTACGGTAGATGCAAAATAAAATAAAATAAAAATCTGGAGTTCTGCCTGACCAAGAATTAAGCATATAAATCTATCTTGCCATTCAAGCAGAGAGCACTGGACAAACTGAAGCACGAAACAGAAATAAGCAAAACTTATACAAACAGCATTTTGGGGGGGGGGGGGGGGGGGGGGGGGGGGAAGAGGAAAAAAAAAAAAGACTTAAAAGCAGACATGCTCCATCTAATGTCAAGAAGCAGCTTGGTTTCCTTTTCCAGATATCCTTGTGACCACATGAATTGTAGACTCAATGGTCCTGCACAGGATGTCTAAAATGTCATGCTGCTGCATGTGACTAAAAAGTCCTCTGGAATGGCCACAACTGATTGATAAACTAGTTTCAGGGTCTTGGGATGGTAAGGCTTGACCGTCGCAGCTTCTCAAATCTGCGAGGTCGGATAGAACTGCCGAAATCGATGTGGAAGGAAACTCCGAGTCCTCCTCAGCTCCAATGGAATCCTTGGAAGTCTGCAGGTCTTTAAATTCTTTGCATTCTTCAAATTTACCGTTTCCTGACTGCTCTTCCGTGTGCTGCGACCGCGTCGCTAACATTATGTCTTCTGAAAATGAAGATGGAACTTCCATTCTGTACTCTTTGACAGAACCGTTCTCGGGGGAAGGAGGGTCTTGCTCAGTGCCTGGGTCGATAATCGAAGAGTCCCGTGTCTCGTTATCTGAAGTGCTTGTTGGGGTCAGCGCATCCCGGGATTCAGTTTTTAAGTCACTGATACAGCTATCTACAGTGTGCTCCTCGTCGCTGCTCACCCGCCTTCTCTTCACAGGAGTAGCTCCTTCATCGTCTGCAAGAAAAAAGGAAAACTCACTCAGGGAAAACGCACCCTTTTCATGCCATGCGTCCAAGTAATGGGCCTTTGCGTATTAAACATGGTATTTTAATAAATGCTCACTTCCTTACAGGACATTCATGTAATTTTAGCTCCGTAATGAAGTAACACTTCTTGTGCAGTGCTGGGGACTGGAGCCAAGAAATGGCCCTCCCAGCAGTAGTAAGAAAGCAATGTGTTGCGTTAATTTTGTAAAAGTTGGTAAAACCTGAGTTAAAGCAACATCGTTACAGAAGGCAAACCTTTAGTTTTTCTTTCTTTGGCTTCTTGCTCTTGTAGTGAGTTCCTTTGTTGTTGACAAGCTCTACATTTGTTTAAAAGCTCTTGTAAGGTTGGAATCAGGGCTGAATTGAGCTGTTTGGGAGTGTGGACTGAAAGCAGCAAGGCAAGTGCTCGGAGGTCCTAAAAAGTAGAGTAGTAAACAGAATTAAGTAGCCTTATTTTAGACTCCTATTTGATTAACCGCACACACGGAGAGAGCTGTGCAATAAGCAGAGGCTTCAACACATTCTGAATGTCCAAAAGCTCAAATTCTGAATATACTCGAATTCTACATATACTTAAACTACTGTAAGGTTAACATTTCCAGCCAGTCACAGCAGCTCCCATACTCTGAGCAGGAACCCAGCTTACACGTGAAGTCGAGCTGACAACGCCCGCCTCTTGAATTAGAACCTGGCACGTGGCACTTCCCATAGTTTCCATAGAAAACAAGCTGCCTCCTAAAAGATGCCGATAGTTGAACGACTTAGAGAAGACTCACCCCATTTAAAGTAGAGCTTGCTTTGGAAATTTCAACTCTCTGGTTGCTGAAGTCAGATTCTAGGCTTTGATATTGATTTATCAGATTTGTGATTAGAGTGTTGATTAAGTTGGCACAGTTTGCTTCAGAAAACACCTGCCCTTGGACCTGTGGAAACAATGTAGTTTTTTTACACCACCAAAAGATGGAATTGTGAAAAGAGTATTCCAAACTGAAACAGCGTGTATGACTGCATTTCTTGAAATAGAAGTTCCTGCTGAAAAACCACCTACCTTGAGAAGAAAATGGGTCAGAAAGGTGTATACAATGTTGTTGTTCAGAAAGGTCCTTTCATCCATCAGAATACATTTTATATATTCTGCAAAAACCGGATCTTCACAGAGGAGCTTTACACAGTTCTTTGACATTGCGGTCTGGTGAGGAGAGAGAGAAGACGCAAAGTTATCCCTGGGAGTACGGCGCTGCGGTAGCGCAGCCTGCAACACGTGGCACGCCTAGAGACCTCAAACCAGGCCCACTGATGTCTTGAATTATACTGCACCACTCTTACTGAGTGGTATTTTCTATTCAGAAAAACTCGTATTTTGAATGATTAACAACACGCACTAATTTCAATTTCCAAGTTAATCTCCGTTTCAGATGCTCTGTGTTTTGCCTGCATTTTCATTCCACAGAATCACAGAATAGTTTCAGCTGGAAGAGACCTTGAAGATCATCGAGTCCAGCCTTTGTTCCAGCCCTACCAACCTACCAAACGATGTCCCCCAACGCAACATCCAGTCGGCTCTTGAACACTTCCAGGGATGGCGACTCAACCACCTCCCTGGGCAGCCTGTTCCAATGGCTGACAACCCTTTCAGTATAGAAATTCTTCTTAATACTTAACCTGAACCTCCCCTGGCACAATTTAAATCCATTCCGTCAGTTCTCAGGCTCGCTCTTACCTGTGTTTGGCAAAGCTCAGTCCAAAGTTTGGGGAACAGTGCAAGATGAAGAGGCAAACCCTCATATGCAACTAGGACACCTGAAACATTAGAAGAAAAAGAAATTGTGTGAGATTTTTGTTGGAAATACTTCCTGATAAAAGTAGAACTGAGATCCTATATAATTTCGTAAGACCACATTCTAAGCATTTTTTATAATCAGAAAAGACCTACCATCTATAAGTTTCTATGGGGCATTTAATAAATCTATCCCTTCAGTATTTCCATGAAATGTAAAAAAATGAGCTTTAGTTTTAGTTTTGCAATCAGGTTATTTTATTACTGCCTTACATTTTCAGCTGGTCAGCTATAGTACTTTTAAAAAACTTTCTTCTTCTAAAAAATGGCGTGTAATTTTTAAAGGGTCATCATCATTATTAATGCGAGCACTGTTGTTACTTTGACCATGAAAGTGTTAAGGGATACACTGAGCAACAGCAAACAATGCACACTCCCAGTGCACTTTATAATTAACACAACCTACAGGAACTTAATAGTGCTGGTGTTACGGTCAGAACAGGGTGACAAACAACGAGCAAATGGGCAACTCGGAGGATCAACAGAGCATCCCGCTATCACCGCTATTTGGACAAGATTAATTCTGTAGTTTCATTTGTGTAGAAGTGGTGTTTCATCACAGCTAGCTGGCCAGCTCCTACAGTCAGAGAAAACTGAGAGCAAACAGGTGTTTTCAGGAAATGGTTCAGATATTTAGAAACGGGAAGATAAATTTCTCTTGCATCTATGCCTCTCCACTGACTGCAGAGGAAAATCAGGCTGCACGTCTCATTTTCAGACAACTGAAGTGAGCCAGCTCCCAGCCTGCCTGTCTGTGTAACCACTGCATGACCCCGAGGTGTGTGTGATGGCTCCCAAAACCAGTAGGGTACAAGAAACCCAGGCTGGTGACAACAGAACTGGTGCCACCTGTGGTCGGCTGAGGTGGTCGCGTGTGCTCCCAAGCAGGTTGCCCATTGGTGCCACTGGCAGAAATGCTGAAGGTTCAGAATCTGATCCAAAGCTATTTAAACTGCCAAACCAACCAAAAAAAAATAATATATACACGTAGCTTCAGTGAGTCCTGTGTTAAACTCTACGTGTGCGAAGGAGACAATTCTCCCTGGTTGCCGCAGCTAGACAGGGCTGAAGTGTGACAGCCATGTAGGCGAGATCATTATACACGTCATACAGTTTGGTGGATAAAAATAACGTC
Organism: Trogon surrucura; assembly: GCA_020746105.1. Lineage (NCBI taxonomy): Eukaryota > Metazoa > Chordata > Aves > Trogoniformes > Trogonidae > Trogon > Trogon surrucura. The sequence goes on along the minus strand of CM036618.1, from coordinate 124,173,915 downwards.
CAGAGTAATTAACACAGCAAGTTCCGCAAACTCTGCTTTTCCTTAAAAATTCTGAATATGAAACTTAGTGAAGAAGCACTCACAGTTACCATAGAAAAAAAAAATCCTTAGGCTTTTTAACCTTCATACTTACTCATTTTAACTAAAGTTTCAGTAAACTTTTCACAGTTGATTGCAACTCGACATAGTAGATGGATGAACTGATGATAAGAAAAGAAGTAGTCTAGCAGCATACGATCGTAAACATCATCTTTGCCCTGAAGATTTAAGAGAGCTTCATTTAAACTACATAAGCAACTGACAGCAACCAGGTTTCCTAAGCATTTAGCTCGATGTTGCTGCACTGCTTGCCCTAAAATGTTTAATCCAATACTACAGGGAAACACAACAGGAATTTCCAGGTCTAACCCAGGCCAGCTGCATCTCCTCACCGAGCCCTTGGCAAGCACAACAGGGAGATGGAGAAGGGACGGCGAATGCAATTCCCCCGCCGTAAAAACTTTTATTGTACGATTCTGAATCAACAGACTGAGAAGATGTGAAGCTGTGCGAGTACCACGTTTTGAAGAGGACAAGAAAAGAACGCAGTAATTTTAAATCATATACAGATACCTAAATATATACATGCTATTGCTTTTTACATCAGAATTTGTCAGTTACAATCTGTAGAAGTCAGAATTTTCTCAAGGCTGAGCTTCACAAAGCTTTCAAAGCAGTATTTTCAGCAATGTCTCAAACCAAATGATAAATATATGCCAAGGGTTTTGTGTGCCAATATTTTAATATATTTTGAATGCATACGCTTAAAAAGGCATCAGCTTCTGTAGATCAGATAGCCAAAAGGAAATCTCAAAAACCCGCAATCTTATACCAAAGGAATGAAAAATGAGCATGCAAAACCACAGGGTAAGGCAATCATGGGTGTGGTTTCAGAAGCTTAAAAATCTTCTGGTTCCTAATGTATATGGATTCATTATAAATTGTAAAAAAAACGTGTCATAGAAAATGACAACTTCCTAAATTCACATACTTCAGTTATTTAGTGTTGCATCCATTACCTCTGGATATGCGATGAAAAAACCCACTACAGATCACTTCTGGTTCTACATGGCTTTAAAAAAACCTTTGGTGTTATACGGTAAATTTGATGGTGCACAAATATACACGGCATCTTTCTGAAAGCTTTAAAAAAGAAGGGTTACTTACCCTACAGTAACCGTGCTTCTTCGAAATGTGTTGCCCACACAGATTCCCATCTACGTGCACATAGGCCCCATGTGCAGGAGATTGGATTCTTTCTGAATAGCAGTGTCCACTGGGGCTGTGCCTGCACCCAGTGTGTCCTTGCGACCACTGTACCTGAGGGCATAAGGGGTATGGGCGGCTTCAACCACCACTCACTTCCTTCACCGATAAGAATCCCCTATGACAGGACTCGGAGTTAGCCCAGGAGGAGGACCACAGAATCTGTGTGGACAAAGCATCTTGAAGAACCACAGTTACTGGGCAGCGAGCAACCAGTTTTCCTTCTTCAAATGATTGTCCATACATATTCCTTTAGGGTGGGATTCACCTTACCTGACTTTAGCTATCTAAAAATCATTTCGGTATTCCCTGCAGTCAATGGAGAGAGCACCAGACCCCTCTCCAGAGGAAGAGTCACCTCATCTGGACTCAGGTGTCCAGGGCAGGAAGGAGGGTAACTCCTTATCTCCTTCCAAGGCAACCCCAGCAAGAGCTGGAGGCTGACCTTCAGATAGGCAAAGTGACGTGAGCTGAATCCCACCGCTGCTGCAGCTGGAGTCACGGGAGGTGGCGAGTGACCGGGGAGAGGCCCCACCGCAGCCGGCGTCCCCTTGGGAAGCCCACAGAAGGTAAAATGGAAAGTGAAAGACTTAACGTTTGCCCTTATACAGGATTTCAGGTCCTGGCGTTTTACCCAAAGAGCAGACTGTGCCTCGGTCCCAGCAGAATGGCCTCTAACAAAAGCTGGAGGATCAATTTAGCTGTCTGGTAATAAATCTTAACATAGTTTGAAACCCAGCTAGGCAATCCCTGGGCAGTTCCTGCATTTTCTTTATAAAAGCCACAAACAGATTGGACAGTTATTCAAATCCATGGTTTGGTTTTTTTATCTGAACACAAGGTTCAAGCCCTTATCATGTCTGGAATATGACTCTGTGTATCACCAAGGGCAGGGAAATGGTGCTTCTGGAGTGCACATCTAGAATGGAGTATATGAGGACAACACATCTTGAAGAAGAATTATGCTTTGCTTACGAAGAAAACAAATGCATTATGCTACTGGATTCTTACACTACTTTCACAGAAACAGAAAAGAACAGAGAAATAGCTATTTTAAGACGTTTACATACCTTGCTGGCTTCCACCATTGTAGGCAAGAGGCACATATTAAGTTCAGGACGTGGAGGACGAATATTGCTTTTTCCCCCTATTAATTTCAGATTTTCACGACATGGAAAATAAGGTCCAAGAGACACTGTAGTATAAGTTAGGATAAAACAGGGATACATTAAAAAGGTCAATTTTTGACATCAGCAAGGAACACAATAGAGTAATAATAGCGTAAGAGAACTTCAAAATACAATCACTGAAATACCTACTTGGGATATTACTGTGGTGGTATGTACAATGATTGTGCTGTAGAAATGGAACCAGAGTATGTAGGAAATCATGAGGACTTAAAAGTACAAGCTCCTTGAGGACATCTACAAACAAAAAGTTGGTTTTGCTATTACATATTGTTACTTCTTAACAGCAAACAGTTTAACTTCAGGCTCATGCATTTGCAAACTCCCTTTCACATCACTTTGGCTGCACTTAAGTGTGCACCGTGGAGGTGGGCTCTACTGCGACCAGCACGTCCGGTGAACGCCCCGAGTCAGTCAAGATTCCCTTCACCTCCACCACTGGGAGAAAACCTGCCTAGGTGGACCACCAGTGAGAGGGGTGTCAGCGTGGAGAAAAGCTCAAGAAAATTACCCTCTTGCCGCCTTCTGAACTGTGGCAGGTTTGATGCCTGGAAAATGTCAACCAGCAGCAGTCAGGAGGACAATGGGAAAGGCACTCAAAATAAGGGGAAAGCACATGCAAATCACACACACACACACGCACACACCAGGTAATGTGGACGCAGCTTTAGGCTTTCATCAGCATGCATAAAAATGCCGATTATATCCAGTAAATACTATTAAAAAAGCCTGAACTAGAAAAAAACCCTTGACCTTTCTGAAATAGGTTTTCTAATGCAAAAGACATATATAAAAACACCTACACCTACAATTTTAAAAAGCAAATCCATGCCACTCTACAAGCTATTTAAGCTTTACTTTTATTATTATGCCTTACAGTAATGGATCATAAAAGAGAACACTAAAAGCTGTTACTCAGACTAACTTGGTCACCACACGCATATCTGAGAGGAACGTTAGTTAATATTTGAATTTTAATGTAAGATTTGGGATTTGATTCTAAGCTCACTGACACCTGAATTCAGGAGTTAGTCCTTAATCACGCCCCTTACCAAGCAGGACCCTGGTCTCTCAAAACAAAGGCTGACTTTCTGTGCAGCCAGTCTGCACACCCAGGGAATATTCATTTTAACCTAACAAATCCAGATTTATTAAGAAGAGAAACAACAGCAACAGCAACGTATTGGCAATAGTGATATAAACAGCCTTGATCTAAGGAGTATCTTGACAGCTTTTGCACTCGCAAAAACGGAATTCAAACCTCAAAGCAGGCTATTGCGCAGAACTGCCCTTCCTGACCGCGGTTACCCTACTGTGACTTACCGATGCAAGTGTTTCTCAGTTCTGGGGGACTGTAGGAATTCAGGAGAGTTAAGAGCTTATGGGCAAATTCAATTCGCTCCTGCCACTGAATGAGAGCTTGCTTCACATCTGCGAACGCAAAAACCACAGAACTCAGTTCAGTTCACGTTTTGGAAAGAATAAAGAACAGAGTTCTACTGCTAAAGAATCTTTTTCCTCTAGCATGATTTTAATCAATCCAGAAATCTCTTACATCTCGCTCGTCTACTGCTATTAAGTTTACTTAATCTAGTTTCACATTACGTCAATAAATTATTAAGTAACAATTTAATAACTGTTAATAATCATATCTCCTATGGTATAGGAAGTTTTTTTCAGCACAGATAATAAGCAGGATAAAACGGTATGTTTTGGGACATGAAAATTAATTAACAGGCAACAGGCATAATTCTTCAAAGAGTTAGAATCAAACCTTTTCTTTGAAGATATGGACGTGTTGACTTAAGAACCGAAAGGAAAATGGACAGAAGTTCCACCAGGTCTCCAGTCACGTGGCAAGCTGTGGCCTCGTGGTACATCATGTGCAACGTGTTAAAAGACTACAAAGGAAAAACAACAAAACATGAAGTTGCCAAATTAACATACTTGTCGCCACTTCTACATTTAGTTTTATGCTCAAACAAGACATATCCAAATATATGGTGCTAGGCGTAATCGCTAAATAACTCAAAGGTAACAACATTTTAAAAGAAAATAAACCTGTATACAAAATGAGTATATTCACTAGGAGAGTTAAAAAAACCCAAGAATAATACAACCAGGTATCTTCTGTAACAACCAAATACAACTGTTGACCTGGATATCTAGTTTTGGAAGCAAAGAACAAGAGGTAGTCTTGTATGGAGGGGTTCAACTGAAACTTGTCCTTGGTCAAAAGGCTGATTCTTGTTCTTCTCACTTAATCCAAAAACTAGAGTAATATTACATTTTTATCACGTGCATACCACAGGGAAACAGAATGCCTAAAATCCTTTACAACACTAAGCCCTCTGCAAGTAGCTAACGCCCATCTCAACTCAGGAAATGAGCAGTTTTGTGAGCCCATCACAAAGACACGTTTAAAAGGAGCCTTAAGTTGTTTTCAAGGTAAAAACTTTATACGAGTGGCTCAAAATAATTACAAAGTTTTCATAAATTTATCTAAAACCCAATAAGCAAAGTGTAATTTGAGACATGTTATTTTTATACAGCTGTATCCCAATCTTTCTGTGCCAACTTACAAAGCGATATTACAGATGCATAAAGACAGACACGGGTACGTGAATTTTTGGGGAAAAAACGTAAGATTAATATAGATGCGAGTCATTTTTCAAACTGCTGCTTAAGGACATATGCTGTATGATCGTACGTCAGATGAATTACTTCTCCTTTTATAACTCAAATACCTTCTGGGCATCTGTGATTTATAGAAATGTCGGGAAGGAAAAGCAACTCATTTCCGAACTGCAAAAATTCTAGCACAAGATGTACAAAAATATATTTAATCTGCTGAGATATTTGAAAGATAAAGAAACAGTAATCTCTTTCCCTATAATGCTAAATCTTGATGTGCCATTTTTATATTACAGTAAAAATAAAAGCTACACGGCCAAGCCTGTCATGTGGAAAACTTTTCCGGATGCAATGACTCCTTGATGCAGTGTTTTGTCACCACACAAAACACTCTACAGGTTTCACGTAAGAATTAAGTTATAGTTCAGTTGTAACTTTCTAGCCCCAGTATACTGAATGTAAGTGTTTTCAAGACCAGGACAAAACCAGATATTCTGGAATAATTAATCAGTAGGCTTACATTTATAACAAGCTCCTGAAAATTCAATTTTGAAACAGCACTGCAGTGTTTTAATTTTCTCTAACTTTTTATAATTCCAGCTTTTTGTATCACACTTTTCCCCAGAAAATATAAACTAGTGATGTTAAAAAAAAAAAAGAGAGAGAGAATTTTTACTATAAAAACCATATAAAACTGGGATTGGAATCAACCACAAAGTAACATCTAGTCCATCCACTTGCCTTCAGGCAGACGAAATATCTTTATATCCTTGACAGATGTTTGCTTTAAGTCCTCCTGACGACTTCCAGCTGTGCAGGCTGACACCTGAAGGACTCTATTCCAACATCCCACTTACAGGACAGCTACAACCACCTCCTGGACACTTGTCTGGCACCGTGGATTTTTACCAGCTTATTCCCTCTCCCCAAACACACCATTCCACATGTGCCAGGAATGAACTGCATTTATTACATATTCTATATCCAGACAATCTTGATTTTGATTCTTGTTCTGCAGAGTGAAACTGCTGTTGGACAGGGGGTTTGACATCCAAACCGTACCCTTTCAGTATTGCGTTATCTATTCTTTTTTAAAAAATCTCTAGGTTGGACTAACTGTAGTCTGGTCTCATGCACCAAGCACCCATTTACAACCAGAATAAACTATATGTGCTCCAGAAATGCATTTTAGGTTTAGTTTCATGGGAAAGAAATTCAGTTTGTGTATTCTTAGACCACTCCTTCTTGCAAACAAAAACACAACAGGTAGGAAAGATAGGGAGAATTGCCTCTGAAGTGCCTCTAGAGAAGTGTTCTGAAATACTAATCACTATGAGTAATTAATTAAAGGGCATATTAATTAAGGGCACCTGAGTATCCTTTAAGTTATTTTTGTATTTTACCCAGTTGCCTTAACACTTCTTAACTAGTAATAATTGTGTGCCTGTGCTCAGCCACTCCCTTGCAGCTGATCTGCAATGAAGGGAACAGCAGCAGCAAAGCACAGTCTGTTGGAGGCCTCTCTGTCTTGAGAAGCAGGCAAACATTTTCCTGATCTTTTTACTACTAAAGAAATCTTATTAAAGACAACAGGGGAAGTAACTACGTGGAGAGAGCCAAGATTGATTTCTTACTACTCATCTATGATCTATGACACCTACTAGTTGCAACTTTTTCAGCAGGCCTAATGTACTCTCCACTATGAACCTCAGAGTTCATGATATATATGATACATAAGACAACACATCACCCTTTTACTTCTTATCTTTTCTATTTAAGCGACATCCTTTTATAGTTACCCCACCAAATCACTGTTATGAACTAACTTCTTTATTATTAAGATTTGTATTGCCTCAAATTTACTCCCTCAACCTCCTACCTTGGTGTTTACACATAAAAAATGCCTGGTAAATCTTTTTTCTCTTTCCTGTGCTCATTAAGATTTTCAGGTTTCACACGCATGACAGTACTTAATTGACAGATTTCATATATTTCATATGGTATTAAAACAACTTAAAGAAAACACATTGGTAGGAAGGAAGGGATGACTTGATGAGAAAGCAAGATGTTTATTATTATTAGAACAACAAAGTATTTACCTCAGTCATGAGAATCAATCCTCTATTAAACACAACAAGAAGTCTGTCTTCATCAGATTCTAACAATATTCTGAAGGCACTAGGAAAAAAATCCAAACATTGAGAACACTGAAAATTACACATAGCCTCTTCATAATTCATATAAATGCCTAAAATTGTTATGCTCAAGCTGTATTTTGAAAAATAATCACAGAACAACAAAAAAACACCAAAAGAACATAATTCATCTCCTTCTTTTCCCCCCCACTTCTTCATTTAAAAATGCCTCTGATCTCAACTTCCTTTATGCCAACTTTATGTTATTGGAAGTAATTTATAAACAACTTTTACAGAAGTATTTCCCAAATAATGTCTGCAAAAATGCTAAAACATGAGGAAAATAATGTACTTCAAAGGCACAAGTTTATGCTTGTCAAACAATACATTTAAATAGGTTTGGTTCACACTTTAAAATGTATGAACAGATACATCAGAATATTTTATGCTTAGAGTTCAACAGAAAATAAAGGAACATGCGAATGAGTGGTCCCCTTCCACATAACAGTTCCTCATGAGCATTTGGGACACCCTGATGGTGCTCCGTGACACACGACCATACATAACACATGACACATTTCCTTTCCCCAGGAGTGTTTCAATGCATCAACAGCTGCATTTGAAACCCCTAAACCTGACCTACATACACAGGCAACGTCTAGTTACACTGAAAATACCCCAGCAGTTTGAAAAATAATCTTAGCAGTATTGCTAAGATTAGGAATGAAAAACTATTTGAAGATACAGTAAAAGTCTGTCCCACAGGCACAATTTCTTAAAAAAAATATTTCTGCCCCAAAATAATAGATGTCAGCAACAGCAGCTGAAATCACTGCTTTGCCCATCTAGACTAATTCTGGTAGGCTGAGAGTATAGATTTTCAGCTTAAATGCTGAGATAGAACATTGATTGATTTTAGGTTTTAGGGTTTTTTTGAATGACAATTTTGTCATAGTGTTTCTTTTTGAATGCTAACGATACACATCTTGGCTTACACCTGTTTGTTATAATTGTAACTTTCTGCTTGCTTATTTCTGAATAAAAGTATCCCCCAAACTTCTCCAAAAATACTATCAAAATAACAACACTGATTTTTATTGTACTTCACATTCGGTGAAACATACTTGTCATTCAATCAGGATTGGATCGTTACACTACAACTTCACCACTAACGTACCTTATTAAGGTAGTCCAACAAGACCGTCCGTCCAAGCAGCGCAGGTAACAGCTTATGGTTGTTTTCTTAAATTGCTTTATGTCTTCTATCTCTTCCTCTCTCATGTCTGGCCTCTGAGCTACAAACAGTTGCATCAGGTTAAACAGCTCTTCTACTGCCTAAAACACACAAAAACATGAGGTTAGAGGAATCTCTCTTGGTGTGTTACAGTTTAGATCTTATTTGCATTACTTCTTCTGCATTAATTTCTACCAAGTAACAGAGAACAAAAGCTGGCAAATTTAAAGGGGAGTGTATTTTCTCTGGTGACAGGATTACATTCTAAGTGATGGAATTCAAAAAGCCGCTTATGCTCAAAGTCACTGAAGTCCTGTATACACAGGAAACACTAAACATTGTGGAATAACCGAAGTCCCTCGAGAGACAAACTGAGACTTCCGAGGGGAGACACAAACAAGCGAAGCAGCAGGACTACTCCCATGATGGTCAGAATATGAATTTACTCTGTGAGATGGCCTAGGCAGAAGCCCAGCCTATAAGATTCCACACATCCTCCTCTACACAGCGAAGGAAATCTCTGTATTCTTTCTGTTCTTGCACAACTATAAAGCCCCACGCAATATTTGCTGAGTAATCATACAAAGCCACCTATTTTGTCTCTTAAAGACTTTGTAAGCTTGTTTTTAACCGACTATTTTAACTAATACCTACTCTGTACTGCAAGTGGCACAAAGCTGCAGAGACAGCACATCTCCCAATGTTCAGCACACCAATGTTCCGCAAGAGGGACAAATGCTAAGCCACCCCCTGAGTGTAACAGGGGGAATTCTTGGCCCTATTCCAAAGAAATCTGCTGGGGATTCCTCCAACTTAGCGTGTCAGAACATAACATGCTTTCCTCAGACCACCATTAAAGGTTGCTCCCTGTTTCTTATGACCAGACCGGCGTAGGGAATATTGAAGATCAGCGGAAACACTAGTGTCTGCTTCCAGAAAGAAACAACCATCTGCTGTCCAACTGCTACACAACAAAGAGAAAATCCGAAACAATCCTTCCACAAAGTACGGTAATCGGATCTAAACGCATTAATAATGGCTTATATGAGGAAATCAAAACATCATACTTTCACCACTGGATACGTTAAGTAAAAGTCTTTTCATCTTTTTCATTAAAAGGAGACATTCAGTAAGAGGGAAAATGCTAACAACGAAATGGTATCTTTTGGTATCAATCTACTCACCCCTGGGTACTGACTGGCGTGCGGTGTGAGATTCTTAAAGGCCCACTGGATATTCTGGTGAGAAGCCAACTGCCTCGTGAACGCCGGTGACTGCTCGCAGCAGAGGCGCAGGATGCCGTAGTAGGCAGGCAGCATGCCACGGTTAAAGAGCACCACATCCTGATCGTCATGGTCCGCAAGGATGTAATTGAAGGCAATGTTCTTTGTCACCACGGGATTCTGTACAATAAGGCGTACGTTCTCCGGACAGTCCACACACACGTTATACCAAAAAGACAGCAAAGCCTGTTTGTTGTGGTTGGTGGCTATAGCCGGCTCAGAAAGTTTAGGCTGGAAAAGGTTCCATAAGTCCATGAAGTAAGTAGAAAACATGAGTTTCTCGGTTTTTGAGATCAAACAGTATGTCATGAAACTGAAGTAGGGCACAAGTTTTGTGGTGCCGTGAACAGCAGCATCAACGTATAGCTTAGCTCGGGAAAGAAGGCCAAGCAGCACATTGTAGACTTGATGAAGAACTACTGTAGTATCTGGACTAAGAGGCAGATCGCGTGTGGGGATGTGCAAAGAGCGGGTCGATCGGAACATCTGACGGAAGGAATTGCTTGGAATAAGCGACACCAAGAGATAGGCTGCAGCTTCAAATAAAAACAGACTTGTTACACCTTTGAAAATGACACACGTGCTTAATAGCCGTCTAAACAGAAGTTAAATTACACTCTATATTTCGTTTACAGATTTCAAAGCATTTTACAGAACCTGATATTATTCAATTCTCACTAGAGATGCAAAAGAATTAGAGCAGGTAAGACTAGCACAAAACATGTTAAAACAGTTGTTTAGATCTGCTCTCGGGGCTCTACACCCTGTATTCCTGCCTGCCACTTGGTTCTAGCTGTTGGAACACCACGTATCCCACCAGGAAATACAAAACCAGACATCTTCTATGACTAAACCATCTATTGCTGGATCAAGACATCACGACCTCTTCAGACACGTTTACAACTGGAGTCTGTGCCAAAGCCATACCACCAGCTTCTGCAGCTCCCTCAACCACAGAAAATACACTTGAGTTCTGTGGTGCCTGTGGAATCTCCTTTATCAAAAAATAAAATTAGACACAGTAAAGGCTGAAAATGAGACCTGGAAATCTGCTAGTGTGATTCCGGGCAGAACAAGCTAGAGAGCCAGGATACCCTGGAGCTGGGGAGAAGCACAGGCTGCCTCCCCTTGATGCACAAGTTCAAAGGACTCAGCTGAGGCTACTCTGTGCAGGGTGCTACTCCTACCTACGGTACAACCATGTGACGGACAATATGGAGAACCTCTTGGACTAGCTCCTTCTCTAATTAGGGTTTTCCTGGATCTTCTAGATTAGTCACAGAAGATAAAGAAGCATGTAAGTTACAAAATTAAAACATCGTTTTCCTCAAAACCAGGTAGCATGTCTTGATGAGGCAACACAGTTGCACTAACATTCTAAAATACAGCAATTCTAGAATAGGAAAAGGAAGAAGACAAGCACAAGAGTGTGTATTTTGTTTGTGACAGGAATACCGCATGCACAGTAAGTTGCTACAGCAGAAGGATAATGTTCTTCAATTGAAATTAACTTACAGGTTCTCACTCTAGGGTAGTTGTGTGCCAGAAGAAAACGTTCAACCCAGTTTTCCATGTTTTGCAGCACCCAGCTGTGAGCAAGTTTGTTTCGAGGTGTTTGCACAGCCAGCCAATCTAGGCACTGAGATGGGTTGTATTCAATGACCTGGAAGAAGAGTGGAAAAATCAAAAAGAATACATTGATCTTGGTAGTACGTACTGATTGGATTAAAGCCACCCAAAAATAACTACCGAGACTTTAAAAATATTTTTTAAAAATCACTTAGGGCTATCAAAGCACCTCCAATATGAGATGCTCTGGCAGACAAAGAAAACTCTTATTAAATTTCACTGGTTTGTGCTTCTGAATCTTGTTCAGAGCTTTTCAAAGTTTAATGGCAGTCCAGGAAGTTACTTTGTGTATCCTTGCTGCATATTTTGAGATACTTAAGAGTTAAAATGGTAAGCACTTAGAAAACCGAATGATCTTGTCTTTATAAGCAAATAAATACTTTATTTTTTTAAAATAGGTAACACAAAGTTGTAACACTAAATCAGTGGTTTTATGCAAGTTATATCAAAAGAGCATAAACGGCATGTAAATATGTTCACACAGCTTCATGCTGAAGGTAACTATTGCTGTTTTCATGAATACGCAACTTCAAGGAATAAAGCTGCCTACTGCTTTCCAAAGGTAACGACAAGCCCGTGGAGTGCTGTCGTGCATTTATCAAGGCCTTACAGGTAATAGGAGAAAATGTAGCTCCCTGGGCCTTTCTGGTTCTGTGTAGTTGAAAATTTCTCGACGTATTATTAAGCCAAGAGATGTAGTGCATTCACTTGCTAGTTTTTAAAAACTGTTTTCTTTGTACCTGGAGGCCCAGGCACCCAGACAAAGCAAAAGGAACTCTCATCTACCTCAGACACCACAAGCAGTACCGGGATTGCTGAAGCTGTTCCCAACTTCTCTAACCCACCTGAAGAATACGAGCAGCTGACGCAGCCAAAAACTCTGCTTATAAAACTTTAATCTCAATTTAAAAATAAACATGTTAAGAACATTCTTCTCTCTTTTTTTTTTTTTAGGAATGACAAATTGATCTGTCAAGTTTCCTTCGTAATAGCTAGAGGGTATCTCCAAGAAAGAGACTATCATCGTTCACTGTCTTTGAAGCTCAATCACTTTCTAATGACTTCTGGAAACTGAAGTGGCTGCAAAAGTAGGTTCTACACCCTAAACCTATCTGCTTGTGCATCAACTACTGAGCCTCTCATCCCTCCCTACACAAGTTCTATCTCCAGACCAGTGTCAACAAGGTAGAGATAACAACGCTGGCCACAGCGGACACTGAGCTGACGACTTCGACTGTTGAAAGCTTGGCTTTCTGCCAGAAACCTGCCACCGACTTGCTTCCTTTGAAGATTCCATTAGTGCAGTAAGAGTAAGGAGGGAAACAGGGAAGAGGATTGCTTAACAAATTCCATACCTACGCTTTATGGCTGAGCAAAGCACGAAGCACAGGTACTTACTTTGCACCACAACTTGCATATTGTCATAGGAAGTTTAATTATGAAAAATCTCTTTGAAAGGTTGCCTTATTGCTAAAATTCATAACCTACTGCTTCCCTGTACACAAAAGCAGTGCAACGTAATTCTTGACCTTGAGACCTGCTGTCTGAACTTTCTTTACTTGAGACATAGCAGTTACAGCTAATTCCTGTTCAGATCAGATGCTCAGAAAGCCCATGGTGTACGCTTTCCCAGGTTACCCAGTGCTTCCCATCCTGTAACTGCTCCTAACCAGCAGGAAAACCGCTTCCGACCAGCAACCCATGCTCTGTCCCACAGTGCTTCTGCGGGTGAGGAAGGTTTGTGTTTTAACAGAGGTCTCAATTCTGCATGGTAATAATCTTTTTTTTTTCTGGAGAGTATTAAAGGGAATGAATGTTCAACAGCTTGCCCTCAGCAGTCCTCAGGCTTGACACACTGTTCTCAAGACTGCAATAAAGACAGCAAGTTGTACTGAGAAGTCAAAAAGCAGTTACAGAGTCACGGAATTACCAAAGCAAAAGCTTTAATTCCCTATCTATTGCTTAGATCAAGGAATTTATCCCTGTGCCAACTTGGTTAAAAAGTCTCTTGCTTTAGAAATGCAAGCAACAATGATCCTGCATCACAGCAATTATTCAACAGATTCAATTTAGCACTGTTTTAAAAATTAGAAGTCTTAATGAATATTTAACAGAGAACAAAAAACGTCAAAGGAATATTCAAAGAACCAGTACATAATGGGAAAAAAATTTCTAACAAATGATGGGCCTTGAAACATTTCATAGTCCTTGAAATATGGTAATTGAGAAAAATAAGTGGAATTTGCCTTCTAGACCCTTATTAGAAATTAATTAATTTCTCATTAAACTAAAATTTCAAGTTAAACTGAAATACCAGTTAACCAGAATACTGTTTGAATAACATTAAAAGCTACAGCAGAACTTTTAAAAGTCTATTCGCTGTTCCTGCTTATTTGGAAGAGAAAAAAAAATTTAAAAAATCATTGATACAGCAAGGATGTCAATGAAATGTAAAACCTTTTCACAGGCATAAAAGAGTGAACAACAGAACAACAATTTAGCTTCTCTTTTCTTCCACATGTCATACCTCCCAGATCCTCTGCAGAATGTAAGAAGCAAACGGTGGCATTCCTGGAGGTCCACCAGCAAATTCCATGAGCATGGTCAGCAATTTGAAAAAAGGATTGGCTGCCTGTAATGCATAAAAAGGAAAATATCCATTTTGATCTACTTCCTTTCATCCACTAGTTTTTTCTACAGTCTTTTTTAAAAGACCCAACTGTTTGCATACAAACAGATGTCTATGAACTTCAGACATGTACATTTACACTACTTTTAATCCCTTATTATTTAATCTGGAAATAATTGAGAGATATATGTATATCCATACATGGATACAGGAGAATTAAGCCAGTTCTTACAGGGCAAGGCAACGTGACCTTACTAGACAGGATCACTCTAGAAGACACACACAGTTACAGGGAAATAACTGTACACATGGTGGGACACAGTCAGATGTTAATCTGAACAAAGCAGGGAGGGAATCAAGCTGTCCATTCGTGAAGAATTCACCAATTTATCCTGGTTTACATATACACTAGATGTCACTCTCTCAGAGATGCCATTATTCTTATGTATTTGCATAACATGTAACATGGACCTTGAAAAGTTTATCCGAAAGCATCAATCACATTCTGAGGGTTTGCAGTGATAATTGTTATTAATGCTGGCATAACATCTTCCTCTGAAGCCAACAACGTTTCTACTCTAACACACTGGCTGTAATAGGATTTTTTTTTTTTTTATCTGAGCTTGCTAAGACTCATACAGCTTTTAGCAACGCTTCAATAAAGTGGTTATTACTACTACTATGTATTTTGCACCTCACCAAAAATGTCTGTGGTGCATGTGCATATGTGCAAAGCAGGGGGAAAAAAAAGCATAAAAATGTAGCAAATGTTAGCATGGCAGGAGGGAAGGAGACTGTCATCCGATAGTGCCCATTCTATCACACAAAGCAAAGCTGTCATGAGAATGATTTCGTACGTGCTTCTTTTCCAACCATGATCATGCCTCCTCTGCTAGACATGCCCTCAATTTTTCCTCATTTTTTTTGATTTTCTGACAGCACTATACAAGAATGTCCTTGTGTGAGCATACACTTCTCCACTCTGTATATATTTTATTGTGTGGAATCCATTTGGAACTCTCGGCTTTTTTGTTATTACCAGGGCAGGAATTCATTCTGACTGAGAAATGCGGATGCATGCAAAGAACTGCAAAAATAGTGCCCCAAGAACTTGAACAACCAGGCGATAATTACGTATCTCCACTTATTCTAGCACACACGTTTTATTGTCACCAATTGTTTTTTTAAAAATTCATATAAGGTGGAGAATCCAGAAATATGTTATTTGGCTTTGAATAAAACTTTCATCTCAAACTGCATACCAGATTTCTGCTTTAGAAGAACTTAATAGACAGTGCAGTTAGGACTTCATTTAATGTCACAAAAACTTCCATGGATCATCTTCCATGCAAGATTTTTGATTAGCAAAGGATTATTTAAGTAATTTAAAACAAAAAAAAACTAATACAAATTACTTAATATACAGGTAGTATGTTTACATACCTCAGGAGTCAACTTTGCTATAGATGTGAAAAGCATGGACACAATCTTAAAAACAAAACAAACAAAACTCACTTAGACTTATGCTTATTCAGTTAAAATCATAAAAATCACCCCATTACACTTATTCAATAAGATTTTTAACCAACAGCTACAGTTTCTGATACTTACGTGTTCTGCGAGTCGATTATTGTACCGACACAAACTGAAAATGAGATTGCAAGTTTGCCTGATGTTGATACCATCACGGATATGTTGAAACAAAAAAGGAAAACCCTGCAACAAATAAGAAGATACTAGTACACTGTCTACAATGATGTATGTACACATACGGATGGGTGGGGTTTTTCTGAGGCTTATACAGTCACATTTAAATCAATTACCTTTCCTCCTGTTAATGCTGCCATATCGTTTTGTGACAAAGTCAGATGCCTAAAATACAAAAAACCTGTATCATTTTACTTCAGAGATTATTAAGCAAGGTTAAGGAGAAATACCGGGCTGAGTCTTAGTTTATATTCTTCAGTATCACAACATACAAGAGAAAATAAAGGCATTGACATTAAATGGAACTAAAATAATAAATATTTTGTACTTAGACCAAATAAAAAAAAAGAAATCCAAACGGAGGCAACTGAACATGTTCAAGGATTTAACCAAGGTCTTTTGTTTGGTCAACAGTGACAAAACATTTATCTTTTAAATGAGTAACAATATAATGAGCCCACACACAAACTCACTTATGCTGCTGACAAAGGCCACAAAAACACTCCCTCACGCCCATGAAATTGCTCATTCCTTTCTCAACTAGCTTAGATTAGAATTTATTTCGGTTTTTCAGAAGCTCTTGCCTTTCTGAGCGAGACTGTTCAACTAGAAGAGCAATCAGGGCAATCATCTTTTCAAGTGCGGCAGGCCTGTATTTTTCTTCTGCTAAAGAGAGTATATCTTCCTCCTCTTCCTCTTCCTCCCCTTCTTCCTCAGAAAGTACTTCAACCTGTGGCTGAAGGAAAAAAAGAAGAAAGATAATTTCCATGTGGACATCTTGAGCCTTAATTTCAAAAAGCCTGTATGTGGTTTTGCATATATTCTGTCCTTTTATTCAAAACAACTTAACAAACTGTCATGAATCAAACCAAGTAAATATCTAATCATTTTCCTGTTGAAGCATTCACTTTGCCTAAGCTAAACTGCATTTACAGGTGCAAAAGGTAGGTTGGCTGAAGTCACTCCATAGCCTGACATGGTGGGCTATTTAATAAAAAAGCACATAAATGTACAAGTCTATGTTGTGCAACAGGAGTGACCAATCCCTACCGCTAATGGCATGCTAAGTGCAACTTTAACTGCTTCTCCTTAGTATCTCCTCTATATTAAATAGAAAACTGGTTCATAGCACAGCCAGTTCGGCATCTTTTTAAAATATCGTATTCACTTAAACATTGGGGAAAAAAAATTGTATGAATGAAGCAGTTTTAATTTAAAAGCTGAAAGATGGTTAAAGGGATACAGCACTAACGATCACGTACATAAAATACAAAAGACTAGTTTTCTCGTTATACAAGATATTCAAACTTACATTTTCAGGTCCTTTAGTTCCCATGTAGAAATGGACCATTGTAGATATGGCTTGCAGTGAAAGCAAGAACTGGCTCTGAAATATGTAGATGTTGAATTACTTGAAAATACAGACATGCATATACATACCTAATTCCCCAAACTACATGGCTATACTCACTTCCTCTTCTCCCATTTTGGCAAATTCGTAGAGAAAGGCAAAGTATTCCGTGAGGTGTTTACTGTGAGGCTTAACGCCGTGCTCCATAATTGACAAGAGCGTCTTCACAAAGCGTGTTACGCAAGAGCGACTGCCAATGTCTTCCACAGGACCATCCATGTCATCCGAACTGAAAACAAAAATAATCCAATTTAGATACTTCATAAAACACAGGGAGCATAAATCACCTAGAACCACCGAAAAAAGTAAACCAAACCAATACAGAAAAACTTTAGTTTTCTACCCTGTCCTACTATCACAGTGAGATTTCTGACACTTTCTCTTATACCAAGTAGAGCCTAGATAACATCATGGCTTGAAGTAAGGTAGCGTCTGTCACTCAAAGTGTTCAAAAGTTAATAAAATTAGCAATTCTGAATCAAGATTTTAATAAGGAAAATAATTCTTAGAAAAATAGTATTAGGGGATCTCCCGCTTAAAACCGTCTCTTGATCTGCATGTCAAATTTCCGAGTTCCAAGAAGCTGTTGCAGCTCGTTACACCATGCAACCAAGGAAACGCAGTCTCCAAAACACACGTACAGGATCCTGACAAAGCAGAACACACGCACTTTCAACCTTGTTCATCTACTGAAAGTCGGATCTCATCACCGAACAGAACAAGTGACAGGGACTTTCAAAGCAAAGCTTCCAGAGAAAATTAAGTTCTGCTTTTTTGCCATGAAAACTGTACTGTGTCCTGAACGTTGTTATGGCAGTATAGTTATTACAAACTCTGCCACTTTGACCCTGGAATAAAATTATTATCGGGATCACCATCTTAACCCAAGGAGATGAAAGAAAAAGCACTTTCTTCTTCTTCTCATTACGTACCAAAAAGAATAAATATTTCATAATTGGAAACAAAGAGATATTTTTCTTGACAATTAGCAGAACAAAATAGAATCCAACAGGTTTATTTTCTACTTTTTGACAAAAACTGTGATGTAGCTATATGACACAGGACTTGACTCTCATCTCCAACCTCTTCTACTGGATGTACATGTTAAATGTACACCTACACGCCTCTGGATGAAATTTACAATTGGATTCTCATGTGTAAGTACCAAGATTTACACTTGCAGCACATGGCTGGTGGTAAAAAGAAAATCTAGTCTAAGGGAATAAATGTTTCAAACAATGTATCTTCAAATTCTGGCTTTTCCAACTACAATAATATTTTAAAATAAATCCGAGAATTTTACGTAGACTAATAAAGAACAATTAATCCAGAATTACAAGATCATTCTGAATAACTCGATAAACAAAAGCAGTTGGTGAAATGCATGTAACAAACAGAAGTATTCAGGTGGTATTATTTTACCAGTCTTCCATTCCTGGCTGGAGATAGAGATGTGCATGCACTGGCCTCAGCCTCTGTATCACATGAATACACAAACGCTGGAACATCTGCAAATGGATAAGTAAATCAAGTCCATATGTTCATTCTTTTATATCAATGTCAATACATGTTTTCTAAGCAAAGAATATTCTGTCATCGAGTACTACTCCCAGCTCTATGGGATTCACAGTTAAAGCTCCGACTGACACATCCACATTTCACTTCTTAGCGTACGGACGCATCGTATTTTAACAAAACCGTCAAACCTGGTTTTCTGAACAGGTCTGATGGAGAAGCCCTATACAAGTGACTCAGAAAGGAACATTTTTTTCTTACCTGTCTCACAATCTGATTGGGACACTTTATTAGAATCTGCATTGGCCACCAATCATCATCAGCCATACGATCCAAAAACCACTGCAGAAGATACATACTTTGTTAGTTTTGTTCCAAACTTGTTCTAGTCCAATCTTCTTTTTGCATGATATTAAAGTCTGAAGAGAAATTGATGTTACTATTATTAAGGAATAAGCAAGCATTAATGCAAGGGAAATCTAAATGTCTTCGTGCATGACAAGAAAGGAATAAAGATCAACAGTAGTAAACATCAATATAAAATTATATCCAGCATCTTCTTATCCCTGGGTTCTGCATGCTTATTATTCAATTCTCTGGAAGGCCAGGCTTATCCTGAAAAGTGATGTCAACAGAACAAAAAACGATGCCTACAATGAAGCATAAGCTGAACAATCCTGTATAATAGGGATGGTTTAAAAAAAGAATTAGGTTCCTTCCATTTTCTGAAATGTGGAAAAGCCTTCCTACCTCCAGAGACAGAAAACATACAAAAAATCCCCAAAACAACAGAGAATGATGCATTCAAAATTGAACTCAGCAAACAACACAGCTGAGTATTCTGACTCTGCACATTTTGTTTTATTCACAAGCAAAGACAGTTTAAACTAAAGAATACAAACTGTTGTTCCTTTTATTTTAACCGTACCTGAGTATTTTTTACTATATTAAATGTCTTCATTCATTTTAAGCATCTGAGGACTACATCACATTAACAAAGCTGCTGACTGTTACATAACAATTTAACAACCTAGAATCAGTGAATCCTTTGTGGTTTCTCAGTCCCTCTACACTTTGTCCCAGACTCCCTTCAGGCAGCATCCTGAAAATTTTTATATATAAAGACAAAAACCAATCCAAAACCACATTCCTCCTTTTTTTTTTTTTCCCCCCCTCCTCTTTTTTTCCCCCCACCTCCTTCCAGGAGTTTTCAGTCTTCTTACACATTGGGTCCAGCATCCTCAGCTTCACAAGCAAAGCACTGCATGAATTTGTTTTCAGCGAAGTCTAACATTAGCTCTTCTTATGCCCTTTCTAACTCTCTCACTGCACTGCAGGCTTTTATCTCACCGCCCTCTTCCCCTGGATTCAACTCCAGTCCCCGCTAGCTCAGTCCTTAAACTTTACACTGTCTTTCCATTTCTATTGGGAGATTTCATTTAAACACCTCTTAATTTCACAGCTCCATAGGCAATAATCAAATAAAGCCGTTGTGACACTGTGTCTTCTGTTCTAGTGACCAAATGATTTTGGCCTGTGCTCTCACCCCAGGCTTCTGAAAGTAAAAGTCAAGTCATTGCCCAGAACCTGCAGTATTAGCGGATGAATTTCATCTCACAGTGCACAAATATGCCAAATACAGTAGTTCATAGTCCAAAATATTCCAGGGATACGAACCTCCAGGAAAGTTAAACAATACATAGAAAGTTGGTTTGTACTTTGCTGAGTTCCTAAGTCACTTACTTCACAAGCTGCCTGACTGTTATTAAACTGTTTTGTTAACAGTTCAATCCACTGAAGCATTGTAGGCTGTGAAAAGAAATACAGAAAAAAATGGAACTTAAAATAATAAATTGCAACTCGATTTTTAAGCATTTCTAAATGGTCAGTTACAACACTGGACCTGAAGAATATAGTTCCAAACATTAAACACTTTGTAAACCAGTAGTGTGTTGCACCTACACAAAACCAACAGCACGTACGTTGAAACTAGTGCAAGTAGTATCTACACATTTGGACTAACTGTCCGATCGCACACGGTTACACATTCTCACTAACGCCAGACAAGCCAAAATCAGCAGCGCTACGCCATCACAGATGAGAGAGAAGTAAAACCTGACTGAGAATAACGATGTTTCGTACAGAGTAGAACTTTCTTGTTGCTCATGCTAGCACTTGTAACTTCAAACTGGCGAGCACAACTGTTGCTCAGTGCTGAACACTCTCCTCCACATCGGATTTGAGCAAGTGCTTGTTCAGATATGAATCAACCGGGAATTTTCAAATGAAAAGAACACAAGATGTGTTTTCCTTAACGCACTGCTGAGGCAAAGGAGGCTAAAACCGGAACCTGCATTGTGCAGTGTTCACTGTAAATGTGTTAAAACATTTACCTTTCTACCATCTATGGTACTTCATACATCTTTAAATGATACTTTTAAAATTAAGAAGTACAGACATACATTTTTCATTATATTCATGCCGTTACTTAATGAGAATTTACAAGTAAATAGAATACCTTTTCCTTTGAATGAATAAATGTCTCTAGTACAAAGGAAGTGCTTAACTGGAAAAAAAAATAAATCGCACCATTAATTAGAGAATGCTTGAATTAAAATGGAAACAAGGTAAAATTTAAAATAAGTGTGATATAATTCTGGAGTACTTACCTTTGCTGTCATCAGGGAAACGGCTTTTGGATCTGGTAGCGTGCTTGGGATGCTACTACACAACTGCCACATAAACCTAGAGTCAGTAATTTTATTTGTTAATTAAAATAAATAATGAAAATCTGCAAGAAGAAAAGAAGCATTACTATTACATTTTTAAAGAAAAACTTACCCAAAATATGTATGTTCAAAAATGTTCTTGTCTTGAAGAAACTGCATGTTATCATGCCATATCCACTGAAGAAAAAATGCTAACATCAGACACAAGAAAGCAGTTTATTTCACTACATAAGCATGATTTTAAGAATATTTAAATGTTTGCCATGGCTAAGAGAACTTTTTTTTCTCATCAAAATCATTTCTGGAAGCATTTTCTTTATTTTAAAGGATTGGCTCAAAGTTGTGAACATTAGTTTTGCCTGCTATATGAGTGTAGAGCAGAGCTCAGAGCTTTCTCTTCTTTCTGTGATCTCATTTTTACAACTTAATTACATTTTCAGGCTGCAATTTTGAGAACTGGTCCAACACACTAAAAAAGAACCACAGTTTAAGATCACATTTGGATGTCTGCAATAGCATAATAACTTAAAAATACAGAGAGCTCCCTAAACACCTGGTTTGGCTAATTAAGATCAGTTAAAACTTGCCAGCAGCCTAGCTGGGTTGAAGTTCTGACACAAAGTCTGATGAGCTCTGTGGACTTCTGATAAATTCTTGAAGAGTAAGATTTGACTCTTCGTCATTAACCAGAAAAAGATTTCATGCCAGGTCCTCCCTGCTACTCTCTCCAAACTTATGTCGTTGACCAAATCTTTTTGTAGCATTTTTCACATAAAATAGTTTCAAAGTTTAACTCTGACAAAAAAAATATTATTATTTTTAAGACTGAGAAGGAGAAAAAGCACAACCTGATTTGCTGGCTAGGGATGAAGAGCCTTTTTAAGTTAAGATCCTAACATACGACAGATGATAAAACAATACTTGTGGCCATAGGGAGCAGCAGGCAAACGCTTTCCAGGTTACAAAATAGAAGAACATCTTACAAATCCCATACTGGGGATATGTCTAGCACAGTGCTATCTCTTGTGAAATGCTCTGCTCTTGCGTGCTGCCTTATCCTTATCTTGCTGTTTAAAGAGTATTTTTACAGGTATCCTAAGAGTGGCCCTCATCACCAAGGAGGACAGGGAAGCGCAGCTGGTATTGGGTTTTGTTTCCCCCTGCTCCTTTTTTACTAACACCAGGGCTACTCTGCGACCATGGGGAAGAGGAGATCCTTTTCTGACTGAAGCTCCCCATCACGAGCATAAATAGTGACGATCTGCTGCTGCTTTCACTTAGAATTTCACAACCCACTAGCAAAAGTGCAAACCAAGAGGCAGAACTACTCTCTTACTCTCAAAGCAGTAAGTTGCTGAGGAATTGAAGGATGCCAAGGGTGCTGGTTAATGAAAATGCTCCCTGTAACATTGCAACTGTTCAGGAAATACTGATAAGCACTCACAAAACCCAAGAGTGTTCTACCAGTCTTTTTTACAAGTCTGAAGCGGAATGATTCAGGTATCTGAATTAAAAATACAGGACATATTTACATACAGTGGAAATCTTAATTTGCTTCCTATCATATAACATTCCCCTAAGGAAGATGTCTAAATGAAAAGGTTTAAATTACATTTGCCTTTCTATGTTTATTCAGAATCCTGATTTCTTTAGAATTTCCTATAGTATTTTAAAATTGATGTTAAAACAAATCAACTTGTACCTCCAGCAATTCTGATGAAACATCAAATTTGTAGTCTTTGCCATTTTCTTCCTCTGGTTCCATCCGTTTATAAAACAGCATGTAAGCACTGTGTGTCTTTAAGAAAAAAACATCTGTATAATTTTTGCTTTGAGAGATAAATCATGAAAGTAGAAATATGATCACATAACAAGTATTTGGAAGAGAAATACCTTTTCAAAGGAGAAGTCCATAAATTTATCAGTAACAGAATCGTAAGTTTTTGTCTGTCGAGAAGAGAGTAAAACCATTAATTACAAGCTCTTTTAATGGTCTGGTTATTGACAGTTTGAGATAAACGTGCAAGCAAACTATTTCAGGACATTTACAGAGAGCCTGCTGACTATTTATTTCTTGCCCAAAGCGGTCTTTTTTTTTTGTCTTCCACAGTGGCCTCTTCTGTTTTTTCAGAGCTGCGATGCAATATTGCGACCTGTATCTCATGCGATTTCCTGTCTCATCCATCTCACTCACACCTCTTCTTTTTAGGCACCCACAGGTATTTCATCCATTTGACCAACAAAATATTTTTTATTTCTGTGTAGTTTTTTTCTCAGACAGGAGGATTTTTCTTATTCACAGGACTGTTTTAGCAATGCACTGCATTATTAGGAATGTGTTTTATATAATGATATACAATTAGAAAAATTCTTTAAAATTATCGATTCAATCATAACCAAAGTATCACTCAACAGGTACTTGAATTACTACTGTGAAAAAATATTAAGATTCATGTCAAAGGGCAGAGGGCTGACCCAAGAGACAAACCTTGCACTACATCAGCTTAAGAAATTCCATCTTCTTACAGTAAAAAGAACAAGCAAAACTATTTAAAACTGTAGATCCATTAGCTTGAAAATCACTTACTAACAGCAGTGCTCAAACTCTCCTGCTGAACAACAGTGTAAGCTGCAGACAGAGCTGAGAGGTTTTTAGTTCAGTTCTGTCACCAGTGAACAAGGGACTGCCCACAAGAGGTTCACAGACCGGAACCTGGAAACTACTGACACAAGGCACAGAAAAAGACCCCAGAGCAGTGTTTTTCCAGAACAGGCGCAAGCCTGAAGTAAGTATTCCCTCAGTCAACAGCTTGAGCAAAGCAGCCATCCGTGCAAAGGATTCCAAAATTAGTTGCATATTCATTTTTCAATAAGCAAATAAATAATATGATGATAAAAAAACAGATATAGTGAAGAAATACCTCTTTTTTGGAGATACCTACACTATACTTCTGACGTGCATCTTTTTAAACCACATAAAAATATTTGCGTGCACAGTGACAAATTAAATAGTATGATAGTTGGTACAGGAGAAATTAAGATCTTCCTCTTTTATCGTCTTAACTTCTATTACACAAGAAGTGTAGAAAAACTAGAAGACTTGCATCACCTGCTTGCAAGCAGCCTTACTTTGCCCAGCCTTTCATCCCCCAAAGTCGGGGGAGACCCTTTGAAGTGCTGGGTGGGGGAAGAACAGCCATCTGCAAGAACTTAAGTATCACCTGCACAACAAAGATGGCCAAGCTTTAATAAAGTCCATCTAAGAGTTTTAACTGCTCCATATACATTCAGAACAGATGGCAGAGTAAGGGTGAATGCTACGGAATCCTTCACGCAAGTCTTCAGAACATACTGTAGTGGTTGAACGTGACAAAAATAAAAGCCAGAACTCACAGTCATTTCTCCACCGAAACATTCGGACGCAAGCTGGGCGGAATCAAACGGTTTTACTTCAGCATCGTTGAAAAGATACCTGTAAAACAGGAAGCTTTTGAAACAACTGCTACTTGTCTCCAAGGGCAAATAAAGCATAACAAGCCCTTAAAATGATTCGTCAGATATAAGCACTCCGATTAATTTCTAATGTCGTTT
Organism: Trogon surrucura; assembly: GCA_020746105.1. NCBI lineage: Eukaryota > Metazoa > Chordata > Aves > Trogoniformes > Trogonidae > Trogon > Trogon surrucura. The sequence goes on along the minus strand of CM036618.1, from coordinate 124,148,926 downwards.
GAATCACAGTAAACTAAAAACTGATCCCAAAAGGGACTTTCTTTCACTAAGATTAGGAAGTCAGCATTTCAACAGTTCTTGGTTTTTCTTTTTATCAAGGGACACATTTTCCTCATTTTTCCAGCCTGATTCTGATGCAAATAAGGTTTTAATGCAGCCAAGATCATTTGCCATTTCCTTTTTTAACTTGAGTGAAACAGAAGTAAAAACTGAAGAGGATCATCATTCCAGAACTCAAACTGGAAGGAAGCAGAGAAGATGGCACACTGTTAAGGATTCCCTCTGGAGCAGGGCCTGGGTCACGAGACAGAACTGTTTCAAAAATGCTCCAGCCAGCTATTCTAGAGAACAGGAACAGGGGAAATCTTGTCTCCTAATTCAGGCCCTCAGCTGAGAATCTGAGATGTGACACCCAGAAACGACAGGCAGGTCCCTTGGCAAGACCCTCCCCCCTCCTTTACATGCCCGTATCTTAATCTATTTCTCAGGCTACGTTTCCCTACTTTTTCTTCCTCTTCGCAATCATGATATGATCAATGTAGGCAGAAGTTTCTAAACTAGAAGTAGAGAGTCACAATTAAAAAAAAAACAACTCTAAAAAATATGTAATAGAGAAAATAGCACATAGCATTTATTAATCTATCACTTATGCGTAAGAAGATCCTATCTCTTTTTTTAAATCTTTGACAAGAAAGGACAGAAAAATAAATGCTGTGAAATCTTCCAGTATGTCACTGTAAATTGCATCTAGGAGGAGCTGACCAATAAAAGATGAACAGTTAAGATAACCTTAAAATCAAATGTGAGAACACTTACACATACAAAAAGCACAGTAAGACCAGATTTACACAACCTAGCTATCATAACATCATTTCTGCCACACAGGATGTAATGAATTTAAAGTATCAAAAAATTCAGGTGGTGGTTTCACTGAAAATGGACAAAATGACAAGGACAGAATTCCAAAATCGCTTGTCAAAGGCAATAATCAGGTTTTATGAATGATAATCTATTAAATTCAAACTGTTCATTTGTATTGAAATAGACTAAAATACAGCCATTGACAGTCCTGTGAAGAAACAAGCACTGGCTGTGCTGTGAGGCGAACACGGCATTCTCCTGCTACCCTTGTCCATGGCACGCCCCAGCCATCACAGCTACAGCGCACAAATCCGTATGCTAATAAATTAACATACTTACACCCATCAGATTCCAACATCTTGTGCGCTTTTGGAGGAACCTACCGCACCCAGCTCCCACATAACTGCATCTGACAAAGTCAACAACTCAAGTAAGACATTATAAAATGTTGCTTTGTGTAACTCACCATTTGTTGTTTTTGTAAGCGTGGGGATTGACTATATCTCTGATAAAACTGTAGTAATGCCCACCGTCTGCTGTGCCTGTATGAACCGTTACGCCTATCAGATCATATTCATAACTTTCGGTCTCTTTCAAATATTCGCCATCTTCCTTAAAACCTGAAATAATTTAATACAGTATTTAGTTGTTTCCTAAACACCTGAACTTCAACATTAGTATGTCTTACAGAAACATTTCCTCTAGTTGTACCTAATTTTTTTTCATCACTGCATGACCAGAACAGGCAGAAGCTCCATACATGGAACAAGCAGCATAGATCCCAACTCTCATGAAACTGTTACAACCTTTTTTTTTTTTTTTGGCAAAACATCACAACTGAAGTGATCAGGACTAATAACTACGTTATTTCAAGTTAGCACGTCTTACTTATGACGGCAGTTAGTCAGCTGTTTGGTGAAGCTCAAGCACTACTCTGCAAAATCAAAACAGGCCAGCAACAAACTGCATGTAGCTATTTGTAATTTCTCGCATACTTGAAAAACAAATGTAAGAATGATTGAAATAGAACAGTAAATAAAAACTGAAGTAATTGGCCACTTTTCTTGTATTAAATAGAATGTGTGGCTTTGGGGAATATAGGTTGATTAAAACTATGTTTGATTTTATTGCTTAAGAAGCACTAATTGCTTATGTTATGGTATAGAGAAAGTGGTACACAGATAAAAAGAGACAAAGCTTGCTGAATTGATTTTATGAGGCATACCTTCTTTTCTGTCATTTTTCCCCATGAGGAAGTCTTCAGTGTAAGGTGTCATATCCAAACGTAAAGGGAATGAAAAATGCGTATTGACTTTCTCCTTCATCATGGTTACCATATTAAATGTGTATCTCATTGTGTTGAAGCTTAGGATACGAGGTAGTTTCTTGAAACATGCCCTGAAAGATCAGTAGAAAATTGCAATTTACAAGAGCTAGGTTGAATTGTACTGTCACAAAGATTTTCAATACATTTACCTCAAACATAGAGCTGGAAATGCATTGCTAAGTCACACACATATAAAATTCAACTATCAAATGTCCTAGACCAGGGCAGTCTCACTGGCAGCACAAGGGGCGAACTGAGCCTCTTAAACAGGTCTACGTAGCCCATCATGGTGCCTTGGAAGAAACATCAAATTTAGTCATATGGTATGAATGACAGCTTTCTAAAACGATCCCGTAAAACGAGTCACAAATGAATTGCGCAGATGCCTTTATCAGACAGAGTCACTATCTTGTAACTGACTGATTTCAATGCAGAACATATCTCGCATTCAATCTCCTAAACTTTGCGGGAATGATTTTAAAGCAGGTTACTCTCTCACCCATGGCATTCTGACAGCTACAAAAACAACTATGAGGGTTTTCATCTCTAAAAAAGAAATCTGTTAGTCGCAATATAAAATTTTCACTTACCTTCCTCCTTATTAGCACACTTTTTAAAATGTGGAAACATTTTTAAATCTACCAATTTTAATTAAGCAATTTAGGGTTATGTATGAAACCTAAGCAATTATCCTGAATAATGAGTAACACAAGTCCTGAACAATCTCTGAAAAAACCTGACCTTTTAAAAATGGGAGGAGTAACACATTTTAAAAGATACTAAGTTTACAAATTTCTTTATATTCATACTTTTAAAAGTCACAAACATTTTACGATCCAGGTGATCTTTTGGTAAGATTCCTTACATTCTTTTGTTTTGGAAATTTGGTTTCTTAGTTAAGTGCTCATTTGCACAATGACCACCACATCCCTCATGGGCACACAAAGTAACAACTGAATGAAACCACAGTCCTGCTTCATCTAAAGGATTATTCCTACCCCAACAGGAAAGTCAATAATTTACTAAAAAGAAACAGTAACATTGCTTCTTAATCATACCTTTTTTCAGCCCGCACTTTCTTCCCACAATGAGAACATGTATACATGTTGTCACCTTCCAAGGTATCTTTAATCGTTACTTCATCAAGAGATTCCTATATACAATAAATAAAAATAATAATAAGAAAAAGGAGCTTACTTTTATCTCAGATATTTGTAACTTGTGCTTGCATGGCCTGCTTTACAAATCCCCCTCTTTCAATCTTACAGTAAGTTCAATTAACCTTTCCATAAATTATGAAATTAAAGGTGGTCAAAGGCACCAAAAGTTTGTATGAAGAGCCTGCACCTCAGCTAAGAGTTTGACAGGAAAGCCAGTTCCTAACCCGAGCCCAAAGTTAGGGAACTGATTCAGAAAAATGGTACTCAATATTCCAAGCTCTCCCAAAGAATTCAAGTACTTCAAATTCAAATTCCAAGTGTGGGGGTTAATAGTTGTCTAAAAAACTCGAAAACCTAAGATTTTGCCAGTGTAAGGTTTAACATAATAAGCAATAGTACGTGTATATGTAAATTTTTTTGATATTTACAATTTTCTCATATAAAAAATGGCCATAGCATTTTTTAAATGCACAAGTACGTAGTAATTACTGACTATAGCAAAATCTTTAGCCAATTCCAAATGGCACCTGCTGATAGCTTGCTGCATTTAAAAAATGAAGCAATTCAACCAAATTACTCAGTAATATCAACTTAGAAATACACCAAACCTGGAGTACAAATAAATAAAGCATCACCGTATTCAGTAGCGTATGGAACAGTCTTTCATACTTGACTGCACCCATTTATAATTGTGATTTATGCTGTACATCTCAGCTTGGCATTACTTACATAAATATTCTTCATATCTGCCACCTGGCATCTTACTGTATAGAACTCTTCAGCAGTCTGACTTACATGCTCACAGTCCTGAATCACAGCAATGAAAAAAAGAAAATCCCAGTGAAATAACTCTTTTGAGACACTGAAAAAAACCCAAAATCTTTAAGAGATAATAAGGACAGGGAAAGACTACTTACCAAAGAAACAACATTGTTCGTGATAACGCCTCCAAACAAACTTTTCACTGTATTTTTCTGTGAATGAATTAATAAATTCTGTCAAGGAAATTTGAGCAAATCCATAACTTTCCAAGCTCCCTTTTGCTCCCTTTTAATAACTCACCAGTTCTGGAGACATTTCTTCTATTTTTGTTATCAGGTCAGTGAAGAATTCGGTCATATCTTTCTGCTCTCCGGTGTTCAGTGGCTGTTTATCCATGGTATAGGTTTTACAGAAAGGCCTTGGATTGTATGCCTTGCATTCGCTTTCCTTTAGGTAAAAAACATCAAGCAAAAGAAATCAACACAAATCCTTGCATTTTGAATTCACGCAAATATACCAAGCATACATACAGGAACGTCTATTTAAAGAAGGACAGATTTTTACATATATCTCCATATGCCTATTAGGTAACAAAGTTGTTTAAGTGCTTAAATGCTTCTGCTGAAATGCAAAGCAGTTTTTAACTAACGGATTGTCATTATTGTTTCCTTATGACAACACTATTTGTAAAATATTATTTGATATTTAATAAATACTTAATAAAACACATCCTTAAAATAAAAGAACTTGGCTGCAGATGCAATGCATCCATTTTCAGCTTATGTGTTCAGATACTAAATTTAGTGCATGGAACATGGGCCTGTATTTACGTATTTCTGAACACTCCCGACTTAAATCTTGGCAAGTCCTTACTTCTCATTCAGACTTCTCTGTGGTATAAACCTGTATCATCTAGTTCTCAACTGCGTGTGTTCAGTGAGAGAAAGGAATCTGCAGTATGAAGCAGTTCTTTAGAATATGTGCCCCATTCCACTGCCCTGCACCCTGGGAATGCCAAACTTATCTACAGCAGAAGCAACTCTGTTCTTGCAAATAACAACGTACATACTGTCTTCTTTCAAGGATGCATGGCAAGACAGTGCTTCTTGTAAATATTACCCTTCTGGAATAAAGCCTTTCTTCAAGGTTTTGATAATGGTAAAACTTCCTAGGAACTTTACATTCCTAGATTGATTTATGCTTATGTAAATACCGATGTGGTTTTTTTTCCTATGACTAATGGCAGGCACTATATGCCTACATTCCTTCCACAGAATCACAGAATGTTAGAGGTTGGAAGGGACCTCAAAGATCACCTAGTCCAACCCCCCCGCCAGAGCAGGATCACCTACAGCAGAGTGCACAGGAACGCGTCCAGGCGGGTCTTGAATGCCTCCAAAGAAGGAGACTCCACAACCTCCCCGGGCAGCCTGTGCCAGTGCTCTGTCACCCTCACAGTAAAAAAGCTTTTCCTCATATTTTTTTTGAACCTCTTATGTTCCAGCTTCCACCCATTGCCCCTTGTCCTGTCAGTGGACGTCACTGAAAAGAGCCTGGTTCCATCCTCCTGACATTCCCCCTTGACACATTTATAAACATGAATGAGGTCACCCCTCAGCCTCCTCTTCTCCAAGCTAAAGAGCCCCAGCTCCTTCAGCCTTTCCTCATAAGGGAGATGTTCCACTCCCTTAATCATCCTAGTTGCCCTGTGCTGGACTCTCTCCAGCAGTTCCCTGTCCTTCTTGAACTGAGGGGCCCAGAACTGGACACAATATTCCAGATGCGGCCTCACCAGGGCAGAGTAGAGGGGCAGGAGGACCTCTCTTGACCTACTTGTTACTCCCCTTCCAATACACCCCAGGATGCCACTGGTCTTCTTGGCCACGAGGGCACAGTGCTGGCTCATGGGCATCCTGTTGTCCACTAGAACCCCCAGGTCCCTTTCCCCTGCGCTGCTCTCCAGCAGGGCAGTCCCCAACCTATATTGGCACATGGGGTTATTCTTTCCCAGGTGCAAAACTCTACACTTGCCCTTGTTGAACCACATAAGATTTCTCCCCGCCCAGCTCTCCAGCCTGTCCAGGTCTCTCTGAATGGCTGCACAGCCTGCTGGTGTGTCAGCCACTCCTCCCAATTTTGTATCATCATTCCCTCTTATTCGTCTTCAAAGCGGTTATGAATTTCTTTCACAAAAGTCGGTGCCAAGAACAAAAACATTCAGATCTCATCAGTTTTCACTTTTCATTATTTCACTGGTTCAGAAACGCTTCACTTTTGTAACAACAATGGGAACTGTTGTTCCAGCGGGAATACCTGAGAACCTGCCTCAGTTTTGTTACTCAGGGTCCGATTTTCGAAATTCTTAGTCACTTTTGAATGCTCTATTTATTTCAACAGATTAAACTTTGAAACATTGCAGCAAGGAAAAGGCAATGAACAAAAATAAATATATTTTATCACTAGAGAAACTAGGGCTAACAAATTGTCCTGTGATTAAGTGAAGAATCAAGCTCAGAACCCTTTTCTTCAAGGCCCACACGAAACAGATGAATGACACCAGTGCTGGACAGACATTTATGGCGGAGTGTTTGTTAAAAAGAAAAAATAATTTATTGGGATCTTGGTATGGTGCTTCACACATGGAACCAAAATATCTTAACAAGACAGTCTGGGGGGGGTGGGAGCCTGTGGCTGGGGTCCTTGCATTCACTACTACTGAGTCACCAGGGTGTTCCCATCTAGTCACTTCACAAACATTTCTTTGAAAAACACAGCAGAGAATCACTAATGTTTGAGAGCTGGTGCTTGCTCATTCCAGTTGGTGCCCAATATCAAACTCCAGCTTAGGTTAGGATTTCCACTGCCTCTTCATGAAAACTCTTATGCCAATGTTTGCTTAATTGATTTGCTGAATAACAGCTTTAAAGTGGGTAAAAATTGTTTCAGTCAAGACACCCATTTACAAACTTAGGCACAATAGAGTTAAGCTGCCAAGAATTTACATATAGAATGGTATCTATGTTTTTCCTGCCTTTATTTCCTCCCCCCAAATAGGATACTTTATAAAAATATCCTCTTTTGCACCTACCATTAAGTAGGTAAACATTTTCTGGAGTTCCAGTAGAGTGGTCTTGTGCTTCATATCTTCTGAATACTAAAAGAAATCAATAAAAGAAGACTTTATCTTACTGCTTATAACTTCCCAAAAACAGCCCTTAAGAAGATGAAATAATAATCTTTTTTAACAAAAAACCAACCACTTTATTATGGACAATTAAGAAAAATGGTAGAGTACAAGAACACACAGCACGCTATTTTACATTTACACAGAAAAACACTCCCTACTTATTTTCCTGGCATGGCAACATTAAACTCAAATCAAAAAATAACTCTTATTTCCTAAAAATTTTTTTGTAGCTAGGAGTTTCAGGGAAGGTATTTCTAAAGACTAGTAATTTTGGAACATCTTTTTTCAACTCATATACATCGTGGGAGTCCTGATCAACTTTCTATGTAATGCATTTCATATGCAGAACAGCAGCTTCACTATTTTGTTTTAATTTATTTATAAATGGTTCATTCCAGATGAAGTTAAGTGATAACTATCAATTACTTAACAATAACAAAAAATTATGAGGTCACTGGCAATTACAGTCTTTCACACATTGTATGTGCCCTGATGATGTCAGGAATCAAAGCAAAGCTTTCTTTTACAATAAACAGCTCGGAGTAATAACATCAGATTTTTTGAACTTGGCCAATATATAATAATTAGGACGTGCTGTACTTCTGGTAGTACAGGATATATGCTCTGGGATTTTATAAATATTCAAGAATGATGACATTTATTACAACAAAATTAGAGTTAAGAAACAGACAATTTACATAAAACCAAACTTGAATAAATCTAGTGGACAGCAACAGAAATATGAGTGTAAGAACATCTTTTGCTACAATGCCACCTTAAGAATCTACTGCATCCCATATAGATTTAAAAAAAGACCTCTTCACTTTAGACACCAGCAAAAGAACCCAACTGAACAAATGGCCAACTAAATCCCAAAGAAATATTCTTTATCAAAAATTAAGTTTTAAAAGTAAGCCTATAGTTTATCAGCTTTTGCACTGATTCTAAATTTAAACTTCAACCAAAATCCCTGCAAGGAACAGAAGACGCCAAGTGTACCTTTGCAGTGAAGATGGCTTGTCTGGCCTCTGGTATCATGTACAGCTGTTGAATAGTGGATGCCAGGTAACAGGTAGCTCCCAGGTTAGTTAGCCCCACGAACCTACATTCAGCGCGAACATCGTCATGTGGCCAATAATCCCACTTATAGGGCGCATGGGAAGCTGTGAGAAACATGAATGAAAAATGCAAGAGAAAAAAAAAGATCATTTCAAAGTACCATTTACAAGAACATAAATACAGTCAGAAGTTTCACGCTTCCATCAACAAGATGCATCTTGTTTATGCATCCCACCTTTACAGACACGAGCCAGCCTCTTCCTTTAAACTGAAGTTTGGTAAAATCACATAATGTGGTCATCATTGAGCACAAATTCTAAACACTGACTGTTACGCATTTTTTACACATACGAACGGCTTTTTATAACACAAGCCAACCACAGTGCTCTCAACACTTGCACTGCCTAAACCACTGAGAACAGACTTTCAGCTCCTAACAAGCAACACTGAAGCTCCCAAACATACACCAGTCATTCCCCCAGCACAAAAATTATGCATAATTTCTACTACCCATTCCTGTGCATCCCAAAGTCACGCTGAAAGGAAACAAAATAGTCGCTGCACTCAGAGACTCGAGGTAGGGAGCCATTCCTTCCCAGAGCAAGCCACTGATTTGTATCAGAGGTAACCACACACAAAACGAGACCTTTCGTATTTTCAGAAGAGAAGCCGGTTTTACTATGAAGGATGCCAGGCTAGCAAAAGATCTTTTTGACCTGGACAAAAGACGGATGGATGTTTATCAGTGATAAAACACAAAAGCGCAGCCAAATGAAGTGGTTGGCTATACACAAGCTTGAATAAACTTGGGGAACAGTTTTTATAGGAAGAATGGTTTTACTGCACTCGAAGGCTATCTGTACCAAAGAAATGTGCAATCTATAAGAAAAATAAGGGTGAGATGTGAATTGCCTAGAGAATCAGACTGAAAAGACATTTTCTTTTCCTGTAAGTTCTCTATTCCTCCCTCTTTCATACCAGATGTAGCAATCTATTTCTTTCACAGCATGGCACTAGACAAGTTAGGCAAGCCTGACAGACTCTTCTTAATAAGCCTTGTTCTGATATGGCTGCCAAGAAATCAGAAGGATGGAAAGTTCTCCTCATCTGCCAGTCAAGAAGATGGTAACCAGACTAGACAAACCATTTGTAAGCGATTAGTACTGCTTCTACACACCAACAGGCTTCTCCTTCCAGCATCCCACGCAGGAGAACAGAATGGAGAATTAATCATTTGAGCTGCAGAGGCAACTAGATGACACAAGCACTAAACTACAGAGGAACTAATCCAGCATCCAAAGGAATTCACTGCAGCCTATCCTCCTTGGTATGCAAGAAGTTTGACTCAAAAACTTGTAAAGCGTCTAGCTTTCCTATTCATTCCCATGGAGATCATTCTCCAAAAAGGAAGAGTGTCCTACACATAATCCAGCATCTCTGTTCAAGTATGTGTTCAGATATATAGAAAAAAGGCAAAAAAGTAGTCTAGATTTATTTTACAATCCACAAAAGCTCTTGGGTTCAAGATTTAAATTTTAAATCCCCAATTATCTTGTCAAAGATTAAAGGCTCATTAAGGATTCTTCTCACTTCTTTACTAGCTAAAATTCAGGAAACTATTTGGCATCCTCTGAACAGACCCTCACATCTTCAGAGACCAGACCCACCAGACATCCTGTTGCACAACAAATAATTGATGTAATCTTCATTTTGGCATTAGCATCAAAACAACTACTAGCCCTGCAGCTTCATGTAGGGAAGGAAAGAGTTTTAGTTCTCCTGTTTCCACAAATCTCAGCAGTGTGACCTCACGTTACCTGGTTACATTGGGCTGATCAGCCAGATAAAACAAAGCTCTCCTCCATGTTTAACCCCCTAAAGAAAGGAACACAAAATTCCCTCCCTTAACTCGAGATATCTTAATTCGGCCTCTCTGATATAAGGACTCGGCATCTATCGCTCTGCCTATAGCTCATCAAGTGATAACTGCAAGGAAATCAGATGGCATCTTTATACTTCGTGAGAACAGCTGGGAGTATCTTCCTCCTACTTCAGTTTGACAAAGGGCTTTCAGAAATGTGACAAGGAATTTCTCATGAAGATGCTGCTCTCTCCAACCTGGGGTTTTTAAGCAACTGTCTTCATCGTCACAATTAAAGCTTTCCCTCTTCCACATGGATCTTAACTAGAAAGGTAAATTTCGGCCTCATTTACATCTATCATCTTTATTCCTCGGTCATTACAGAAACCAGTCTTTTCTCAGGAAGAGACAGGGAAATTTGTAAACAAATTTGCAGTATTTGCATCCTATTTTAAGTAAAAATAAAACTGAACTTCTTTCTCCTCAAATGACCGTGCATTTCTCTATATTCCACCTTCTGATCACGCTTCGGCTCCAAACGTAACATCAGACACAATCTTAAACTTCCTGGAAGTTTAAGAAGCCGGTCTTGTTTCTCTGCTTTCAATAGAATGTTTTTATTTGTCTTGGTCTTCAAAGAAAGCAAAACTCAAAAACATTGCAAGAAATTTTATGAACAATAGAAAGTGTCTAAATCTCTTCTTCAATAAGATCAGTCTGCATTAATTGTCAGGCCCCTCCGTGTGAGAAAATCAAGCTACTGACATCAGCTATTTGGCAGTTCATTCCACACTGTACCGCCTGTGGAAAATGCATGAAGGCATCCCTAAGTCTGCAGTTAAAACCGCTGTATCTCTGAAGTAGAAAGAAGCCCACAAGTCTTTCTCTTCTTCCATTGGTGAAGGGAGCTACACTAGTGGAAACTTTAAAGAAAAATGCTGCTGCAGTGAAAACTACAACTATTTTACATTATTCATACTACTCTAAGTCTGAAGAACTGCATACAGTTGTACACTTTACTATGCCTGCCAGAATACAGTCTTGGTAACACCATTTTTAATTAGAATCCTTTTTTTTTTTATTTCTTTCTTGTCCCAGGAAAATCTATTAGAGATCCTTTAATAAGATGATCTCTGTTTCAAAATTTTTATGTATTTTGCTGCATTACATTAAAGCCTTAAGAGCATCTCGGTTTCAATCAGTTAGGAGTGTGAAGAAAAAGAGCAGAACGGCAGAGACAGCAATCGGTGAGACTAGAGAACAATCATACAAGTGGCCGGATCAAAAATTTCTCCAATGAACCACAAAACTAAAACATTAAACCAAAGACGGGATGGAAATTTATAATGTTTTCCTTAATGCTTCTCCTAAGAAGAACCGAGAGACAGGCCTAAGGCTAAGATTTTTAAAGACTAGGATGATTACAGAGATTTAAAGGTCCCTTCCAGCTCAACACATCCTATGAGTCTACGAGCAAAGTGGAATAATCCAGTTCTGAGAATCTTTGGATCACATAAATGGAAAACCAAGCCTTTAAACAAATGAGGTATCAGAAGCCCTGTGTCAGTTGCACATCAGAAAGAGACAATGGCTCTCTGCCAGTTGTAATAAAATTAGCATTCATGAAACTGCGATATACTGAATATGGAGCAGGAACACAGACCAGATGGCTCTGGAGAACTCGGGAAGGAACAAAGAGTATTTGAAAGAAAGTAACAACTCTGGAGAACGTTAAGGAAAACTTCATCACCTAGGAATTGCTGGGATTTGGAGTGAGAAACATATTAACTGTGAAAAATTAATGACTGCACCTGCAGAGATACAGACAACCTCGGGCAGCAGATTATGTACTCACAGCAAACACAAATATCCAATATTTTCAAAAAATATATTCCTCATCATATTCTCCCTCAACAGAGGAGACTTCGGAGCATTTTCAGAGGGCCCCAGGCATATGAATAAAGAACACAAAACACTATTACAGTCAGATTTCTCTTTTGCTTCCAGAATTGTCTGGCACTAAATCAGCTCCACAGAATATAACACATTACAGATCCTCGGGTTACATGGATTTAAACTGGGCATGTGAAAGGAAATCTATCAAACTAAAACGCGTAACGAGACTTTGCAAATCAAAGATAAAATATTAACTAACTTCCAGTCTTGTTTTTTTATTTACATATTATACATAGGAATTGTGTTTCCAAAACACAGGAAGCATGAAAGCCAAGAGGCACAACAAAATTGTATGTAGGACTGTATGCAGACACCTGGGTAGGGACTGAAGTCAACCACCCAGATATCAGACTTCGAAAATGTGAAGTACCCATGTATCTAGAATACCTCCATAGAGCTTATGTACAAATAAAGGTTCTTACACTGCATGTGCTGTGCCATAACCCAGTTGTGGAGCAGCCTGTAGTTTTCCACGGACCCCTTTACCATTTCTACCAACAAGTCATAAGCAGCAGCCCTTGAAGAATGTGATTTGCATTTTGGTTGTTGTCTGTCTTTCAAACTTGGCAGCAAGAACAGAAGATTGAAGATGTCTCTCAGAAACTCCTGTAAAAGAGCTCAGTCAGCACATTCAGCAGTACAAACACATTCTTAAAAGACAACATTATATATGCTGTGTATTCAGAATCTTCTAGAAACTTCTATTAGAATTTCTAGACCTCTGTCATTTACAGAACTTTGACTAGTATACAAGTTCTGAATTAGGAATTTCAACAACTTCATACTACACAAAGTGCACTGTAACCATATTACAGCCCAAAGAGAAACATGTCCACTAAAAAAGGAATGACAAATTATACTTGATTCATGACTGATAATTTGACAAACAACACACATGTACTTTTGCAATCAATCTTAAAACGCACTAAATCGTGTACCATGTGTACTCTAAGTGTCTTGTTTGTATTGTTTCATGTTTGGAATATTAACTGAACTACAAAAGGCACAAAGCATAGCTGTACCAAGTTGCCTTTGGGTGAGAAATACGTATCACACACTGTTGTGTATCTTTACTGTCCCAGGTTAATACGATTAAGAAGAAATGGATCTTTCTAAACTTCAGTACCTTCCCTCTGTGTTGCCAATTTCTTTCAATAAAATTAAACCAAAAGTAAAATATTAAAAGGATAACAAAAAAATAAAGAAGATCTGTAGAGGTCTGCAAGAACACGTGGTCATCCTCTTCTACAACTACAGCACCTCCAAAGAAGTGCAAAAGGGTGAAAAGGCTTTCCTCCACCTTTCAGCTATGAACTGAATGTCACTAGTTAGTCATTTAAGTGCTCTAACGAGATATCATGAAAGAAGAAATTAAGCAGAAATTACAAAGCAGTATTTCAAGAAATTTCCTTAAGCAGCAATTCCTGCGCATCCAATGTTTAGGGTTGTCGGCACAATCCACAGATAATACTTCGCTGCTTCTGTAAAATGTCTGCAATCTTAAGAAACTGTATTTAATCATTAAATTGTACTAGCAGTGCATCATTTTAGTTGTCTACATAATAAGACAATAAATCCCTTGTAGAATCTTCACTGTTTTCTTCTTCCAGAGTTACCTTCTTGAATTTTTTTTAGGCACAGAATTGCTTTCACCAACTGGTGAACACAGGCTACCAAGCCAGCTCTGATGTAAAAATCTAGTTAAATTCTAAGTATTTCAAAAAGCTGGCCTTCTGCAGAAAGCCCTGTTCCAGCATGCAAGGAAATTCCTATAATAATAATATAGAACTTTATAACCAGGGTCTTGTGTTTATAGCCAAATAATATGCAGAGGTCTTCTCCTTGCCAACAGTTATGCATAAAATTAAACTTTTGAGAAGTTTGTTGTGGATACATGCATTCATTTATTCAAATAAAATTTCTGGCCTCCCTGTGATACGCTACACACATGCAACGTACTTTAGGATCCTGTACAGCATCACTCGTCTCTACTTAAGCTTCCATTTTCTTCTTACACTGTTCATATACCCAAGTTACACAGATCTGATAGTTTTTCTATTTTAATTTCTACATCCACACTGCCCTCTACGAATTCAATTCTTGCTATAATTTCATCTGCAAGCTCTCCATACTTTTTACTCCAGGTGCATTACACCGTAGTAGTCTTTTAGAACGCTGTCAGCAATGTAACTTTACGTTAGGTCATACACAAGATCAATTATAAGCTCAGTACAGTTTACAGAAAAAAAAAAAAAAAGCCGTTCAAGTCAGTTTGTACACCAGCTCTTACACCATAAATTTTTTTTTCAGACAACGGGCCCCCAAAACACAAAGTAGAAATTTTTTAGCAGCTTGCCCTGCCTAGCCATTTGCCATCTTACAAGCACAGCTGGAACGTAATATTCTTGTAGCAGGTTGTCTTGCATTGTGTACATGTAGAGCTTAAAAGCTCCTTTTAGATCACAACTGTCCCAGGAGCAGCTGTTGTTAATGACTTTTAAGCAGTTAATGCTGATCAATATTATCAAAGACGAGAAATAAAAATGAATTAAATTTCTAGGATTTAAGAACTCTACTCCGAAATGAAATATAGTCAGAAAGGGAAGGGAGTGTATGTACTGCTTTCTAATAAAGAAATGATAGTGTGTTTTTATCCATCATCCTAAGGCTAAAAATACGGTATACTCTCATGTATCGAGCCCTGCTATCAAAATGGTGGAAAAAAGGTGAAATGGAGGGAGATAGTAACAAGAGATGATACTATTTGATCTCTCTGTGGTCTTTCAGTGTCCTTTTCTTACCTGGCCTTCACGAGAAAATTTAAAGGGTGGTTTGTGCTTAATAACACTTGTTGCAAGACGAAGGAGTCCTGTAAGTCCATCATCTTCTATATTACCATCTTGATGGTCAAGGATTTCTCTGCTATACATACACATATTTAGAAAAGAAACGTTAAAACTCTGTCCCACTACAATAAATATAATGCAACTTAGAAGAGAAATTCCTGTTAGCAAAGCTTACCTCCGGATGCAGTCAGCAAGATGTCTCGCTAGTGCATCTAAATCAAGCAGTGTCGTCTGAATAAAAATAAAGAAAATGGAAACACATAAACCTAGTCTGAAAGCATTGTTATGCTTTTGGATGTTGTTTTCTTACGGCACACAGAAAAATACGGACAATTAAAACTCATCTTTCAAACATGCTGGCGAGAATATCATAATACATTTCTACAAGTGCGATGAAACTGTTTTTGAAAACAGTGTCATACAGCTCAAATGAAGTAACATTTATTGTTTCAATTCCAGATCCCACAGATACACTATCTCTACTACAATCAGATTAGTGTTAAAACTGTTATTTCTCATAAGAATATACAGTGTTGCCACAAGGTTGGAAAGTCCCATTACCATTTCTTGCTTGAGCAACATGCAGAAGAGGTAGTCAGAACTGTAGCGCAGCTAAAAGATTCAATAAATGGAACAAGAAGCTGTGCAGAGGAATGAGGCAGGGACTGGGTGAGCAAAATTTTTGCCTCTATTGGCAGCATTCCAAGTCAGGAGAGGACAAGACTTTTCCCTTCTGGAGAAACTAAGATTAAGGCTTTATCTTTCTTCTCTTCCCACACTCCTGCCACAATACCGAGAATGAACTAGAGAGATTGATGTAGGGCCACCCGCTATCACAATCAGTTGCAAAGTCTGCCCAAAAGGTAACTTTAATGCTTTGGAGATGTTTCAAAAGTTGTGCATAAGTTTTCTAACCTGTGCTAAGTGGCTGTTTACTTACTACTTTTTTTTCCTTTCAGCTTTAGTCAAAGAGTTGATCACCTCCTCCTTAGAGCATACTGAAATTATCAGCAGTGAATCTCATAGGTAGTTATGAAAATTCCCAATGCCTGTTACCTTCACCTAGGTTCACCCTCTTGGGTATTACGCCTATTCCCCCTTCTTTACTCTACAGGTTCAGTATCTGAAGCTTCCTTTAGCCCAGGGCTACTAAACACAGAGAGTAGAGAGAGCTGGGAGATCGGAAAGATCCAAGAGCTGTTCTTTTACCGCAAGTAAAAATGTCTCATACTGATGTAAAAGTGGTCTGAATACCCAAGTTTTAAAAAAGCAAACGTTCACATGAACGCAAAGCAAAACCTACCTGACTTGCATCTTTGACATGTATGTTATCAATCAGTTTGCACAGCAGCCAAAAATATTCCTTACAACCTGGTCGCAGCACTGTTTCTTCTTCATAATCCTCTATCTGTGAAAAGAAATTGCTTTTGTTCTGAAGTACGTCAGACAAAATAACTGTGTATTAAAAAAACATTATAAACTCAGTAACTGTTACAAGATTATTTTCTTCAAGCCCCTATTAAAGCTAAGCCAAGTACAAGAACAATGCATTTTAAAATGGCAACAGTGCGTGTTCTGTTTCTCTTCTGCAATGTTTATTAATTTTCTTGAAAGATTGTCAGGATGATTTGCCAGACCTTAAAAGAATTATTTAGAATAGTATTTACTCCATCTTATTCACTGCAAATTCAAAAAATGTTCGGTATTAGACTAGGCAAAACGTTAGAAAATTTAGCCAAATTCAGCATTAATTGGTAGAACTCTCCTTTTAAACTCTTCTGAAAACAATCCAAATAACGCAAAACCTTCTGTAGATTGTTTTAGTTTAACCTTTTTTAAAAAGGAAAGCAGACTTAAACTGAACGAACCACTCCCACCTGACATCAAATCCCACACCAGGTCACAACAATAACTGCCTGACAGACCCAAAACGCAGGTTTCGCACTTCACTGGCACACGAGTCGACGCAAGGGCTCTCCTCTGGATCTAGCTACACCAGCCGAAGTCAGCGCAGCCTACCCCCGATACGTGCCGCTGGGTCAACAGTCCTGAACTGACTTCAGGCAAAATCACCCACCTGAGTTCAAACCACCTCTATTAACCTGCACACATTAATGGTGAGAATTCCTCCTGAAGTAGCTTTGACAGCATCTGCAGGATCTCTCCTCCTTAGAAGAGCTCCGAGGACAGCAACGCGCCACGAGTAAACCAGCAGCAATTGACTGGAGAACACCACTCAGCCGCAACAACAGAGGGTACCCATGTACAGGTAAAACAACATACTGATTTATTTATACACCTACCTCCTACACTAAAAAGGGACAACATGGTATATATTGAAAATACAACTATTATTCCCTAACAGTGAGTTATGTAGACACTAAAATCCCAGAACAAGAGCACTTCCTAAACGCCATTCTGCATTTCTCCAAGCACAGGCAAGCTCTAAATTACTGTAGTGTCACAGCTTTAATTACTTCTGTGAATTTTCTGGAAGCAGCTAAACCAAAACACTTAATATTTCAGCGTATTGGAAACGGTATGTCAGGCATAAGGATAACATGGTATCGTTTTTTTTCTTTTTATATTAACAAAAGTACATTTAAAGAGATCTCTGATAAACTGTTGTAATTTATAACATGGTATCGTTTTTTTTCTTTTTATATTAACAAAAGTACATTTAAAGAGATCTCTGATAAACTGTTGTAATTTCTTAAATTCTTACCCGGATTGGTTTCAGAGCTTGAGCATCAGGAAGAAATTTCAGTAACGTTGATGCGGCCAGCAGCAGAAAGGATCGATTAATTGAGTCTCCCCCATCCAGACCAGAGAGAGATAACTTGTATAAACCATTGCAAGACTCATGGCGAACGGCAGTCTTTATGAAAGATAAAATAATTAAATGATTATGCACTCCACTGAGAAGACTTTTTTCTTTTGTTGACTTTTATATGTACATGGTTTGTTCCTCTTATAATACTTAGCAAGTTATCAAAGCAGAATATGTCTTTCCGAAAACATGGATTACAAATATGATACATTTACATTAATTACAGAAAAATGCAAAAGATACCCTTAAAAAAAAAGGTGATTTGTCTGTTCCTCTTACCTCTTGAGTTATGTAATTTCTACACTAAAGATTTCAGGTAGCTACTAAAATAGAAAATATCACATCTGGTAAGTCACATTCATTTATTTCTAACTATATGGTTGACTTGTTTAACTTCACAAAAAGAATTATTTTTCTTCCTTCTTTTATTCTTTTCTTAAGAAAAATATCCATGGACTATCTCTAATCCAGTTTTGGAAGTCTGCACTCTTTCAGGGTTTTAAAATAGAGTCAGCATGTAAGCTTTTTCTGTGCTTGAGTAATAAAGGAACAGATAATAATTATCACATCAGGTCCACATCGCACCTTTAAGCAATCACTAGTAAACACGAAAATTTTCTACTATGCATCTCCACATGCAATTTTTCTAATATCAGAGAGTAGGAAAAGATTCAGCAATGACAAACATTTTTATATCAACTCTCATTCATCTTGTTTTGTGATAAAAAGTAGAACTAGAGAAAAAATGTAATGGGGGAAGTAGACTAATCCATGTTAAAGGGCATCACTCAGAAATTTCAACAAATTACAATAAAATTACCCTCAATCAAGCTGAGAACAAAGATGAGAATTTATAAACTGGTTTGCAAAAAAAAAAAAAAGGCCCATTTTAGGCAGTATTTTAACTACAATGGATTAATTAAATGGGATTGCAAACAACTGGGTCAGCTCCTGCCAGAATACGACTTTTAACAGTAAACATCATGTTTTGGATTTAATGGTAGCTTGAAACAAAAGTTAATCTAGTTCCATACTATGTATTAATCAGTAATGCAGTAACTTTTCCTTTACTGTACCTCTGGAATGAGAAGGGTAAGTTTCTTTAGCCAGTCTTGCAAATGATCGCTGTCCGCCAGACTGGACTTCACCAAGGAACAGCAGTGAGCCCAACTCACCAAGAGCCACATTGAATAATGAGTGACTGAAAGAGAACGAGAGAAGAGAAAAATCACACCGTAACTAGCAGAATCAGCTCTTTAGGTTGAACAGTCACATGGTTTTAGCACATAAGACATTTATTTCAGTCATACTGAAGTATAAGACTGAATGCTTCCTAGCACATAAGACACGACCTAAACTCAGAAATTTACCAATACGATTACCAAATACTGACCATAGAACTATGGATGACAATTAAATTAGATTACTCTTAAGTGTTACCGGTCTGGGGCAAAATCCTTTCTTACATCTCTACTTCTTAAGCAGTAAGCTGGTACTTTGCTAACAGGTTGCATCATGTCTTAATACAAACATTTCCCAGCACTAACTAGTGTCTCCCTTTCTTTGTAACAGCTAAAAGACTTCGGTAGGTGGCACACAGCATTTACTGGGAATTTAAGTTCGCAGGCACTAACATCCCCAGGGTAAACCAAAGTGGAAAAAATGAAAGCAACATATAAGCTTAGGAGAACATATCTGTATGCACGCCTGTGCTGTACTTCTGACAATTACTTTGGTACAGACTTAATCTGACACAGATTTTTTTAACTCTTTCTAAGAAACCTCCACAAGAGGGGGAGGTGGAGGTGCTCTGAGGAATTCTGGGCCCAGAACGTTTTCTGTAAACCAGAAGAAAGGTGACTACTGGTGATTCTGTTGTGGTGTTATATATGCTGCTCTTTGGAAGGTAAGAATACAGTTTGTCTTCCTCCCCAAACCAGCTCTTCTGGAGATGAAGGTTGCTACAGTCCACATTTTCAATTCACGTAAAACAATTTCAAGAGAAGGAAAGTGGGGGCTGGGATCTCTCTGTGTATTCCCAACAAGATTGTAACAGCCCTCACACTGCCAAGAAAAACAATTTTGCTGCATTGTAATGGTGGAATAAATCAAATACGTAACCTGTTATCTCCACTATGTTTTCACTACCGTTAGATCCTAACACGTAGCTACTTTGCAGTACTAACCTTCATGTCTTGATCTGTGATCAGACTGAGCTTTCAACACCCTGAACAGGAAGAAGATAAAGTCATATGAACTTTATCACCAAACAGAACAGATTATCACTTAGAAATACAAGTATACACAAGTGACAACACGGTTACTCTTAAGTACTCACTAAGAAAGCCAAGATTTTAATCTTAAAAGGATTAATTCCTTGCAGCACTCAAAATTAGCAACATTAATAAAACTATGAAAATTTTCAAGTCACTCCCTTAAAGCTTTACTGACAAGATAAAGTCAAGAAAAAATATCCACAACCCCTTTATTTTATCCAAAAAAGAGAAGATGTAAAATGGAATTAAGAACTGCCCCACACAGAAGAAAGCCAGCATTCTATGTGAAGAACTGCGCTTTGAACAAACATTTGCAAACTTCAGACAAATTTTAAATGTTTGTACTTATTTACTGACATTTTTATAGATTGCAGTAAAAGGTTATGAAACCATAATCATACTGTATATATTTAAAGTTATTCCTGCAACCCAACTAGAGGCTGAAGTTAGGCACACTTGACGGGAAATGTTTTGAATGTCTTTAACAATCTTTTAAAAATATGGTAAAATGCACTATCTGTTACTTGGAATCAAGCAATTCTACAAGAGCAAAGGTAGCAAAAAACCTGATCTCCCCGCCATCAGGACGACTGTCATGATGCAGTCTTACACAGAATTGCTTTTCTCAGGACAAAAGGCAAAAAAGACAAAAATCCCTGAAAGTCTGTTGCTGAAGGTGGACTTTGCCTTCAGCACGTGAACACTTTGCTAAAACAATAAGGGTAATTTCCGCAATAATAACCTCAGGTTATCAGATGGGAAAAATAAGTCAAAAGCAGCAGATAACTAAGCAACTTAAAAGCAAACTTATTTTCATCTTTCCTTTACATGGCCTTGGAATTGAGAATGCTAAATGCTACAGAGAGAACTGAGAAATAGGTTTGGCATGAGAATTTATGGGAGCACACCACATACAGTTGTTGCTCTATGTCTTACACCCCGACCGCTGAGAGTTCTCGCCACTCTCCCCTCACTCCTCCTGTAAGGGTAGGAGAACGCCCAGAAGAGGTGACTAAGAAAAGCAAGTCTAATGCCTTTAGACTTTAATGGGGACTAGAGCTGAAAGAGCTATTTACTTTATTTAAAGCAGCGATGAAAATGTGCACACTTGATTAGCTTTAGTACAAAAATAAAAAGATATTGTACCTAGGTGCCAAGTTGTCATATGTATAAGCAACTGACATAAGTCGCTGAATCAAACTGGTTCCCTGGACAAGTACAAGAAACACCTTTAAAAATTGAAGTCAAAAGAAAAAAAAAAACAGTTAATATAACAACAAGCTTTTTGATCTGTTTTTAAATTATACACACTGTGTGAATCTAAAACAAACCCACCTGCGCAGAGGGAGGAAGAGCAAAAGACAAATCATAGCATCTCCATAGTTAAAACTTGCAATATTTTTTATTACAGAGGATCTAAATCCCTGTGTTTCATTGACTAGGTCTAGATGCTAAAACTTCATTCTACTTCTCTACGACTGGCAACTCAAATGACTAGAAAAATGAACCACTTATTCAATCCTTTTAGTAAAGACATATTATTTTTTTAAAAATATATAGACTATTCATTTCCTTTTAAAAATCCTAGGCTTGAGGAGAGAGGGTTGAGGATGAGGTTGAATATGTAAATTTCTCCTATGCCCTGTGACCACCACATTTTATTGACTATATATTCACTTAAATTCCTCTTCTTTAGAGAGCCTGACTGGGTACACAGAATTTTCAAATCAAAGTCTGAACAAATCTTCTAAAACATTTAGATAACAAATTCACTGCCATCAAAAATATTCATCAATTGACTATCCAGTTAAAAATTTAGAACGAGTTATAGAAACCAGTAGCAGCATTTACACACAACCAATGTTAAAAAAACTAATACATTTGGTAATTTCCCTGTATCACAGTAGCTTCGGTAATTTAGGGATCTGCCTTATCAAAACTGTCTAATACTTATAGAACAGTTAAGGGTTTTCCACATATAGCAAAGACAAATCGGAAGTTTGGGTCCAGCTCACAGTTCAGATCTACACGTTCTGGCTGGTTCCTGTGCCCAAGAGCAACGGACTGACAGGGAACTCTGATACCAAATACAACGTGGGCTTTGTCTACGTTAGAAAATGAGCACGTAGGAACCTGGTAGGAAGGTTTAGGGGTTTAGGTAAGTTTACCATACATTCACCCAGATCTCCTTCGTAAATTCTTCAGTGTTTACTAAAGGAATCTAAAATGGATTTAGTGAGGATGGGGACAGCCCAAGTAACAGGTTACCATAAAAAAAAGTCGTAATTTGGAAACGAAAAATCTGAGAAAACGGGATAAAGCACTGGAACTCCGAATTCCCAATTCACGTGCTCATCAATCACCAAAAGCTGGTTCCAGCTTTTAAAACTGCCAAGTTTTAAGCAATTAAAAGACTCTTTAGAGGAGAACAACATGCTGGACTATAGATTAGTATCAGTAACTTTTCCACTAAATTAATCTATTACCAAAATAAACTCTTTGCACAGAGGAGCTCACTGTTTATCTCTCACCTCTGTTAAACGAGGTATATGAAGGCCCTTTGCGTGGTCACTTGCAGTCTTCCTTGATTTGCCTGGCCACGTTCTTTTCCGGTGACTCTCCGCTACACCAGACCAGGCAAACACATCATGGTAAGCTAAATCCAGATCTGAAGGATCAACCGCAAACTGGCATATCAGCTTCAGCAAGCAAGCAAGACAGTCTAGCTGCCACTGGGAATAAGAAGAAAACGCAATTGTACTTTTTCAGCGATTTATTTAATAAATAATTCTATGCCTACTATGGAGTTTGAAATTAAAAGCTTAAGCAAGACATAAAGGATAAGCAGGTAGAACTAACTGGCAAAACCTCATCAGAATAGACACTAAAGAGGAAGGGTATTAAAAAACTGTAGTTTTTGTAATGGAAGCATTTTCATGATCTAGTCCTATTCACTGGCGCATTCAAGACATTCTGTTACCCACCACATGAAATAATGCAAAAGAAATAGTACGGGAGTTTAAGCTCAGCAGTTAAGAGCCTTTCCTGCACTGCATTCAACTACAGCACAGTACAGTAGAGAATAGAGCGTGGTGTACGGAATTATTTTCAGGTCAAATATATTTAACCACAAAGAGACAATACCCACTGTTTTAAAAACACCATTTTGTATTGTAGCACCCATTCTACGATTCTATGATCTCTTGTTAAACCACTGATTTATTTAGTAACTTTTGAGATCAACTTTCATGGCCTTCAGCTGTGTGGCAACAACCAAACACAGTACCTGCTCAGCTCCACCAGCAGAAGGTGCATTATTAAGAGAAAAATTAGCAAAAATACAGCACCATGTCACAGCCACACGTGAAGGAGGCCACCCATCTAGTACCTACGCATGTGCAACTCAGGACTCTCCACTAAGGCACTTAGGTGCAGAATCTGTTGCTATTTTCACAGTGTTGTGCACACTTTCTGGGCAGAACAATAAAAGCAAACAGACAAACTTGTGTTCATGTACTGAATAGGGCGACAATTTGTTTCTAATATTGAAATAATTTTCAAACAAATACATCAAAATCAACTAAACACTATTCAATTTTTAGTAAAAGGTATACCTGCCTCCTTCTTAGTATTTCTTACTAAAAAAGTTTTCATTACAATATGAATTTAGCTCAAACTGATAATAGAATAACAATGAAAAAGGCATTACATAAGAAGAACTAGTAACAATGTTCAGGATTGAAAAGTGCCTTTATTAACATCATGGCCACAATGCTACCACTTTTCTTCTCAATGCTAACAAGGGGAAATGGTATTTCTTGGCCTCTTCAGAGGTAAAGATAAGGAATGGATCACTGCTTTTAAAACAGACTATAATAGAAGTTTCCAACTATCAATCTTCCCTAAAACAAACAGGAAAAAGGGAACAAAAAAAAAAGAAACACCTTCTTGTTTGGCAGATCTTGACGTTTTTAAGAAGTGTGATATGTGATACTATTATCAATGCAGCTGCAATCATTGTTAAAGATAGGACCCATGGGGGTTTTTTTCTCCAAGACATTCCCATGATCTACAATTTTACATTCTACAAACTAGGATTTCTTAAAACAAGACAAAAAAATTAAACCAAGAAACCACAGAAAAAACACAAAGTGTGGTTCTAATGTAGAAAAACCCAGAAGTAAGAAGATTTGTTTTTAAAAGAAAATAAATTCTTCCAGGAATGTAAAATATTCAAGAAAAAAGCTGCTACTGCGTAGACTCTGGTGGTTTCAATTAGAAGTTTTTCCACTTATTACACAAAACTATAACAAAGGCAGAAAGTGATGAAAGTCTTCAGAAATGACTATGTTATTCTGGGGGAAAAGGGTGAATGAACACCTACCACAGTCCATGATTCCTGTTCTTTAGGTTCTAAGATTCCAGAATTGAAAATTTCTAGTAACTGTTGAAGCCCTCCAGCAGCAACAAACTGTAAGTATATTATGGAACCAACGTGAGAAAAACCACATAGAGAAATATCCCTAAGTTCAGTTAGATACCAATTAAGTTCAGTTAGATACAAATCTAAGCTCTATAGATAAAAATAAAATAAACTTTTTATCTGTGTATTTTATGAAAAACCAAAGAAGTAGTTGTACACAACTATGACAAATTTACAGGCCTCAAAACACAGGAAAACTTAAATACCTAAATTTGAGATCTAACCCGCTAAGATGATGTTTTATATGGTTTTTCATTTTATATCTTTTTTGATAAACTTATTAAGTATCGCAGAATACTGTAGGAAAGTCAGACCTTGCAGCTCCAAGTGTTTTTACTATTTTCTATTTGATCTTCACTTGAATCATCTGAGTCTGGGTAAAGATCGCTATAACTTCCCTAAAGATAAACAAGAACAATTCATTGTAAAAACAGTTACAGAATCAAAATAACTCAATATATACTTTGGTTCAGGGAGAAAAACATGTATTCTGTGCCAGAAACTCTATTACCGTAGATTCACGTCTTATTCTTCTGTTGGGCTTTCCCAAAGCTTCAATAATTTCCAGGGCGTACAAAAGCTTATGGGCACTTTTTATTCGCAGAAGATCCTTCCAGCTAAAGCCATCATTACCCTTTAAAGGTAAAAGAAGACATAAAACAATTACAAAGTTATATGTAGCGCTGTTCTAACTAAAAAATGCAAGAAGAAGATTTTTGAAGTGGCATGGAAATATTATTTGTTTTTAAAATTTCAGCTATTATTTGAAATTAGACAATTTCAAGCATATTTGTATACGTGATTAACAATTTGAATAATGTGTATTCAGCAATGAAACTTGAGCAAACTTCCAACACTATTATAATCTAAGGTGCAGACAATTTTAAAGTAGCATGAGCCAAAAGCTATACACTAAAGTAAGTAACTTCCACCAAAATGCTGATGCATGTGTTCATAAAAAAACTGTATAATTTAAGAACTGTTGTTAATACGTAATTTCAACAACTTTAAAAGAGGAAAAATGTTCATCCATGGGGGAAGAAAACAACTAGGTAAGTACCCATGTTTTGAACGTACAGAAGTAAGTACAAAACAATTACTATCACACCAGTCACAATCTCAAAGCAAGGCTCCAGAGAGAAGAAACCACTGTTCCAATTCAAGCCTGTGACAATTAAGTATTAACTATTCTTTTCATTTATTATATCATTTTTTTTAAAAGAAATCATAAAAAGAAACATGAGGAACTAAGTTGACATCTTTGTTTAGTTTCATTTCATAAGAATTATTAGGTTTATTACATTTACTTGTGTCTCAGCGTACTTAACATACTTACTATTTAACACTCCTACTTTGGGAAAATACAACTAAAACACTAGACACTAAAACACGCACATAAAACAAACACGGAAAACAAGCATTCTTTTTTCACCTGCTCATCTGAAATATTCTGGAATGCCTGCAACATATTAGGGCACGTTGGCAGAAGCATCAACAGTTCCCAGACACGTCTGGATAAGTTTTCTGCATGGAGATGGAGTTCTTCACACCTTGCACTCTGACAAATCACAGAACCACCATTTTTATTGCAAACTTCATTGTGAAAACAGTATTACAAAGTCTAAAAACATATTTGTTTTTAATTGAGAATCTGCTTTTTATCTAATGTAAATCCATAAATATATGATAGTTAAAGTCTCACTGAACCCACAAAAAACTAAGTTACAGTATCTTAACAGCATATGACATATTTTGAAATATTTGAGTGTAAACAGAATCATAGAATCATAGAATGTTAGGGATTGGAAGGGACCTCGAAAGATCATCAAGTCCAATCCCCCTGCCAGAGCAGGAATGCCTAGACTATGCCACACAGCAACGTGTCCAGGCAGGTCTTGAATGTCTCCAGAGAAGGAGACTCCACAGCCTCTCTGGGCAGCCTGTTCCAGGGCTCCGTCACCCTCACTGAGAAGAAGTTTCTTCTCGAGTTTAAGTGGAACCTCTTATGTTCCAGTTTCAGCCCATTACCCCTTGTCCTATCAGTGGTTGTCACCGAGAAGAGCCTGGCTCCATCCTCGTGACACTCACCCTTGATATATTTGTAAACATTAATGAGGTCACCCCTCAGCCTCCTCTTCTCCAAACTAAAGAGCCCCAGCTCCTTCAGTCTTTTCTCATAAGGGAGATGCTCCACTCCCTTAATCATCCTAGTTGCCCTGTGCTGGACTCTCTCCAGCAGTTCCCTGTCTTTCTTGAACTGAGGGGCCCAGAACTGGACACAGTATTCCAGATGGGGTCTCACCAGGGCAGAGTAGAGGGGAAGGAGAACCTCTCTCGACCTACTAACCACCCCCCTTCTAATACACCCCAGGATGCCATTGGCCTTCCTGGCCACAAGGGCACACTGTTGGCTCATGGTCATCCTGCTGTCCACCAAGACTCCCAGGTCCCTTTCCCCTACACTACTCTCTAATAAGTCATTCCCCAACTTATACTGGAACCTGGGGTTGTTCCTACCCAGATGCAAGACCCTACATTTACCCTTGTTGTATTTCATTAAATTTTTCCCCGCCCAACCCTCCAGCCTGTCCAGGTCTCGCTGGATGGCAGCACAGCCTTCTGGTGTGTCAGCCACTCCTCCCAGCTTGGTGTCATCAGCAAACTTGCTGATAGTACTCTCTAGTCCCTCATCCAAGTCATCGATGAATATATTGAATAATACTGGTCCCAGTACCGACCCTTGAGGCACTCCACTGGATACAGGCCTCCAACCAGACTCCGCCCCATTGACCACAACTCTTTGTCTTCTTCCCCTTAGCCAGTTCACAGTCCACCTCACTACCCGAGAGTCTAGACCACACTTCTGCAGTTTAGCAGCAAGGATGCTGTGGGAGACTGTGTCAAATGCTTTACTGAAGTCAAGGTAGACCACATCCACCGCTCTGCCATCATCTATCCACCTTGTTATATCCTCATAAAAGGCTATGAGGTTAGTCAAGCACGACTTCCCTTTGGTGAAGCCATGTTGACTGTCTCTAATGACCCTCTTATCCCTGATATGCCTTGAGATGGCACCAAGGATAAGTCGTTCCATCACTTTCCCAGGGATGGTGGTGAGGCTGACCGGTCTATAGTTACCCGGGTCCTCCTTCTTGCCCTTTTTGAAGACTGGAGTGACATTTGCTTCCCTCCAGTCCTCAGGCACCTCTCCCGTCTCCCAAGACTTGGCAAAGATGATGGAGAGTGGTCTAGCAATGACATCAGCCAGCTCCCTCAGCACCCGTGGATGCATCCCGTCTGGACCCATGGATTTATGGATGTCCAGATTGCTTAATTGGTCCCTAACCCAGTCCTCATCGACTAAAGCAAACTCCTCCACTGCCCTGACTTCCTGTGGGGCCTCAGGGGAACGGGGCTCCTCAGGACAGCCTCCGGCAGAGTAGACAGAGGCAAAGAAGGCATTCAGTAACTCTGCCTTCTCTGTATCATCTGTCACCAAGGCACCCACCTCATTCATCAAAATAAACTGCTGGTTTGAATATACTAGTGTTTTTTCATCTCCCACAAGCTAATGATGCCATAAAATAAAGCTTGTGTTTTTGTCATAAAACCTTCACAAATCTTTCTTCAAGCCAACTCCCATTATTAGCCATCACATCTATACTCTTTCTTAAAAATTGCTTTTTTATAGCTGTTACAGTATTTAGAACATTTAAAATATATTGGAATCATATTGTTGAGATCAGAAAAATCACAATAATGATTATGACATTCGTCAAATGCTAATATACAGACAATAATCATATTTAGCAATTGCACAGAGTACACAAGAAGTATGCTAGATGGGAAACACAGATTCAATTAAATAAGACTTAAATTTAGCTACTCTAATGAAATTACTCTAAATTACCTCACTGTCTTCCATGACCACTTCTCCAGAAGGAGGCTTAAAAGAGGCAAGCATCTCTAACAAATCAAAAAGGGTGGTAAGATGAGGTTCTTGCAGGAGTAAAAGCATTGGAATGTTGTCCTTCTGAGGCGGAGGGAGACAAGATGCTGGCAGCTGAACACCTTCGCCTTTACGTTCTCTCCTTGGTGCGCCCAGGGATACAAACACCATCTAGAAATGACAAGGAGAGAAACAATTTCAAAAAGCACGTGACAAACCGCAGAACATTTTCAACATGATGTGTAAAATGACCTAAGTTAATAAGCAAGAAATATTTTTAAAACTATTTTTGCTTTTGAATGAACCCAATTCATTTAATAAAAAGAATTAAGGAGCAATTGGAGACATAATCCAACAGATCATCTGATTCGCAAACTCAAAGAGCTGAGACAGACCAACTGCTGAAGCACCAGCCCATGTAAGTGTATCAATCCTTTCAGAAAGATGTTAGCAGATCCCTGACGGCGTACAATGAGGCTAGTTTTCCTCTACTAGAAAGAACGGATGTGACGATCTGCTGGTAAGTTTTGTTTCAGTCCCGCCTCCCTAAAACAGTCACGATGTCATTCACACTTACATAAATCAAACCAGAATTTTCATACTGTTGACTTCAGCAAACTTATGAATAGACTACTCCATAGGATGCTCCCAAAGAAAATTATAGGCTCCACCAGCACTGCATACAGCAGCTGCACAAGACTGAAGCAACGTATCAACGGATCTTTTTCAGGGACTGCCATCTATACATTGGTAATACCTGCATATCCTTAAAACCCAATTCATGAAGGGTTTTTTCATCATAATCGGTTGTCAGCTCATGCCCAGATGAAATCATTCTCACAGGTCCCATGAGGCCACCTAGGATAAAAGCATAGTGCCATAAACTTTTGAAATCAGAGTTCCATTTTCTAATGAAAGTGCTAAGGCTTATTTTTAATAGTATGCCATTCAGTAGCAATTAAAATGAAGCAAAACTTAATGTGATTTCCTTAAGAAAACTGGTTATTATGTTAAACTGGCTGGCCCTGCCCTAACCCTCAACACTTGCATGTATTCAGAAATAACTTTTCCAATAATACTTCAATCCAACCTTGTAGCGAAGTGTTCAGAATACAGACTGGAAAATTATTTCCACATTTTGTAGTAAATTATGCTATGCCAGGGGACAACGTAAGGAGAAATAACCCTATTGATTAAACGTCAGAGTGACACTAACTATAACTACAGCTAGAATACAGTAAATCATAATGCTTGCTTATTTATCATATCTGGGCATGAAAAATACATAATCTAAGTTCTAAAAGGATGGAGTCTTATAAGGGCAAACCCCACAGTTCTGAGTACTACAGCTTACCAGGGAAATCCCCTTTACGGCTGCTTTGGCCAAACTCCTGGAGCTGTGCCTGTTGATTTATCTGCTCCTTCTGCAAATTTTCGTACCAGTGGGTGACTTCTGCCCGTAGATCAGCCACCTGATCACTCGGATACATTTCTATAGTCATCTGAAATAAAGCACGGGCATTATTTTTTCCAAGTGCACAGTGGGTTTCACTGCAATTTAACAATGTACTCTTCAAAGGGCTTTAAAGTTACCTTGTCAGGAAGTCCAGCTGGTTGACATACAATTCTTAGTGGCAGGGACTGTTTGTCACTGAGGGCTTTCAGGTGACTGCTGATACCAGTGCCTTCAATCTGCCACTGCCTCAGATGATACGCAAACCTTAAGAAGTAGGTAAAAGCATTGAAAAAGTATTTTTTGTCAAAACCTATTTAACACACATGTTCAACAACCAGTGACAGGAAAGATAAAACTTGCACTTTGATTCACAGTTTCTTCATGGTAAGAGAAAGTTATTGATATTCGCACTAAATTTTAAAAAAAACCCAAACAACTAGAAAAAAGTTTCTTTGGTTGGGGACATCCATAAGTCTTTATACAAGGACAAAGGCCAACCTGTAACTATTCAAATTTTCTATAACACTTTTCAAAAATTACTCACTACTGCCCTTACCTTACACAAAGAAAACCCAAAGAAACTATTCCTTAAATTAAATAACAACTCATAAAGGAATAGAAATAAATTCTGAGTCCAAATACATCAATGGAGCTATTTACCTTCTCCGAAAAGCCTCGAGGTGTGTTTTCAGCATCAAGAGTCCTCTTTCAATAATGGTCAGACTTGAATGAGAGTCTTGCTCAAGGTTACTAGAAGCAATCATCAGACTCTCCATGCACTTGCTAATGAACTCCTGCTCTTTTTCAAGACCCGTTTTCCCTGCAACATCAGTCGAAGTAAATCATGTAAGCACAACTTTGAGACTGTGCATTTTAATATGAAGAATAAAAAGAGGATAATGCTAGATATTCTTTATATGATTTTAAAAAAGAAAAGGAAAATGAAAATTCCTACCATTGATGTAATAAGAGTTGATGTACTGGATAGCTGCTCGACTGACGTCACCAGACTGCGCTCTTAAAGCAATACCCCAGAACTGGTCCATGCCACACAACTGTTTTGACAGAAGGAAAATCAACACAGAAACAAAACATTGCCTCATTATTTTACTAGAAGCGATGTTTTTCTGACATGAGACATTTAATTTGCCTCTTGACACAATTACTGACAATATCTCCGTTTTTCCCTGCTTGGGCTCTCAGCACTACATACATCAATTAATATAAAATTCTAACTTTCACACAAGTATTTTCGTATTTTGAAGTATGAGGAAAATGGGCTAATATTAAAAAGTGTGAATGTTCATTTCTGACAAATAGGAAAACTTTTAGGTAAAGTCTTAAAACTACAACTGTTATGGTATTCATTGCAAGAACATCTTATTTCTAAGACAGTTGCTCTGTATAAAACAAACACAGAAGAAAAACTTCTAAAGCACATCACGCATAAACCGAGACACGTTTTACAACCCATTTCCAGTCGGAGTTCAATATGCCTAACAGAAAGTCATTTGTATCTTCTTTTTTGTAAATGTTACAAACACCAAGGAGTTCTCAAGAGACGTTGCAGAGAACAACATGAGCGCAGACTCTAAGCTTACCTCCGAGTTTGAGCCACCGTCATATGCACTAGTAGCCAATCGAGCCAAATTACACAAATGCTGGAAGAGGTTTAGGCCAGTCATACTTATTGTTTCAGGTTTTAGTTGCGGCATCTAAACAAAAAAAGAATGCACTTTAGCACAGAAAAAAAAATTCCTTGATGGAACAGATAGCAATTACAGGGTATTTATTTCATTAGCACAGAAAAATGTCATTGTTACTACCAATCGTATTTAAATGAGTTCATTAAAATTCATTCTTACAAAAGATCACACTCTCTGAATTCTACACACGACACAAAAAAGCAACTATTATTGGCTTAAAAAGAAATCCTCTTTTCTGTATCGCTGAATTGGACTGTAAGAGCACAAAGGGAACAAAAAATATTATTCTAACATTAGCTGCTTAACTTATCAACAGCAGGGCAATCTGTTAGCATACATGGCACGTCCATTCAAAAAAACTCACACGCTTACAAAACCAGACAAAAAACTGCGTAGCCCTGAAAAAGAACTAGACTACATTAATTACTGCACAGACTATCCATTTTGTCATGTCATCTGTTGAAATGCATGGGACTCTACCACTGCATGTTTGTGTTCTCAGTGGATATATTGTTGGGATTTATACAACCCTCTCCAACAGAAAAGTCATTTTTTCTTAGTCAGGAAAACTATATTGCATAAAGGAAAGTATAGTTTCAGATAGAGCTTTTCCCACCCCCCCACATTGAATCGACCTGCTGCACAGCTTCAGATGCAACACACAGGTTATTCACAAAGAAACACTCATCCAAATACTTGTGTGAGAAGAACCTACACCAATTCTTTTCTCATTTTCCTCCAAGTAGAAGAAAATCACTGCCTGACAAGTGGGGCCCTCCCCAACTACTGAAGACATACTTTTCATAAAACCAGTTTTAAATACGTTTAATAGTGTTGATACGGAAAGGAACCCTTTTATTAGAATTAATAAGGTTGAAATTAACTCTCCACCCACCTTTTCCAAAAAAAGATGTTTGTAAGTCTCCATACCCATGGCGTGCTGATCCTTACTCCGTACTTGATTTAAAAACCAGTGTAGTGCATCATCGTAACATTCAGAATCTTCCACTAAGCAGTGCCACAGTATGTCCACTTGTTCTAAACTCAACCCTAAAATTAGGGAAGTATTTTTAACTATTCCTTTAGAACATCAAGAAGTTTTTGGAAAGAACAAAATAAAAACCACACGACCTACCAATTAGAAATTATACACTTTTCCCCTTTTAAAGCTGGCAGCAAGCTACAGTTTTGGGTTATTAGTGCCATCAGTTGTTACTAAACCAGTGAGTAGCATGGGCTGACCTGAGGTCTCGGACCGAACAGCGGGTTGTTTCTCAGTTCTTAAGTAATTACCGGGCACAACCCAGAGCGCAGCTTTGAGCCGGGTATTGAAACTGTGGCTGAAAACAGTTATCTCCAACCATCTCACTGCTACTCCTCTCAAGAACACTGGAGGTTTATTTTCTTAGTTGGCATATAAACACTTGTGTGATCCCAACAAATTTCTTTTAAAAGAAGCAAGTACAGTGTCAGAAGATTTTTTTTTTTCCTCTTGGCTACAGATATTCTCATTCCTTCCTCTAATGACCAGAGGGACAAGCCATGCATTATACACCAACCCTGACTAATTATAATGAGACTACCCAAATGACGTCTCCCTTCACTCGTTTTAATAAATGACCTCAATAAAATCAACTGAAAGTCTGCACAGGGTTGATGCTGAGACAACACTGAAGGCTCTTAGTTTACAAGGGCTTATGAAGGGAGCAGCCAAAATAATTTATGGAAGCCAAAGCCATCAAAGGTTCCTAAAAACACAGAGAACAATGTTCAACTTTGAATTCTATCAGCCACATGAAAAGACAGAATTCTATTTTCAATCTTTTAGAGTGGAAAGATTTCAGTGTCTGTACACATCAACTATCACACAGAATGCCACTTTCGCAAAACACACCACAGTGAGCATAAACCAATTTCTGACAGTATTAAAATATAAAGAATTACTTTTTTCTGGTATCACAACCAGGTATCACTGTACTCCAGTAAAAGATCTCTGGGAACATTAGGGGTGTGAAGGAAACCCCACCAATACAGAATATGTTATCCTCATTTTGGTAACTAGTCCAATCCTACTATTTAGAAAAACTGAAGCACAGAGAACATAAAAATTTGTTCTCAAAGAACTGCAACAGAATCTAATATCCAGTGTCAGTTCTGTGCTTTCATCAAAATATCTTCCTTCTTTTGAAAAAGCATCAGATTATTGAAAACTGAATCTGTTTAAAATCTCATATTTATTTAAGCTAATATTGATTATCAAGAACTATGTGAGCCTCACTACAAGGTGCTTTTCTGATAAGGCAACCTCAAATACTTACTGAAATGATCTGGTGATCCTAGAGTTGAAAACACACACGTCAGGAATTGGAGACGAACCTGAACTTCTGCACTGTGGCTGTATCTAAATTTAAGTTTGTATAAAAACAGAAGTTTATTTCATTGTTTATTGTCATAACATTTTCCCCATTCATGTAGGTGCCTCTTAAAAGTGTAAATAATTTTTTCTTCCAAGTTCCCATCTGAACTTCTAGTTCAGTGTAGAGCCTACAGTCCAGCTGTACACTTACAGAACCCCACCAGACAAGGAGAATGACAAACACTACTCGTTACCGGGTAAGGTACTACTTCTGTTGCTTTTTTCTGGGCAGGCGGGAGTGTTGTTTTTTTTTGCACACAGTTCAATTCAAGTGCATCATTTTGTCATTAGCACCTTGCAGGATTTGACCTTAATTTTTTCCCTAACTTGTAAAAAGATGACATTTCTACTCTAGATTCCTGATCCCAGCTTATACGTACTCTTTATAAAAACATTTTCCTAACTTATGCAAAAATATTAACTTTATGTCTATTTTTAAGGTAGAAGCTGAATGGCCAAAGTAGCAGAACAATAAATTTAAAGCAATTCATCCCCCTTTCCAACAGGTTTTGAAGTAATTTCTTGCTAGAGCCATGTCCAATATAAAGGCATATTATGAAGCAAAAATTTGACCCATAAATAGAAACACTTTCCACCTGTGGATGCCCATATTACAAACTTTGATATATGTCAAAACATGAATAGTCTATTCTTTCAGGACTGGGAGGCTAGAAATAGTATTGGTTATGCATATACACCTAGTTTTAATAATACAGATTGGAAAGTGCAGATGAATGTTTTAAGACAGAAAAAGACTACTGCAACGGTTAATGATAAGAGATTTTAAAACTGAAACATTTGAATAGCTTTATGATATAAAATCACCCTAAATTTACTCGAAATAATAAAATCTTTGTTCTATTTGTAAACAAACACCAACTTAATGTCTAATAAAAATTATAGAAGAGTTGTTGCACTGTTTTTTCTAAGGAAAAAGTTATTTTAAATGTTTCTGTTTTTACAGACCTTCTGTCTTCATAAGCATGTAATATCCCTACAGAAATTATTTACTTATAAGAACACAATTGACATATCAAAGAAATATTTCAAAACATAGATTATCACTCAAAGCCAGTTGTGTACTTACAGTGCATGTTTATGTCGTCCTTCCCTGACTGCCTGAATGTAGTGTACCAAATTATCAAAGAAAAGTTTCATCATATTAAGTTCCTTTTCCGCCCACCTGTGTCAATTTAAAGGGCACAAAGTATTACGATTTGCTTAAAAACATCAGAAAAGCTGCAGAAGTTAGACAACTATTGTAGGAAAATTTAATACACATAAACCCAAAGTACACATTCAATTTTCCGTCTACAATGAATTCAGGAGTACTCCCCAAGTACAGCGCTCTCTTCTGCCTTGTCATTCATAAGGCACTACAGCGTCGTCGTTTTCAGGCACAGGATTGACAGAACACTCCCTTCTGAGATCATGAAAACTGTTCCTAAAAGCCCTAATTCTAAGCCAAAACTCAGAACTGGGCATGCAGTTAGGTGTCATGTCAAAAAGGTCAAGGAAAATTGCTGAGAATCACTGTAATCTCTCCCAGAAGTTCCAGTAGTCTGTTCTCTATAGTTAGACCAGCTTGTTATACAGTTTGTTCTAGCAAGGAATGCTATAATATACATCTTCACATCTCAAATGTTTTCTTACAAACTTAAATTTTTATTACTGAGAAGCATCTGATATACAATCAGAGCAGGATAATGTAACATCAAGTTATTACAGACTTTTACAATGTGGATGTCTAGCACTGCCTCTAAGTCCTTTGGAATTTAAATAGGGAGGGATTAAGAAAATAAATTAGTCTCCACCTCACAGTGTGTATTATTAAGAAACCTTTGCCTGAGTGATTAGACAAGTTCATACATCAGCCAGATAACCTTAGGTCGTATTAATTTGGAGCACACTAGAGGAGCAAAGCCTTGCAGCAGTCCCCTAAATGTTATCACTTCTGTGGGCCGAGGACAAGGAGCTACTTACATCGTTATCCAATGTGTATCGTAACTGCTGCCAAATTGTTGAAACGTACCAAACAGCTTTGGAAGAAGACGAAGTGAAACTACTACTGATCTAAAGAAGAAAGTGAGACGTCACGACAATATATGATTTCGACGGAATTAAACTAGGCAGTTTTAAAATTATTTTGAGAAGCTCAGGTTCAATGAGCAAATATGCTAACTGAAAGCACAGAAATGATCTGTGTGAAGTTTATCATCACGTCAGTCAATTAGTTTTCTCAATCTGAAACACACCTACTTTAAACTCTTACATGTTAATATCTTAGACACGCATCTCTTGGAAAAGTATAAAAATAAACCAGCATACATTCTGCTTACTCAAAGTTATGTAAATTTCAAAAGGTAAATTTTTGGGTTTGAGTTTCATAATATGTAAATTTTGAAATTTCAGCAAAAAGATTGTGCCTTCTACAAACAGATAACATGACAGAAATAAATCTGACTCAAACTTGTTACAGACACAAGTAGGTGTGCATTTAAGACAACTATCTAGAAAAACTCAGGTGTATAAACTGCATTTAACTGAACATTCATATCAGTGATAAGAATTTTCACATTTATTTATTAATATCTCAGTGTACTTGTAACTCATCTCACACATACAAGTCCTTAGCAAAAGGGTAACACTGCAGGCAATGTCCCACAGTTGATTGGTTGCATCAATAAAATAAATTTCACTTTTGCTAGTCTTCAAACTGCACAATCTCATGGCTTTGACTGGTATTAAAACAAGTTATCTGAGGTCAAGGTATTAACTTCCACCTCCAGCTGCTTCTTCAAAGAAAGTAAAGCCCACGACAGATTCAGTGGAAAATAACTTGTCCGCTCTGCAGCCACTTGCATGTAAAATCTACATATTCAGTTCAAAACGCTTACGCTAAGCCACCTGACCTTGCACTCAACTGGCTAAGACGCCAATTTCACCAAGTGGTAGGAAGGGAGTAACCTCTGGCAGAAGGGAGAACAGACAAATGCAACAAAATGAGAAATTCAGGACACTAACAGAATAGAAAAGTGGAACATCAAATACATCCGTAGCACCTTACTACTATTTTATGCTTTTGCTGGTTTAACTTGCCTTCCTGTGAAGTTAAATAACTGTTACAGTCAACTTGAATTTCCTACATGTCGCAAAAGTAGATAAACGTAAAAACAGATAATTTAAGTTACCTGTTGTTTGCTAAATTTTCTAAGCAGCCTTCAATAAATCTCATTCGAATCTGTCTGTCAGTGAACCAGCATACTAAAGAACAGAGCAGCTTCTCTGCTTCATTTATTAACCCTTCAGAGAGATGAATCTACAGCAAGTAGAAAGAAAGGTCACTGAATAGTATATATTGATTTTCTTTTTTAAAAAATATTATTTTCTGGTATTCAACTTACTGCATCTTCATCCTGGACCAGATCCCACAAAAGGGTATTTCCTTTCTTACAAACATTATCCAAATTAATGTCCGTCACCGCATTGCTATTATATTGATGTTTATGAACTGCTGGTCCTGAACAAAATACAAAGACCATTATTGAAGAAATAGAAGGAACTATCTAATCCAAACATCATCCCTTAAGTGCATGAACGACAACACGCTTTATTTGTAAGCTTGGCTATTTTAAAGTGCGTACAACAACACTGTAATTGCAGCCTTTTTCCTCATACAGGTTCTTCAAAGAAGACAAAACATTATGACCACACAAGAAGCCAAGAGGACAGTTAAGCCAATATTTACACTATTTTTGGCTAATGGCAAGGTGCAATAAAAACAGTACTTAAGAACTGCAGATGCACGTGCAATTACTTCTTAATTCAATTAGATTTCACTCATTGAGTGATTAAAATATTTCTTAAGTCTTTTTGTAGTGCTGTGGTGCAAAGGGAAGTATCTTTATAGCCTCCACGGTTGGAAAGCAAGAAAAGAAGCACATTTCAGTAAATTCCCCTCATAGCGCACGATCTGCTGTATCTAACTGAAAACAGGAAAAACAAATTCCATTTTTTATACAAGATAAGAGTATCAAAGTGCATGATTTGAGAAACTCATCATGTTTTCATAAACACTGAGAGACATTTCCCTTCTTCTGTGTGGCCACAGCTGGTACCATTCATTTATCTACTATTTGATACTATTTTCATGTAACAGCAAAGTCAAGGAGAAAATTTAGACTGCGTGCAGCACGCTGTAATTATTTGCACGTGCAAAACTAGGGGTGTCAAAAATAATCTGCACTGAAGGCCTCATGCTCAAACAATAATTTGGATCTTCAGTATGATGTGTAATATCTATGGAAAATATTGAAAAAATATGCTGATTTACAGCATGTTTCAACCACAAAGTTTTAGGAGTTTATTCAACTCTGTAGTGTAGGGGAAAAAAAAATCCTTCCAAATTTTCAATGTCAGGCTGAAATTATAATTCAGTTCCACATAACAAGAAATGTTAAGCCTGAAGAAAAAAGAGACTTCTCACTCAGCTGTGTTCCAGGAGAAGATATAAATAGTACTGTTTTTACTCTCTGCTAGAAGATAGCAAACCTGGTTCTGCCAGACCACTGAAGAAAAATGTCAAACCTTCACTAATGATACCCTCCATTATATTTTAAAAGGACGATAAAACAGAAAATAAAGCTGCCACGATAGCATATGGGAAGATGATATAATTCTGTGAAGTGTTTTAGTAGCATCTTAAATTGCACCCTGAAGTAAACTAGAAGATTTGGCAGTGTAAGATGAAATAGCATAAAATGCCCTTTAAGGAAAGCTCCCCAAGATATCAACTTATATTTTAACTCATTTTTCCAAAATGATCCTCTGTACGGCCCATTATGGTTAACTCCTTTAAGACGACAAACGTACGGAATCACAATAAATCTACTCGTCAGAAGA
The DNA here is from genome assembly GCA_020746105.1 of Trogon surrucura. Classification (NCBI taxonomy): domain Eukaryota; kingdom Metazoa; phylum Chordata; class Aves; order Trogoniformes; family Trogonidae; genus Trogon; species Trogon surrucura. The sequence continues at coordinate 124,109,889 of CM036618.1, read as the reverse complement.
AGAACTGCATAAAGTTTCAGAGAAAAAAAATCTCTTATTTCATTATCACCTTTTTTTTAATTAGAGAAATTGATTAGAAAAAAACATTTTTCAGTGCTTTTATTTGTTTCAACTTGCATTTAAAGCTTCAATAGAAAATGGGGAAAAAGAAATTAGAAAGGTAAATACAACTACACCTAATGTGATCCAAAAATTAATCTCTTGAAATCTCAGTAGTCACCGTGGTTTCTCTGGGCAAATACACATGTATGGTTAAAATAATTTGATTATTTTAGTTACTGGAGACTAATTCAAAATTATATAAAACCATGTTACAACAAGTACAATGTTTTCCTGTTTTCTTTTTATCACTCTTACCTTGACTAAGATGCTCATGATAGATAGAGGCAAGATTAGGAAGGTGCTGCTGCAGATGAGATGTTAGCTCAGCATGGGAGTTAATCTGTACAAGCTCTTCTTCACAGCCAGACTCTTCCCCATCAAAATCAGCCATGTTTTTCTCTGATTTTGCACTGACTTGGGAACTACTGCAACTGACATCATCCGCACTGAGCATATCGTCAACCATATGTCTGCAAAAAGAAGAATATTGGAATGGACAATATCAAAGAGAAAGTTATTTACAGCAGACTGCAAGGGAGCAGACACCTCCCTAAAGCTCAAGTCAGGATTAATCATCCAGCTGAACAGCAGACCTTCATATGAATTTGAAAGACAATTACAGATAAAGTGAAGGTCTCACTATGACGGCAATTGTGTTGACTTTTTAATGTTAACAAAATACAGTGTTTTCCAAAACAATTTTAACATTCTCTTAAATGCAAAAAAAATCCCAAACCTTTACAAAAACCACATATTTTAACAAAACAGGGTACTGTGTAACTATTGGTGATTACTATCATTGGACAAAATTATCCTGAGCTATAGCAAAACTATCCAGAACTACAGCAAAACATCCACACAAATTTCTGCCCAAACAGAATATTTAGCTACCACTTTTATTTCTGTTAGGGAGGGAATCAGAAGAAATGTCGAGCTACCTACCCATCATGGTGATGGTGGTGGTGGTGGTGATGGTGGTGATGCTGTGGCCCAATGAACTGTCGACAGTTAAATAATTCATTTCCGATAGTTTCCCCAAGGAAGTCCCCGGTGTGAGTTATGCAGGAATCTTGAGAACCTTGTGAAATGTGAGCAGTGCTCATTTCCCCTGCCATATCGTGCTCTGCATCCTCAGCATGAGGACAAGCATCTAGCATTCTAATTCGATTATCCACCGGTGTCACAGAGTCAGCGTTAAAAACATGATCCTTTCCTGCCCCGTTATTTGCACTGCTCCTCTCCGACGGCCCTTGTGAATCTCCCAGACAAATGCCTGTCTGCGATTCCAGTTTCCTGCTTCGTAGATCTGTGCCCCTACTGCTTTTCTGGGGATTATGACTCCTATCTTCTTCCTCTTCGTCCTCCTCCTCTTTGAGAGCTTCAATATCTGCAATGTCTTCAGACTGCACCTCGCTGCCAGGGCTTCCAGCGGACTGGCTGGCGTGACTGGAGTTGGCCTCATTACTGGATCCATCACTGTGGCCACTGCTGCTCCCAGGACCACTACTGCCATCCTCACCACTGTTGGCTGTCTCATCAGAGCTGCCTTGCATGGATTCCTGAAATTGTTTTAATATATAATCAGCATCATCATCGTTCTAAGATCATTCTTCGTTTATGAGGAAATGCGTCAAATCTACAAGTCTCTGCTCTTTCTCAGTTCGGCTCCCAATGACAAAATGCTCTGAGCAAGAGTCAGATTTAATAATTTTATTTTTCCATTACCTTATTTGTAGCAGGCTATATGCACAGCCTTTGCACATACACAGAATGACAGTGTGACACAAACAATATGTCATGTAATCCCTTCCTAGGAGATTAATCTTACTGAAATACAATTTAAATGCAGGAATGTGAGGAGTTTTATTACAGCACGCTTGCTCGTGGGCAAGGTAAGATATGTTCTACGTAACCTGCACGGAACATAAGATTCTAGTTATCCACTATCCTGCTGCAGGTAAGCATACATGTTATGTACCTGTTCAGCTTTTGAAATGATTATGGAAAAATATTATTTCTGTAGGTATTAATAGGCAACCCAGTAATAAAATGCACAGCCTTAAGATTTACACTCTTACCTCTGTATCTGAGAGCCGCTGCTGTACATGTTTTGTTCTGTTAATAAGCTGTTCCTCCATTTCAATATCGCTGCCTCCACTCTGATGGGTGTCACTGTTGTCACTACTTTGAGGGCTCGCTGCTGGTGACCCTAGTTCAAAACCACATTGCGCAATTACTTTGCGATACAATTAACTGGAATGTAACAGCATTACATAAATCTGCCTCAAACGTGGAGCTCAACAGCATTCTTCCTGCAAACAGCTGAACCAGGGACAGAACTCAAATAATCCGTGCACCCAAATACTAAAAATTCTTTTCAGAACATGGATCTTTTTACTACAAAAATTGTATTCTGATGTCTTGAGCTATATGAACTCCCCAGGTTCTACACAAAATGTAATTTTCATTTGACTCCTCATAAAAACATAATTTCAAATTTTTACTAGTTTTTCTTCTATTCAAGATGAATAGCTGTAGAAAAACACTGCAGTATCAAACATATCAGATTGTGGTGTACTTCTAAAACTATACTTACAAGGTGAGGGGGCTGCTCTTCTGAGCTCCTCTTCTTCTGAAGGAAAAAAGCAGGATGGAAAAATAAGTGACTAAAAATCTTTTTGTCAGCATATAGTTGTCCATGATTCATAAAAATCAGCAGTAGGAAAAGAAAGGGAAACTACAGTGAAACGGCTTGGCAGCACCTTCAGTGATGACTGTGGGGAAATACACAGTCAAGTAAAAAAAAAAAGCCCAGAAATAGCACGTAATATCAAAAACTAGGTAAAAACTAGATAAGCTTCTGTAAGATTTTATGTAGCTATGTAAGTTACAGATGTTCAGCAGAACAAGAATACTTTACTGATGAGTTATGGACCATCTTCTGAATTAAAAAATTATTTAAAAAAAAAATAGAAAAATACATACTACTTTAGATATAGAAACAGAATTTATCTGAAGTAGAAAGCTTTCCAAACGTGCTCACAAAGCTTTCATGCTTTTGTTTTATCCAAAACTTCTGCTGGAAAAATATGCCAGCATGACATTTGTTAGAAACATTTCAAGTCAAAAATTCTACACATCCGTTTTGTCCAAAGTCAACAAGGAGACTATGAAAATTAAAAATTTAACTACCAGATCTAGTAGAAATCCACATACCTTTTTTGTTTCCCATGGGTAGATTGGTACTCAGTAAAGATGCAAAGGAGCTTTGTTTTGACAGCTGAGCCTTAGCTGCTAGTGCATTATTCCACAGTGCTTTTATAAGCATCGATGCCAAATACAAGGTCTATCAAGAAAACCAGACGACAGTGCCGTTAAGAAGCAGTAGTTTTGTATGCAAAGATCCACTGTTAATCTTTCTATACGCCAATACTACAGTTCCTCAAGATTAACTCATCAATATAAACAAATGCAGAAAATAATGTTGTGTGGAACACTTCTTAATTTCAGACATGAAGTTAAAATCTTCTATCAGTGGTTACGCAGTCTTCAAAAACCGCTGAAAAAAAGACCATAATTCAAAAGCTAGAAAAGCCCTACTTGAAGCATGACAACTTTACTACATAGTTGCCTCTCTTCTGCATTAGCCAATTACCCCTACATGCCCTACTTTAGATAGGCCAAAATAAACCCAAATGCCTGCTTACTATACCAAACAATTTTCTCAATACGATGACTTTATTTGCCTTGTTACCTGTTCAGTGTGAGCACTTGGATGAAGAGTTGAGACTAGGTTAAGAAGATGTCTGAGTGGGACAGGGTCCAAGTTTTTGATCAAAGAAGGAAACAAGTCATGTATGTAACGACTGCAATGCTTTAGCTGCAAACAGAGAAGGTAACAGGAATAGCAAAATAAGCTTTAAAAAAATCCAAGGGTTGATAAAATTGCAACAATTAAAAAACATCGTTGTACAAATTCTCAGGAAGCACTTGTCCAATAGTTCCCAACTTGGAAATAGTTCCCAACATCAGACTTGCAATTTTGAATAAACATTCTTAATGGTGGTTACAATCTATGTACCTCGAAAGGGTTTTCTTCATGCTTTACTTATTTTATTCTGTCTTCCTGGCATATAAAATACACGTGTCAGTAGCTTTTCAGGCTTGCTTTGACATGATTCAAACCGGAATGAAATTATGTGGGTTCTATGCAAGGATGCATTTAAACCTCTTGAGATAGTTGCTTCAATTCAGAGAAGATAACATTTTGTCAAGAAGTTTAAAAAGTGGAAAACACATTCTTATACGCCTTCTATTCCTTTAATCTAAAGGTGTCAGCCTTATAAACAACATCAGAGGTTTAAAACTTTTACAGTAAATAATCAGGAGACACAATTCTGATACTGAACATACGTATTTTGAATATAACAGAGCGTGAACTGCAAAAGAATTATCGCATTAAGTTGTTTTAATAGCATAAAAAATATAAGAAAATCCAGGTCTAACACTGGTGTGAGTTACTGTATGCATGAAAACATCTAGGAAGACAAAATATCACTTCAGAAAAAATCTAAGTGAAGTAATTATTAATTACTCTGATATAGAAAATGGCTGGAGCCTATTAGGGTGAAAACTGTTATAATGAGCACTTACTAAAATACCAGCTGCATGTTCTAATGACAAGGGACTACAGAGGATTCAGAATGTGTACACAGTAGTATTTGGTTGAAACAAATTACAGAGAAATACTGAATACACTTTAAAAAAAAAACCCTTCAAATTTTAACTTTTAAATTCTAAAATTATGTCCCCTATATCTGTTCAAAAAGATTTATTTTACTACCCTGACTTCATTTTGAGAGTATTTTTCAGAAAAAATGGCACTGAAATCTCAAGGGGGTTTTCTAGGATTTTTCGTATAGTTTTTCTTGTTGGTTTTTTTTTTAGGGGGAGTTTTTTAATAATAAAGGCAGAATGAAACCACAGAAGGAACAGCTTCCACAACAGGAAATCAAAATGTCTACTATATTCAAAACTCCTAAATAAAGGATTTCATGACCTTAAAAAAAGCCTATCATAGTTTCCAGGTTTACCAAGCGAAAAATAAAACCTCGGTGCCTTCTATAGATTTTAAATCCAGTACTGTAGCACAGCTGTAAGCTTCACTGCCACAATCTTTCCCTGGATAAAGGAAGCCTAGGTGAATTTTTGCACCTAACGAAAAAAGAGTAATTGTGGCAGTTACCCAACTTGAAATTTTGGTCAACAAAATAGACAGACAAGAAAAAGTAAGAAACTCAGGCTTTACAAATATAAACCAAAATCAAGTTGCTATTCTCCGGTTTGGTTTTTTACCACTCTTGGAATTATAAAAATTTTATATATACCTGTGCCGCAGCCCAAATACAATCTATATGTTGAGTACTAAGTCTCCCTTCAGCTGCAAGAAAATTCAGAATCACTTGGCACTGTTTGATGATCTGCAAAGCAAGAACATATAGAGCAAAGATTTACTAAAACAAGAAGTTACTCCTCCATGTTTATACTAAAAATAATAATAATTTTATACAAACCTCAATATGTAAGTTTGGTCCAAAAATGTGCTCAACTACATTGTTGCTGATAAGCCAGTCTGCAAGCTCTTTTGCAATTGACCTAGAGATGAAACAAGAGTGGAAACGTATATAAAATTATCTGCTCTTCCCTAAGAGAGCACTTCTTTCAAACTAACACCTGTAATTGTAGTGATCAGAAAAACACTTTTTTGAACACAAAGCATAATCAACATTCATTCATTCAGGTAGGAAGCAAACAATTTCCGTATTTCTTTCTTTAGCTGGAAGACTAACGTCAAATATCAACATTTCCCACTCACCCTTCTGGATCACCAGCAAACACGCAACCGAGAAATCTCCCAATTTTATTAGTTAATAGAGCTCAAGAGAGACTGCCTACAGACCACTTTTAAAGGCCTCACAGGTAAGATTTTGATAAACACCGACATTTAACCCAAGTTTATGCTGAAATCCCAGAACTACTTAAAAATTTTTAGATTCTCTTGCATAAATAGCAACCCATAGAATTTAGAAACTTACGTTTTACACCGTCATACATACACGTAGCATAAATAAATATAATAAACACAGATACTTTAAAACTCCCACTTTGTTTCATCCACAATAATAGGGAACTTGACGTACTGCAAATCCGTAACCAAACAGGACAAGGAAACCAAAAATTCTCCAAAATGAAAGCTGAACTCCCAGAAAGGACTGCCCTGTCTGGAAACTAGCGCATAGGCTCCTTTCTATTCCTTCCTCTGAAGCAAAGGTTTGTTTACCCGGATTTTGGCACCAGAAGCAGTTAGAGGACATCCCAGTATTTAAGGCACAGCCTGTAGTTTAAAGAGCCCTGGAATAAAAGCACTCTGTTTCACAAGGAGGAGAGGACGGGAGGCAGGGGGTGTCTCAGAGAACTAAAAAGAATTATTTTTACCACTGCTCTATGAGTCACATTTAAAGCCACTATTAAAACTCCAGTATTGCCACTCTTTATCATCCTCAATAAGCAAAGATTCTTTAGGTAAAGAGAGATTGCCTTTGTAGGTTTTCCAAACAGGATTCACTTTTCCAGGGCATATTGCCACTTCTTCAGTTGTTCTCAATCCCTACAGATGAACTCAGCATAGTCCCTATCATCAAAAACACACCATCCCCGTACTGTCCTATTCTAATTCCAGGACACGGGGAATCAAATATTCTTATACTCTTCAAAAAAGGTAATAACCCCTAACATTTAAGTAATCTTCAACTTGCAAAGTACAACAACTTATGAACAGTATCATTTATGGCTTATTGACAAATTAGTTCTCATACTGTAAAGTCAGTTGGACAGGATATCTGCTCCAAGAGGGTTCGTGAAAGAGATAAGCCAGATTTGTTCCATGAAATCCAGATCTACTTAATGTCTGACAGCCTCACTTCAAACCAAAACCAAAACCCAGCCACCACCTCCCAACACCCCTACCGTGCCCACCCCAACCCAAACTTTCGTGCATGCACATGTCAGGCTTCAGGGCTTGGATTTCTATCTAACAAAATCTGAAGCAAGATCTTTCCACACGCGTGTTGCGATTTCGCAGATCTTACAGCTACAGGCACTTACTATTCATTCTGATATATGCTACCAGTCTCTTTTAGCAGCAAACACAGCTCTGAAAAATGCTCTTCTTATCCACATGCTTCCATGCTGACAAGCACACGTGACCATAGTGGCATCGCCCACAAAGCTCAAGAGACTACAGCCCAGTTACTTTCATTTTGTCGAGGCAGCTGGGAGACTTAGTATTACAGACTCATCTTAAATCACAAGTCCTCAACCCACACTGAAAAGCAGCCTGCAAAAAAGTTCCTTGAACTTAACAGCCTGTTCACCCCCAGCTCCTTCTCATGGCTTTACACTGCTTCCCCTTGCTCTGGGCAGAAGTGCTCCTGATACGTGACCAAAATATAAGCAGAAAACCTCACAGTTTGCATTTGGCACGTATAAAATGTAGACAGATCTGGACACGTGAGCAAACATACACCCACTAGATGCATGAGACCTGAATGGATGCACTTCTGGTTATGAAATGTGAAAAAAAAAAAATCATATTGCATATGCTCTGTAAAAGGCAAATGCTTTAACACCCGAGTCATAAGTCAGTGGAGGTCATTTTGCTCCAGGGCCACTGAATTTCTTCTTGGACCTGAAATTTTAAACCTGTAGCTTTCGAATGAATCCTAAATAAACACAACGCTGATATGAAAGGACATACAGCTCAGTGTCTCTTTAAACTAAATAGTTCTGCTCCTCAGTGTCTACCAGACATAGCATGCAGAGTCACGGGCTGCATTTTAGCTACTCCAAAGGAAAGAACAAAAATGCCCTTACAGAGTGAGCTCCTTTTTAAATGGGTATGGCAGTTTTGTATCTCCAATCGGCAACACTTTTTTCTTCTGAGAAATAATGGATTATTCTTTTGAAGGAACGCCTTTTTTTAATAGATGTATTCTCAGAGGTAAAAAACTCCTTATCCTACTGGTGAGCTCAACTGTGATAAAACGACATCTCAGATTTCTGAAGGTAAACATTCATTTGATACGGATTTGTTGAGGATGACCAAAAACAAGGGGATCCTTGTGAAAGGCAGAATGTAGCCTTTGTGTTTGCCAGAGAGAATTGTTCCTCCCAGAAAGTTCTGGTGAGGGCACACTAATCACTAAATATATTGCCTTTTAAAATGACAAAGTTATTACCAGCAATAAGTATTTTGTTCTCTGATATACTATGAAATATATTTCTGAGAACTGGTTCAGGGATTCACAAAATAAAAATAATTTCAGTGTAAGAGAAGGATGTCTGACTTATTTCCCAAATGTTTCCATTTCAGGAAAAGTTCTTTTTGCTCGGTGGTCTTCCAGCTTGTTCGTAAGTTTCCTCTCTTTCACACAGAGTGAACATCTTAACTCACAAGCAATTCCAGAACTTTATCTAGATAAAAATAAAATGCCAGCTGATAGATAAATTAGCCTATGATTTAAGTTTGTGTCTTGTCACTTATTCCATTTTTACTTTAATAATTATAAAGAGACCTTCAGTCTTGAGAGATTCTTAAGAAATCACTGAGCTCTGAGCTGCCCCAAATAAGAAGGGCAACCTATGATAACTTTTATTTATTAAACGATTTAAGTGTAATTTCCAATATTTTTCAATGTAGTTTAATTTGAATTTCCAGCTATGTTAGAGTTTCTTTCATACAGTCTGTATTTTTTGTAATCCAGAAGTATTTTTTCATAGAGTAATTTGCAAATTTTTACATGACAACTACAATACAGCATCACTACAATTCAGGCAACTTAGCAAGAACTTAATTTTCCGTAAAAATATGCTCGAATTTTCTTTTGGAAGAAGTTCTTCAAAAGGTTATAGAAAAATCTCCTGTCTTCATAGTGAAGTAAATAATGAGACTGAAACCCACATATTATGATCAAACTATAAATATGCTTGTCCCTGTAACACGAAAGTAGCTCTACAATGAATGGTTTTAAAAGTTAGGTATCTAAGTCATAGAGACCTTCCTGGTAAGAACATTTACCCTGCTAATAAGATGCATTAGCTATTTTTCACAGATTTTGTCATCGGGTTAGCAAGAGAAAAAGTCATTTAAAGAACTTGATACTCTCTACAAGTCTGTGTTGTGGGTGAAGGAGAAGGAGAGGAAGAGAATGAAAAAGGTAGCAGCCACTCTAATTGTCTCTGGATCTTTCTCACGCTGAATATCTAGACAACACATTGGGGTAGATGATCTCTGTTAAGTTTTCCCTAGACTTTTAAATTCACTGGCAATTCACACTGGCCAAAAATAACTGCTTGACTTCCAAGAAAGGAAATTCAAGCCCCTTTGACATTAGTTTCCCCAGGCGTTCCCCCAGACTGCGGGGAAGGGTGCAAGCTATGCAGTCTCTGACACAACCTGATGTTTCTGAACTGCACTTATGAAAGGTGAGCATTAGAACTAGAATTTTGTTTGTTACTGTCAATAAAACTATCTGAGAGGAAACTACAGGTCATGCATTCTCCTGGTAGGTCAAAGAATGCCTCTCTAAGACGACTGGGTTAAAGTCCTATAAACATTTTAATCTAAGGCTGTGGTGCAATACTTGGTAGCCACATGATGACCCAGATCCAGGAACAAATCCCACAGCAAAATAACCCCAGAAGAAAACCTCATTTATCCAAGCAGTCAATTCTCAACACAATTCACCACACAGCTACAAAACCACATCAGCTCAGTACTGGGTGAAATACAACAGTAAATCAACAGTATCACTGAAAAATATAATGGAAAACCTTTTAGAAAACGTAGCAATACAATGAGTAGCTTTGTAAAGGATGAAACCTAACGTTTCTTAACAAAACTCACTGAATTAGGAACTACAACATAAGAACAGATGGGAAACACCGATCTCAGCTTTTTTAGTGAGTTGAGTGAAAAAATTCACTACTTTTGGGGTTGTTTTTTTCAGAGAACATCTGAAAACATTCCACGAATGTGGAGTAGAGAGAGGGGAAGAGGCATTTAAATGATGCTGCCATAAATTCAGTTGGTGAGCTTAAACAAAAATTGAGAAAGCAAGAGTTGACATGAGCTAAGAGAACAGTTGTGAAGGGGAAAAAGCAATGCAAAAAATACAGTTTAATATCTAAGTACATGAGGGTTTAATATCTAAATATACGAGGAAGGAGAGGAAAAAGAAAGGAGAAGAAGTAGCCCAGATCTTTCTGTTCAAGGGTGACAAGAATTTTGGACACCTGAAATTACTCTGCAGGGAAGTTTTTAGGTGAGGGTAATCAAGTTTTTAAATAAGGTAGGAGGTTGTCTGAGCATCAACCTGAATTCTGAAACTCAGATTCTTGGCTGTCTGCCAAGTGAAGAGCAAAACAAAATATCTCTTTACACATGTTATTTCCCCAAGCTGAGAGTGTCCTCATTAAGGAAGAAAACACCACTTTTTCCTCTTGTGGTCCAAACAGCACAAAAAAATTCTTTCCCTCCCTAAAAGGCATGATCATTTTTCACTAACCACCTTCAGCAAAATAGTTTCAGGAATCACTGTTCAGAGACTTGAAGCCTCTTCTGCTCAGTCTCGTTATTTTTAGCTTCAATAGTTTTCATACTCTTCAGCACCTTAGACTGCAAGGAATTTGATTCTATCTTAAGAGCCAGGAATAGCTGAATTAAAAGTGTATCTCTGAGAGATAGCATGAAGTCAAGTCACTGAGGCATCGCATGTACCCAGCCAATATGCGTACTCAGCCACCACAAACCCTCAACGCTACAGAAGACAGTCAAGTGAACTAAATCTAAAAAAGGACATACAAATACCTACAGCCAGAAAACAGATTCCTCTGTCTTAGCGTTCTGCTGCTTTCATGTGTAAGTTGTAAAATGCAACATTTTCCTAGACAGAAGATGTTTTAGCTTGTCCTACTGTGTAAAAAAATTGCAACCATGCTGATAAAGGTGGGAAGCTACTGTTGCAAAATATTTGCTAAAAAATCCTGATGAAACTTTCAAACAAAATGGAAGAGCTAGGACTAACTGATGGCTCTTTTTTTTTTTTTTTAAAAAAAAAAAAAAAGAAAGATATCTCCCTCAAACCCACCTTATCAAGATACAGAAGGAGAAATCCCAAAGGTTGACAGTTCCAAACGCATCTGGAAAAGTCAAAACACAAAACATCTTCCTTTGATAAATCTGCAGAGGCTACAAAGGTACAAAATAAATTGTAGACTTCCTTTCTCCACTAAGGAGAGAAAATAGGAATGAAAAGCTTTCCTTTTGCTGCTCATTCAATCACTGCCAACTCCACAAGAGCCTTCTCATCCAAAAATTTCTCATGAACAGGGTCTCTAATGAGAGGGAAGCTTTGTACTGACCAAACTGTCGAAGTGAGACATTCTCCCCATCCTTCTGCACTAACCTTTTCTGACTATTCGGCTGGATGAAATCAGTGATTTCAAAAGATACCTGTAGACAAGTAGCTCTACTTTATAATGATTTTTATCCAACTTTTCAGGTAAAACACCAGAATGACTGGGATTCGGATTAAAAGAATCACATACTACAGAAGTGGAAAAGAAGGTCTTCTGTTCCCACTGCATTCCTTTCAAATGACAGGCTGCTTACAGATGCCCTTGCCAAGAAAGTAATATCCCAAATGAGAATTTGACAATTTCCTTCAGATTTAAAATAACTCTGATATTCTTGCATGGCACATCTGCTCTTTTGCAGGGAAATTTAAGCATCTTTTCCTTCTTCCCCTGTCAATAACTTTCCTTTGTCATATTTGACACAGAAAATCAAACAGCATTTTCTTAGCTTAAACTTGCAGACTAACTTCTTGATCCTTAATTAATTACTACTAGTTATACACTATTTCACAGTGTGTTTCAGAAGATAAACTAACCAAGAAACACTTCAAATTTTCAGCATGAAGTAAGGAGAAGAAATAGATAAAATTGAGGTTTGGCAGTCCCAGTGTAACACCACCATAAACAAGGAGTACAATACTGAGAACAGCCCAGCCAACCAAGCCACCTCACATACTCAATGTGTTACGCGCCTGTGTATTTACTCCTACTGCTACAGAACTTGAGGCTTTGGAAAAAAACCAACACCTCTACCCAGGCACAGAACAGATAAAGTTGACCACAAGTGCTTATTTGGTTTGTATTCTCAACGTATTTTCACATCATTATAGAAGAGAAACTGCCCTAGGTTCTGATTCTTTATTAAGGTATCAACCTATTACCATAAATCTCACTTCAAATATCCAAGTTGTTATTTACACAAAAACTACAGTACTGTGGTCTTGACTGCTGCCAGATTTAAGTAAGCAGGTGTTCAGGTAAAACCACCTATAATAAAACTACCCAGACAAAAAACCCAACTGCTGATGTAACAGACTTCTCACTAATGAGCAAGAGCCAGTGGAGAGTGCGTGCGTGTGTGTGTGTGTGTGTGTGTCTCTGCAATGAGACAGATACATACATGGATACAGTCCCCAAGATAAACGTAAGGAGTGTATCACACTCACAGATAAATGTAAAGAGTAGATCACAAGCCAACTCCTAGGTTCTACATCCTTGGCCTATTACTTCAAAAGAACAGTTATTTCAACCACCTGAAGACACACCTTCGCCTACATTCTAGACGGTCCTAACACAAAGGTCAGAGCTACAACACCCATCAATACATTTCCTCACTGCAATACAATTCCACACATGAATCTTCTTGAAGATTTATGGGAGTCCTCTTTGGAACTGTTAAACACACCTGAATTATACAAATAAGGACTTTGACAAAAACCAGTAAATAGCATAGCCACACAGACCTTGAGGAACACTACTAACAAGGCTGGGGGCCCGTGATGGCAAGACAAGTCTAAATAATCAGGAGAAATGAGAAGACAGCAAAAATATTACTCTGATATTAATTAGCTGGTTCTTACTTATACATCTCAATGGAGATAATGGCCCCTTATATTTATTTATTATTTCAGTATCTACATTTTTGTAGTTGTTACCTTGACTTGACCTTTTAAGACAGTAAAATAATCCAGAAATATTTTGAAATATTTTTAAAGTCACCATTTAAAACCATTTATAAAACCCCTGATTAGAATATTCCCAGTAAAGGCCTCGGATTAGAACCACTCCCCACTGTATATAATCCGTAACAACAATACAGAGGAACTGGAATAATACAGCGCACTTAAAAGTATTCATAATAATGTTCCTACTTACGTTTCTGTGTCTGAAACTAATGACTCATTATTACACACATCATTGAAGGTATGAAGTTGGTTCTATAGTTAGAAAAAGGAAGAAAAAAATTAAAATTTTATCTACATATTTTATGAGGTAATTTTCTTATCTTTAAAAATAGCATTAGAAAGAGTAAACAAATTTTTCTAGTACTTTCAATGTTCTTAAACAAAGTTTTGACAAAAATTTGAACAGGCATATGAGAAGGCAAGTGGGATCGATTTTCTTTTATAACCAACCTTCTTTTCTCTAAAGCAAATAAACAATGTTGCAAAACTCCACTCACTCCAGAAATTAAACCAAGGTGCGCAGCAGTCACTTTGCACAAAATTTTTCATGACAAATGAAACACATACTCTGGAAACCGGTGTTTTAGGAGGAGTTTCCCCATTATTGCAAAGCTTACTACAACAACAATGGTTTGTTTGTTTTTTTACACATTTATCAGTGTTGAAATTCTACAAAATTGGAGAATGAAAATTACATAGTTTTGTATGAAATGAAGCTTTCAAATTTATCTGAACTGATAAATTCAAGATCATAAGAGAAAAAAAAAGCCTGTTAAAGGTTTACACCTCTTTTCCATCCCTTTCCTCATCATCAACTTTCCAGATCCAAAGATAGCTTTGTGTCCTACTTTTTACTTGTCCATAATATTTCTTAAAATACTCAAAATAATGTAATAAAACTTGCCATCGTGTTTTCAAAAACAGTAAAGACACAACAACGTACATTTCCGAAATTCAAATTAAACTTGTTGCATAACTGTCAAAATATTTACTCTTCTCTTGAAACAAGTCTGGTACATGCATCGTCTAATTCAGGTGACAGCTCATCTCCTGCAGTTTTTAGACAAAGATTTATTCATGTCTAATCTCAACAATTTGTACGGGAAAACATGATTTTGAATAAACAAAACTGAAAACATGCATTTAAATTAGTGAGACATGATACCCTGATTACACAATTATTAATAGATATGTTATTAATAGATACTTTCAAACGAAACAGATTTTGGAGTGGAAAAACGTGAGCAGAACCTCAGAAAGAAGAACATTTTGAAAGTGATCTATCTACGAGTGCAAGAGTATAGAACTGTTTCCATCATCAACTTTAAATCCATGGTCACGTGTTGATCCAAATTCGCCCTTCAAAATCCTTATCCAATCGGAATTGACAAAAGGGTTCTTCTTCATATTGGAATTTTCAAACAATTTTTACAATTATTTCAACTGAAGTCTTTGAATTCTGACACAACAGCACAAAACAGAGTACACAACAGGATAGCGTTGCAACACCTTATTCTCACTCAGTTTCTAACTTTTTTTTTTCACTTCATGTTTTGCTGCCATGAAACGCCAGGAGGAATAAAACACTTTTACAGTTTCTTACCATATATGAAACATTATAAGAAACTAAGGAGGCCTGTGTTAGACACTCAATGAACATAACACAAACGTGCTAGTTATGAGGTACAACAAAGGTATACATCTTTAGCAAAGAAATTCGAGAACGGAAAGGCACCTCCCTAGCTAGTCTTGTCTCAAAACTCAGCCATGAAAGGTAATTAAATGTTCTACAGAGGGAAATGATGCAAGAAGAATAAATATGCACTGTTCAAGTTCTGCACTGAATTTGTTTAGGGAAAACCTAACAACATTGAATTTGCATTTTCACCACTGCACACACCCAAATAAAAAGCAGCTGAAACACTGAAAAAGGAAGGATGGCCAGATCAGTGATCGGTGATCAGTGAATTTCTTTTCATGTACTTAAGTTCATCTGTAACTGGAAGGACAGGAAAACAGAGTCCTATTTGTGAGGGAACGGTAGAGAGAAGATGGTATTTTGGAGCTGAACCTCAACAGATGACTGAGAGATGAAATCAAAGAGAAACAGGGTAACAGCAAAAATAAAGCTTCAGGTATATCTTGGTTTACATTTTGCTTTTCTTTTCTGTAGCTATTTCCAACTCCATATTCAAGCTCTCAAGCTTCCACTTTGCTAAAATTAACTTTCATGTGTCTGTCTTCAACCTTGTTTTGTAAATAAGAACTTCAGTCAGATGATATGACACATTATGTATATGCAGCTCTTCAAGGGAGGCAAGTCTATATTTGGTGGTAAGCAAATATAATCCCTGTATGCCATACAGCGTGTATTCTGTGAGTCTCAAGAGGTTCCACGAAACTGAAAGGTTTAATTTTAGGACTGGTCATGTTAGCTGTCAGACAGGAAAGACAAAAAAATAAATCTCTTGGCAGACACAAATCAACACCTCCATGGTAGAAGATATCCATGTCTTCGGATTCACTGATATTTCGGGTGAAAGATTTCTGTCTCCGCGATGAGAGCAAAAGTGTATTTATCTTGCAAAAGAAACAATCAGGCAAGCCGTAGAAATCATTTGAACAAATCTATTTTAGTCTTCATCTTGTGAGTTGCAATTAGAATCTGCATCTGAGTCAACTTTCAAAATGAATTTTCAGAAGAAACTTGTCTTTGAGATAAAGTATATATTGACAAGTTCACACTGTAAGCTATTTTGCACACAATTTTTCTATGAGTTTTCTCTGAATCTTCATGTCTATTTGCAAAACGAAATGAAGAATTGCTTCAAGGCTAAATGCTCAACTTTCAGCAAATGGAAGACCAGCAAAGAAAAACATTTTGCAGCTGCAGGTATCCTGGTTCTAAAGTCTTGAACACAAAACAGGAAGCTGTAATTGCGTTGGTTGGGAAGAACATTTCAATGAAATTACTTTGACAAATCCTAGCGAAGAACATTTCAATGAAACTACTTTGACAAATCCTAGCCAAAAAAGACATGAACAGAAAAAAGAGGCTTCAAAAAAGTAGTCATGAAGTTACATCTGTAATAGAGAAGGTTGCATGAAAATACTAACTAACAAGGCTGAGTTACATTACATCTTTGTAAACACATCTTTGCAAAGAGGACAGAAAACTTCAGTAAAGAAGCAGTCACAATTTCTGTAAATTCTGGTTCAGATTACATACTCAAAGTTGCACAGACCTGGCAATTAAAATTGTTCCAGGCAAGACATACAAAACTACACGTAACAAAATGCTTCTCAAACTCAAAGTTGAACAAGAAAAATCAACAGATGCTTCTTCCAAAGATATCTTCATGCGATCTTTACAAAGAGAATCAAAGAAGTGACAATGTCCTATGATTTGAATGAGAAAGAAGAATAAATTTTCTCAGTGCTCCAGAACAGTTTTAGAGACCATTCATATAAAAAAAGACCCAATAACTTATTAACAAACAATATTCCATTTTTTATAATCTGGAACTGATTAGTCTAAAAATACTATAACATTTTGGTGCTGGCAATACATTTCTCTTATTAAAAAAAAAAATCTCACTTTTACACTCGGATTTATCAATCGTAACAGGTAAAAAAATGTAACTACTTAAAACAACATGATTTCACACTCTTAAATGAATTACATGCCTGAAAAACACAACAAACTCATGCATTCTTATTTTCAGACTTTCTTTTGGTCATGATACACAAAGACATACATTAGTAGCTGAACAAGGACAGCTGTACAGAACCAAAGGAAAGTACATATAGGAATAAAACCTAACGTAACCGGAACTATGCGAACACTGGAAATTCACTTTAAAATCAAGGATACTGAAAATAACATTTCCCAAAACTGTCCAGAATAAAAAAGAAGGAAGTTACTTTTATGCCCAGTTAATGGTCATATTTTAAAATGTATCTGTCAGATATTATGCAGTATCTGTAACTACATAAATAATAAAGCATGTGGCAATGAAAAATCAAACCAAAAATATATGTTATATTTTCACCTAAGACTCCATCAACTCTCTAGAAGTCTTCTTACTACACAGAAAGAACCCTGAATATTCACTTCACATTAATTACGAGAGAAGAGTGGAATTCGGGCACTGAGTATATTATATGTAGCATTCATATCAAGTCATATAAATTAGTCATGTCTGTAAGCACAATTTACAGTAATGTCATTATTTCTCTCCAAAATTAACTTTCTCTGTATCTCGCTTTAGCTCCTCTACTAGATGAACTGCATTATGTTTTCATTCATACAAATTCAAAACTGAATGGACAATCCATTCAAGTCCAGTACGTGCAGTTACCCCTAGAGTAATATTTGATTAATACCAAGTGGATGCAGCTGACAGGCTTTTTTTCTTTTTTTTTTTTTAATTTCGTAGGTAACATACCTATGTAAATTAAATATTTACTTTGGCTAAAACCCACCAATAATCCGACTGGAAATACTTATAGGTTACTTTAGATTGCCATTTAATAAATAACTGTAAGTACTTCCATATATGAATGTAATGAGAAGCAAAATTAAATTTATGTCAACTTGCATTTACTGAGAGTCAGTGATGGACAGAGTCACTGACTGATATCAGGAAATACCACAAAACTTAAAGGGAACGTGTTTGTTCATTTTAGTATAGTTTGTTCCTATTTATGATTTTGTGCATTAAGGTAAACGTGACAATACAGGCTATAAATCTTAAATACAGGAGTGTCAGAAGAAACACACTACTCAGGTGAATAAAAAATGCCACTTCTGACCTTCTGTACAACTGTCTCTCTACAGCTATAACACACATGTAGGAAGCAATGATGGACAAAGGGTGCACAACGGATCCTGACTGGTGCAACGCGAGTATTTCCACGGCAAAGAGGAGCGCGGGGGTTTCTGGTTTTAATCTATTTCAGGCTAATGCTATAGATATATTTACCTCTTCAATTCAGTCTTCTGCTAATTAATGCAGAAATGCTCTCTCTTGAGAAAGAAACTATACTAAACAAACAGGAAACAGAATGTATGTACAATACAAAGCAGCAGCTAAGGACAGTAGAGTCAAGACACTGTAAAGGTAAAAACCAAAACAGATTGAAAGCCTTTGCAAACAACAAATATAGCCATGCCAAGGACCTTAATTTCAGCATAGCTGCCACAAAACATGGTTGTAAGAGTTTTGCTTAGCGTGGTAAATTGTTCAGGAAACGTGTTACAGTTCCACATGCTGCAGAACATAGCCATCACTTGGACGTATCTCTCGGTGAACCCTGTATTCACAATCATGACCATAATTTCCTAAGACTGAATATAAAAGGACTAAAAAAGCCCCCCAAACAAGCCCAAAACTCATAAAACAACACATTTTCTTCTAAATATTATTTATATTTTTAAAAAGTTCTTACTGTTATTTGACTCAGCCCAGCCAATCTCATTGTTAGAGTTGGAGACATAAAGTATTTAAATGCAAGATCAAGACTTTCTTTATCAAAACACAAGGCTGTATCCAACGGTTCTTTAACTGTGCTCCACATCAGATCTGCCATGTTCCGGGCTGCACTCTGTCGCAACTCCTGGTCTGACAGTTTACATAAATACCTAGAATAAATTACAAACGGAAGAAAAATAACACAAAGGGTATGATTCAAACTAGGACATTCCTGGAACACCACCTTGATTATAGCTAACATAAATTTCCAATAGCTATAAGACTACTAACCCTTAGAATACCACAATAAAACAACAAATAAAACACAGAGAAAACAGAATAATGCATAGCATTTTAAAAGTACATACATTTCTGATTTTGAGTCTCTTCAGAATTCTTTCATTCCACAAAATTACAGGAAACCCACCGAGTCATTCAGAAATATAGATTGGAAGCCTAAACCTTGTATCTGTTTCATGGGAAGGTGCCCTCTCCTGACAGCTGCATCATGTTTATTTACTTTATTTTAAACCGAAGTGTTACAATCCGCTTAACATATTAATATGCTTTAAAACCGAACTTAGGGAAACAGTGTCAGTAGATCACAAGCAGCATGCTCTGACAGTGAGACTACTCTGAAGATTAATATAGCCCAGTTTGTGGCTTCAGTCACTGAACACAAAAAAAATTACAATTGTGCAATCACGTTCTGATACAATTAGAGTAAATATGGTCCATGCACATTTTTTCTGTGAGAACCGCCTGCCATCTGTGCTTCTGCATCAGTATTCACCCTGTCAGGGCACTCCTGTAGCAACAGGTTGCTACAGTTTATTCTGTGACAGTAATTACAATCTCTAAGGAAGCACGAGAAGCATCACCGAGGATCCTAAGGATCTTACATGGAAACCAAAACTGCTGAAGAATTTTACAGCCCAGTTGTTCCTACTGCAGACATCCTAGATAAGGGGTCATGTAATCACGCACAGTAAGTCACAATACAGATACTCCCTGCAAATGGGAAGTAGAAGGAACAACCATTTATAAAATCTAACGTACAGAAGCTAGTGCAACTGTAGTCTTACCTAAGCAACTACAAGATCAAGACACACCGAGAGAAACTACACTAAAATGCCTGTAAAGTTCACCCAGAAAACACTGTAACAGTTGAGAACTTCTTCTAAATTGAATGCATGAGAAAAATATTTAGGATCAAGCTTTCCTGAGCTTGTTCTGAAGCAATTAAAGATTGCTCAGTGGAGGGTAAATACAAACAAGGCCAGCATAATTTTTTTCCTTCTGCTGTACTTCAGCATTCTGAAGTTTCAGCTACGTCCAAACTAGATTTAATTACACAGAAATGCGTTAAAAATCCATTTGTTTGACAGCCTAAGCCTGGATCTATCCTTGGAAACCGGCCAAATAGATGCATGAATCTTTTAGAAATCACAAGAGATATTAAACTACACTTAACTAGATTTATGCACCATTCCTTTGCATTTACATCATATAAACATCAGTAGATTTTTTTAAAAAGCAAGAATACAGGCCCTCGTCGTTATTTAGATTGAGGCCCTTTTTTACAGCTCTTGTGTAGAGGTTTTAAAATAAACACACTTAAATGATACTTAACATTGTCAAACACAGAAAAGAGACTTCAGTGCAAATAATCATGGAGACCGTAGATCTATGTTAGAAACCACAGAAAAGTAAGGGTAGGACAATCAAAGGACCATTCAGGGCCAAGGCGATGAGAGCCTTCACTGTTCCTAACTGTGAAATCTGTCTTCTTTGGAGCACTGGAAATCAAATTGCGGCAAGAAAGTAATGCTTCTGTGCTATGATTTCTAAAAAAAAGAAAAGTAGCAACAAGACAGAAATAAAAAAACCCCTCAGAACCAAACCAGACCAAGCGACTTATCTTGACCTACAGACGGGTGAAAGGAGCTACGCTCTGATGAAAAAAGCATTGGTCCATGGGACAAAACATAATAATCTCAATATGGCCAACAGCAACCTCAGAGCAGTTTCTATCTCCCCATTTTTAGATGTGAACAGCAATCGGCCTTCCCTCCCAAAGCTTTTCAACGTTCCTAATGAACATCAAGGCATACTTCATTGTTTTGTGAAGGATTTCTAAAGATGCCAAAGATGTTAAAATAATATTAATTTTTCTTGTTGTACATAGGGCAGACAAATTTGCAGAGTAGGCCAAGCCTCATTTCTATTGTGAAAAAATACAGTGGCCTAAACCCATCAGTAAACTGGGTCCATTTTATGCTTTTGCCAGTAGAACGTTGCAATTCCCAAAAAAATTTTAGCTAGCACTGGCAGTTAGCACACACCTTCCCTTACGCTGACTACCTGAAAATTTGCTGCATTGTCTTATGTAAGAACAGTGATATTTGAGCCAGGTAAAGGTCTGTTTAGCCCAGAATTGCCACTCTAAAAGTGGATTAAAAATTTATCCCATATACAGAAAAATGGATGAACCTATATACTACTATGAGCTCATTTATCTCCTCCTATTTATATTTTTGGCTTTCTCATTAACCTATGCCAGTCCGTTTCACAATTACGTTTGCATGAAAAACAGTCTCATTTCTCTTAAGTTTGCAACCTGACAATTGTATTGCAAGTTTTCCAGTTCTTTTTTTCTGGAAAACTGTGAATTATCATTCCCCATTTATTGTCTTCATATCACTCGTATAACAGTCACCTCCCTGTCAAAAAAAAATAAAAATCCTAGACTACTTCTCTCCTCTTATCAACGTATTTTTTTATCTCCTACCTTCTTCATCACTGTTCCTATCACTCAGGCAGTTCTGTTATTATCTCTGTGAGACAGAATGATCAGAACTGTATATAGTATATAAATGGGAATGGGGTTGATTCATATAATGGCTTAATAATAGCTTCCGTTCCATCCATTTTTATTTTAATTCCTAAATTTTTATCTTTTTGGTTCTGATAAGCATTAAATCTTAAATGAATATATGAATGATACTTCAGGATCTGTGTAATCTTGGAAAGAAACATACCTCTTTTTGTATATATACATAAAGGATACTCCATATAAGTATAGGACCTGTCCTGCCAGCCTGGCATACTTTAAATAATATGTGAATATATATTATCTACATTTAACCAACATGTATACATATACATGGATTTTTTCTCAAAAAAAGTTTTTGTCAACTGAAGTTATTTACATTTGCTGTACTTAGGGATAGAGAGAGTTCCACTTTAAACGTGCAGTTTCATGTTAATTAATGCTTACAATCACATCTTATGTTTCAGGACTTTAGCTACTCAGCTGTGAAATAATCTTTTTTCCCTTAATATGACTCCTTTGGACCACAGCTGCAAAAGGGATATCTAGCAGAATTGAGTCGATGCCCCTTAGTGATAAGAAGAATTCATTTAAGTGCCTGGCTATTGTCTCCTGACTTGTCTGTTCTTTGCACCTACAGCATAAAATTTAAGATTTTTTCGAGGAGTTCAATACTTTTTGCAATTGAAAAACCTCAAGGCTTGTTCCAAGAGTTTTTCAGGACTTTTAATAGCGAGGAGTGGTCTTGGGCACTCCCATAAAACCCAGATTCTCAAAAAAATATTTTTAAGCATTAGAGTGATTTGAATTCTTTCAGCTGCACTTTCTCTCAGTGTGTTCCACAAGAAGCATCACAGATGAACAATTCTGTTCAAGGCTTCCGCTTCCTCTGCACATAAATGTGCCAGTGCTATGCTTGTGTCCTGTGCCGAGCCACAGGAGCAACTGCCACTTGCAATTTCCTCTCCGTGAGTACAGAATGTTCTGCTTCTCCCTAACTGGGGGTAGAGACAGGGATCCTTCGAAAACAAAAGTCTCTCAAGAGTCAGTCTTGAAGCAGGAGAGAGGAGCAAAGGAGGGGAGGAGAAAGAGTCAGAACTAAATATGATACTGGTCAGTGTAAATGCTACACACAGCTCTCGGATTGTAGCAGAGGAACATTAAGTGGGTGTTACCAGCTGTGATGTCAAAGAAACAAGAATTTTAGGTCTTTTCCCTCATGCCATCCAGTGCTTTTTGGTGGTTTATAGAGGCCCTTACAGTATCAGAAATACATCTTTATCTCTTACTTCTCCTAAAACTGGACTTCATGGCTAGTTGTATTCTTTCCAAAGGACAGAACTATCCATGACACTTCTAATCAATCTTGCCACTGAAAAAACACTGTCCTCAAAACACTACTGTTTACAGCTACTGCTCTTGAGGCATTCAATACTGGGAACTACACGGAGCATCTCTCTCATCTCTGATCTTGAGGTAGAAGTCAGGCGGAACCAATGTCTTTTATAAAGAGATACCATTAACAACAAGTCTCTTTGTCATGAGAATTTTGCTATTTGAAATGCAGAATTCTAAAGAATTAGGATCAATAAAAGCTTCCTTTTGAGGAAGTCAAAACCACTTTGCTTTCTCATTGAAAGGTATAATTTTCAATTCATGTCCTGTATTGCTTTCCTAAACTGCTTCAGAGGCAAGATATGAATGCTAGTGCTCCAGTCCCCAGGTAGAAAATAACGTCCATTAGTCTTTTTTTAGGAGCAGCAATGACGACAGCGTTGTGTCCATGATTCCACCTCTGGTCTCCTTTACACAAATACACACTTTGCTATTCATTTCATCCACCTCTAGTAGAAATAACCACAGAACACTAACACAAAGGTTAACCTCGTCTGATAGAAGATGCTGCTAAGATGCCAGTCGGGTGATCTCTCTTTCTGCTCACATTGATCAGCACTCCAAAACGCAGTTCTTGCAAGGAAACAACATGAGCAGCAGTTTGGACTAAGTCAGTTAGGGCGCCGAGAGCTCCTTCTAGACTAAAACTCTCTTCAAACCCTCTTGCTTAGTTCACACAGCAGAAGCTACTGCAGGATGGGTTTCAAAGGTGCTGTGCTGCTGTGCCCAGGATTATGTCTGCACTTTTATTTTTTTTTTAACTAAAGTAAAAAGCAGATGGAGACCTAGAGACCCAAGCTGCCAAGGCAAGATCTGTAAGCTTGACAACGACACGTGGTGAGCTGCATACATCAAGACAGTCATCTTTCACCAAAGGCATCTGTGTTAACTCCTGCCCCATGTAAGAGTATAGCACTAGAGATTATTTTGGTCATATGGCCTCCAAGCTTCATGTCTCACTCCATAAGCGCATCTTCAAAAGAAAAAAAAAAAGCTTTGGATTTCATAATGTTGAGAAATCCCAGACCTTCCACCAGGATTCAGTTCTGAAAACAGAAACTTCTTTCTCTAAACAGCTATCGTTTTCCATAGATGTATCCTGTATCAATACTGCTATTCTGATTGACATGAATGTACTGAAAATGCTAAAAACACATATCGAGGGCATTAATTTCGGCAAGAAGCTGCTGACAAATCACTTTTTAAGTAGGATGCAAATACTCTATGGTTAAAGAGTAAGAGATGAGGAGAACACAGCAAAAGAAATCTGCTATTTGTTCTAGTGACCCTAATTATACCTACAGTTTCAAAAGAGAAAATGCTTTAAGAATTACAGGAATACAAGTAGGTGAGGATTAATAGCAAAGACCGCAGCAAAGACCGTGTTATTGTGTCTCACTCAAGCTCCTTCTTATCAGCCTATCTCTAACTATTGATCCTTCAAGGCTCTTTTTAATTTCCATACATTGCAAGAAGACAGGTAAGGCTCACATCCAAATTCCCAGATAAAGGCACACCCATTAATGGAATATGTACAGAGACAAGAACTTGAAGATCCTCTGCCTGTCCTTCCTGGACTCCTTCATGATCAATAATTCCCTTTACAAGATTGCAAAGATAATACATCAGCATTAATGGCTGGACTGTAACTCAAGAATGGTATGTTTTAATAAAAGATCAGAATACTCTTCTCTCTGCTGCTATCATTTGGGTAGAGACCATGTTATAGAAAGATAAATTGATAGCTAAGCCAGTACTTACATTTTTACAGTCAAAATTCTTTACAATTAAAACCAGAACATTTTTAAATACAAAACACACTTCTGACCCTCATGGTTCTGTGCACTTTTTTGTTGCCAATGTAATTATTTTTAAGACGGTGATTTTAGATCAGTATAGATAAGGCAATATAATCTGTATAGGTATATTTATTGCTATCAGGTAAGTAAGCTACGGCCAGAATAAGAACACTTCTAATATTACAGGAAATCCAGAGCCTTGGAGGAGCAGCATCCAGAGCCACACAAGAGCAGCGGCCTTTTAGGTTGTCTGCACCTTCCAGTGGGCCACTGGAAGTAGACTTAGCTGCGACCACACCTCTCCACCTCCAGGCAGACACAAGTATACAAGGTAATTTCATCAGCAGCTCATTCGATTTTTTCTATTGTTCTGAGAAACCCAATAAAAATAAATTGCTTGTGTAATTAAGTGTCTTTCTAAGTATTTTAAAATTAAAGTGGTTTTCATGACGGGCAGCTTGATATAAAGAAAATCTTTGAGAATGGATATATTTAGACACATAAAAGTGCAAGTAGACTTTTGATCACACTTCAGTTCCTGCCAGCTGGAAATACAGAACATAGAAATGTGAAGCAGTGTTAAAATTCAGTGAAACTCAGTATATGAAATCTCAACAACTACATATTGCTTTTCTACTTACATCATCTCACTGCAAATTTTATGGAAAGCTTTATGAAGATACTGCAGTAAGTGAAACTGTATTACAACTGAACCTGACACAACATGTCAGAATGGGACTGGATGTCACACTAAAAATGCTACTGACAAAACTGACCTGATCAATACCAAAATCAGACAGATGTAAGCAGCTGTCCAAACTAACTCTAAACATTACACCTTTACTCTCGTCATTGAAAGGATACAGTCAGAGCAACAACTTTTTTAAATAGGTGCTGTCAAAAAGTCCCACAAGAAAAATTCTTAAAGTAAAAATTTACCTGATAACATAAGTCCTAAAGGGTATAATGTGCTGCATGACAGCAGGGATGTGTAGCCATATTCTGATCTATAATACAAGAACATAGATAAAAATTTCATTAATGACATTTAATGAGAACAGTAAAAAAAAAAAATCAAATATTGCTGGTACATTTGCACATGCAACCCCACTTTAAAAAAAAAAGTCTTTGTTGTGGTTTTTCATTCAACTTCAATTCTTTCAACTTCTTAATATTCTAATTTTTAAAATTGCCATCCAAGGAATGATTCTGTGACTTATAAACAGGAGTTGCATCTTTCCTTTTAGTCATTTGGAAAATATAAACTTTTTATAAATAGCATTATATTGCCCAGGTGTCTCATTTCTGTATGTTTTGTAGTTTCTTCAGTAGGAGAAAGTGCTACTCAGCCTTGTGGGGTTTCTTTTTCCATTCTTTTAAAGTCTACAAGAAAATGACTCTGTTCTTTCTATTCCTTGCAAATCTCTCCTAAATCAAGCAAAATTATTTGACTTGTGTTGACGTTTTGCTTCTTAGGGCTTGTATATCCTATAAAATAAAACTACGTTTTATAACCAGGGATTAGGCGCAGTTTTTTTACTACCACATTTGCATTCCCATATTTACCATTCTGCCTTTACCACCTTTGCAAAACCGTATACAGGAAGAAAATGAATGCGGGGGGGGGGGGGGGTGGGGACGGGGGTGGGGACGGGGGGGGGGGGGACGGGACACTGAAACAGCTATTTAGCACCGCTGTGAGGAAAAGATGACCAACCAAACTACTTACACAGGCGCAGTTAGAAGTGCCATCTGCATTTCAAAAAAGGAATGCTGAGCCTGTTAAACCTGTTACAGAGAGACAACTACGTGCCAGGTAAGGGATCTAGCATAGATGAAACATTCGCAGCTGTTACTACTACCCACAGAATTTTAGTCATGTGCACACTCAAATCCTGTGAACAGCTAACACCGGCAGTCAATCAAAGCTCTCAAGTCAATTTACATCTCTGTGTTTATTCTTAAAAGAATGTTTCATCTTCGCAACTGATGCAATAAACTCTGGGTAAGGACTAAATTCTCACCAGGATTTTAGAAAATTTTGCATGCAGATAATCAAAATTCTTCTTGGCAGAAGAGAAAAATATTAGGCTGGAATAAAACTGCATCCCCAGCACTTATTTCAAACATTTCTGGAATTAGCTGAAGAACTTTTTGAGTCAGTTCTGTAAAAATATTCTCAGACTTCCTTTTTACAAGGCAACTAACACCACATCGTAACAATACTAACCTACTTTGCAACACAAACCAGTCAAATCTTCACATTGTAAAAAGGACCACATTTGGAATAAGCTTCTGATCCAACTGGAGGCCCCAAGAAGAAAAAACTACTAACAGCCCAAAGATAGAAAATGTAACTAGAAGATGCTTGTTCTAGAAACAGGAATTAAGTAACATTTTGACATGGAATTGCAAGGATGGCAAAGATACTGATTTTTAACAACGTGCTCTTTTTCATTCGCAGTATGAAACATGAAAACAAACTTATTTCTTTGTGAAATAGAAGTAGGAAATGGTTTTTATAATTTTGTTTTTGTAGCTTTCATTGTTCCCAGTAATTTTCACTCTGTACTAATTTGAATTTTTAAAGCGATTTAATTCATCTGTATACTTGGATTACATACAATCTCCATCCTCAGAATGGATGGAATTCATGGATAATTTCACATGTTATAAATGAAAGTGGAATTTTCATCATGAATTCAAATACAAATGTACTAAACTATTTAAATAAAATCATACAAGATATATAACATGTAAAATTACACTAAAAATACAGAACTTACATCACACTTTTTTGCTTCCACCTGCTTTTGAGATAAAGCATTTACTGCACCTGTTCTCAAGCTTCAGAGGTTTTAGGGGTTTTTTTATTTGCTCTTCATCATAGGTAACTCATTTCTAAAAGGCAGTGCAATCTCTCAACAGTTTTTTTGACTTTGAAGTTTCATACAGTAAAATTAAACCAACCTTTTGGAAATCTTCAGCATTATTTCAGTTAATTCATCTCCATTGGGAGGGTAGTTATCCCTCCACAACACCCCCAAAACTGAAAAGGTACAGAATGAAGCAATGACAGGGTTTTTCAGGGAGGTTTAAACCCTCCACTGAAGAAGCTGTAGGTCACTGATTTCTCTGCATCCGCTAGTTTTTTTAAGGAGCCCAACAACGACAGTTAGACTGAGCAAATACCACGGAATAGGAAGTGTGGGAAGAACGGAGGAACCAGGTACCTAACTAAAAAAGGCAGTGAAAAAATATCCTAAGGAGGAACAGTCAGTCCTATCACAATACAGGCTGCTAAGAAAGCACCTTGTGGAGCCAAGAGCTGGATTAAAAACAAGAGTGTCAACTGGCCAACTCCCTGTGTCAAGTAAATGGCATTATATTACACTTGCTGGCTTTATTAGTATAAACATAAGCTTGTCTGACAAAGACATTTATTCGAACAAGATTTGCTGGATTAAAAAAGAACAAAAATCAAGGAAACATCTTTTCAATAGTTTTAACAATGTTTTGGTTTGGCCTGGCCAGATTTCAGCGGCGAGGGGGGGAGCTGCAGGGTGGCTTCTGTAAGAAGCTGCTAGAAGCTCCCCAAGATTGATAGAGCCAATGCCAGCCGGCTACAAAGAGGGACCCGCCGCTGGCCAAGGCTGAGCCTATCAGTAAGGTGATAGCAGAGGAACGCCTCTGTGAAAAACATATTTAAGAACGGGAAAAAGAACTGCGCCATAACAGCTGGCACAGAGATGGAGGAGTGAGAATTTGTACAGACACCAAGGTCAGTAAAGAAGGAGGGGGGGGGAGGATGAGCTCCAGGCGCCGGAGCAGAAGGAGTCCCCCGGGTCCGTGGTGAAGACCATGGTGAAGCGGGTTGTCCCCCTGCAGCCCATGGGCGAGGTGCAGAAGTCCACCGTGAGGATCACCGCGTAGATGTCCACCGAGGACTCCACGCCGTGTGGGGGGATGCCTGAAAGGGGACTGTAGCCCGTGGGAAGCCCACATCAGAGCGAGTTGCTGCCGGAACCTGTAGCCCGTGGAAGAGGGAATGCCCACGCTGGAGCAGGTTGGCCAGTGGGACTTTTGGGACGTTGTGGGTGGCTCACGCTGGAGCAGTTTCCCCCGAAGGACTGCGCCTCAGACTCACGAGGGGTGGGCTGCCCCTCGTGAGGTGTCTCACGTTGGGCAAGTTGTGATGAATTGCCCTTCATGGGACGACTCACGCGGAGAAGAGAGCGTGAAGCTTGTCTCCCGTGAGAGGGACCCCACAGTGGCCCTGGGGAAGAGTGAAGAGTCCTCCCCCGGAGTGAAGAAGTGGTGGAACCAACATCGGATGAACTGACCGCAGCCCCCATTCCCTGTCCCCCTGCGCCGCTCGGGGGGAGGAGGTGGAGAAACCGGGATTGATGTTAAGCCCGGGAAGAAGGGAGGGATGGGGGGAAGGTGTTCTGTTTAAGATTTGTTTGCTCTTTCTCACTCCTCACTACTCCTCTCTGATTAGTTCTTTTAATAAATGTACCTAATTTCCCCAAAACTGAGTCTGTTTTGCCCGGGACGGTAAATGAGGGTGATCTCCCTGTCCTTGTCTCAAACCCTGAGCCCTTGGAGATATTTTCTCCCCCTGTTCAGTAGTGAAGGGGGGAGTGAGTGAGCGGCTGTGTGGGTACCTGGCGGCCGGCCAGGGTCAACCCACGACAAACGTCCTCTATATAAAGGAGTCACCAGTGATCACAAACAAGTAGCTTAGTTCCCCAGGGAATCAAGTCATTTGTGGTAATGGTGGTCTCTTAGAAGCACCTGTAGAGTGCACTTAATGAGATATTCATGTTCCTTTGTGGACGAAATAAAGCAAATGCTTTCCACACCACTATGCGGCCTTGCCTACCAAAAGCTGAATGTCACTGGTTGTTAACAAATTATTTCTTGGATTTCAGTTTCCCATTTCCAACTTCACCTATTCTGCATCCTGGAGCTCACTACCAAGCCTAACTTTTCAAAGAGAAATTGATTGGTTCATCCACACTACAATCTTTCTGGAAATATTTTTGAAACATTTAAGGTACTAACGAAACAACTCATCTCTCAGACTTGAAAATAAATTCCAGCATGGATATTTCTAGGAGCCTTTACATTAATGGCTACTTAACTTCACAGGTGACACTGCAGAGCTGTTCACTGAGCTACTATAGACAGGGTCATCCATAAATTCCACATTACCTATAAATCCCATGAACTCAAATGTATTGGGATAAAAAGCAAGTCAGATTAGCAGAGTTCTTACTGAGACCACCAATATTTTGTTCACAAAAAAATAGTGTTGTAAATGCTTCTTTTTTGGTTTATTGGTGTTTGGTATATCATTTCACAGATAATCAGAAATATTTGTTGAATTATTAAATTTACCTGAATTAGTTATGTAGTGAGATTATATAAAAAGAAACAGGGAAAGAGAAATGTTACATCAAAATTAGAAGCTTATGCATCACTGCAGAAATAAGAAAAATCTTTCCTATATATATATTGGCAAGGTAAAATGTATTTTGTCAAAAAAATTAGCTGCCTCATTCAGAGGCAAGTACACTGAGTGACACCAAAATGCAGGAAGTGGATGAATAAAGCACATAACACACAAAACATTTTCTTATACTTTCTGCTGTGAACTGACAGATAAAATCTAAAGATTTTTTTTTTAAAACTTTTCCTCTAATCACACAGATTTGCCAGCAAAGTCAGGACAAAGTTCAAAAGACAGATTCTAGCTGAATGCTAAAAGATAAAATGCTGGAAAAATTTGAAGAAACATTACTTCTACTGGTTACGGTTTGGGTTTAATTTCATTTTACCTGGTAGGTTTAACCATAGTATTCATCTAAGATCGCGGTAGGAGACAGCAAAATAAATGTATTACCTACTAGAACAAAACATAAATGCAAAGTTGCTAAGTAATTATCTGAGAAACTTTGCTTAAGAGTATTTTGGGTTAGGGCATATCACAAATGATAAAGAAAATTAAAAAATTAAGTGAAGAAAAATAAATACTTTTTAAGAGGACAAAGAAGCAAGGCAGATGCAGTTTATAAACATACACTGGTATGAGATAACTAGGAAACGGTATCTGCAGTCAGAACACTTGTTGGAAAAAACACAGTATGATAGGGAGCTGCCACTCATTGTTAGCAGTTTTGCCCATTCTCACAAAAAAAAACCAAACAAACTACAAAAATCAGACACGCAAAAATGTATGGTTTCATGACCAAAACTTACTTCTAAACCAGAATAACCTACGAGACCATACATTTTCCATAGATGGTCTAATGAAGACTGCTCGCTGCACTGACAACAGCTGGAGGTGAAGAACTCATCAGCTTACCACCTGCGAGCTCATCAGATCATACCGAAAGGGCCAGAAGACAACCTATCCCCACAATTTAACATACACAGGTCCTGCAACAGCCCTCCTGTGCCAGTTTACAAGAAAGGGGCATATCATGGCCTTACTCATTTGTTCTCTGACCTCCAAGTTAAGAACCATAAGGCTAAAAGGCTCAGGAGTGAGTGACCGAGATCACAAACACCAGCTTTATTTCAGCCCCTCGCTCCCTCTATGCAAATGTAACGTATTCCATTACTTACTTAGAACTGCATCCTGGCTGGTGAGTAACAGCATCAAGGAAGGAAGGAAGGATCTGATTTTAAGTATTTAACATTGCAATCAATGTCAAAACTATGTTAAACTCACTTCACTTCACATAAGACATAACAAACTCGTTTTCCTTTCTGTCCATACCTAACATCCACAAGACAGGTCATACATCAATTTTCCATACCTCCTTCTTCAGAGACTGTTTTTCATTTCTATCACCAATGTCCATCGAATCTCCACTAAAGTCAATTTGTAATTCTGCTAGTCAAAAATCACTATCATTTCAAAATGGAGAAACGAGGAAGGATATCTATTTCAAATCACGTGAAAACAGAGGATAGTTACCTCTATGCTGCAAATGTGTATAATGACATAAAATCACAGGAAATTAAGAAAAGAAATCCACAGGCTTTGCACCTTTGTGCCTCACAGAAAATGGGTAAAAGTTAACGGAGCCTAAAGAAACTTAAAACATTTCCATGACACAATTTCAGAGACAGAAATGACCTCGGACAAAGCTCTTTTTAAGTATCTTCTGGGGCTGTTACAATCTTCATACCTAGGTACTAACCTGCAAAACTACTTGTGTGCTTACAGGAGATCTATAAGGTTTGGATGGTGAAACGCTCAGTGGACCAGCAAACCTCACATTCCTAACAAGGAAAATCTTATAGGGTTTGTTCTCCCTCCCTGGCCCTATAAAATTCTTCCAGATGTCAGTCCTTTTGCTTTTCAGGTTTAACACTGAACAATTTAAAGACAATACTTACATTAGATACCACTGTGATAAATGCGTGTGCTATAAGAAATGGCAGTGTCTCAGGGGTTCCGTACTCAAAACAATCCTTCATGAGGGAAAGGCCATTTTTTCCACAAAACAGACAAACATAACGAAGCAAGTGCAATGGTACTTCTACATCCTAGAAATATTGGAGAAAAGGGAAAAAAAATGAAAAATTAATACTAAATCTATTCAGACATACAGGAAATTCAGAAGCTACCATCAGTAGTAAATCTCTACAGAGGAGCCAACAGGGCTACGCTAAGTTTTTAGGAAATGTGAACCTATTTAAAAATGGACAACTTACATTCATATCACAGAACGCCCCTAATATATTGCTTTCTTGAGCAGAAATATCCTGTTTAAAAAGAAAAAGAAATTAAAATTAACTGAAGCAATTAAAACACACTCACTCACAGAATAAAGAACACCTAACCACTGACAGATACTATAGACAAGTAACAGAAAAAAACCCAAACCCTAACTTAGAGGAAGGCAGAAGCTCGAGCTTTGCTCCACTTTTACAATGCAAAACTTTCCCAGTTCACCAGTTTACCTTTGTTAAGATGCATTTATAGGTACACAAACACTCAGTTAAGGATAACACCTCAGAAGGGGCTCTCAACAACTGGATTAACAGATCATTCTTCAACCCCACCCTGCTTCAGATCAGCAATGTTTTCAACAGGAATACCACCAAGGGGGCAGTCTGACACACTAGCTGCACACCAGCCTGAGATTTACAGACAGAACCAACCTCGGTGCTTTCGAATGTGACTTTTGCATAAAGATGACACATATAGGCAAACATCTGAATTTAGATGAAACGTAGAACGTTGCACAATCCCACATTTAATGACTGAAGGGGCTAAACTGTCAAAGTATTCATTCTTTAATTTCAACTACTATGTTCTTTCATAACACAACACATAAAATAACTAATACTCTTTGCAAGATTAAGGTAACTAAAGAGGGGGAAGGAATTGTATTGCCCTATCAAACGGTTAGCTACTTGCCACAACAACGATCTTTTTTCTGGAAGCACAAAACTGAAAGCGGTTTGGAAGACTAGCTTGTCTTTTTAATGTTCACAGCATCCACTTCTTGGGCAGTATAAAGCAAGAATTTCCTTTATTAGAATTGTAACACATATTGTGTGTATCCTGCATATGGCTGAGGGCAAAAGGGCACTGAAGATATCATAAAATGCGATTGTAAAACCTCAACATTGCCATGGATACTTGCAGGTAATTACAGCACACATTCTTCTCCTTCCCAACCCTCCACGCCAAACACCCAGTTCTCATACTCACAAACCAAATGTAAGTTTAACATGAAATTTTTTAATTAAGTTTCCTGAATATATCTCAAATAGCTGTGTAGGAGTAAGCTTCTTAAAACTGTACCAGAGGATGCTGGAGGCAAGAAATTTTGGATGGATTAAGTGTGATACAAACATTTTGAATTATTCAATATGCTCAAATTATAGCTAAGCATTTATTTTCTTTTTTCTTCTGCTGAACTCTAAGTCATGCCTGAACTCGTGATACTCTAACAGTTATTTTTAAAACAGCTTTGAAGCCAGTAGGTGGTATGTTTTCAAGAAGCAAGAAAAGGTGTTCAGCGCTCTGCTCATGAAAACTGCAGAAAGAGTGTGAGAATTTTCATTAGTTTTCTCAAATACAGACTTGTTGCCGAGTGAATTACAGTTTGTAGGACACAGAAATCAAAAACTCATGGAGGTCTGTTGCACATGTCCTGCAAGGCTTACTAGAAGTGCTGCAATTGAGAGACTGGGTCTGGAAATGTGACTTCTGTTCTTACAGATGTGAAACAGAAGAGAGACTGAGAATTCCTTAAGATCAAGTTTATCAGGAAATAAGAGAATTCCTCACGGGAATCTAATATGGCATTAAAAACCCCCATGGCTTCAGATAAAATGTAATAGCTGAGGTCTGACAAGAACACCATCATGGTGGAGGGCACTTAATTAGGGGTGTCTTCCAAGCAAATAATTACTTGAAAAACAGAAACATAAACAGTAAGATTCCAAAGAATCAGGGACTACAGCTACAGACACCTAAACAACTGATTTTTTTTTTCTTCTTTCATTTCATCCTCTGGTGAAAACTGAAGAGGGTTACCCAACCATTTAGCAGATTCACTGTTCATTCTGAGACAGCATAAAATTCAGCACACTTTACATTGTTGCTTCTTTCTCCACAGGATTTTAAGAGTCTCCATTTTCTAGACTTATTTTTACCCCAAAACATCCATTCTTGGTACTACACTTGCTTCACAGAGTTTAACCTCCCCTGTATGCGAGATTTTTTTAAGAGATACCCCATCATATATATACAAAAAATATATTCCCATGTTTGAGCACTTCTCAAAAAAAAACCCAACTAATTGAATTTATAAAAATATTTAGAGTTAATCTTGTGTAGGATGAAAAATAGACACAAAGACCTCTGGACACACAAAATATTGGTGTTACCAGACATTATCTTTACAGATTTTCTTCAACATTGATGGCCTGAAGAGGGTTGACCTCTGACTGCAACTAATTGTTTCAGAAATCCAAACTTAGTATAAAGATATGTATCATTAGATTTCTCATCAGTTTAAGAAAAGTAGAGACAAACATTTTGTCTATACAGACTCGTAGTTGTTCTGCACAGGTCAACATCATGTACTTGTCAATATGCTTGTTTTACTTCCACAGGAGGTAGTTTCACTGTCCTCACACACAGCATATTTTCAGGACACTTCTGCCCTTCTGCAAGGCCACTTGTTAAAGGTAGCTTCTGCTGTCGAGAGTCCACAGCCCTTATGGCTACCTGTCAGGCTTCCTCAGTCCTCACCCTCTTCTATTCAGAAATGTTGTAAGGGACAAAAAGAATTCTTAGTTTATATCATTTAAGGAGAGTATCTACAGAATCATATGTAGGCAGCCATGCTTTTGGCTACCAAGTACTGCTTTGCTGTTCATTTTCATCCAGCTTCATGAATTCCTGAACTGGGGAAAAAAAATCCTGCTTTTACATGGATGTTTCTCTTCTCCACTAGATGGTCAAGCGTAAAAAGGCTGTGGCAAGCACCTGGTAAGAGGCTTATGCTTCAAGACTTGTCCGCTGTCATTAAGAACAGAGATCTTGGAGGTGTACACAGAACAAAGGCTAACACTAATACTGGCTGCTAATCGTTACCAGAAGGTAATAATACCACGTGAAAGCCTTACATTGGAAATTTTTTAATGACGGCCTAAATGGTTATTTCTAGGCAAAGTGGGAGCTTACTGGACGTGATGAGTCAATGAAATTGCATAATTTCATCTCATGGAATTTCTGAAGTCAGTGGAGATTGGAGTCTGCATCAGAAAATTTCCCTATTTCCAGTGCAAAACAAGTGCTTAGAGAGAGAGGGTGAGCTACAACAGTTTCTCCCAAAAAATTCTTTGCAGATTTGGTCTGTTCAGGAATCTGTTTAGCTTAAAAGTACAGATGATACACTTAAAACATGGACTTTTATTTTATGATGCCTTCAGGACAGAGTTCAAAAGCGATTTAAAACAAAAGTGTTCCCATTACTGGGACGAATAATTCTCTCAATTCAACTAAGATGTGCTCCAGACTAAAATACAAAATTATATTCTAGAGATCAGTAAATGAGCTATTCATGGCAGCAGAAAGTTTTAACATTAAACCAACATCACGGCTTCAGAATAACAGAACGTTAGTGTGTCCTACATACAGAAAATCTCAAATTGTGAGAAAAATAATTGATGCTGGGATCTTTTAAATTCAAACAAAAAAAAACCTCCCCCCCCAAAATGAAAAATGTATTGAATGTATTCAATAATTCAGATGATATATAGTAGTATAATACACATATATAGGAGATATATACTAGTATGTCTAGAGTGATAGCCAGCCACGGCAAAACAACCTACAGCATATCTGTGTCCAAATAACTTTATGGCTGCACATCAAGTGAAAAAGAAATCCCATCAGGCACTTTGAGATTTTTCTTTTTATCATTTGGAAGGGAAATTGAAAAAGAAGAAAAAAAAAAACACATGAAATTGTCACTTAAAAGAAGTATGTGTGCCTATACGTAGAAAAGTTGTTCCAGAACTGTTCATTGCATACTCCTATGAAGCCAGTTTCAGTAGGCGTCCCACGGGAGCACAAAAGATAAATCACTGTAGTCACTGATTTACCTTTTTTAACTGACAAGATAGATCTACCCTCCACAGTTCCTAGTTGCAGAGGCTGAACTACAGATTTATTTATGTATGGTGAAAGTTTAAAAGGCAGGTCAAAATGAAAGATGGGAAACCTGAAATCCACAAATCCTAACTTGGCCTCGTTTTTCTATATAGATATATTTGTGAAACAACCTCTGTTAACTTATGTCCACATGGTTCAGAATAAGACAAAATCCAAAAGCCAGCCCACCCAGAAAATCTGTTATGTTGTGAGTTTTAACTAGATTTATTATCAGATATGGCAGGATTCATTCAACAAGAATTGATTATATCTCACAATCACCCTAGCATACATAATCGAAAATTATATGTGACTTGATATCTTCTCATTTTGGCCTTAAATTTCAAAAGCAAACTTAATCACTCAGAGCTCCAACAGAAACTCTCTAAGTAAAAAAAACAATTAAGAAAAAAAGGGTGGGTTAACTGTAGTTTAATTCTCCACTTTGACCTTCTCCAAAGTTTCTTGGATAGAAGCCTTTTTTTATGTAGCTAAATACCCATCTTCTCTGCATGCAAATAGAGTAGAACTGTTTATTTGTTAGACTACCATAAGCTGGATCAAAATCCGACCTCTCCAAGAACTATATTGCTTTGACTAGGAAATGTTAACACCGTCATATTTATTTCAGAAACCGTGAACTAAACATTGCAGGATTTTTTGAACTTTTTGTTTGGTAGAGTTTTTTTCAGAAGAAAATATGGAAAATGTGAATTGTAACCATAGCAAATATCACAGAGAAAAATCAGCACTGTAGAACAAAGCTACTTGTGTAGAGTTGAGTTATTCCATAAAGTTTAGTTTACGAAGCTTTGCTTCTAGAACCATAGATTGTAATGAAAAGAAATTAGTAAACTATTAATGGGTTACCTTCTGGAGGAAAGGCTTCGCTATAGTCCCCTTTTTGCCTTCCTGTTATTTAAACAGTACAATAATTCAGTGTACAGTTCCATCCAACACTTATCAATATATTACCTATAACAATTAAGCATATTTTAAAGAAAGGGTAAGAGTATGTGTCATGTACAAAGTTTCTCTGAAAAGTTGTACTGAAGTCAACAGGAGAGCTGAATTTGCCCATCCTGTGCAAAAGCAACTATGAGCAAACACGCACAGTCTACTCATTAACGAGAATAACCTTTCACAAAATAATTAAATATACACATAAAGATAAGATATACCTCTATTGTGGGATGAGTATTATGCTTATAAGCAGTGTAGAGAGGAAACTGAATCTGAAATATTTTTGCCACACACAGCAACAACTTTTCCTTCTCATCAGTGCTCCATAAGCTAAAAGCATCAGTGTTCTTTGCAGACTCCTCCTCTGCCAGGATACAAGTTCTTGCAGAATCTAATTTTTTCTCTATAGATTTTTGCCGTTCTCCATTCTCTTCTTCATGAGACTCTCTTTCTACATTCAGGGGCTCATCAGCATGATTACTCTGATCTTGCCATGTTGAATCTATATTAATAGTGCAATGTTTACAGAGCTGGTCCCGCAGAGCTTGAACTTGGGCAATCACTAAGTTAATAAGCGCACATACTACTTGGTTAAAGATCTCCAAATGTTTATACTCCTTGAAACAGCACAGACATTGTCTGTAAGAAAACAGAAAAAATAAAAATAAAAATTCCTGAAGCAGCTAAAATCAGAACAGGTAACTGACTGAAAGAACTCTTCACATTAAAACATTTTAGACAACAAAATATTTGACAGACCCGTAAGGATAAGGAAACCCAGACTCTACCCAGCAAGTAGGAGTCACAAAGCCCTCTCTAAACCCTGTGAACATGCCCTTACGTCCAAATGCTTACCAAAACTATGAAGTGCCCGGTATTGTTTACAGCACTGCCACTGTGAGTAAAATATACACAGGAAATCTTAAGGGCAAGGTCACAGTACCACTGAAGGAGTAATGTTCTTCGGTATGTTCCTGAATTCGTTTCCTCATCTGGTTTTCTCTATTGATATTTGCTGCAATAAACCACCTGACATGCTTGTCAGCTGTGTAAAAACTAATTACTGTTATTTTAAAATCAACTGGGCTGCAAAATAGTTTTATTTTTAATTGAGTATTTAAGTTCATTTCCTTTATCTGTATTTGGATAGAATCCCTATGCACACTGGCATCCTTTACCCTTATGGGAAAAAAAGCACTATCAAGTATCTTCATTATTTTCTTCATTTTACAGGCTCAGAGATTTTTTGCTCTGTGTATCTACTGGCACACTGTCAACTGAAAATCATCCCTTTATCAAAATAAGAAAAAAAAAATCAAATCATCAAGTTAAAACTGTAACATAGCTCTAGCTGTGGGAAAGGATAAATGTAAGTCAAAGTGATTCTGGGTGCATAAACCTCCCAAGATAGATACCCTAGAACTTGTTGTCTGTGAATATTTGCTTCTTCCATTCAAACAAGCAACCTCCCAATTGGAGGGAAGAAAAAAGTGGAGAATACTCCCCTAAAAGGATCTAAATCCTGGAGAACACAGAGAAGAAAACAATCAGTAAGCAAAGGTCTTTCAATGAAGACTAAAATTAAAGGCTACATGCTTGTAACAGAATCTTTGAGATGGACTCAGCTCTTTCTTACTCAAACGCTACTAAACGACGTAACTGTTATCTAAAGTGGTAGCTGTCTTGCAGGAGAGATCTTTCTCCTGTTACACACAGAACAATGGACTCCAGTGTACAACCAGAGCTCTTGGATACTAAAATAACATAAAAATTACACACACCATTTCTGAAAGAAATCAGTGAGCAAAAGGTAAGGCAAGAAGCTATCAATAAGAAGGAATTTAAAAACTCTTCTGCAAAGCATAGCATTTAATTTAGAAACCGGGCTTAATAAATTATAATTGTAAGAAAAAACAGAGGGAGAGCTCAAAATTATGACAGGTAGAGGGTGCTGCCTCCTCTGATGGAATGCAAACATGCCCTGGAGCTACAGCTCTTAAAGCATGCAGGTTCTAAATACAGTTTGGTTTTTTTTCAGTGGATTAGACAGAAAGAGAACATTCAGTATTCCCTAATTTGAACAGATACAGTGATGGAAGCATCTAAAACCTTTTGTTCCACCTATACAAGAAGAAAACTCCTTGTAGTATTGTCTAAGTGGAGTGTGTCTTTACCCATTTGAAAAATAGACTCTTGTGATTTACTTGTAAATGTCTTTTCATATTAACAAATAACAACAGACAAAACCAAGTGTATCCTCAAGCGTTTACCCTTGGGAAAAACCTATGTACAGTATGTCTATCACTTATACCTACAAATTACTACCCTGCTTGGCTGTAACAGATTATTCTCTATAATAATGAAAACAAAGTCTTCTCATATCTCTGTATTTGAATGTCAGCCAATACTGGAGACTTCTCTACTGGGCAAAGGCACTTTTTTTTCCCAAGATAGAGGTATGTGCAAAACCTCTAAGTCTTCATGTATCAATGTGTTCACAGAAAGAAGAGCTCCAGTAAAAATTAAAGATTTATGAAAAAAAAAAAAAAAGAGAATGCTACAAATTACTTTGTTGAACATAATTTCCAGAAGAAAACTGGAGTGGAAACCTGTAAAAGGTATTGTGCAGGCTGAGTTGCCAACTGATTTTCTGAAGGAAAGCAGAGATTTAAACTACAGCTAACAAAATAAAAAATAGTTCTTGAGGAATGCCTCTAGCACAAACCAACAAGCAGAACCCTCAGATAGGCCATTTGGTAGAGTAGGAACAGGACACAGAATTAAAATGGAAAATAAAACTCCTTCTTGCAGCCTCTTTGCCAGACACCGCTTTGAACAGGTGGACTGTTTTCCATACTCCTTTATAGTATGAAATCATACATATGGAAGGTGAAAAGAAAACGGAAGAAAACAAAAGAGTTAAATGTTATCCAGTCGTTATTTTTTCTTGAGGTTGGATTTGTCAGACCAGAGTTGCTGAACAGAACATCTAGATGATGATCTGGAAAACGACAATCTGGAAAATGAGTAGGTTGCAATTGTTCTCAGACAAACTTGGGATCTAGGACCTGTCAAAAACTGACAGGATTCTGATTTCTGTTGCTGCTGTTTATTTTGGTTTAAAATTCCTCTCCTGTATCTAACAGCATGTTGCAGAAAATGATGAATTTGCTTTGAGTGCCTTCGTTGGGCAAAATGAGGAAGAGAAGGATTCCACTTTCACAGGTATCCAAAATGTGATGTTCCTTTTTCTCTTTTGGAGCCTTCTAAATACCAGAATAATGTTTTGTAATTTATTCTCTATACATTTCCCAGTATTTCTTATGATTCAGCTTGGTCTTGTGACCACTGTTGAACACTGAATTCCAAGCATCCTTACCACAGATTCTTTCTAAAAACTAACATCCATGCAATTCCTTGTGCTGGTAAAAATAAATAAGTAGCTGTGAGGTAAAGCAAAACAGCTGCTATAACTACTTAAAAAAAAAACCAGCCAACAAAATCAGCAATTTTAGTAACAGATTAAAAACAATAATGCAGCTGATTTAAGACAACCACGTGGCAAAGGATCTTTATCAGTTTAGTAGCTATAAACTCCAATTGTTCATTGACTTAAGAGTATTGGAACACCGAGGAAAAGTTAACGTGATGGTGCCATTCAGAATGGTCTTCTCTTAAATTCTTCTTACTCTACCCTGCCTCCACAGAAGGTGGTCAGGAAATTTCAGCAACACACATTATTTGTCATTATAACATATCTACTTATCATTACCCTATTATTACAGCACCCAGATTGCCAATCAGATTCAAAATATGCTTTGCCAAAAATGCACTAGGTAACGTTTATTTTTATTTTATAAGTAGCAAAATGTTATTTACTCTCAAGTGTCACTTAGCTACACATTAATAACTTGTCCATTCTAATTTATTCTACTGTATTTTTTAAGAAGAGAAACCTACTACTGAGATTCAGTATAAGCACTCAAACTCAATCCAAAATTACCTTTGTGTCCAGGAATTGATGTAAGCAAATATCTTGAGGGCATGTTCCTTTCTGAGCTGCAAGCCATCAGCACCTTCAATGTCTGATACTAAAGAAAACAAAAGCATAAACACATTAGTAAAAAACCCACCATGCAATTGCTCTGTTTTCATTAGAAATAATGTTTGATAGCATGAAAAATGAAAACATATTTTGCAAATGTCTTTTCGTATCAGAAACTGAAGTCATCAACTGCATCTACATACTTTTTGCTTTGGAAAAGAGAGGTAAGGTTTAGATAGAACTAACTTGAAAACAGAAAGCACATTGTATTCTTGATTACTCCTGTGAAAATCAGTGATTTCTGAGAACAGTCCCTTCTAATTCTCTACCTGTGAAATACTCTTCATAAGTGCCACTGGGAACTACTGATCGATGTGCATTTTCAAATATGAACCTTCTTCGACAATTTTACTTATTAACCAAGGGCACTTTTTTTAAACCCCAGATTTTAAAAGTCTGCATTCTGAGATGACCATGAGACCTTAACCTCCTTTTGCCAATCAGATAAAGATTGGGGAAGGAGAGGGAATCCAACAACAGAATTATCAAGATCAATGTACGTATAAAGTTATTTCAGACTAGCTGAGTTGATTATTATTACTTTCAAATGCCTATACTGACACTTGACCATGATGAATGACTGTTTATCACATTTATTACTGCCAGAAACCAGAAGAGTGACGCACTGAATTCAAACCCCAAATATTTCCATGAGGTATTATCATACATACTAAGAATGAGGTATTATCATAACATACTAGTTTGCTGATGATACGAAATTGGGAGGAGTGGCTGACACACCAGCAGGCTGTGCAGTCATTCAGAGAGACCTGGACAAGCTGGAGAGCTGGGCGGGGAGAAATCTTATGAAGTTCAACAAGGGCAAGTGTAGAGTTTTGCACTTGGGAAAGAATAACCCCATGTGCCAATATAGGTTGGGGACTGCCCTGCTGGAGAGCAGTGCAGGGGAAAGGGACCTGGGGGTTCTGGTGGACAGCAGGATGACCATGAGCCAGCAGTGTGCCCTCGTGGCCAAGAAGGCCAATGGCATCCTGGGGTGTATTAGAAGGGGAGTAGCAAGTAGGTCAAGAGAGGTCCTCCTGCCCCTCTACTCTGCCCTGGTGAGGCCGCATCTGGAATATTGTGTCCAGTTCTGGGCCCCTCAGTTCAAGAAGGACAGGGAGCTGCTTGAGAGAGTCCAGCGTAGAGCCACAAAGATGATGAAGGGAGTGGAGCATCTCCCTTATGAGGAAAGGCTGAAGGAGCTGGGTCTCTTTAGTTTGGAGAAGAGGAGGCTGAGGGGTGACCTCATTAATGTTTATAAATATGTCAAGGGGGAATGTCAGGAGGACGGAGCCAGGCTCTTTTCAGCGGCGTCCACTGACAAGACAAGGGGCAATGGGTGGAAGCTGGAACACAGGAGGTTCCAGAAAAATATGAGGAAAAACTTTTTTTACTGTGAGGGTGACTGAGCACTGGAACAGGCTGCCCAGGGAGGTTGTGGAATCTCCTTCTTTGGAGACATTCAAAACCCGCCTGGACGCGTTCCTGTGCGCTCTGCTGTAGGTGATCCTGCTCTGGCGGGGGGGTTGGACTAGATGATCTTTGAGGTCCCTTCCAACCTCTAACATTCTGTGATTCTGTGATACTACTTTTTATTTTAAACACTACAAATTACCATGACACTTGACTTTAAGGCCAAAGTACAGCACTGAAGGAAAAAAAAAACCAAAACCAAAAACTCTGTAAAACAATTCAGGTCAAGCTTACTACAAAAGACATATCCTTAATTCAGACTTGCCCAGCATAAAAGTGTCATAAAACCCTAAGTTTCTGAATTTTGTGAGCAGTTTCTTTAAGACATCATAGAATCATAGAATGGCCTAGGCTGGAAGGGACCTTAGAGATCATCTAATCCAACCTCCCTGTCATGGGCAGGGACGCCTCTCTACTAGATCAGGCCCGATAGGGATCGAACCCGTGACCTTGGCGTTACCAGCACCACACTCTAACCGAGTGAGCTAACCAGTCCCCTTACATGTTCCTTCAAAACTGACACAAAACCAGCCGACAATAACTAACTTGTGGCATCTTTACATATACATTTATAAAACTTCCTCCATCCCCACATCGCTATACTTAAAAACCACACACTCTTAACAAGTGGGAGAATAAATCCTAACTTCCAGAGCAGCCTTTCCACTGCTGCAAAAGTCTGACCTGCTCTCAAATTTTCCTCTATGAGATTAAGAACAACTGCAAAAGTGAAAGGAAACTGGTCCCTTAAAATCTACAATTGCTACATAGAGTACAGAAAGTAGAAGTTACGGAAACACTGAAGCTTATGTCCTAGGTCAAAAAAACAGGGAGGTAAATGCAGTAATTGGAAGAAACTTATTTTCCTGTTTATCCATTCTACATCTCACACTTAGACCAACTTCAACTGGTTTTATTTACTCATTATTGCTAATTAATATAGTGGCTACATACACAATTACCCTTTTGTTTTCTGTAGCTAGAAATATACTGTTCCTGAAAATAC
Organism: Trogon surrucura; assembly: GCA_020746105.1. Lineage (NCBI taxonomy): Eukaryota > Metazoa > Chordata > Aves > Trogoniformes > Trogonidae > Trogon > Trogon surrucura. Next base: position 124,065,881 of record CM036618.1, on the reverse strand, counting down.
TTAGGAAACTCAGAATAGAAGCAGCCACATCAAGGCTGCAGTTTTCCACTGAGATGCTCTACATTTGTGTTACTACTGACTACTGGATCTCAGTTGAAGCTCCCTCTTTTGCTCCTTAACAGAAATTACATTTTTCAGCTCAGCTAATTTATCTCCTCATAACCAAAAATTAAAGCTTAGGGTTTTAAGTTCCTCTCTTATTCTGAATATCATTTTTGTAGGCACTCTTGATTTACAGCACCTCTCTTTAGGGACAAAAGCAGCTTGAAGCACTGCAACAATTGGTTATAAGCCTGTTATTTTTTAATTGAAAAAAGCACATCCTTTTATTCTCTCCTATATTCAAGCCTACCGCATGCCTTAGATCCTCCTCATCGTCTCCTCAGCCTCTGACACTGCCAGCATTCAAACCCAGCAGTAACAATCATGTCAAACTTTTCAAAAAACTTTTACTGTGACAAGTCTCCTTGCAACTTGATTCGGTGGGATAAGACTTTCCCCTAGTCTTGCACTTAAGGCAGTAATTTCCACAGGACATGCTAGGGCATACCTGTGTGCTCTGAGAACATCTGAAGCACTTCAAAGCAGTAGCTTGTGTGCTCTCATCAGTAAGAACTGATAACGTGTGCTTCAGAGCTTTACAGCCAGTCATTCCATGATCTACTAGCATCTCTCTCAGCAGTGACACTCCAATCCTAGGCTCAGTTCCTTTGCCCCTGTCTACAGCAGCTGCTTCTTCCTCCAGGCACTCACAAACTAGCAGCAATGTCAGAGATGCCTTCCCTAACTTACCCCTGAGCTCTCTGGGCTCAGTTTTCTTCCCCTTCCTTAAATTTGCTCTAGCAAATGTTTCTTCTCAGTTAAAGTCTCTTAGACTTCTCACCCTCCAGTATTTCCCTTTCCTTCTTACTTTTCACACACACAAACACTTTTGCCCTGCAATAGATCCAATTTCAAAATCCATGTAACCCTGTTCAAGTCCAAACTACCAACAGCATCTGTAACCACGCATTTCAACCACCATTCTGTGATTCTGTGATGAGCACTCCTGCAGGACCCCAGAGAGCCAGGCTGGAAACCAAGCAAATCCAACTCACCAGTCTAACCAGAAACTATCCACGTTTTTGTTGGCTTTATAAGTCACCGAATACTCCGGGTGGCAGCTATGTAGGCAGGGAAGACTGGGAATGCAAGTGTGAAGACTGCGAGGCTGAGAGGAGTAAGCGCCTTTGTAGTGACTGCAGACATAAAATTGCCCACTCCATCTGAAGTAACTTCACCCTAATTCTGCTCATCAACAGGCAAAAGAAACTGAGGATGGGGTTACTTCTAGAGTATGGAAAAAACATAACAGGAAGGCCTCAAACAGATCCATTCAGGGCACAACTAACCAGCAGAAAGACAACAGACTGGTAGGTAGGTAAATTCCAGCTAAATATATTCTACAAATATGATGTAAGAAATAGGGTCTCTTTGCATACTTGCAATGTCACATTTTACTGAATCTTTACAAGATGGTTTTGTCACAGTAACACCATATAAGAGCGAGCTGAGCTGCTTAACTGACCCAAAGTAGTAATTATTAATTGCCTCACTCTTTTTTAACATCTTCTATTGTATAAATTTTCAAATATTGGTTTTTTAAAAAGATATAGTTAAAATGTAATTGTTGATTCAAGCAGCTGATGAGAAGCCAAAATACATGATGGTCAAAGTGAAAAATTAAAACATTTCAGAAAAAACAAAATTTCCTTGCTGTTTCCCCAGTCTCCCATCTTACTTGGCTAGCTTTAAATTAAAACTTGGATGATTCACCTTATCTTCCACAAAAGGGTGATTTGCTAAAAGTGTATTACAGTACTAGGAACAACACTATCTTCCAAGTTAAGAAAAAAAATACTATTAATAAACTTACTAAGGCAAAAAATTACAGAAAAATAATTACAGAAGATGAGAAAAATGTAAATCAGCTGCAGAGAAGGGGGCAATATAATTTCAACTGTGAACAAATGAAGCTCAGATCATAAGTGCATTTTTAGTAAGAACTTCAGACCTAGAGGAACAGACTGTAATTAGACCTCAAGGACAACTATCACGCTAGACCTTTGAGGAATATCTTATATCCAAAGGTCACTTATCACACTAAGTACAAAACGAAATGGCAAGTAAAAATCGTAAGTTTTAAAACTATACTTCCCTTACTTTCAGAAACACAATATAATAAAAAGTAAACAATATAAAATTCTTTAATATATAACTCTAACTCCTATATATTCAAAACTGTAACAAGGTACAGTTGCATACAGATTCTGCTCCCCCTCCCACCTCCCCCCAAGCCTCATCTGATACCAGCTTCTCACGGGAAAGACTAGATCACTTTCAAAATGGACATTATTCTCAGAAAATGTGCCCTGATACAGACTAAGTAGAGGAAACAAGATCCATACGCTAACCGGAACAGTATTAGGGAAAATAATACTAAACTTAAAAGAAATATATACATAATCTGTATAAGTACTATTGTTCACAGAATGATCCAGCACATCAAATTTTTTTTAATGCATTCACATGTTTTCTGTTATATGTAGGGGGTTTCTCTTTGTTTATAATCAACAGGAAGTAAGATGATAGCCACAGACTTTACTGTCTCCCATTCCCTTTCCACTTTCATCTATTAGAATTACTACTTTTTCATTATAAAGAATTCATGATTGCCTTAGACTGATTCAGAGTTCTTCCAGATCTTTACAAAGCCATCTTATACAGGTATCTAAAAGCACAGTGTCAGCTTGAAGTTCAACAGCGATAGCTTAACTGTCCAAACTTTTCAGTGAGGAATACAAGTCTTATTTCCACTCCCCAATCTCCATAAAACAAGCACCCTAGATTACTGACTAGATACACAAAACCAAAGTGTGCTGAAACATTATTGTAGATGCACTGCCAAACCAAAAAGGCAAGTTAATTCATCAGTATTAGAAACACTGTCCAAATGCCAGGTTAACATAGGAAAAATCAGATCTGTAACCCAAAATACTGGAGTAATAAAATTCTACAATCATATGTTTATTCTACAATCATATGGTTAAGGTGCTTCTGAGTGCCTTCACGCTACCTTTATGATGCTGAGCTGTCAATGCCCACCCTCATTTTATCACCACAGCACAGCATTACGGATAACCATACCTGCTTCCAAACCAGAACACACCTAAATTCATTTTTAATCTTAACAGAATTCTAAACATCTTATAAATATTCCATCTTGATAAATTGCTTTCCTGCAAGCTTTTGATTACAAAGTATACAGAGATTACAAAGCAAATATGACAGAGACAACATAATAGCTTTAAGACAGAGGTTAGCAACCTTTTTAAAGTTTCACTTCCTTAGAAAAACAAACTCAAGTTACTGGCCTCTGTCAGAAACTTTTGAACATAAAAGTGATTTTAACAAATCTGACAAAGGTTTGCAAGTCTAAACAATACTGCGGTCTTATGAGTGGAAATGCAGAAGCTACTCAAAAGAGTAAAGAAAAAGCAGTTGCAACTGGTCTCCCAACTATCTCCCAAATCAGTCGCCTGCTGGTTATTCAGCACCTGCAACATTTTGTAGAGCCACGAGATCAGAAGGGCCTGAAGAGTTTTAATTCAATATTCCAATGCATAGCAGAGTTACGCAACTAGGAGTAGCACAAGGTTTCGTATGTTCATCAGCTAGATGGCACTTCTAAGATACAACTTCACCACAACAGGGCAAATCAGCTGATCATAGGTAACTGCTACCATTATCTATCTCCCTGTTTCTCTGCAAACACCACCAACCTCTCTCTTTGAATCTTTACATTTCCCTTTCCAACCTACCTCCCTCATCTTCTCCAGCCAATGCCTATTTTCTTTTTACCATAATACATTAATGCAGTCTGGAGCAAAACAGCAGCAGCTGACTCTGAAAAGTCATATGAAATTTAAGAATTGTCATCTTCCATAAGGAATGCCACCCTAAAGTTTTCAAGCATGCGAGGTCATGATTGCTCTGGGTTAAAATGCCCCCTTTAGTATGGCTGTAGACATCTACCTAAACCAACAAAGAGCATCTTACAACTTCCGCCTTACTAAAGAGAACATGCTACAGCAGACACATCCAAAGAGAACAGTTCCACATTGATTTATTTTAAATATGGTCCTATCTCAATTCTCAGCTGATACTTTACCCAGAACACTGGAGCTGGTTCTACGCAGAACCACCTCCCCCAGATAAATTAGAATCTAAATAAACTCTTAGATATACATCTCAATAAACTCAATACACCATCTCAAACACAAAACACAACTATGCTGCTTCACTAACCAGCTCAGGTCCAGAAGTAGCACTGCAACTTTCAGACAAAGCCAAGCCCAAACTTGAACTGTTCCCACACAGCCAGGCACAGTTCAGAGTTCGCAAATACTGAATCCATGCAGTACTACCTAGCAGTAGAAACTTAATCGAGACTAGATGAGAACGTGAAATAAACCGTTCAGGCTGGGTTACACCAATGGCCGGAGAACAAGCAGTATCACATCCAGCATGGAGTGGCACGGATACAGAGAAGATACTACCATAAAACAGTTAAATGCTGCTGTCCCAAGAAGACACATCAAGAGTCTCAACATTGTCCTTTTCACCTCCCCAGCTTCGGAAAGGACTCGCTGACCCCAGCACCCCACAGCAGGAACGCACAAAGCCTGTCCAAGACCGGCATGATGTCCAGGCTGTTGCACTTCCAGAGAAGCCCGAATGAAGGGAGCAGCAGCCCAGCAGTACAGCATGGCTGTTGAGCCTGGGCCCAGCAGGGCTGATGAGCTCTGGTTCGATGGTTGTCACGTCAGGCAGGAGGCGTCTATGAAAAGATCTGTGGTATCTTTACACTGTACCTCCTAATGCTTCTGTTATCTTGGGATTTTCAGCAGCAAAGATATTGCAGCCCTCCCTCTCCAGGGAAAGGCGAGTTATGTATTGCTAATGAAAAAACGTATAAAGCAATTTAAAAGCATTTGTGCCACACACTGAAGTTAAAGAAAAAAAAAAAAAAGTAATATTCTTATTTCAGAGACCTATTTTAACTCACTGTTGTAAATTGTCTCTGACTCCAAGATAAGACATTACAATTCTGAGAAGACTGTGGTTTTTATCTTTAATATAAAATGCTCTTTTAATACAAAAAAAAAAAAAAGTTTGGCTCAATTTAAGTAGCATTTCCATACATTCAAGTCCGCTTGACATCATCAAAACGTACTCGATGCAGAGAGTCAGGCTGCCTGTCACAGTATTTTGAAAATGGCCACTACAAGGTTCTTAAGGAATCCATTCAGGATTGGAGAAGCACTGCACAAAACCAGAATTTCCTAACAATTACCCCAAGGTGAAACTCAAAGCTAAGGTTCACACTGTCAATGTCAAATCTACTGCTCTGAATAAAGGGTTGCTTACCTTCAGTTCAAAATAGACTATTTGCATTCTTTCCTTTTAATGACATACTAACTTTGAAAATAACGTATTCCTACATGAATTACTCTGGTTTTGAATGATCTTTCTTTAAATACTCCAGCTCTGAACTTTTCTAAAATACTACTTAGAGGTGAAAACATAGAGTTCATCAAACTATTCTATAAGTAGAACAAAGATTTAATTGCATGAACAAGGTTCCAAAAGCTAAAGAGGTTTTCTGTTAGTCTTAATTAAAAGTAGGAAGGAACACAAAAATTAAAACACATACTCCAGGAAGCATTCCATTTTCAAGAAGAAACCTTGCAAATCAGTTCAGCTGTACTACTTGGCACACTATGAATCAGTTACAGAAAACAACAGTTTTTCCCCCACAACAAGAAAGAAAAGTCCCACGACTGAGCGACCACAGCCAGTAAGAAGCAACAGATTACCAGCTGATTTATAACACAAGCACCTAATGACTGTGCTCCAGGTTTCAGGGACAAAAATCCGTGAGAGGCAAATATGATTTGTTTCTTACAAAAATGCATTTCTTACAAAGAATATCTGAGCCTGCTTAAACATAGAGATAAAATAGATGCATGGGCAATGGGTCATTATACTTAAATGGAGCTTCAGGCAGTCTGTTGAAAGCTCAAGAAGAGCTTGCTGAGCATCTGAACGCCGAGGCATTACTTGTTTTCATCAATATTGACACAAACAACTCGCATTCAAAAAGAATACTGAAAAAGGACAGGCCAGCAGCAAAGTTGCATTCTCTCTCAACTGTCAAATATATGCTCAAATTTTGCACTCACTTTGGCTAGATAATCTGTATTTAATAATTTACTGAAACACATGGTGTATGCAGTGATTTATTGGTTAAAGAATAATTATTACTTTTTTCCTGAACACTAGTAGACCGCAAGCAGTAAGAGATTGCTGAAGGCAATGCCTATGGTCTATACAAGTACCTTCAAGACTGTAGTTATGTTTCATGACAAGCATTCCACCCCAATCAGAAAACGTATTTAGAGATATTTTGATATAAATTAATCTTTTGCAAGTCACATATCAGCAAATGCACAGAAATCAGTAACTATAGTTAAACATAATGTACAAAGCCAACTCACTTTGGAAAGATTCAAACTGGCAGTGTGGTTAAGACGTAGTAAGTTTCCAAGATGTCGAATCTCGTCAGCTTGATCAGACTCTATCTACTTTAAATATCACATCAGTAAATAAAGCATAAAGACTTACGATTTTAAATACTTCGTGGTAAAAGTTTGATTCTAAAGATTAAGAAGTAGATCATAGAAAAAAATAAGCAGCTAGTTCATCCATAAATAAACTAGCAATAGTGTATTCTTAACTGTGAAAGTCAGAGAGCCGTCAATGTAGCAAAGAATTTACAGCATTGACCATCCTTAAGCCAAAAGAACTTAATTTTATCAAGCTTTTATGTTCACACTCCCAAGCAGTATCCTATACTAGTTCCAAGAAGGAAAAAGTTGTTCAGACTCTTGTACCAACCGACGACTGCTAGCCCAGAATGTAACTCCACCATACACCTCCTTTCCGAAACACCAGCTGACTGAAAAGGGTGGCATAACCTGTACATACAAGCCTTTCACAGATAGATCATTTCAAAATTCCCCAGCATATTTTGATATTCGGGCCCTTCTACAGCTTTTCTGGAGTTGTTGAGCCTTGCAAACATGCTTCTGTCCATTTCTAGCACTGTTCGTAGCTTTTCCAAGCACAAAGAGTACAGAAGGGAAAGCGTTGTCAGTTTTGTTGAAATCCAGAGAGTTTAGAATGAAAACTGATCTCTACTTTTTGCAAACCTCGTGATTATCTGCAGATGACTCTAAGAAAATACTCATTTTTTCAGTTCACACACATGTAAAAAATAATTTCACCAGTGGTGAAAATACAGAGGTTTGTATTGTAACTAAAATTACCGAGAATTTAACAGTTACACGTCAATAAGCAAGAAACGGGCCACTTCCAGAAAAAGAAATTAAGCTCTCAAAAACTATCAAACTCTCCCAAAATTAATTGAGAAGAACAATAGGCAGGTAAAGACAATGAGTGCTGCACAACATAGCACAAAGTACACAAATACTGTGCAATTTTCACACTTCTTGTAGTCATGATTTTTTACAGAGAACATGTAAGAGGCAAATAGACTGCCCACTTGCAGCTTAGAAAGCAGGACTTCTATTCTTGTAAGCGTACAGAAAATCTTCACGTATTGAGGGCAGTAGTTTTACACAAAATAAGAAATTGAGGTACACCGGTAACTGGAATGAGAAAAAACAAACAAACAACCACCACACCACTCATTTTTTTCAAGACTTGCAGAAAGCTTCAGTTATTCTTCATTAATCTGGCAGAAAAACAACTACAAGAAATCATCTTTGCCTGCTCATTAGCACAGCAGGTATGGAAGTAGCACATTCTCAGCTACGAAGGAATCTACACAGTACTTAAGAGCAGTGTATACAGTAAATCTTTCTGGCTAACGTATTCAGGACCACAGTGCCCTGCTTTAGTTTCCATCCCAAACTTTTTCCCTGTTTCTGTGAACAATTACATAGAGGAGAAACTCTTAAGTGGATGTCAACTAGTAAAATGTTGCAATGAACTGAAGGTTTCTTCAATATGTTGTAAAAAGAGGCAAAAAACCCTTTGCCCCTCGCTTCTCAGATGGGACCTGATGATCTGCATGGACGCTGATCTAAAAATCGTGCCTCAATTGTCACGTGTTTTTGGAGTCTTATTAACAGGCCTTCTACAAACCAGCTAAAGGTCAACACCCCAAGGCACTTTTTCCACAAGGACTTTTTCTGACAAGTTTCAACTTCTTCAACCAGTTGTTCCAGCACTAAACCTCTCACAGGAGTTCTATACATATGCATATAGCTGTAACGTGCTTGTACTACACTTTCCTCAAGGAGTTCACCTTTCACCATAAATGCCAGATCTGGAAAATGCCAAATTGTAAAACTACAAATAAGCTGGGTATTGTTACCAAATGTTAAGAAAACTACAGAGATTCTCTAGGTTGTATGTCCATGTTTAATATGCAGATTTCCACACAAGGAAAGGAAGAAAGTGAAAATAAGGGCTTCTCATCTCTTCACAGATTCTAGAAACTGCCAATTTGCTACACAAAACGAAGAAATAACCTCGACATAGGCTTAAACAGAAACTAAACGGCCACAACGTTTGATTGCAGCACGCTATTTGTATAAGCGGCATTGAGTAATCATCACAACCACTTGCTCCTGAAGATGGCAAGATTATTTTTCACACTGTCCCAGTACCCTGACAACTATAAATGTACAGCTTAGCCTAAAAAAATCCTTAGTTATTAGCTACCTGAGCTGGTGAAACTAACAGATGAGTTACATTTAAAAAGGAATTTTAATTGTTTAAAAGTACACCATAAAAGCCATTCTATGCAGAGACTATTTCTCTCACTGAGAAATTCTCTTCTGTCCAATGGGAGACTTAACAGGAGTTGTTGGAAGCACCAAGACACCAATGTAGCACTGCCATTATCTACAGGTAACTTCTGACTGTGGCATTTCTCATCTTTTCTGAATCCGACCTGAACAGTCATCAAGAGAATACTGGAAAGGGAAAAAAAACAAAATCTCTGATGGAAGCCTATTAAAGGAAACATTAGTATGCATAGACAAAACTATATATACATCAATACTAAAGAATTTAGTAGCGTGCAGGACAGAGGGAAGAGCAGAAAGAGCAGAAAGGGTAAGCAGAACGGAAGCTGAGAAATGGAAAAAAATCATGAGCACAGATAAACAACAACTCTGAAAGCTAACAGAAGAGTTAAAGAAAGACAAGGTACAGGACAGAGTATGAATATTACCAACTATTTAGATGAGACTAAATACTCAAAGAAGAAAACGCAAACAAATAAAAGAAACCCAAAAGTAAACAACTCTTTCCCCTTCCAGTCTTTAAATTGACAAATTGCAGACTGCTCATCACTTGTACACTAAACATGATTCCAGGAAGCACGATCTCCTCTCCTGACTCCATGTTACTTGAACACAGGAAGACAGAAGCAAACTGCAGTGACATGCAAACTGCAGTGCCACGGAGGAATCAAAATAGACAGAAATCAAAAGCCAAAGTGAAAAGTCAGTACTAACAACGAATTTTACTGTTTAACATGGAAGAAAAATAAGCAAAAGGGATGTCTAGAAATTAAAAAAAAAAGGGTGAGCCTCATAATCCCCTGAAGCCATGCAAATCCCTCCATGGAAGACAAAACTGTTGGTCCTCCAAAAGCCAATGAAGGCATCGCCTCCAAGATAGGCAGAGGAAAACGGGGACAGCGTCTGCTCTCCAAGGTACTGTCCCTTCAACCACAGCTCAAAATTTCTAGCTCAGGCACCCTCGTATGGAAAATGCTCCACTGCGTTCCACATCACCCGAGCATCTAAGGACAGTTAAAACAGCTAGTCTCTCTCAAGAACTGACACTGACAGCATCCAGGATAGCCTAGAACACATCATCACAGACATGTCTCAGGAACTGCCTGGGACTTCCATAACTGGAAAACTACCTTTACAGAGGAAAAGCTATAGAGTACCAAAGCAGGGCTGGGGTGGGAAATCTAACAGGACACTTTCCTACAAAAAATTAGATGACTTCAAGTTCTATATTTTTTTTTTAAGAAAAAAAAGGAAAGTGTTTTTTTCTTTCTTGATTTTCCTTGAAGTTATTTACATAACTAAGCAGAAATATAACTGTAGAGTCCTTGTAGGCCTCTTACTAGGAAGGCTGAGAGCATCTACAGCATAAAATTTGAGAATCTCAACTATAAAAAGAGCAATGAATTCCCTTAATATTACATGCGGTAAGAAACGTAAGGATGTTCGCTTCCATGGCTTTCTTAAGCTTTAAGGAAATTGTAACAAGTACTCATCCAACAGAAGACTTCCCTATATGCATAAAGATCTCAGTAAATACATGTCAGCAGTCCATACCTCACAACAAAACTCAGAGGAATGGGATTTATAGAACTAATCTTCAGCATCAGTGATCAAGCGGCTTGAGCAATGAGAAAGAACCCGTCTTCAGCAGCTTGAACAGGAAAAGTTTCAGGACAAAATCATTTTTGATTACATCAAATAATATGAACCAAACTCACTGTCCAGAACAAAAACTGAACTACTTTTCTAAAAATAGAAGCCTTTTAGCTATTAAAGTCAGAGCTTTACCTTCAAGTGCTTTACAATTACAAGCAACAAGCTAAAACAACTTCACTTTAGTGTCACGTTCCCTTTTGCTTTAGAAAGTTCAGATACAAGGATACAAGTTTCTCCTTTCATTTTTTTCCCCTCTGATTACTCTGATTCATTTGGAGTAGCACTGCACCACAGTTCATGATAAGTGCAATTTGGCAATACTACTACAAAGAAAAAGTTATTTTTATTTTCCTTTAGGTCTGTCTGCTCATCCCCTTAAAAAAGGTCAAAGACAAAAGTAAACATGAAACAACTACTAAATTTAACTTTTACAACTGACTGAGCTTCTTCAATGGGAGACAGTAAAGATTTAGGTTAGTGTAATAACTAACTCCACTAACTCCTCTATAGAGTCCCTGCAGAGATTCTGAACATGGAAATACCATGTAAGTGGAAAGAAAACATGAATCTTAAAAAAAAACAAAAAACAAACCCAAGCAACAGAGACAACTGTTTTACAGTTTTGCACAAGAAGAATTATCAACAGCTAAATGAAACACTAGATCTGCACAACCCACTAGGGGCAGCCAAATAATCAATACTGAAGCTTACAGGCAACCACTGAACAAGTGAGAGCAGCTCTTGCAGACCAAGTGATGTTAATTATGCAATATTTGTAATAAACTTCTTATAACATAAACCCTATCTAAAATAACACATGAACAGTCACAGCACAAAATATCCATCCTCTTTAGAACCCAAAGAGCAAACCGGATGCTGCAATGTTTTGGAATATTTCTACTTCTCACCTATCTCAAAGTAAACATAGCTTCATCCCTCAACCTCTAAGTCTACTCTTTGTACTTCCCAAATGCCAGAATGACATGATCAGAAGTCAAGTCAAGCATCTTCAGTATTCAAACTCATTGCTATCCTGAAGTTATGCAAAAAAGTAAAACCCTCCAGTATCTCAAGCGTTTTACAGACCTGATGATATTAGGAGCAATTCTGCTGGCCAGCTGACAGCGATAGGGGACAGAAAACAACAATATCGGTTTATATGCATCTTCTTTGCTTGAGTAAAACATGGGGCGTTGGTTGGTTTGTTTTTTAAATATATTTTAATCAAGGTTTAAGAGAAAACAAGAAAAATAGAGGCTTCTAGGTATTACTCTATTACACAAGCTTGCAGGCTATCTGTCAATGTGAACTGATTCTACAAGGTTTCAGAACTACTATGAAAAAAAACGTGGACTAAAGAGGCAATCACTGAAGAAAGTGAAGCAGAATGCTGAAGGAAACAAACTTAGTTCCCAGAAACCAAGAACTAGAAACAACCCAGGCCTACCAAAGTTACCTAAAACCACGACTGCCACTGTGTAATAAAACCTACTTTTCCATCTTGTAACCTTTTTTTTCCCCTTACTTTTATAAAGACCAAACCAAACAACAAGAACAAAACAAACCTAAATCAAAATCACCTACAGAGTTTTAAGTCAACATCCATCGACACCAGTAGCAGCCCCAAAAGGAAGCCTCTGAGGCTCTCGGGGACGTGCCACAGCCAGGACTACAGGCACAGCTGACTCAGGACCAGCCTCAGAACTACGGCTCCACTTCAAGCTAAGAAAAGGCACACAACACCAATCTTACACTCGACAAACTCAACTCACCACAGGGCATCACGTACTCTACACTTTCAAGTGAAGCCTGCGGAAGTGTCCAGTGGTAGCACAGTTCTACAGATAGCTCAAACTATTACCATGGCTTCAGGTGTGACACAGCAACCTGCAAAACTGCAGTGTAAAAGACATGAGATAGAAAAATCCATGTTTAATGTAACCTTTTGGTATTCTCCGGCTTACTTCAGGGTTAAGACTATCTGGATATCTGCACAGTGCCTAGCAAAACAGAATTATCCTGATCAGGGCCTCTGGACAGCACAGCAATGTAAATATTACTAAAGAACAAATGAAACTCAATATAATCCCTCCTTGACTGACAAGAGCTGACATCCAAAGAAACCAGGGAAGGTAGAGTGTGTTGATATCAAGGTTCATTTTGGAATACAGAAGACTGTAAATTAAGATAAAAGTATATAATGTGTTCCATGCATTTTCCCTCTAAAAAGTGTGTACATTTAAATGAGTCTCTATTATTAATGCCATGAGACTCTTAAGTTTTTTGTAAATATGCGTCCTTATCTTAAAAAGTAAACAATTGTCTCTTCTTTTCTTTTTTTTCTACTTAAGGCTTCTAAAATGTTTATGTTGTGGAAGATTAACTCAGAAGTCAGACCAGACTTTTTATAGACTTCACTCCTATTAAACCCCTGCCTGGGAAAACGTAAGTGATGTTAACATACCTAAAGCACTCAGTGAGAAATCAGACAGTTTACTCCGAGTGAAACACAGATTGTCTTGCAATACAAAAACTGCTTTAAAGTCCGGGCATTTTATAGAGGAATTGGTGTTTTATTGAGTTCCTGGATCAAATCATAACTTGAAACTACTATGGCTTCTCAGGAAATAACTTGAACACCAGGGAATTCACTGGGATTCATACTTAGATCAAATGCTGAAAATAAAGATGCTGCAAGAGGAAAAAAAAATAAACCACAAACCAACATTGCTGCTCCTGTCCATAAAACACTGCCTGCTTCTCATACTTAAGGACAGTGACGAAGCTTTGTGTTAAATACATATACACATGCATACGGACCTCTGGCCAAAAAAAAAAAATCGGTTTTTCAGACTATAGGTTTCCAGTTCTGTGAGATCTCAGACTGCCCTTGTGAGCGCCACAGAAGCAGGCCCACTGACTACCTGTTACAAAATCAGGCCTATGGACCTGGAGTCTTGCAAACAGCTCTAACAAGACTTAACCCTGGGCCTACACAAAGGTCACTGCTGGACAAAAAGCTCGAGCTCTGCACGTTGTTATGGGGTGTGGATTAATATTGTAGCAGTTTACAGTGGGACAAACATGCTCATAATAAAAATATGCCCGGTTGTTCGCAGAATTCTTAAATACCATCCTTCTGTCATCCATAAATTGGTAACTACTTCTGAAGAAAACTGGAGCTTCCCACACGTTCTTTGCAAAAGAATACATTAAGAGTTGTTAGTCAATTCACTTTCTAAGTGACCTGTCATATATTTGATACCAAATAATTATTTTGTAAACATTAGGGTAAATGAAGACAAAGGACAGTATGTGTTCCCTGTAAAAATGTTTAGTTTAGCAAGAAATTTCTAAAACAAACTAGATTATGTTTCCTGGACCTCTTTCAAAACACTGTTTCAGTAGTTTCAGTGAAGAGGCGATCCCAAATGCTCAGCGGGCAGAAAAGGAAACTGCTGGCAGTCTCTGGCTCACACATTTTGGGCATGACCTCATTCTTTACTATCACTTTTCAATTTTGAGGAATGTTTTTAAAACCAAGGCTTGGCATTATTGTTGTACATTACCTTTAATTATTACTTAAGAAACACAGAGAGCACAACTTGAAGTTATAAAAGAAAGTACAGCTTCCTTACCACTCATTCTCATACACTGAGAAGGTAGGTGGCACAACTACTACTCCTCCATCACATACATGCCCGTCTACCCAAACACACACACAGGATAGTTATGTTCATTTAAACAGTGCTTGTCTGTCTGAATGGAAGGCCAAACCTAACATTATCTGACCAGATAAACCCCAATTACCCAATGGTTCTAAAAAGAATTGCATACTGAAATTTCAGAGATTTCTTGAAATATCAAATTTAACATTACAACTTTTTTCTATTTGATCAGACTAATCTTGATCAAATTTAAACAATGATTATTTATCAAGCCACCAAAATCAAGTGAAGTTATCTCTTCTAGCAAACAGCTGTCATCAGTATACCACTGACAGCTTAGTCTTATTTTGAAACTAGTTGTTCAAATAAGCATTCTAATACCAATATTTTCCCCATCTCTCCAGTTGAGAAAGATGTGCATGCTGAATTAAGTAAACATCACAACAATCGTGCGAAACAAGACATTGGAATTATAAGCTTAGCCAAACTTGGCAAACAGTTTTCACAACCCAACAGTTCCCCAATGTTAACCTTTCAATGATACATTCCAGCCTCTGGGCTCTCCTGGAAATTAGTTTTATACACACGTTTCTTACTTTTCAAATAAAACCCTGGCCATCAGTGAACATATTTCCCCAGCAAGACGGAGGCTAACATGCAGCTACCACAGTTATCTACTCACGTATCTTAGGAAAGAACAACTATCACATGTATTTGGGCTTCACAGGAGTTATGAAAAAGAAAACCCTACCCAAATGCTGTTCTAGGAAGCATTCTATGCTTGGCTTTATTGAAACACAATTTGTCTCCCAGCAGACTGTGATGTGCAACCAGGAAAAATGCTTAAGATCCAAGATAGCTCAACTTGCCCGCTCACCACCAACTTCAACTGCTAAGTTCGTTAAATTCCACAGCATCTCCACAAATCACGTTTTCTAGTCTTTGTTGACGAAGCAGTGCACAGAGACAAGCCTCTGAGAAGCCGGTAAGGTACCTCGCCTGCCACGGAGAACTGCGGGCAGGTTCCATGGGATACATGAGGCCTAGTGCACAGGGGTAAAAGGAATTTCCTGCCCAAAATGAAGACTGACTTCAGCGGCACCTCGGTGGGGAAGAATACCTGCTGGATTAACCCTCCGACCCTCCCGGCTGTTTAGGTAACACCTGTAAAGAGGAAACTTCGGAAGGAGGCAAGAGACCACCCCCACAGCGAAACACCCGGGAGATCCTTCCCCCCCACGGCAGCCCGGCCCTCGCAAAGCCAAGCCCGGCTCCTTTAGGCGCCAGTTCCCTCAGAGCCAAGCAGTCGCTTCGGAAAAATAGGTGTCCGAAAACCACTTCCACCGCGACCCTTCCCCCCCCCCACCCCTGACACACACACACAACCCTCCGCATCACACCGCGGACAGGCGAGGGGGAGGAGGAGGAGGAGAAGGGGGGGAAGGCAGGATCACTCAGAGCCGCCTTGTCTCGCTGCTTAAAAGGGACCCAGCCCAGGCCCGGCCTCCAGCTGCTCAGCAGCCACCGGAGCAGCTCCCAGGCACCTCCTCAGCCGAGCGAGGAGCCAGCTAGGCCCCGCTGCGGCTTTCCCGGGGATGCGGGGCGCGGAACGGGCTCCTCACGGCAGCAGCCAGCCTCGCGTCCCCGCCCGGCCCCACACGCAAGACCCCCCGGGGGGGCAGGCGGGAAAAGGAAGGGGGGGGGGGGTAAGCGGGGAAGGGAAGGGTCTCTGCGAAAGGCCCGGCGGAGACGGCGCACCCTCCCCAGGCCGCAAGTCGCCCGGCCCCGGGTAGGGAGAGGAGGGAAGGGGGAAGGAAGGCGCAGAGCACGGCAGGCTTTTCCCTCTGTGGGCACCCTGCAGGGAGAGAAGAGGTAACCCCGCGCCCAGGAGGCCCGAGCCAGGCGGCGAACAGGGAAAGGCAAGGGGTGGGGGGGAGTAAGGAAGGAGATGAAGCGGGGTTACAGCCCAGCCCGTGTAGAGGAGGGTACGTGGGGTCCCGGCCCGGGGCGAGGAGTGTTGGGGGGAGGGTAGCGGGGGAGGGCGGCCGCACTTACTCTCATTTAACACCTCCAGCAGCTCGGCGCAGCTCTCACACATTGTTCATTAACAGCAGCAGCCGCCGCCGCCGCCTCCTCCCGACCATTGATTGATCCACTCGGTGCTGCTGATTGATGATTGATGGGGGCCGGGGCGGGGGTCAGTCGGGGGGGGGGGGGGGGGGGGGGAGGGGAAGGAGGGGGCGGGAAGGAATAGGAAGAGAAGGGGAGGGGGGGGGGGGAGAGGCAGGGGCCGGTCTGGGATCCGAGGGAGGGGGGGATGGGGCGGCTGATCAATGCAAATGAGCCTGTGGCGGCGGCGGCGGTAGCGGCGGGGAGGAGAAGCCGAGTCACTCACTGGCTCCCAGTGACTCCACGCGCCGCCATTTTGCTGAGGGGGAAGGAGGAGGAGGGGACGGGAGCGAGGGGGGACAGGGCGCTCGGGCTCAGCTCGGCAGTTTCCGACCAGGCAGGAGGCGAAGGTGGCCGAGTCCCTCCTCCCTTTCCTTTCGCCCCGCCTTCCCACCCCGGGCCGAGCGGCGGGCTGGCGAGCGGGGAGGAGGAGGAAGGGGGCGGGCCGGCAGCCGGGGGCCGGGAGGGTAAAATGGCGGCGGCGGCCGTTGCGGCTCCGCGCGCGCCCGGGGTAGGGCGGGAAGCGCGTTTCCCTGCCCTCTTCCCGCCTCCCGCGATGGGAGGGGGGGGGGTGTCTCCGCCAATAACGCGCACACACCGCTGTGACAGGGACAGAGGAGCGGCCTCACCCGCTTAAAGCGAGCGGCCACCGAGGGAGGACTTCCCCCGTCCTCCTCCGGGTGCCGTCGCGCCGCTCTCGCCTGTTCCCGGTGTGCCGGAGGGTGAGCGGGCCGCGGGTTTTGAGAGCTGCCCGGTTAGTTCCTCCTCCTTACTAGAGGCGTCCTCCGAGCGGTCGGCGGGCCTTCGGGACCTCCGGCCTGAAGGGAGCGCTTAGCTCACGGCGCCGAGGCTCGGCGGCACCCTGCGTGAGGCAGAGAACTCCCGTCGTTCTCCCAGGGCGGGTTTTCAGGTCTTTCGTCTTGTAGTTCTGACGTTTTCCGCTGGCGGGACGCGGGGCTGTCAGCCATCTCCTTTCCCGCCCAGCCGCGGCGCGGGGGAACTGGCGCCCGGGCGGGCACCGGCACCTGTGGGCGCTTCGTGCCCCGGCCTCCCGAAAATAAAAGCGATTCAAGTACTACGGTAGCCTTTTATGCAAATAATTAAATTGAGTTTACCTCATAGTTTTCGGCTCTGGGCATTTTTGTGTTTGTTTGCTTGCGGGTTTTTCTCCCTTTTGGACGGGGATATATTCTGAACCCTGTGTGACGGCAGCTCCCCGCAGGAATCGCTGGGAAAACGGTGGAAAGACACAGTCCATCTCTTTACAAAAATGAAAAGAACTTGACTTGAAGTTACATAATTTATGCAGATTACAGCTATTGTGTTTTGGGCACATTCTGAACAAGATTTCAGATGCCAGGAAGGCAGGTTTTTAGGCAAACGGCAGTCTTCCATACAAGAAAAACTCCTTTTTTTTTTGCCATCTATTAATCTTGCTCGCTCGCAGGCTCCCTCTCGCAGGTACGTGTCATGGGAATGCGGATCCCATGAGAGATCCGCGCTGCTTTTCTCCCCGGAGCCGGCACCCCTCGAGTGTTGCGGTTCTTATTTCTGTGCTACCACCCAGCGGTGAGGGAGCGGAACGCTCCGAGTGCTTCTAGTTCACCCACTTCTACATAGGATTAAGGAAACTAATCTATTAATGGCCGCAATGCAGATGCAGTATAGCTTAGCAGAAAGTAAAATAAAATTGCCAAATAAGGGGGGCAAAAATTGGAAAGCTGTTTTGAGCTCCTCAGTGTCCGACTTCGATGGAAGAAATACAAAATACAAGTCTGATGCCATTGTGGAAATGCAGTTCTGTGGGTTTGTTTTTTAATTCTGTGCTCCTATTTATTCAGGCTGATAACAGCACCGGTGGTGGTTGTATATGTAAACCTCCTGCTCAAGTGCACAGAGTGCTCTCCTCCCAGCAGTCCTCCAGGCATCCGTTTGCTAAGCTCATCAGTTTGTTAGATAAGAAAAAGCTCTCCCTTGCTGTTTAAAAACAAGAGACAAGTTACGGTAAACAACAGACCTAGTCTCAGCTACAAGAAGTACTGTGGAAGTCACGAACATACTAGAAGGATCTTTCACCCAGACTTTATGTCACTATTTCTTTTTGAAATACTTTCCAAGTTAGGGTTGTCATCAAGAATAGCTAAATATTCCCTCCTGAAATTTCCATTTACTGAATTAAACTAATACAGAAAATGAACTTCTTTTAGAGTCTACATGAGGCAGATTCCTTGTGGTCCATCACTTTAGTTCACATCGTATGTTAACGCGGGTATCTTTCCAACAGAATTTCTGAGAATAACAAGGGATACCAATACAAGAGACAAAAGGAGGACTGTGAGTAAATAAACTAAAACTTCCCTGAAACTTATTACTGGTCTTTCTTGTTATACGTAACTTTAAAATGTTTTAATTCCTGACAGTCATAGTCTTTTCTAAACAATGTTATTTTCTATGGATAGACAGAAATCTAACCACCACTAACCAGTCAGTAAGCTACCTAGTTTAATAAATAAACTTCCACACCGGAGCAGTGGTTTAGTTATTAAAATGACACATGTACTGGACCCTGTAAGCTCTTTTTTGGTTGTGTGATCTCTTCAAGATAGCCTGAAAGCCTTGAAGAATGAGAGCAGCCCAGAATATCACAATTATCACACTCTGCTCATTCATGCCTGAACTAAGGTACTGACGGCCTTTTTTTTTCCTGCAACACTGATTTCAACACCTGAGATCTATCAAAGGTGGATCAGAGACTTTTTTATGTGTGTATATGCACATAATGTTGTTTTGCACTTGATCTTGGGCTGCCTTACCTTCTATGTGTCTTGAGATTATTTAAATTACCTTTCCTTTGTATATCATTCTTTTCACGGCTTCCATGACACGTCTTTAAAATGTGCCACACGCTGTTTTCTGAGTCCTATCAGTCTTCATTTTGCTAGAATACCCTTTACTTCTTACCAAAACCGAAGTTACTGAAGCTGGAAGCCAGAGCTGTACAAAGAGAAGCTGGGAAAGCACATTAACTTGGTCCAATCCGAACCCTGTATCTCCCAGAAGTCACGCTTATTCTCTTCCTTAACTTTTACCATCCTATTGCACAGGTATTCCTGCTAGTATGGGATGAATCAGTGAGAGCTGTCGCCTTTTGATAGGAAGCGTAGTTCTACAATCTGCATAACCTGATTCGAATTTGCACTTTCCCCTCTTCCTTCCTTACGCAGACCTTGCAGTGAATTTTTATAACAGAACCAAAATTAACTGCCAACACATCTTAAAAAGATTGTTTTTCTGACAAATCAGCTCTTTGATCTGATTGCAGTGCCACATAAACACCAGACTCAGCACAAGGAAGGGGCCTTCTGAAGCGTGGTATCACATGCCAAGTTCAGTGAATACAACAGAAGCATATGGGTGACCTTGAGTTACTCCTACTTTTGTGCAGATTGGAACATCGCCAGCCAAATTCTTTTTACTGCGCACGAGAATTATTTTTTTTTACTTTTTTTTCCAGAAATGAAATTGCACTTTTTTTTTTCCTTATTGTTCGCTTCCAAGCAGAAGACAACAAGAGCTATAAAACTGGCCTGGTTACAGTGATCATCAGCCTCCCACTCTTCTGTGCATTGCTTTTTTTGCTCTTGACCTTTATTATCTCCTCGTGCCATCCTTGCAAGGTTTTTTGATCCCCGGGCGGCCCACTTTCCTTCCCGTGACTGCAGTGCTCCTTATCTGGAAATATTTGCTCTGGTAAACTGCCAGCACAGTTCTCAGAGGAGTAACTTAGAATGCAAGACCGGAGTAAAACTGAAATTCTAAACCGAAATTTAGGACTGGATTAAACGTGTGAGAACATATATATCTCCCAAAACTAATGTCCCACCATGGGCCAACATGAACTAATACAGTAGTCCTGGTTTTCTTTAAGGTAAAGATGGAGATAAGCATTCACCAAAAGAAAAAAAAAAACACAAAAAATAACAACCCTGAGATGCATTAGAGGCTGAGGTAGACAGACTGGTGTCGCTGTCCCCCTTCCTTCTCTGGGACACTTCAGCCTCTCCTAGCCTGCGTCATACTTTGTATTTTTAAGATTTTCTGTATGAACATATATAGGTGGTCATTTGACCTCAGAATAGTAATTGTAGAATGTGAAAGACAACTGAAACATGTATTTTCTTAATCTATTTTTTACATTAGTCTTGTTGACTAATTTAACCTGAGCTTTGTGTGAGGCAGGATGACTGAATTATCTTCTGTTTGAACTTTCTGTTGCTTCCCGTAGCCGCGCTAGCCAAACAGATTGCATGTTTACTCCTCAGCTGCCACGATTTAAACGAAAGGTGAACTACCAGTGATTTTGGCAGGTGCTACAAGGAGTGACAAGCTGGAAAGCAAAATTCTGCTATGCAGGGAGAAAGGGTCAAAACGATGAATCCCAGCCAGTCCAGTTATATCTGTGACCTCTAGTCTGCAATGATGCTGGAAAATGACTGGCATCCATCGCATAGGAAATCCTGAATTTCACTAAAGGAAGGCTCTGCCTGTAAAACGTAAAATTAGCAAACTTGGCTGAAGTGCGACAGATTCAGCTTAAATTTACACACTTTTAAGTATCATCACTTGACTTTCAGTGCTCTCTTAGCATTTTAAGCTTTTTAACAAGGTTCATGTCTAACTAGACTTTGACATCACAGCACTCCGTGAGGAAAAATGCAGTTAGTTTGACTCACCCCACGTATTACGAGAATACGCTCAAAAGAAGTCGTAGCCCTGTTAGGCCAAAACCACATCATGCAAGAAGAGAGAACGCTCCCTCCGCTGCCAGCCTCCATTAAACAGTTTGCTCCGAAATCAGCTGCCTACTGGCCGCTCGGCATTTTAGCAGGAAAACCACCTGCATTCTAATAAACATTATTACTCAGCTATTGGGTGTGGTAAGATTCGCGCCATACAGCCAGATGAACAAGGCAAGTTCCCTTTCAGAGCAGTTCCAAGCTGCACCTTGGAGCCTGTTCCTTCAGTTGCAATCTCAGCAATTCAGTTGAAGTCGTTTTCTTCAACTACTCCTGTACACATCAAGGTCCCCTGGAGATCTGACTGTAGCTTGAGATTCAGCGCTACTAAATCCAACCACTGAATTTTCCAGATGAGACAGTCCGAGGATTATACCCATGTTCTGAACCTCATATTGGGATAAGATCCCTCCCCGTGCGCTGCCATCTTCATTTTATTTCATTCTATAAAGTAGTTGTCAGGTGACTGGTCATCTCATTCCTTTGATTTGAAAGCAAGGTCACAGCTAAGTTTCTGAGCAAGAGTGACAGTGCCACCAGCAACTGAACCACCTTACCAGTCAAGAGTTGTGGTTTTTCAGGGTTTTTTGTTTGGTTTGGGTTTTTTTTTTATATTTGGACCGCTTTGGGGCTTTTTTTTTTTTTTTTTTTTTTTTACTGGTAAAACCCGCACTCCTAGCATTCCTTTAGAGAACTTCTAAGGTTGCGCAGCTGCAAATTTCAAGTTAACCGTGCAAGCAAGCTGCTCAGAGGTAAAGCTCAGGGGAGATCACAAGCTAACTGCCAAGGTTGGGAAAGTTCATAAAACCAGTTATGAAGGTTGACGCAAAAACACTCAAGCCAGATCTAGTGCTGAGGAGAGATGCTGCAAGAGGAAACTGCTCCTTACAGTCTGGTTATCAACATACGTGTTAAAATAACCAGCAGTGCTAAGAAATGGGCTGCAGTCAGTTCTCTGCAGCACACATACACTGTTAGCCTTAGCATGGAATCACGTCAGAGAAAAGTTTTAACTCCTCCCCTCATTCACCAGCCTAAATTGGCTACTTCTTCCCCATAGTCTTTGCTGAAATTACAGAATCCGTGAAAGACTACAGAAGTGAAAATGTGTCTTGTTTTCATCTTTGACTTCTGTCATTCTCACCTGTACCATTCCAAAATATTCATTAATCCCGTTTTTCTCTTTGTGCTCATATTTTCTGGTGCCCACTTACAGCATAAACACACACTTGAGCAGTGAGAAAAACATGTAATTTTCCTCACTAGCAGCATGCAGGGCACGCATTTATGTATGAAATCAGTGCTTTTCACTATGTGCTTTAAGTAACTGAGGTGAACCATATGTGAAATTTGACATGAAAACTGAACCCCTGAACTGAAATAGCCAAGCCTTTTCCCAAGGGAGCCCTGCTGGCCATAAGGAGCTTGGACAGGGAAGCAAAGATCTCCTAAATCTCAAAGCCTAAAAATAAATTCAAGGAATCAAATGCAGGTACATTTGTGAAGGGCAGATGGAGGAGGAGGAGGTATGTTCTTTTACTCATTCTGGCACCAAAATGGTTTTTTAAAAAGCTATCGCCAACATTTAATTTTGCTCCTTAACACATGGAGACAGGCCTATCACACGATAAGAAAGGGAAAGTCTAGAGGTATCTCCCAGCAAATACAACCACCACCCCACAAGCCCTGGATCAGTAACTGCCATTGTTCCAGGGACAGACGACTACAGGACAGACTGGCCCCAACAGACAATGCACCACCAACTCTCCACCTCCTCACTTTAGTGCATTATTTTAGTGCATCTTTCCCTCACCATTTTTACCCCCCATTAAAAAACCCAGAGCTGAGGTGTTACGGCCTTGCCAGTGCCAAGGACTATGAGAAGTAACTCTTAAGCCTCCTTGAGAGATGAGCATTTCTAAAGCTTTTTTTTTTTGCATAAATATTAGCTTTATTGGAAAATAGTTCACTTAACCAATCAGATTAACACACACCAAATTACTCTAGGTTGTTTTTTGTTTAAAAAAAAAAAAAAAGCAAACAAACTAACCTAAAATGCTTTGGAAAATAATCGCTTCGATTACAGTAGCAAACACATCGTAGTAGCCTGAAACAAGTACTTGGGGGTGTCTTCATCAGCTAACAGGCAATCAATTCATGTAAACACAGAAAACACCCTGTAATATTTGTATTTACGAAATGTACCTGGAGTACATAGAATTTTGTTTCTTTTAAAAAAATCCTTATAGAAATATGCACAAAACATTGGTTTACATATAATTACAAGTTACGTAGATGTTCAGATGATGTTCATGCTTTTTATCCATTTAATTTACAGAGTGTGCATTAGAACTAGAACTTTCTTAGATATACATTGTATTTTTTTCCACATTCAGATTAACTGCACTAGAAATATGCACACACAAAAGTCAAATCTTTAATGGTATCCAGGACTCTGCATAAACTGCATTTTTCGAGCATCTGCAGAGGTCAGTGAAAGGCACCAATTCTTAAGGTAACAAGACCACACTAAAGATTTTAGATCTAAAAGGGAAGCAAAAACTAAGATTAAAATTTTTGTTACTAGATAATCCAAAAGGTATCAAAATAACGAAACAACTCTTCTCTGAATAAACTTTAAAAAATAAGTTTCAGATTTGTTGTTTTGAGAGCTTAGGTCAGAGCTTAGGTCTTTAGTAAACAACCAGACCATGAATCTCAGACTAAAATGCCTCCTAAATACAGAAACAAGTAACACACATGAAGCACACTAGGATTTCTCCTTCAAAACCATTTTCAGAGCACTGCTGGTGCTACTGCATGTCAGAAGCAACTCAGTATTTAGTTCTGTGACTCATGGGAGGTGATCATTCTGACATCACGCTATCGGTGGTATTTATTTCCATTTTAATAAGATTTTTCTCACTTCTCCACACAGCTTTTGATAATCCGTAGAGCTCTATAATGCTGCGACTCAGCTCGGTCACAAGCCTTTTAAATGTCCGTTCCAGATGCGTCCTTCAACACGACTTCAAACGTTTTACTTTCAACTGCCTATGAAAGATGATACCGCCCTCACGGAGCGGAACAGAAAGCTATACATCAACAGGACAGGAAGACATGAAAAAGCTTAAATCGTGACCTTTAAGGAGAAAACAAAATTGAGTTTTTAACTAGCGAAATAATGAACAGTTTTGTAGGCTGTATTCTAAGTCCTAGCCTAGGGTTTGAGGAACCTCCTCTCCAACAATTAACAACAGCCAACTCACAATGTTTTTATCAGCAAATGATCTTCAGGCAGAGGCAACTCAGCTTTTTTAGGGCCAGCTAAGTAAAACCAACGGAGAGATGTTCACAAACAGAAAATGGGCCAGTACTTAACGACTGGAAACATTCTGGTCACAGCTAAATCCTACATGAACACCGCTAACTCATGCACCTCTACTTCAAAAGGAATATACAGCACAAAGTTAACTACAGGATCCAAATGAACACAGAACAGCTCTGCAACTGTCTAAAACCTCGTCTTGCAGCTCTGTGTGAATGGCTGTACTTCGCGTCACAGCCACAACCTTAAGATTAGAGAGCGGGTAAGTGGAAAAACTTTGGAAGCTTAACATCAACTGGCAGAAAATAGAGACAAGACGTTACAAAAACGGGGAAGCCAAGACTGCACGCAATCGTAACATTTGTACTGCTTTTTGCATCTGTACTTCGTAGATCTGTTAAAATCTTGTAACTACTAAACTTTAGGTAGAAAAATAACTGTAGATCTCATCTACATGTACGGGTACTAGTAGCAATTGTTGAGTCAAGATCCAGTGCAACACCTCTCTGCAACAAACTGCAGAGTCCGTATAGACGGAGAGCAAGAGTACCTTATTTTTGGCATTTTATAGTAATGTAAGCACGGAGTACTTATTCAGGGAGGTAAGTCAAAACAGCTACTGCACTTCCAAATGGAACCCAACTTAGTTTATGTTAACTTCAAGCACAGCCCAAGTCCCTGAGATGAGGCAAGCCAGAAGCAAGAGTTATCTAGACCTCAAGGAACTTTTCCTACACTTTCAGGATACAAATCTTAAATATGATCACAGCATTTTCATCCGATAAAAGAATAAGCCGAAGAAAGAAAAATAAATGTAAACCAAGTTTATTTTGCTTTTAAGTAGTGTTCTTTAAGCACTACAGCATGGTAAACAATGTAAATTAGTATAAGTCATCTCAAAAGCCAGAGTTGTTTTTTTTTTATTTTATGAGTTGTTAAAAAGATGCAGCCTATTCTAACAGGATAAATATTTTAACCATTTCACTTCGAGTTAATGAAGGCTCACAAATGAGCAACACTCCTCATTGAGGAAAACAAAAAGCTGTTGTCGACAAAGCGACAGCACACACACAAAAACAAAAGAACTGTGTAAAAATAACTAACTGTACTGTGTTCCCATACTCTTTAGAAGTTGCTTTACAATGGGATGATATGCACATGATCTTGCTGCAAACTTGCCATACAACTTGCAAATACATGTAGCCTAGCCTTACCACTCAGTCCAAAAAGCTGCTAAATTCATCAAAACAAACGCAGCACTATAATCCTCTGCTTAACAATTAATTCAATCTGGTTTACTCATTACCTTTTCTCCTAGACTGCAGGACAGACTAGAAAGAAAATGATCCCGAATTAAAAATCAATACTCTTACAGGAAATTGTATTATTTTGCAATATAGTCTTTTACAAGTTATGCTTTGCCTATTTTCCCCTTAGCCACAAAATGGGCATGAAGTAGTTACTTTCAAAATGCCTTAATTTTCAACTTCATGCAAATCTAAATAAAGATGACCAAACAAAAGCTTAAACAATGGAAGGATATTTCACAGAAAATTTCTTATACAAAAAACACATAAGAAAAAGGGCCACTAGGTGACATTTTAATTTACAAATTGGCATCATTTTGGTCAACAAATATCCAAGTGCTGTTTTCTTCTATCACAACAAAGTAGCTGTACAGAAAGAAAACTGCAAAACTTGTTTTATTTTTTTTTAATCACACATGTCCTCAGGAATTTCATGTGGATTAAGGATGCCAGGTACAGACATCTGAAGTTTATGCTTCTCCTCTTGAGCCTGCCGAAGGGCTGTTTCTCTTTCCTCCAAGAATAAGTCTGATGTGTCTTCACCTGCAAATTCCTGTACAATTCACATAAAAATCATTAGTTTGTTGTCAAATGCTTTAGGCAGAGTAATAAGCTTCCAAAATCCAGAATATGGAGAACATCTTCCCTTCACATCTCCTGCCAAACTATCTGGTTGTTCTGCTTTCTGTTCCTAAGGTCAGAATTAATATAGAGGAATGCAAAATATTTTAAGATTTTCACTGTGTGTGACCGAACAGGATGCTACATTAACCCAGCGTTTAGAGCGTGTCCCCATTCAAGAAGCATCAGTACAATTTTGAAATAACTCACCACTGCAGTACCAAGACTAATTAAACTCTTTCCTACAATCCTCCTCAATTCTAGCATCTTTAATGCTACGCTTTTGCTTTTCAAGTCTGGCAATTTTCAAAACAAGTCCCAGTCCCGAGCAGAACTGAAATATCATCTGGCTAAAAATCAACTTGCTTTATTTCCCATTAGAGTAAGTTTTGCAGCCGTCTTGGACACGTGAATTCTACGTACAGCATAAAGCACAAGTGATGACATCTAAGCCCAATTTATAAAATAAAATTACACTGAAATGGATCATACAATACACTGTTCAAAGTTGTGCAAGCCATTGCACAGAGCTCTCACTGCATTTTCAACACCTGCAAAATAACTTGCACCTCCTAAAGTAACACTGAATGAACGCTTTCTGAGTACTTTCCCACAATATCATCCTGCTGAATAACTGGGTTTTGTTTCTTGATAAAAGCATGCCAAACACACCTTGATTTGGACCAGGAAATCCCTTAGGTGTTCCTTGAAGGCAGGAATATCCTGGTTTAAACTGAAGAGTCCCGTTACGAACAGCTTAACCTGGGCACTAACAGTAAACACACCAGTTAGTATTTTTCAAGACGTAACAATCCACTTAAAAGTATTAAGAGAATCAAAGCACACTTACTCTTGCAGGTGAGGAAATGCAGATTTGAGGAGATTAGCAACATACTCCTGAATAAACATTTGGTTGTTCACTGGATTTCCAGGGTTCAATGGAGTACTTATTTTTCCCTCTTCTACTAAGTTGAACATGTATGCAAGGATCGATGCATGCATCGTCAAACCTGACAGAACAGAGTGACACATATGCAGTTATTATTCAGAACAGGATGGCTAACAGCACTTGGACATACAAAAGGGCTGTTTTTGTCAACGGGTCCATATATACGTGCTCTTACCGGCAGTGTGCGAGGTGTCTGTTACAACCGAGAAAATGTGCTGAAGGATATCACAGAAATACGTCTGATAGAAACTCTGAGCAGCAGTCTCTTCTTGTGCAACATTCTGTAGTAGAGTATAAAGTATCTGAAGTCCTGGAAAACATGCATTAAAAGACTAAGTTACGCATAGAGCAACATTAAAACCTCTGGGCCTATTTTTTTGCCTTTTCCAAAATGACACAAATATCCCAAGGAATTGGGACAGGCACCGAAAAGACTGGGCAGTGACGTTCTCGGGAATCTCCCCATGTAGCCACTAGAGGGCCATGGCTGCACATACATGACCTCCCGGTTTTTTTTGCATTGTTAAGACGGAAGAACCATTGGATGGCACTAGCAAAAGTGAGAGAAACCCTCTACCAAAAGAGGTGTTTGCTAATTTCAAAAGGGAAAATATTTTCGTGTTTAGAATACATGAAAAACAAAATAACCCTACCAGGTGAAATGCAACTGAAAGGTGTCTTTTATCAGTGTTTGCAAGGGATGGGCATAGAAGAGAGACTAAATCCACTGTGGCTTCACAACAATCTTTTATCTAAGCCCAAGATATTAAGAAACAATGTTGTTGGAATAGGACTTTTATATAGCTTCTCCTTGTATCCTTGATAACCCTCATTCTAGAGGGCTTGTTTTAATTACTCAAAGCTTGTTAAACGAGGTTAGACATTGAAGTGCTCAATAAAATTTCATCCTCAACTTAAAACAGCTTGTTGTTAAACTGCTTTTGTCCAAAGGAAGTGTAGCCGAGGTGCTTCCCTTTCCTTATGACATGGGCTCACTCCCAGACTGTGAGGGGTACCAAGTTTGACTAAAAAAAAAACAAAAACAAAAAACAACCAAGAAAACAATCTACCAAAAAAAAACACCAAACCCAAACAACAACCACAAAACCACCTGATAATGCAAACTAAGTCTCCATATTAAACACTTCAGTTTACCTGTATCTGCCACATTTCTCATTGTATGTTTGAAAGCCCAAATAATAGAATCCAGAACAAGTTTGAATTGTGCAGGTGGAATGGCCAGGAACGCTGGGAAGCAATGAGAATTTACAGCCTGGAGTAGCAAGAAGAAGTTTGTTCTATGTTCAGGATATTCTTCAAAGTCCTAGAAGGAGGAAGGGGGGGAGGGAAAAAAAAAAGTAAAAAGTCAAGTTAATGGAATGATGGATCTTTAGGAAAGTGGAATGGGTCAACAGCTGACACAAATCACTCAAGCATTCAGACCTCAGGTTTAAAATAACTTTAAGCAGAGGTTCCATTTCCCAGTTTTCCCCACCAAAGCTTGCCAAGACCGTCTGAATTTCAGAGCTCCACAACACTGGCAGGCTGAGCCACATTCTGTCAGCACACCACTTTAATTGCTACCCAGTCCACAGAGAAACAGGTAGACGGTCTCAGCACTGGTTAAGCACCCGTTGCTACAGCGCTATCATTTTTGGTTACACCTTATTGCAAACTAGCACTAATTCAGCTGGTAGGACTCCAGTATTATGCAAACATATTGCACATTGTCATATACTAACTGCAGTAGGGAGAAAATACTCAAAATGACTGACCATTATTTTATATACACTACCTCCCTTCATTGCAAGAAAAGGATACCTGTCACCTAGAGATGTACCAATGGCCAAGCCTATCGGTCTTACAAAACTCCATGTTTTTTTTGCTCTCAGTTACTAGGGAGATGCCTTACCCAAAATTTAAATATAAATACCTTGTTGATCATGTTTAACGTGCACTCAAAAACAGCATCAAATATCTGAGGTATTTCAGCAGTAATGTGTCCCCCCAGCTTGTTTACGATGATAGCCATAGTACTAAGTACTTCAGGTTCTCGAGCAGCTGGAACATTTCTCTGGTAGTCAATGAGAACTGCATCCAACAAGGGAGGAACAAAGTTTTCAGCTACCTAATTGAAAGAGTAACCCACGGTTATAACAATGCAGTTACTGAACAAAACCTCTAGCACACAGTTTATAGCAAAGTTCATTGTTTGGTTACAGGAGACACTTTTCTGAAGGAAGCTGAAATACATTAAGCTTCCATAAACTCCCCTCCCTCCAGATCCACCCAGCAGGGCTTCCAATGATTCTCTCAAACCTCCTTCAGTCCCTTTAGGATTATTCTCAACTAAAATGAACTGAAGTGTCTCAAATGTAGTTCAAGGCTTGCCTCCATATCATCATACTTTACTTTCTCCTTTGTATTTTACAGACCTCCTAAAGCAATCTCCCCATGACCAACTGATTCAGGTAACAACTGAACAAAAACAGAGTTCTTTCTAATTCTGTCTGTGGAGGTATTTGCATAAAATGAATCTACTTACCATCTGAGGATCATTGGACCTGCTCACCCAGCCAGAAATTAGTTTTAAAGTTTCCCTTTTTACAGTCCTCATACTTCTAATCAAGGGCTGCTTTGTTACCATTTCACCTGAAAAGTTTTAAATCTTCAGTTAATTGGGTAAGGTGTAACAAAAACATTTAACACAGAGAATGCTTGATTTTTATAACCAAACCACAAAGACTTTAAGACTTCTTATGCACATTGTGCAAATAAAAAAAAAACCACCAACCTCCCCATTCCAGCTCCATTGGTCCAAGTCACCACTGAGCATTACAACACTGCTACTGACAGTGCCCCACTTAGAGCTTTCAAGAACAAAGCTTCAGCTTACTTCTCAAGTAAGGGAAATCACACATAGTCACTTAACTACACAGGCTAAGCTTACATCTGATTCAACATTAAGTGATGGGGCAAGAGAACAAGAAAGTTCCTGATTTGAGAGAAATAATCCACATTTATCCTTAAGAAGCCTTATCCTTAGTTTAGTCATCATCAGCAAAACCTGATCTAATTCACTGCACAGAACCATACAACCATTACAGTATGTGCACAGGAAAACCCAAAACGTGTAGCCAGAATAACAAAATAAGAAAAAAAAAAACCAAAACCAATGCCAAAAACGTAGGATGGCTTATGCTGGCATCAGAGCCACCTCTGGCAATATAGAGGCACTTGGGAAAATGCTCTGAGGCAATCAGAATCACAGTAGTTGTTGATCAAGTACCACACATCAGGACTACAGGCCTCACAACTGCTTCCTAAACTTTGCTGTTCCTGACAAGGGCAAATTCTGGCCAGCAGAGCTGCAGAATCAGAAGGTACTGATTTCTGAGCCAGTTTTATTCTGAATTCTGAGAAGCTACTTCAAGGTAAGCCAACCGCTCAGTTACAAGTTTTATTTAACGCTCATCATTTCCAAATACCATTGTCTGCAGCAGCAAGAAAGCTGGTCGTACCAGAGAATTCAGTAACTGACTCATTAAATTTTGTTATGAGTTACTAAGAAGCACATTCTACCCAGATACCCTAGGCTCCAGTTTACCTAGTAAACATCGGTTCACTCACTGATAATCCCTTCTCAGTGACTGCAAATTTTGTTTATCATAACTTTCAAGAACCTTCATTACAGTTACATTTCTGTAATAAAGCTTTTTAGTAGCACAGTATCATACCAAAATCCTGCCAACAACTTCAGAAACAATGAATGAGATTATGTTTTAATACTTGAGTAACCTGAAAGAACACATGCTACAACTTGGTCTCATCAAGATGCCTATTCAGTTTAAGTGAGCATCTATGGTGTTTTGCATCATTCCTAAACCTTCCTGTTTACAAGTGTTTTTTCCTCCCTCTCAAATCAAGAGTTCTTCATTTCAATAAAACATCTGGTTAACAAAAAGCAAACAAACCAAAAAACCCTAAAAATTGCAGTCATTCTCCACTTCCTCAAACAGTAAAACAACGAGTAAAATTAGCCTAATTGGAACGCACTCTGAATGCTCATGACACACACTGCACACACCCATTTTCAGAAAGAGCATAGAATTTCTTACCATTAGCCTGAATAGCTGCAGAAATATTTTCACTTAGGCACTTGTACACATTCAGCATATCTAAATAAATTCTTCCAAGCTGAATCACAAAGGGATGGCCAACTGCTTTACATGCTCTTACATTGGTTTTCAGAATGCTCCCAAGCTGCTTGACTGTCTCAGGATCCTTTAGAATATCGACATTCTGTTAAAAAAAGAGAGTCCATTTTGTAGTGAAAAAGACCACACTTCGGCTTTCAATATAAAAGTCTAAGTTTAATTATTTTACACGTAGCATTAAAAAACGTATCGCTGAAGTTTACAGACTTCATATATACTGCTCTTTATTTCACGGCACTAGCCACTACCTCAGAGTAAAACTTCAGTTGATTTAATTCTGCTTTTCTGCAGAAGTATTTTTCCTGCAGTGGTACAAGCATGACGAGTTGAAGTAACGAACTCAAAGAAAGATTAAGAAGGTGAAAACACACAGAAGTGGTCCAAAGTAAAGGCAGTATCTATTCTTGTTTTAAGAAGGAAGCCAGAGCAAGAAATGTAACAAAATCTTAAGTTTCACAATCTTAATTAGATTAACTTCAAATGGATTGATCTCTTGGGCAGTGCAAGACTCTTGTTCTTCAACATGTGGAGATCAAGTACTTGGAAAAGACTGAAAGAAACTGAAAACATAGGTAAGAAATAAAGATGTGCTTTAAAAGAATGACGGAAGAGACTGGACAAAGAGTGAACAGTAATTTTAGTATTTTAACTTTTCTCTTAGAAAGAAAGCCCACTTCTGAACTAGGAGAAAGGGAGCCTTGGGAAAAACTACTGAAACATTCCGTGCAGTAACAGAAAAATGTCCTTTAAGTCAGACTAAAGCCCAGTATTTCTTTCGATATTTAGGTCCCCTCTCTCAAAACAGCACAGCACTTCTACTGTCATGTCTTTCACTTCAGCCATCTTGAAGTCCACTACAGCTACGCACACTTCACGGGGTTTCCTTTACCCCAACAAAGAAGACATTTAAAATTTATGAGCTTACTTTTGTTGCCTGTTGAATTATGCTGTCCCATACTTGATTAGGTAACAACATGTATTTCTCTATCAGATGCTCCTGCACAGTTTGGTCTGTTTGTGCCCCAATCATGTATCCTACAGCTTCGTAGAACGTATGCACCTGGCGGGAACAACGACAAGTCGTCAAACAGGAAGGTTAATAAGGAGTACGGAAAATTTTATGGTGTTCCAAACAAGCATTCTAACCAAGATCTCAGTAGTGCAACCTGATCATACTATTGATACCCTAATGCCACCACTAACAAATATCTAAATAATGTAACTGAAGCCTTGAAAGCCACTGCCACATTTCAACACGCAGCTAACTTTTGATTAGTGTTTAGGAATTCCCCCCCAAGCCTGAATTAAACATACCTGTTGTGGCTGAAGGTCACAGATGATTGTATTAATGTTGTTCAAGATTTCATCAATAAATGGCATGACCTCTCCCACCTGAACTTGAACAAAGTGTCGGCGGCACTTTTGTGCTATTTTTATGAAGGTATCACAAGCCATATCCTGGACGCCATCGTGGGTTTCTAAATTAAACCAAGTCAGTTACTGGTCTGTATTTTTCCTCCCATACACATTGGTGTATGGGTGCCATTTTTTAATTTAAATAATTAAATCAGCAAATAAAAACCCAAGTAGTTACCATGCATAAATTCAAACAGCTTGTTGACTACTGTCTTCAAAAATTTCCAGTGAGCTCTCAAAAACCGTGGGTATTGACCTACTATATACATAATATTTGATGCAATAATGGCTTTATTGTCTTTTCCTCGCTTTTGTTCACAGAGTCCAAGGAGATCCTACAACACAACATATTTTTTAGTTTGCCCTCCAAGTTCATCCAGTTCAATTAAAAGCACTAAAAGACAAAGTATATAATCCTACAAAGAGCTATATTAAAAAAGTGGTTGACATAATCAAGTTCAAAGTCCAAAAGAGAAAAACGGAAAACAAAAAAAAACAACACAACAAAAAAAAACTTAAATGGATTAAGACTAGGGTGATGCAACTGTTTAAGTTTCAACCAAATCTGGAACACTCTGAATCTCCATTTTAAATATATCTAAAGATTTCTGCAGAGAGGACTTCAACAAGCCTCACACCACTTCACACTGACCAAGCAGTTGATACCAAGATAGATTTCATATCAAGTACAAGAAGTTAAACTAAATGTTCTGTATGACTTGTTAAAGTAAGGTCCATTACTCTGGTAAAAAATGCTTTGTTCCAGCACTCTTTCCATGATTGTATTTACAAAAAGTTCTCCTTGATCAACAAATATCTGGAAAGCAGCAAAATAGCAGGGTGCCAACCACTTGAATATGTGGGTTTTTTTGCCGCTGTATTTCACTAGCAATCCCCTTCCATGTCTTCTGCAATCTCAAAGAAAAACACTTCTTCATGAACTATATTTTATCCCTGAAATATTCAGTATTAAAGTATTACTCACAGCTAAGGAATTTATCAGCCTTAAATTCAGGATATAAGATTTCCCATTAATTTATTCTTGCTTGCCATACAAGGTAGCTTACTAAGAACATACAGCAGTATTTTTGTCAACTTTGTTTCTTGATCATGAACTACAACTATGACTAAGGGTGCAAAATTAGCATGATACCTTAATTACTGTAACAAGGAATCTTTTTTCATCTTCTTCATGCATTGCACCACTGATTGAGCCTATAGCCCAACACAGGGTATTCAAATTTTTCCACGACCATTCCGTTCCATTCACTTGATTGTGAAGTTTTTCAGTCATAATTCGTTCTGTGTCTGCATAATCCAGATGTGTAAGATAAACTGAAAGACACCAACAGTGAAAAGGCACATTTTACAGCAACAAACTGCATCACCACTCTGTAGGCAATTTGTTTTAAGAAAAAGACAATCAATTTGTTAAGGAAAGAAGCATTGTGCTTACCTAACTCATGACAGAATGAGCTAAAAATTTAAATGCAAATTTGTTAAAGGTCTATTTTAAAAAATGGACAGTAAGTTTTATTAAGAATCTGTATTTGTTCTAAGGAACCTCAGCAGAACACCACATACAAATGATGTCAGAAGCATAATTCAATGACTGTTTCATGGACCAGCCAAATCAGTAAAGTTGCCAAGTTCCTTTACTAACACAAAGCATACAAACCTACTGGGATTGACTGCCTCTGGGGGACACTATACAACGTGTAAGAAATCAATCAATTTTCTTCTGCTCTTTATTTTAGTGTCATAAGTCTGTTGGGTTCAATAACCCACCACTAAGGTGGAGATGGGACTCCTCTAAGCAAGTCTAGATGGGACTGCACAC
Source organism: Trogon surrucura (assembly GCA_020746105.1). Classification (NCBI taxonomy): domain Eukaryota; kingdom Metazoa; phylum Chordata; class Aves; order Trogoniformes; family Trogonidae; genus Trogon; species Trogon surrucura. The sequence continues at coordinate 124,030,975 of CM036618.1, read as the reverse complement.
ACCTCAACACTTGCATCAGCTCCTAATAGGATTAGTGTCTCCAATACAAAATTCTAAATCCCAGCAAGTCAAAAGTAATTTAAGGCCAGATTCAAAAATAGATTTACTGTGCCACAGCATACAGTTTCCACCACATTCTTGCAAATTACTATTTTTAAGTGAATCTTGAAGATAATACACCATAAGGAATATTTAATATCAGGAATCACATACTAACTACATCCAGATTTCCATATAAATAATCCTGTATCTGGAAAGCGACACACAGTCATAGTTTGCATAGAATAAATCAAGCAAACAAACACAAAACATGTTCCATATGAAAATATACTAGAACAACTAAACCAACGCTGGCTGTACCTCTACCATAAGTGCAAAGGTAAGAACAAAAAAACAAACAACAAACACTATGCATCACATGCCTTTTCCCTGCCACCCCCTCTACTCCTAGTTCATAAACCTATTACTAAACACTCAGTGTTCACTTAAAGCAGTTGCATTTTATAGAAAAGGATTTCTCACTGAAGGTTTGATGCCCTAAAAAACATGATAATCCTAATCCCCTCTGCACTCTCAAATTGCAGTTCTGAGTCTGATTTTTTTTTTTTCCTCAAAAATCCCCCAAGTATCACTACAATACACAGGTATTATCAATTCACTGCTAAAGCAGTTACAGTTGAACTTGAGACTTCAAAAGATAATAGCATACATACACTAGAAGTAAAATATAACTCGCTCCATTAAATGTTACAGAAATACTGATTCTGGTGTTCTTCAGCATGCTCACAGCTTTCACATGTGGGGTTTTTTTCCTACATATGTAATTTTTGCAGCTTTTGTACCTTCCAAGCAAGGTCGTTTGAAGACCTCAGCACTAATTCTGGCAAAGATTTCTGAAGCTTAAGTTCAGTCTGAAATTTTGTGTTTTGTTTAAGAATACTATAAAATTTCAAAAGTATTTAGAAGACTCATTGAAAGAAGAAATTGGTTTTGCTAATGAGTGCTTGGTCTACACAAGACTGCACGTGAAGTAACAACCAACAACTCTGCTTCAGAAAATATCTTTCCAGTTGAACAGTTTTCTAACCAAACTAAGGTTTCATTGGATTTGAAACATTTTGGTATACAGGACTATCAAAAGACACTGTTCAATGGGAAAAGAGACAAAAATTAAGCAGTTTATTACTTCTTAACCAAGTTAAACGACACTTCATGTGCTCAAAATACAAACTTCATGTCAACACTGCTTCCTCCCTTGCAAGTTTGTATACTGCTGCTCCTTGATAATCATTTTACCCACACACATAAGCTAACAATCTGTAACATAAATGTTGCTGATAGAGCTGCACAGACCTATACCACAAAAACACCAGCTGGTACACTTACCCAATGTTTCTCTCATATTTTTATACAAGTTTATGGAATCTGTATCCTTCATAAATTCTCGTACTACTTCACCTTGATCATTTTCCACAACTAGAACTTCTTCAGGTTTAGCCATACGGCTAACCATAAGCAATCGAACCTGTAGGTTGTCAAGGAAATTGAAAACTTGTCAAACTAGCATGACAATACACACAGCCATTCTGAATACAGCCTGCTGATTTCACTCTCTCTGAGCAAGCCAAGTCATTAGAAAAACTAAACACAGCTTATGAAGTGTACTTTCTAGAGCTTCAAATGCATATGTAATATTGGATCTTTTAAATATCACTTTTTCCATACACACATGTGTTCCTACAGCCATAACACTCCTGTCTTTATCTGCTCTTTAAAGAAAAGTCTTACATCTTAAACAGCGTATTGATACTCCTGTCATATACTGAAGACATCTGATTTTGCAATTGTAGCACACCAAGTAGCTGGAGGTGAATTGATTATCCAACTACTCTAAGTTTTCCTATGCCACTCCTTACATGAAAGAAAATCTCTTGATTCGTAAACAGTATCTAAATCTTTTCAGTATTGTAATTTCATCATTGATTACCTTGGACAACACAGGTAAATAAAGCTGTCTCCTTGGAGGAACGTCAAAGTGTTGACTTGCTGAAAGCAATGGAGAAGCAGATGTTGAAAATGGACTTTCCCTGTAGAGCTCAGCAGCTAAATGGTTCCAATATTCAAGACAAATCTTGAAAATTTCTGTTTCTTCAACTTCTGATACCAATAACATATAATGTAGAGCCTGGAAAAGTGGTTTAAACATCTGATTACTAATCAGTTCTGCAGATAAAATGACAGTGCTTCAACTTCAGTTATCCAAATAGTGATAAAATGCCAAATTAACATAAAAGTTAGGCATAAGAGGCATTAGCATTGCAATGACACTACTTACAACTCAGACTTCTGACCAGTGTAACAACTCAAAACCAAAGTGCCTTGTCACCTACTGTTATTTTCAAAGCACGTACCAATCCATAAATGCAAAGTAGCCTGAAGACATCTTAAAAAAACACCACAGCCAAATAAGCCTGCTTGTAAATTATCAAACTCACAGCCTCTGGCCCTTCTGCAAGGCACTTTCATTTAGAGCCTCAAAAATCCCTCAACAGCTCATTTCTATGACTGCTATTCTCAAGACTACTATACTGCTACTTTGTTCTGGATCCTCATACCCTGAAGAACTGAAGGCAGCCATCAAAGCCGTACTGCTCACTTGCTTTCCACCAAAGCCATCTACCAGAACGTTTTCAGTTTCTTTACTGGTAGGGAAGGGAAGACCTTCTCATTTCTATGGTCAGTGCAATTCTGACAGACTGAGTCCATTTTTCTTGGTTATTTCCCTTGCAGTAACTTACATAGCTTCCTTCACTAGTCTACACAGCTCCAACAAACCCACGGAACAATTTCAGAAGATCCAATACAGTCAAAATTCAGGAGCAAACAGGTTGGAATGACATAGAACTTTAAGTAAATGTGTAACTACCTTTTACTACACTATCACAAGAGTGATATTTGCAACCATTTTAGGCCAGTCCTTGGCCTAACTTTGTGAAACATTTCAGCATCCTGTACAGTCATTCAGAACTGAGTTTTGCAGACATCATTTTTAAAAGAATTTAACATTCTTACACCAGAAAAGAGAGGAGACAAATACCCAAAAACTGCACTCAAAACTTGAACACAATTGCAAAGGACATGCAACAGCATCTGCCATTTACACAGGTCTTCCTAATAAAAGTCTTGACATAAGTAGAAACTTAAGCTGCGCTTCCCTGATTTACAGTTATTTTGGAAGTGTACTACGTGCAAGTTCAGGAATGATTTTGGAACTGTTGATTGTTCTTTTTAAAATAAAGTAGTGATATTCTGTCTTCTAAACAAGCTCCAATTTGCTATGTGCAAACAACTTAATATGTCTACCTCCAGAAGAAAAGTATTGAGAGGGGTAGGTGGAAAACAGAGTAGAATTCGGATGGGCACATTAGATTACAGCTAATCCACCTGCAAGGCATACTTCCCCCTCCCAATGGAACCCAGCCTCCAGGTTTAAACCGCGGTATTGGTTTTCTACCTCTGTCTCAGGGCAGTTCCTCACCCTATTGCCTCCATACCTGCACAGGGTTTGATTCTGGGCCCAAGATGTGGCGCTTCAAGGGGTTATATGGAGCCAGTGTCAGCCCCTTGGAGCTCAGCAGTGGGAAGGAGCTAGCAAAAGAGTCACCACAAAACAGCTCACCAACAGCAAGGTTTTCCTTCGTAACTGGAAAGAACTAATTTTGTGATCTAGCTTCACTACAGTATGAGGTAGTACCTTGAGTGCCTTGTTTAGTCAGCACATAGAATTTAAGCCTTCCCAACCCTTCTCTCTTAGCTCAGTTTTCAGTAATTTCCACAGAGTCCAGTGGTTCTCACAGCAAAGTTACACTTTACTGTCAAAATTGAGAAGAACACAACTGTCTGCAATAAAAGCAGCAAACAAGTAGAGAAGATGACTGTAAATCTTATTCTCAGCAACTGCTCTAAGATAGCTGATAGCAGTGGTCCATAGATACTCCTCCAAGACCAGTAATAATACAACAACGCCTGCATAATCCTTTGATAGAGCTCTGGCATTAAGCTTTACTGGCATACACAGTCTTTATTACACAGACACAGAGTATCATCCTTTGGGATTATTTTTGAAGTCTTCCAGTGAAACTTTGAGAAACGGCAAATTGGGCAAGAAGCTACATCAGGATGGAAGCACTAAACTACAGCATGCGCTGTACCCTAGAAACCAGTTGTCGATGCTGGATAAAAACTGAGATGCTTCACATGGACTAAGTCATAGTAACACCTCTATAGGTGAGTTAAACCAGAAAATATATGTAAAGAACCACATATGAATGTATTTTAGAGCTGCATTAAATGCTTTCAAGGAGGAACACGTAAGGGTCTTCAAAAATACTACTAGTACAGGATGACTGAAAACAGAGTACTTCTGAAGCATACTACAAAACAGAAGTTTTCCAAGTTTTTTTATACTCATGTGACTTACTAATTATGCAAAGGACACCAAGCACAATAATCACAAAATCTTACTTTTATCACATCCTTTACATATGAGAACATGCTTGCTACATTTTTTAAACCAGATAAATTGAAGAACTTACTTCCATTAATGTTTCCCTCAGATTTAATCTTTTTTCTATAAGTTGACCATGCTCCTTGAGGAACGTGCAGAGAAACAAACTGAGATTCTGAATGAAATTCTGTTCATCATCTTTTCCATTTGAGTATGCAAGTCGGATATTGGTATTTAAAGGAAGCATCTAATAAAGAGAACACAGACATAATCAAGAATTTCCTTTTACACACAAAACTACTGCCTACTAAAATATATCTTGCTCTTTAAAGGACAAAACAAAGAAAAAGAACAAGAAAAAGAAAAAAGCTCCTCGCTCTTCATGGCATCCCTTCTTTACCAAGCCTTCTTACAGAAGTTTTACAGCTCCTTCATTTTATGCTTGACTCCAAGACAGACAGTAAGGGGAAAATCCAAAGAGAGACAAAGGTTCTGATGAACTGAACCTTTTTCCTCCCCTTGTAACAGAAACTAAACAAAGTATCTACTCTCTCACTGACATTTCTAACTGGCATCACGCAAAGAAGTTCAAAATGTGTTTGTTATCTGTCTCTAATAACCTAAGTTTCAATACATTGCAGCATCATAATGTTAAAAAGAACATGAAAGACCACATCCTTAATGCTCAGAAATTAGCAAGGAAGACTCCTGACTTGCAGATATCTCCAGCACCTCTTAAGAGGTGCGCTAGCTTAAGTTTTATCATTATATACATTAAAAATCATTATATACAATTAAAACTTATCAACACTGTTATCGAGTAGTGAACTACATTGTTCAATATCACTACTATTAAGCTACAGAACAGGGAGAATATAGTTTAACACTCTTGCTGCTGCATGGTTCTCCAACTTCCTTTTACAAAACTTAGAGACAATCTCAAATATTTGCAATAAATGCAACAGTTCCGCGAAAAACCTGCAGGTTGCAAAACATGCCCAAATACCCAACTTCATATTCAACTGATGCTTTCAGGAAAAGCTTGGGCCAGATGCATTGGCATTTGGAATCAAGAGCATCACCTGCAGTAACTGAGGAAGTAATGTTCAGCTACACAAAATAACTTCAGTGTGTGCAAAAATCTGCCTTTACATTTAACTGCATAAAAATCCCATAGCTCCACTTGAAGCTGAAGGAGGAAAAAAAGGCATTAAAGGAATCACACCTGTTCTAAAGAACCTCCAAAATGGACCAACATTGCAGAGCAACAAGCTGTAAAAACACCACTTCAACTGTACAGCTAAGACACAAATGCCATGAGGAAAACTACAAACTTGTGTATCTGAATCTGAACTGCTTAGAGGGCAATCATCAAATTACATAAATTTAAAGCGTTTTATGCAACAAACATTTATATCAGTTTCAAAAATTACAATGGCAACTTGCAGAAGTTAGGTCAGTTCAGGTCTTACGAGCAATGCAGTACACATTTTGTTGCATCTCTCAACTTTCCCCACCAGACAGCCTAAACCAACTCTTAAATTAATGAAATGAATGCAGCAGAAAAACAGCTGTGACCTGGAGTCCAGAAAACACACTTAGCACCTTCTGATCAAGCCATAAATACCACCGAACAGTATTTGTGTGCTGTCAAGTGCTCCATAATGAACATAAACTTGTAAACTGAACCAGGTTCTACAAAAATTGTTTTGCAGAACAGAAGTGTCAAAAGAGACAAATTTTTATAAAAAAAAATTTACCTGTTTTAACTGCATCATGGTCAGTGTAAAAAGTGTTACAAACTGTTCTTCATACTGGCTTACACTGACACCTGCAATCTCTGTGAGGCACTTCAAAGAGACGTTTCGAAACATGGGAACATTTAAGAACTATTGAAAGAAAAAAAAAAAGAGTATTGCAATAGCGTTGCATATTAAGCTTTTTTGCAACTTGTATTTCAATTTAAGAGCCATCAATTTTAGCTTACGTACCTTGTATATTAGTGTGCTGATTAACTTGGTCTCAAATATATATCCCAGAGGAATCCAGTTGAGAAATCGTAGCAAAGTTTCCAAAGTTGCATGAACTAAGGGAGCATTCTGGGAGTTTTCCTGTGAATGACCATTAGTGTTTACGACATTGTTAAGCAGGTTGTGGGGAATTTTTAAAAATGCCATTTAAGAAGTAAGACTTACCATCACAAATTGACACAGTTGAAATATCTGAGAAAACTCATTGCACATGCTAAAAAAGAAAAAGATACAAACCTAAGCATTTCCACGTTTCATAAACAATCCCATCTATTTTAATCAAACCATCTATGCTCACAGAACATGTTTTGAAGACCTATGCCCATGGTGGCATTCACAAGCCACCTGGCTTTTACCTGTTTTCACAGTACTAATGGATATTTTGAAGTAACCTGTAGCCTGTGCCTGCAAATTCTGCCTTGGAAATACAAGCAATACTGAATGCTCTTGATAAAAGGGTAGGAATCATCAGTCAACAGATGCTACTCGCAATAAGGTAGAAATATCTGTGCATACTAAGAACATTTGTTATCATATAAAAGCACTGCTTTGAAGAAAAAGTAGTCATCCACTCAGACTCAGAAATCAAATTAGACAGCTGTAAGTGTTCACTCAAAACCTCAAAGTGAGAGCAACTACTTAGGAGCAAGCGAAGTCTATCTTTTTTATTAAGACTTAAATACGTATATACTTGCCTGTCTTTCAAATGCTTAGCTTTTACTTGAGTAATCTGGCCACTGGAAAAATCAAACACTTCTTCACTCAACAGTTTAAGGATCACCATATTATTCTGGCAGAGGCTTTCACTAGTTCTGCTTGCACCCACAATATCACTTATAAAAGTCGGCCAGTGCTTTGGCCATTCCTGTTTCAGTATCTGAAAAGCAAAGCATCCATATGTTACGCACTCGTGCGAAGTCAAAGACTTTATAACAACTTCTAAGACTTCAGTAACTCTAGCTTACCTGAACAAGAATCATATTCAGTTTCCCAATATACACTTTCTCTTTCTGGAGAAAAGAAAAGGAGTCAGTTTATGCATAATATTCCCCTCCCTCTTTGTCCCCCGAAAAGGATTCACTTACTTCTACACATGTTGGATCAGATGAGGTCTTGATAATTAGGCCGACAACATACTTTTTAATACCTGGAGAAGAGTTAGGGATTTATTTTCAACTATGCCAGATATCAAAATAAATAAATACTGTGAATGTTATTATAAATATAAATATTATAAATAAATATTTCTGAGTTTAGATTCTTCATGTTTTCAAAAACCAAACCCCCAAGGAACATATATGCATGTCAGTAAGCACTTGTGTGCTATAGAAAAAGAAAACAAATTCTCCTTTTTATCAATTTCACAAGAGGGTATTTCAGATACACAAGATGGCTTTTTACACTTACACTATTTCAATAAACAAAAGAAAAACAGACTAAGGATTAAAGTGCACTTAAGTAATTTGTACCAGATCAATCTATTGGCTTCCTAAAGCCTGCAAGTGCTTTTAGAAAACACTGAACTGGCAGCACAGCACAATGCTCTGTTAGGCTGAAAATGGAAATACAGCACCCAGCACTGTCCAAATCCCGACTGCAGCAAGTACTTACAAATGTTGCCACAGACCTCCCTCCATGAAATCTATTTCTACCCATTATATACTTGCTGATCATACTCAATAACCCTAAAGTCGGTACATATATTTGTACTGCCTTCAGCCAAATGCTTACGATGGCAAGACACAATACAAACAAGAGTTTCCTCCACCTTCTTTGAATAATGCTTTAGTAATAAAAAGTGAACTTCAAGGATAAACAGAGCTTTTTAAGCATGACTCCAGTTTTAATGTCAAGATAGCCAGAACCACATGGAAAGCTTTGATACGTCACCTTCACTGTTCTGAGATGCTCCCATTTATTCGGTTGATCCATTTTAAACACAAGAATTCCTCTGCTCAGCATAGAAACACTGGTGCCCAACCTTAGCAAGGTTTTCCCTGCCTGAACAAAACTCGATTCTCTAAAATAGTGCAATGCACTTGGATTTGGACTATTGTGCTTTGACGGCACACATGGATGCTATAGATTACAAAATTCCTACTAAATTCTGATTTATCACTTTTATGTTCTGTTGGGGCTTTTTTGCTAAAATTAACGATTTGTCAACTGAGGGGACAGAGTATTTAAATCACTTGTTTGGTTGTGCTGCTTGTACAAATACTTTTAAATTACTTTAGTTTTTAGCTTCATCATAAAAGTAAAAATCAAGCAAGCTATACTGCCTAAAGTTTCCTTTTGACACCTAATCCTCAGCTCCCTTCTCACCATTAACATGTCAATTAATGAAGACATGGAAACCACGGCTTTCCAAGTGACTTTTCATTACAACATACCTACCTAAAACCATTCTGTACAACAACATACGACTCCAAGAAAAGGCACACACAGAGGATCTGGAGTCATGAACTAGATGAACATTACTACTTCAACACAGCTTTGACACAATGATCAGTCTGACCACATCAGAGATTAAATACTTCAAACCGGGCAAGCATTTTCTTCTCATAGGGAAGTTTTATAATAGATATGTTTTGCTATTCAAATTTATGAACCCACAATTTGGTTTCAACCATTTCTTCAACAAGACACGAGTCAACTGACTCATGTACACTTAATGTGTACACTGAAGATTTTAGAAAAAGCTGTCACTTCACCAGGAAGAGTGCCATAGATATTCAAAATTTTAAAGTGTTTCTAAGACTTAAGCAGCATTAGACTTTTTTTTCCCCCTGTTTCAGGGTTAAGCAACAGGATTTGTTTGGTAATTGCTTTCTCACGAAATCTGGAAAAAACGGGTCTAGGCTTTGAGCCATTAGGCACATACTAGACAGGAGTTGTTCTATAGATAGTTCCAATTACAAATGAAACTATTCATCATTATCAACCAGGATCAACTCACAATACTCCAGAAGAATGGTCATTTATAAAATAAAGACCACTGTCAGTCACTGGTTAAGAACTACTACCAAGTACTAGCATTAATCTGACATCATAGGTCTCCTAGTATTTTAAAGCTAAAAACCCCAACACTTTGCTGAAGCATTGCAGTAATTCACAAACAATATATGAAAGCCCCTAAAATAGTATGAAAATAGGTTTGCAGTGCCAGAAACTAAACTATTGTACCTGTCTGTCAAGCCACTAAGGGAAACCTACCGTTGCAACTCTGAAATTCAAAAAGGAACTAGAAATATTGTTCTCAGACTTCTGACTCAAAAAACTACGTATTTTCCATCTTGCTGCATCAAAATAGTATTATGCTGTTTAGTTACAACTTGAATGCTATGCTGCCATCAATCAACAGATTTAGATCAACAGATGACGACACTTGCTCTGCTCCAAAGCTTCTCCATTAGGTGGAACACACACACAAAAAAAAATGGTGACCATAGCTCAAGAGACAACCTAAAAAGTTTGCTAGTTCTCACTTGTCAGGCTACAGGCTTCTAAGGTCTTCCATCTAGTGAACAAAGTCATACTGTTAATCCCTTAAAAGCAGCAGCTATCCAATCTCTAATGCTTTTTTTGGCTTCAATGGCATTTTGCACTTTTTTTTTTAAAGAAGTGTTGTCATTTCTGCTCCACATTTAATAGCTTGTTTATTTCTCATTCCATAGGAGAACTCTCAGCAAATACATCTCAACTTTATACTCTTGACAAAAATCAACACATAGGCTAGTAACATTTTTTTAGAACTCATCCAAGAAACTGTTGAGGAGTACTAGTCCATTGGATTTGAGAGGCTGTGTTTTAAGACCTTAAAGGCAAGTGTTATTTTAAAGATGCAGGCACAGGACATGCACAAGCTACACAAACACTGCCTACGTCTCCTTCAATCACAGAAGCAGCTGAACAAGTCCTGAAGAGGGCAACACCACTGTCAAGTCCAGATCCTTCACTGAGCCAAACAGCAAGAGACAGACATGCCTGGAAAACAAACCTTTCAATAAATGAACACACCAATCCACACCACAATACCCAGGACACACTTAATATTCTTCAAGGACCATCTGACATAAAAACAGGAAACTGTGACCAAAAGATCCTGTTTTCCATTCCAAAACTCTCATTGAGATAGCACTGGCAGTCTTAGCACCTGCTCACAAACTTGATCAGAGGTTGAATCAGTAGGGAAAAAAGTTCAATAGTTTCAAATCCGTTTTGAAACTCTCTTCTGCCAGCTTAGCTCCCTGAAGCAACTCACTAAAACGGCAGAGAAGCACCAGTTCTGGGACAAAGACATCAAAAAGTATACAAGCAAGGAACATCTTTATCCACAACAATTAAGTAAGGTCTATTTAGCTGCAACATCAAAATATCTTCTGATCATCAGCAAGGCTGGACATCACTGTCAGAAGGCCTGGACTAGTGGCACTGTTAGCATTTTCTAATGAGCCAAGTACAAGATGTACTTTTATACTAAGTACAAAAAAAGAAGGACAGAGCAAAGACATTAGGTCAAGGCCTTTTAGAAAGTTTCTGGATGAAGACTAGATTTTGTAAGCCCTAAAGTGAAAACTGCTCCTCTGCAGAGAGGTAAACAAAGAGTAAAACTAAAACACTTTCTGGAGGGAAAGTATTTTCACAGGTGACCCAAGTTATGCAATGATCAGAGCTGGACTGAGACAGTAAGGAGAATCACATTATCCAACATTCGTAAATCCTGCAGTCAGAACTTGAGATGTGTTTTTTAGAAGCAATTACATCTCATCTAGGTTGTGTAACCTGAGCTCAGAGGAATTCCTATGGTGAGGAAATACAACACATTACCACAAACTCACACTGTCAGGGAGTACCCACCTGTAGACAAAACCACTTCTTGTACTTAAGACTTGTATACAAGCACATGCTTTTAAGGCAGTTACAGAGCACATTTAATGAGTGCTGAAAACTCTTCTAGCTGGTGCTAGATGTGAACTTACACTAGTTTACTAAAATTAACAAATTCTCTGCTTCTATTAAAGAATAATGACTACAAATGAAGCGGGGCGACAACTGCAGCAAGTAAACATTATTTTGCAACCCAAATTAGAATTCCAAGTCCTAAAGGTGAGTTGCCCCCTCCAGGGATGTCTGTATGCAAACGCACACTCAACTGTTTTGCAGTCCCAAAATGTGGTCAAAATACCATCTTCTTTTTTAGTCTTCAGAAACAATGCTTTCCCATATTGTCCCACAAATTATCTTTCCCCATTAGTGGTGAACCTAATCAATTCATTATCTATTTGCTTTTCAACAGGAAGAAATATAACGAAAATCCTTAAAATGGGCATAGTTTGCCTTCCCACACAGAAATGCCACACAGCTCATTCCCCTTTCATTACACAGAATCAAAAAAACATCCCTTCGTGAAGCAGGTCAGAAATTTCCATTAAAATATCTAATCAATGGACAGAAAAATTTCTTCTACAGTAGCTTCCACCAGACCAAAAGCTTCATATTTAACTCCAGGACCTTCCTGTGAGTCACTAAACTCCATCTCTCTATGAACACTTCAGTTTTGGGGTTTTGTTCCTCCCATTTCAAGATGAGAAAAGTTGTACAAGCAATTCAGGTTTCATAATGAAGAAGTGCTTATCCGTTCCGTTCCAACTCAAAACACTCCAGACAAGCTTGCTCTGTTCACAGGAAGGGAATTTCATTTCACACTGCAGAATTAATGCAATGTATCACTGAACTGGAAGACCAAGAGGCCTTTATTTCTAGGCAGGTTTTCACACTGTAAGAAAATCCTATCAGCACCACAGAATATAATCAAATGACATCATCAAACAATCTACTCTACAGAATATCAGAGTTTAAAGCAATTTAGTATCACCTCAAACCGAGAACTTTTACTTAAGAACGACAGTACAATACTCCAGGAAATAAGCCAAATTCACCACTGTATGGGTTGTTCTGGAATATGTCACCTGCTTTTCACTGAAGTTCTGACTCCAAAACCAAACAAAAAAAAAAATCAAGAACAAGAAAAAACGGAGTAATCACCTAAGTATTCTAGAAATGTAAATTGATTGTTTTGCCCAATACTTGGTTTAAAACTACGGGAAGATGCAGATGAACTCTCCAAAAGTGCTTACAATCTTCAACATCAATGACACCTGAGGAAAACTTTTACAAGTTAAAAGGTATCAGGGCCAGAAGAGCTCAAGACTAAAAGTTATTTTAAAATAGAAGCAAACTTAGGAACGGTGTTTCAAGTCCAAAGAACACATCTAGAGAAAACATATTTTCCTACTTGCATCTGGAATTCCAGGCTGGAAGCTAAAACCTCCCAGCATTCAGACAGAAGCAATAGCAAAACCCTGGCTAAACTCAAGACTCAACAAGTCATTCCAATGTACAACGTAAGGTATAGCTGGAGAAAAAATATTGCATTTTTTAAAAAAAATGCAAAACCATGACATTGTTCTATTTCTCGAAGAATTTTCAGGAAGGTGTTTCAAAAATTTATTTCACTGATAGCTCAGTTCAGGTCTGCTCTTCAACTCCAAAGCACAAAGGGAAAACAGTTATTTTCTAGTAAATGTACTTAATTTTATCTTAACCAAAAGTATGATTTGTCTTCTGTATTTGCTACACAAAGCAAACCAGACATGTTAAGTTTTACAAAGATATAACGTAAAATTAGCTGATTTATATATAACCTATATGAATTGCTTTGTCACTAAGTGTTATTTTTTTACACTGCGTTTCAGTTTCCTGCACCCCTATTTTACTAGTTACTCTTCCAGCACAAAAATCCGGTCAACTCAAGGCATCACTGGAGTTGGAATCAAGGAAACCTCAATTTAATTAGCCTTCTTATCTCCTAAGTAATCAAACCATCTTCTGAATGAACTCTGGAGCAGTTCTTTTGTACCAGCCAGTACCATCAGTCAAAAAATTAAAAAAAAAAAACAACCACCAGAGCAGATGCAACTGGATTAAAGATAAAACACTGAATTGTCTTTCCTGCACCGTTAAGGCCAAGACAGATCAAATCCTATGGTACACAAAACATATTTAGTTCCTCTTCTACTGATACACAGGAGAAATCAGACAAGTAAAAGTCAACAAATTCAATTCCTCTAAAATGTGATGATAAAATTCAGTTTCACAATTTTGTTTGGGCTCTGTGAAAGGGAAAATATTTTAAAATGTTGAACTAAAGACACACATTTATTAGGATGAATGATTTTTTCCCCCCTCAATATTCAGAAAGAGTCAGGAAAAACAAGAATACTTAAGTCTGATTGCACAACTGCAGGCAGTAACCTTATTCTGCATTATAATGTATCGAGCTATAGTTATTGCATCTTCTCAGATAGGAATCAGTCAAACAGTACTACCAGGCCTACAAACAGTGAAGTGAGAAAAACCTACAACATAAATATATCTGTTCCACCATTCATCTAAGCCAGGTATCCAGTGTTATCTCGGCATCTCAAGAACAGATGAGATAACACGGCCTCAACGCACAGCCAGCAACCTCACTCTACCACCGTTTCTCATGCGTTAGGACCGTCGTTTTTTAAGATGCCGAATTATATTCTGTATTTTGCTCCTGTTCAATTCCAAACTATCAAATAAGCCTACCTCTGTGACATTTCCTGTTCTACTACACCTCCCTTCACCAATGCACAGTCTGAGTAAGCCGAGTAACTGCTTAAAACTACTGACTCACTTTCTTCGTGCTCTGCTCACACAGCCAAAAACTTCAGGAGAACAACTTCCAAATGCTGCAACTAAGTGCTCATAGTCAGGAATGTAACAAGATACAATTAAACTGAGATTACTCAAAAGCACACAGGAGACTTTACTTCAGGGTGCTCCCTTAGTTTCTCAAAAGGACATATCTGTGCCTGAGCCTTACTTGAAGCTGTTCCTTAGAAACCTGCAAGTTTGTTTCCAACAACAGAATGAATGTGAAACCTTACTTCAAATTCCAAAGAGTTAAATTTTGTCAACCTATGTTGGAAGAGATGGGGGACAGGTGAGAACAATAGAATCACAAAAATGTGGAAGTCTCCCCTATACATTTGTCTTCACCAACATTTATAATTACATTTTCATCAATATAGTTTCAGAACATAAGCCCTAGCAGCAAAAATTTAAGGCACGTCTTACCATTGTCAGTAAAAGCCCAAAGCAGAACACATAAACCTGGAATAACTTCTGAGTTTTAAACGCCAAGTATAGAATGGTGATAACATTCAATGTCAAGAACTTAAAGTAGCTGTACTTGATGTTTTGAAGTCCAAGTTACCATGACCTGAGAGAAAGCTATGTGAGTAAGCACAGTCCTGTCCCTTTTACTGTAGCTAATGTCTAAAATTCAACACACATTGCAAGCTGTAAGGGAGGGAGGGGAAAAAAAAAAAAGCAACAACAAAACACAGTGTTTAAGACTTCCAGTTTTCTTGCAATGACAGAAGGCTGGGGTTTCCCTACACTGCACCTCCAATTACAGCAATCTAGCTACACATACACTTCCAAAAATTAAAGCAGACTTTATAGGACTTCACTGCCTAAAAGAATGAATGACCTTAATAGACAAGACTATGCATTTACTTAGCATTTCTATTTTAAAATAATTATGACTGCTTACAATTTTGAAGTTACATACATTTACACATGCTATCAGATGGACAACAGTCTACCAGTAAAAATGACAGTGGTGCGGCTGCATGCACAGCCCAGACAGACTGAAGAAAGTCTCCTGTGCCAAGTACAGAGGATCAAAACCTCTCCCTCGGAGGCAGGAGTTAACCTCAGAAGCTGCCTAAGGTTAGACCTCTTCAGGTAAATCTGACCTCTAAGTCAGAACACTTAAGTGATGTTTCAAAACTACCGGTCAGACCTTTTACCTTCCCACGATATTTATAGAATTTCAGGTGCTCATCACCCCACTGAGACCTTTACCACAAAAGGGAAAGACATAGATTCATCATCCAGAAAATCACAGATGGTCTTACAACATGACGAGAAGTTACTAGCCTAATTGTATTTGAAGCTGAAAATTACTTATGTGAGGACTGACAGTCTAAATCTCAGTTAATACACAAATTTAAGAAAAGACAAAAATCCCTCCCTACCTTCACACTGGTTCCTTGGAAGAATCTTCCATCTTGTTTTTATCACATTTTCCAAGATTTGCAGTCCATAATACTGAAATTGGAGAAGAAGAAAATGTGAGTACATTACTGTAGGACTAATTAGCTTTCAGGATTCTCATTCAATCAGTCATTCACACTTAACATCTAAGACTTCAAGATTATTAAACTAACAATTTTATTAAATACATGTCTATTCACCCATTTAATGAGGTTTCATGCATTTATTTTTTTCTTGTTTTACTTTCTGCTACACTAAGTCCTGCTGTTTGATCATGCTCACACCAGGAGGGGGAAAAAAAAATAATGAAAAGCCCTCTGGCAGACAATTTTGACTATCTGGAAAAGAGAAAGTAGCAGCCAGATATGAGTTTGCATCATAAATGACTGCTGACATGTTCAAGGATTAACACAACCAGGCTCCTAAAATATTTAGCAGCTTGGATGGTCTCGAGCTTCCTATCGTTCCTTTAAGAGCTGAAAGAAAAAGATATAACTTGTCTTAGCATCACAAGTCCTGACACTGGCACTTTCTAAAGAATTTCCCGAACTTCACTGGTGTGTTACTTTAGGAACAGCAAGACAACCCACAGGTTTATTTAATTTCAATACCCACCCCAATATGGCAGCTATTTCTACTATTTAAAGATGAACTTTTGTGCTCAGTCAAAGAATAATAAAAATGTGAATAAGCTCTTGGAAATCCTTTTACCTTTCAGGAACTCCTTCCTATGTTCTTACCCGAAACGGTTACGTTTGCAAAGTAATCGGTAAGGTCAGTCCCTCTGCCCATTTGTCCCTACTGCCAACTCACAGTAACAGGGAAAGAAGTTTGTGATATGATCGAAGAACTTTAATATGTAAAACCCCATTAGCATGAATAGACAGGAGAGAAAAGGGGACAAGGAGTTTTGCATTTACTTTATCTGCAGTGGATGAGGAAGAAAAAAGAAAAAAAAATAAAGAAAAAAAATCGCATCAATGCCTGAAAGGTAAACTCAAGTTTTCACAGTTAAAAGTTTGGCTGAGAATAAGAGTTCCTCTTTAAAATGGTTAGTTGTTATACAAAGTAGGATCATTAGCATTTCAACCAAAGGGATCATAGAAACTTCAGTTTAATTAAAAAACACAATGTAGACTGTCCCAAACTACATTGTATGCAAATGCCATTTTTGCTGCTCTCATCTTAACATAACCTACATCCCTCTGCTTCTTTATCTGACACAAGTTCCCACGAGCTTCGCATGTACATACTGCATTTGCATGATTTTCTGTCACCCTGAAAATCTTGGGGACCCAGAAAAACTATGCCAACACAAAGTTGGCAGGGTATTTTCTTCTTCATGGTCAGCAGCAGAAGTCTATCAACTAGATTTTTATCTGTAAATTTCTTAAGTAATTAGCATAAAAGCTAAATGAAATCAAGCAAACATTCACATAGGAAGATATATGAAAACATTCTGAAGCAAAAAGCTTCACAGGAAGCGATTTTAAGCACTGCTATGAATTTATAGACATCATCTGCTACTAATCCAAGCTCAGAATACAAAACATACTCACAAAAGCTTCTAGTAATGTTGCAAGTAGGAACACTGATAGCAGATAGTGCTAACTTTCCTGAAGCAGATCTAAACTCCAGCTGTATTTCTAGATTCTACAGACATATTAATAGCTCTTTCATGTAACAGCTAACCAAAAACATGAGTTTTGCTTCCAAACGTTTTTTCCCAAGTCAACTCGTTTAACTTTTAAGACTAGAAGGGTAAGTCTAGTTTCACCTTACAAAAGCACCAGATGATCAAAACTTAAATGAAAATCCAGACAGCTCATCTTCACAGTGTTTTACCCCCACTTAGTGTTTCCTCCCAGTCAAAGAAAAGGACAGAAACCTCTAGTCCATCTGCCACACCTATCATTCCTCATTATCTGCTCAAATATCTAGTTCAGATTCATATGCCTAAACTGTGAAGAGGTTCATGTGTTACATTTCTATCCGTTGTTTTGTACTTAGGCGACTTCAGTTCTGCCCTCTGCTAGTGTCTTGCTCATCTCTTTCTCCTTACTAGTAACACTCATGTTTCCTAACAAGCAAACATGAAATCAAACAGCAGCAGTAATAAAATCACTGCATTCTATCTTCACCTACACATCCTTCTTGCCATGCCATGTTTGAGGGCACCGTCAGCCTGCCTAAACATTCTGCAAGAAGGTTTCTGGGTTTTTTTCATCTTTAGTTAACTACTGCAATAGCACATGTGAACATATTTAAACTACACATAAAATAGAACCCTTTCAAAATTCATATGCTCTTGGTTTGCTTATTTCTAATCGTCTAACAGCAATTCACTGCCCAATTATGTGAAGATGAGGGACAGGTAACAGCAAAAAATGGAGGGAAAAAGGAGTAAAAAAGGCAGCTTGAAATGATCCCTGTGGTAGAAATTTCTATGGTACCCTTATTATTATTTATTTTATGCACCAAATCCCTTTCCCTCCCACCTCCCAAGAAACAAAAAACAATTGATGAACAGAATTCAGTTAAAGGGAATCAAAAGGGTAGACCTTGTGGAGGCCTGCCGTCAAAGCCTAGCTGTGTCAGTTGCACAGGAAGACACCCCTTTTCTTCCTATTACAAGCAATCAACATAATGGAACATTATGATTAATATCAGGTAGTGTTAACAGCTTAATTAAAGAAAAAATATGATTGCATAAAAGCCAAATGTCATAGTGCATAAATTTAGCACCAAATCATTTGCAATTTATGTAAATTGAAGAATTCTTTACCTGTTGCTTTCTTTCTGTTCCTCTAATCATCTCATTTTTCACAAGACAAATTTGAGTTTTTAAAAATACTGTTGATAAATCAACTTAAACATTAGTAATGTCTGTCAGTATAAAAAGCAAAGTTTACCAGGCAAGCAAACAGGCAAACACTGTTACTTAAAAGGTTAGCACTTTGAGGAAGTTCTTTAAACGGTTTTCCCTAAACTTGAGACCAATGAAAAAAAGAAAATGGAACCATTTCATGAATACCGCCTGATTTCAGAAACCATCCAAACATGATTCTTTTCTGTTTGAACACAGTGCGTATCAAGCAGAAAGACACACGTGCCAATGAAGTTTGATGATTATTATCTCAAATAAGACACTGAAAACATTTTGATCAACTTTTCAGTTACAACTTCAGAATTCTTGGGAAAAGCATTTAAAATTGCAGAAAAAAACCTGAATGCTTCCTCTTTTAGCATCTACCACGATGGATGGATTTAAATCAGCAGCACAAAGCAAGCGTGTTCTACACATTAGTAAAGACTAATCTCATACTACAACGAGTTTGGGGTGTTTATCATTCATTGCTCAAAATCTTGGCCTAATAAGGCTTGTGTTTTGTCTTCGATATACCTAGGGACAAATTCTCTCCTCAGTTACATGCACATGGCTCCCAGTATGATCAAAATCAGCCAAGCACTTATCCAAGGATAGAACGTGGCTCTAGGACACTTTTCATTACCCAGATGTATACAGGCATACACCAGTTTTTTGGAACTGGCATTATGCCTGTATGTGCCTTGAAAAAAAACCAAACCCCAGTATCTCCAATTTAGCTCCTCGGTTTTTCTTTTTTTTTTTTAATACATAAAAAAGAACAAAGAAACTTGTCGACGTAAAAGGAGATTTAAATATTTTGTCTATTTACAGTTATTGTCTAAGGCCAACTTGTGGAACAAGGCAATAAAAAAGTGTGATTTGAATCAAGAAAATCTATGGCTAAAAATGAGATACCTTCCTCAAAGTTTAAGAATGGAAGAAAGAAGAAAAACAAATAAATAAAAGTTCATTTGCTTACTTTGGTATTCATATTCTGAGAGAACTCCAAAATAGTATCAACTCTTGTCCACGCATCAGGATGTTCTTTTAAGTGAGTCAAGACCTCTTGCGCCATTCTTTGCTAAATTCAAGTTTGATAAAAAAAAGTATTAGATTTTAGAAAGTACAGTCAGTGAAGACATTAATATGTAACATATCTTTAAATCAGTTATTCAAGAGTTAAACCAGAACTCAATCAAGAGGAACAAGCCCCTTAAGCCTCCTCCTGTGTGCCAGTTAAAGTTTACTACCAACCAAACTCCAAAAAACACACTGATGCAAGGCATTTACTTCCACTCTTCCATACTGAATGATTCATCTGGATCAGCAGTGAGCATGTGAGAACAGCATGCATTACAGGGAAAACCTATCAGGAAATTGTTTTCTCCCCTTCAAGAATGTCATCTAGATAAACTGTTGAAGGACACTCAAGCTTTCTCGTTCTACTAAAAAGCCAGCTTTAAGGAGCACTGTACCATCTGCAAAGTTGTTGATATAGGAACTATTGATTTAATTTTGAAGAACCACGGAGCAGAGCATTAGAGGTCTCCAATCCCTACTTCTGAGGAATCCCTTGATGTATCCAACAGCTTAAAAAACAGTAATAAAAAGTGATGGGGAGGAGCAAAGAAGTTGGTCATGGTAATGGTTTGCTCCTCCTTGGGACTGACATTATCAATTATTGTACTAGCTACCACAGTTTCAGTAATTTGCAAAACCTCAACTGAAGCCATTACACACAGAAATAGCTGAATGCACTTTAGCTATCCTTTCCAAAAGCCTAGACGTCCATGAGCATTAAGGGAGCCAAATAACATTACGTATTTCCAAAAAATGCACCGTACTGACAAATCTTGCTGCAAATTACATCAGCTACAAGCATCAGACTCTGTTACCAAGATGAACCTTTTACATCACAATTAACAGAAGTTAGTTCACTCATTCACTCCACTGTAGAGCCAATTCAATGGAATTACAAAGAAGTTAAAGCTTTACTTTAGGATCAACTTCCAAGCGATAGAACTTGGTACAATTATGCAGATTTGTAGTCTCCTACAAGAAATACTTGAGCTAAACATCAACTGGTGGGAGAAAAATATGTATTTTCAGTAAGACAGAAACCCCATCAAGACTCAAAATATATATGCATGTAATGCAAAAATCAGACAAACTGCGTACAGGATTTACCAAATGAAAACTGCAATAGCGAAGAGCAAGGATGTCTAAAATACTTGTACAATAAATTGAGCATAATGGAGTAACTCCCATCTGATACTGACTTTGACTAGCAAGTAAGTCCCTGTAGATTTGATATATCCTTCCCCCAAGCACTGGAAATTCTGCTCTCATGCCCACTAACCCATTTTCTGGGCACAAATTCCTGTAGTTTCATAAAAACAGTATAAAATTAACAGTAACGTTTAATCAAGATTGAAGCCTCACTGAGCTGTCGCTACCAAAAAGAAAACCAGCTAGCAAATAATCCTTCTGGCTAGGTGAAGGTCTGACAGACCAATGAATTACAAGTCTGGGGTGAGTCCAGGTCAACATCTACTGAACTATTTGAAGTCTCCTTAATGCATGTGTTATATTGGGGTGGAGTTGGGGGCTTGCTTTCTTTTCACAGAAGTATATCAAAGTAATTTAAGAACAGAAATAATGCTAGGACAGAAAAGAGTTTCTCTCTTGCCTAATATAGATAAGAGCAGATAAGAGTTTTGCAAGCAGAGATAAGAACTGAACAGAGGGAAGAGACAAGTGAATCTGAAAGCAAGTTCAGCACAGGCCATTCAGGTCGCATTTCCAAACTTTTTTTACCCTAACATCACCCTAATCTATTTCAGGCAAACCATTGTTAATCTCTCAATTTTAGTACTTAGCTTCCTCAACTCCTATTATTCCCATCACCCTCTTTTAAGGTATGATTTGAGCTGTCAGGCTCCACAGAGAAGCATTTTTTCCCTGCAGGAACTTTAGAACTCCTTTGAACAAGTAAGAGCTCACAGACTCACTGAAATACATCTCTTACTTTGAAAACACAAATAAAAATTTGGTTTGCTGTTTTACTAAGTGTCATATATTAGTACATGCATTTAAAGTAAGTTTATATCGTAATTCACTTTTGCAAGTTAAGCACCACCTCTTGAACTTTTGCTTCTTAACGCCTTTATTTTCTAAATACCAGACTATACCCAGCAGTTTTAAGTGAAGCAACTTCTCACAACAGAACAATAGCAATTTGATCACAGTATTTAGTGTTAATCCTCTATTCTTCTTGCAGACCTCCCCAACTTTTTTAACTCTATTCAAACCAAACAATACTTTAAACATCACCTATTTTGTAAAGCAGTACAGTAAACAAACATCACTTGCAAAACAAGCACTCACAAGTCCACACTTAAGGAAAAAGCTACAAACAGTTCTCTGCCATGTGATCATCTAAAAAAAATACAGCTGGCAACTATTGGAATTTAGGAAACTCAAAAATACTTAAAAAAACAGTAAGGTATTTCAGAACCTGCAGGAATTGACATTACAAAGCTTTACAGAAGCATTTCTTTTAGAGCAAGAAACACAAAACAAGTATAACTGTATTCTTCTTTATTCTAACAGTTGGAAGGAATAGAAAAGCATCAGCTACTTTGTCTCATTCTAATTCACTTATTGTTGTGCAACAATATCTTAGTAAGAAATGCCTGACACTGAAACTCTTAATTTGTCAAGCATGAACAATTAAAATTTGCCCAAAGAGGAACTGTGCCAACACCCTTGTAGTAATACTTGCTTTCAACATCGAAATCTTATTTTCCAAAGTAGTTCAAGAAATAGATAAAAGCATACAAGAATCACTTTCAAGACAATATATGTACACATTCCCCCAATTCCAAGTCAGACTTCACAATCCACACTGAGTCCAAACAAAAGAGTACAAGAAGAACCTCTGCAGACGGTAACAAGGGAAAAAAGAACTAGACACAAGAAAGGACAAATTCTTAAATGCATGACATGCTTCTTTATAAATACAAATTATTGAGTAATAACATCTTCGAGATTTTTCTCTTAAATACAATCCTTTGGTGAAGCCAACATTAAATCTCTGGCTTCAGAATGCTGTCCACGATAATAAATAGCAGGTAACTCAGATCTTCCTGAAGAGTTCAGTCAGAGAAGGAGAGCTGCAAGCGGAAGCGCCCTCACCAAACTGTACCTGCTGGTACCTTCCAACAGCAGAAGGCGTGCTAGAAATGAACACACACTAAACTAACATTTTTCGAACTGACATTTCAATGTTCATTACACGGTGTCTGCCTTCAAGCCAGGGCATGGGGATTATCAGCGATATTCCAGTCACCAGCAGAGTAAATTGACTAACATTACTGATTTTTATTCAAGTGAATTAATTTTGCTCACCCAATTTAAGATATAAGGTTAAACATGGTCATTAAACATAGGTTCTAAATCTGCATTACCTGTGCGCCTTCTCCATGGTACAAGCAGTTCACCACGTTATCCAAGAGATTGATATCCAGTTTCTGGTTAAAATCCAGCAGCTGACGAGCTGCATGGTCTGCTAACATTGTCATAATTGCTGGCATAGATTACTGCAAAATAAATAAGACATTTTTGACCAATCAATAAGGAATTATTATTAGATGCAGTTAGTGGTAAAGCAAGTGCTTCAACTTAAGCATCTCATTTGAATGGTATGAGCTGTGTTAGCAGTACTAGATAGCACTCAATACAACACTCCTTCAACTGTTGTGCAAGTAGCAGGAGAAACTTTCTGAAGAATTCATACATCACTACCCCAACTAAATTCTCAGGGTCT
The DNA here is from genome assembly GCA_020746105.1 of Trogon surrucura. Classification (NCBI taxonomy): domain Eukaryota; kingdom Metazoa; phylum Chordata; class Aves; order Trogoniformes; family Trogonidae; genus Trogon; species Trogon surrucura. Next base: position 124,007,585 of record CM036618.1, on the reverse strand, counting down.
TCAGCAGGTATAATACATAGCAACAGTCTGACTAGTCAACAAGCTGCAATATCAACAAGCTAAAACTTGCTTCAAAGCAGGTATCAACTCCTACCAGTACCTGAACATGTGTAAACCAGTAAGTTTACTAGTAGACATACCTAGTATCATGACAACCAAAACCCGTACTAGCAATTTCAGTCCAATTTTGAACTTCCAAGACCAACATGTACATTTAGAAAACCAGTTCCAAAAGCTTTTAAACAATTAGTTACGTAAGTGAAATATGATCTACATACACAGTAAGAAATTAGCCAGAGGGCATTCTTCAAATACTTGGGGGGGGGAGGGAAAAATCTTACAACTACATACAAGTAAGAAATTACCATTGAAAATAAGAAAGTTGACTGAAGGCACTTTCAGAGAATGAAGTGACGTGACTTCAGTTAGCAGGTTATTTCATGTAGATCACTTCAAACTGACACAGAATTCTACCAGAGGTTTCAGGTCCCATAAAACACTAACACATGCACTAACTCTTTGTCCTGGATATAGGAGTCTCAGTATTACCTAAAGTAAAAGTCAGGTGGGGGGTGTATGATTGTGGGTGTGCAGGCAAGATGCTTATCAGCTGGAGAATTGTACAAGATAAAGGCAATTGCAAAAAGCAAGAAAATAAGCCAGGAATCACAGGATTGTGGATTGTAAATTATAAACTAACCTTTCCATCAGACATGCACACACCCTCCCCGCCCTGTGTTGGAAGCACCTGACCAAATTTATTGCTGCCTTCTCAGTCCCTGGCAACTGTGACACATATTCCTTCCCTCTACAGCAACTCTCCTGTCATTCACCCTCCTTTTCAAAATCTTCCATAAAGCTACAAATTTCATATAGAACAGTTTACTTGAGGAAACAGCCAGAAATCTGGACAACTGTAAGACTATTCAAAAATATACACTAGAACTACCTGTATACTCCGAAAAATATAATCAAAAATTCTTCCAGAAACATCCCCACACTCCCAGCCAACCTGTTCTTTTAGGGTAAGCCAGATGTCAGACCTGCTCTAAGTAAGCTCATGTATAAGTAAGAATTTGTTCTATGTTCTACATATTTAAATTACACTTAAAAATAAAGAGCAAGACAAACCTGTGCCTCAACCCAAGTAATTACTAATTAAAGTCCTACAGTAACATATAGAAAAGGAAAATCTTTTGTTTAGAAACGTGTATTTGCAAGTGGCAAACAATTTTGTTTACTTCCATACAGAAAGAAATTAACTTCAAAATGCAAACATCTTAATTGTATTTTGAAGTTTAAAAACCCCTCTTTTACTTTGTATTACTACACTAATGCAATCATTTTAAGGGCTCCATCTCACCACTCTGTCGGCCTTTTCACATCTACCTTGAAAAGCAGAAGGAAACAAACACCAAGCAGAAACCAAAATAAATTAAAATTAACTCTCCACATCTGTCCCTTTCACCCCGCAACTCCTAAAGTTTTCAAAATTGCAAGGTGAAGTATGGAAGCAAGATAAAAAAAGAAAGCAGGGAAGGTTGATTTAATTCTTTTAATTTAGAAGGAAGTTTGGAAGTTTCATGTCACAGAAGGTCTGTAAAGCAGCACTAGAAGAAAGCAGCACCAATTAATGAATACGCTCTTCAGCTTAGAGCAGTTAATACTCCCATCAAACAAGCATGCTTTCAGGCACGCCCCTTTTTGTTCACATCTGGCCTTCATGGCTGAACCCGTGAGCCAGGAGAAGGTTTTTCAAACTACAACGAAAGTCATGAATCAGTCGTTCCTCAGGTAGGGGCATTCATTTCAGATTTAAGGCTCTTTCGGTGTTTCTTATGCAGTCCTAAGAGCATAAGCCAGGAGCCACGTGACCAAGAAAAGTTACTAACCACATGGAAGCAGAAAGGAAGTGATCTGAATAGGGCCCTTTGCCACTCCCAGCATTATCTTCAAAATGACCCACCTACTCGCAAACTGAAATACAGAAATGGCGGCTTTGCGGTCAATACCAACGGCAATCAAGTGTATTCCCTACTCCTAACAGTGTGCCTACATAAAGCTTATAATTTTTGATTTACTATACTCCTATACCTCTTTCCCCATCATGTCGGTACTCCGGAACAGTTTTAAACCTCACCTCTAGGACCCACCACCAACGAATTCTTCAACATTGCCAATAAACGGGGAAATAGAAACAAAAGATAAAAAGGTTTTTTTATTAAAAAAAAAAAAAATCTGAACTGCAACATAGGAAGAATCTGACATCTACCGAAGGTCAAAAGAACTGCGTTTACAACACTGTTTACACAGTTATCCCAACTCTAGATGACCCTGGACCTTTAAAAAACCAGTTAGCTTATTATGATATACCCGATTCATTTAAGCATGCAGTAAGCATGAAAAAAAGCATACATTTTAGTTGTAAGAAACGCTGAGTATTCAAAACGAACCCTAGAGCACCTATAACCCAGCTCATCGGGGGCAGCAATAAAAAAAATAAAAAAAACCCGAGCCTAGGAGAGTGGTTCTGCCCCATCCCTAAGCATGCAATTCCGCTACTGAACGCCAGTGAATTACCGCCCCAGTACCCTCTTCCAACGAATTAGTTGCATCACTTGTAAATTCCTCCAGCTGCACGGTACGAGACGGAAGAGCACATCGCAAACGCGTTCCCATTAACACACCCGCAATCACTGCTCCCTCCCCTCCCCACTTCACACACGTGCGCCCGCGTACGAGACGCAACCAACACCGCCTCGCAAAAAAAAAAAAAAACACCTCGGAGCACTCATTTTCGGCACAGAGATGCCCCCGACCGCGAAACCACTCACACCCACCCAGCGCGGGGGCCTTCCCCTCCTCCCCGCCGCAGAGCCAGGGCCGCGCCGCTCCCCCAGCGCCCAGAATCGCGGAGGAACCGGGGGGAGGCGGGTGGCGAAGGGCTCTGGCGGTCAAGGAGCCCCGGGCGGGCGGGCCGGGGCCCTGCGGAGCGCGGCGGGCCCGCGGCGGCGCAGCCCCTCCCTCCCCTGGCTCCAGCCCTGCGCTCTATACAGGGCCCCCACGTGATCCAGGCGGACGTTTCAATACTGCTGCACAGACACACACACAAAAAAATATTTCTGGAAACTTCCACTCCTAATAATTTACAGATTAGGTCCCCGGGTTTGCCCGTACCCGATCCCAACCCCACCCACATCCCCCCAAACTAGCTCCCTCCCTCCCCTAACGAGGGGCAGGCCCACGCCGTGTTCCCCCAGCGGCGGCTTTCCCGGCCCCTCCGCCGCCTTCCCCGCAGCCCCAGCATCCGCGGTAGGCTCCGTTCGGCCAGGCCTAGGATGCCTGCACCCCAAACGCGATTTCAAACGCACACACGCACCGCCCCTCAGGTTTCTCCGAGGAGCCCCTGACGCCTCTCCTTCCACAGCGAAGACTTTGCGCCCTCCGCACGCCCGGACCCCTCCCACTACTCCCCCACCTTCCCCCCTTCGCCCCCCCACCGCGTTACTCATCGCAACAAGCCCCCGTCCCCTCCCCGCAAGCTCAGCACTTACTTACCTAGGTGTTTCTTACAGCCTCTTCCTTCAAAAAGTAGGGGTGGGTGAGCGAAGTTTCTAACCACACGCCAAAAAAAAATGAAAATAAAATACCACCAAAAATAACCCTCCCCTCTAAAAATAAAAAAAAAAAAATTTAAAAAACACCGATGAGGCGGGCGGGGGCAAAGACTAGCGCACCTTCCTCCCCGGCGGGTACGTATTATTAGCACCACTCCTCCCCGCACTAGCCCCTACCAAGAGTGCCCCGGCCTGACTGCACTAGGCGCCCCGCAGAAGCCTGCGGCTCCCCTCGGGCGGGCGCTGCCCGCGGCGCAGAGCTCTTCCGCGCCTTGCCCCTCAGCCCAGGCGCAAGGCCGCCCGCCACCGGGCGCGCTTCTCTCCTCTCGCTCCGGGAGGGGAAAGCAGGCTCAGGCTCCCAAGGCCCCCCCGCAGAAGGTGGAGAGAGGGGAGGGGGGGGGGGGGGGGGGGGCTGTGAGGAAACTTCTACCTGCCTCGTGGCCCTGGCTGCCCCAGCTCCGGCTCGGCGGGGCCCTGGCTCTGTCTCCCGCGTCGCTGGCTGCCCAGGCCCGGGCCCGTGCGGCTGGGTCTCTCGCTACTCCCGTTGCTGCCGCCCTCCCCTAGGCCCGGCCGGTGCTCAGTTCTCCCCCATTCCCACCCCCCCCCAGGGCTCGCACTAAACTTTGCCCCCTCGGCTGCAGCCGGCGATTCCCCCCTGCGGGCTCCCCTACGAGCAGGTCACACGCACGGCGACGGAGGCAGCGATGGTAGCAGGGACTGAGCGCGGCGCGTCTCCCCCTCCTAATGCCACAGACTCGGAACCGGCTCAAACCGGTTCAGACTGGGAGATTCCATCTCGGTTTAGTTTTCAGCCCATGGCGCCGCGGAGCGTTTGGAAACCTCGGGCCTCCGCCCAGCTGCCGCTCCCATTGGTCCCCAGTCCTGCCGCCGCGAAAGCGCCCTCCGCGCTTATTGGGCAGGAGGACTGTCAATCAGCAGCGCGGCTCGGAGGGGCGGAGGGAGAGAGCGGTCGCGGGGGGGGATAAGGTAGAGGGGATCCGCCCCCTTTCCAGCAGCGTTTTGCGCGCGGAGGGAGGAGGGAGTGAGGGGCGGGCCGCTGCTGGCTGATAGGCAGAGTCGAGTTGTCACTCAAAGCCTGGACCCGCCTCCAGTTCACAAACCGCGGGCACACGTATTGCCGAGTTCTGGTTGGTCGGTGGGTTGGCGTGACGCGCGTGCCTGAAGCGCGCCTTTTAGGGCTGCTGAGGGGAAGAGCGCGCGCGCGGCGGGGGAGGGGTAGCCGTGGCTTGCGGCGGGCGGGCGGCGGCGACCGTTGGGACGCGCCTGGGGGGGGAACGGAGCGGGGAGGGGGGGGGGCCAGCGGTAGCTGGTCCTTGGGGAGGAAGGGGCTTTCGTCCCGTTCCAGAGGGCCCGGGGTGCCCCTTCGGGCGCTGTCCCGTTACTGCTGAGGCGCTGCTTCAGTGGGAGCGTAGTGGTGGGCTGGGAGGGTCAGGGAGGGGACTCGCCCGTCGGGTGGGGCCCTGCCTGAGGGGTGCCGTGGGGCTGTGTGGCGGTGGGCGGCCTTACCTCGTAGGCTGGTGAGGCGCTGCTCTGGTGTCCGGAGGCCAGCGGGTGGTTAAATGTTAGGCTGTAAAGAGTGGGATGTGTGGGCCGGAGGAGCAGCAGTAAGAGGTGGGTGCTGGCCTACCCCTTGCCCAGGCTGGCCTGTACCTTCCACCAAGGCCTGTGCAGGTTGGAAGGGGGGGGATGTTCCTCCTCTTCAACAATGAGTATGTTTGTAGGGTGTCTGGCTTGCTGTAACAGCTGTGTTCCTCAGCCTCTCAAAGCTGCCTTCCAAGGTGCGGTTCAGGCAAGGTTGCTTTTCCTACAGATAAGAGGAATCTTGAACTGTGTGAGCAATGCTCATCTGCCAGATGTGAACAGGGGTGATCTCAGGGCAGAGACTGGCTTTTCGGTGGTGGTGCAGACTCAACAGGCTGTGGTTGTACATCTCATCACTACCTGAAGGAGTGAAAGAATGTGCTTATGAACTTCCACGTGGAAAAACCCATGTTCAGTGAAAGTACTGAGAGAATAAGAGAGTGTCTTTACAAATAAGTGATAAAACCAGAAGAGGAGTGTGTGGGGTTTTTCTCCTTGTTAGTAATGGAACAAAGAGGAGAGTGTCCTTCCTGAACTAGGGAGTCACAGAATGCAGCCTGCAGGAGAAGATAACAAGACACCTTGACCATTAGGGCTATTAATTAAGTCAACAGCAAGGATGCTCTAAACTTTTGAACTTTGAGAAAGAGTGCGCAGGCTTAATAGGCCTATGAATATTAACTTCTCCGCCCTGGGCGGCATAAAGTTGGAGTTAAGGCAACATGCGATGTATGTTGTTAAGGGGGGTACATGTTAAGGGGGAACATGGAATAGGCGGATCGGGAAGTCTGTACCTCCTGAGTACCTCAACCAATGGGGAAAGGGAGAGGGTTTCATGCGGCCGGGAAATTAGGATAAAAGGGGGCTGCGTCCTCCAGCAATTTGAGAGACCTCACTGGGACTTGGCAACCCCGGTGAACTCTCCCTTTATTCGAATAAAGTTAAGACTCCTCTGTCTTCTTTGTGAACACTGACCTCTGGCAACGTGATTTTCCGTACAGTACTCAGTACCTGTGTATGTATTTCTTCAAAACCTTATCTCCTTATTTGAAAAAAAAAAAATAACTGAAGAGAACTCATAAAATGATTAATTCCTATGAGGAAGTTAATATAATGAAGTCTTTAAATGTCCTTCTTGGAATAAGCTTTGCAGTTTTTATCACCTGGTCCGAAGCAAAATTTTCCCTTTGATTATTATTTTGCGACGGCAATACACCTTCCGTGAAGCTTGTTACACAAGTGATAATTCTAAGTTGAAGAATGCCCTGTTGTCTTGGTGGTATCCAAGGTGAACTTGCTCCATAGCACTGTGAGGTGACATTCACCTGTGAATGGGAGAGAAGCTTAAGCTTAAGCTTTTTTGCACAATTTTTTTAAAAAATAGTGCTTTCTTGTGTGCATTCACCTTTCAGAAATTCTGACTTTTGCCTACAAAACCAGACTTTTTACATTGTCCTAATCTCTTTCCTCAATTAAAAAAAAACAAAACAAAACAAAAGCATGCAGTTGTCCTGGAGAAACTGGGCAGAACTTTGTTTTGCTCAGGTATATTATTTTGGAGGTGGATTGTTTGGATTTTTTTGGGGATGTTCTGGCTTTTTGGGGGGTTTTGGTTTTTTTTGTTTCCTTGGTTTGGAATTTATAGCAAATATCTGGAAGTACTTGTATTGGTCTTCTGGAAAGGTTTAATTTGCCCTTAGCAGTCTTGTAGACTACTCCAGAGTGGCATATAGAGAGGTTAATTTTTGATGCTGCTATTGTTTGCCCATCTAATTCATTACACTGTATAGCAACCAGTAAAATAAAATGGCACTTATAGAAGTTAATAGACTAGTTTAAAAAAACCAAGCCATTGTGTTCTTGATTTTTGAGTTATTTAAAATACAAAAATGATTGGAAAATGGAGAGAGAAGGTAAGATCTGTGTTCCTACATGAACACGTATAATTTCTGTATCAACTATGGTTTTAAGTGGTCTCTCTTGGTAATTGGCTGAGCTCCTGGCATGTGAAATATAAGCCTCTCTATTACTGTTTGTTTTTCATCTAGAGGCCCTGAGAAGCTTTTGGTTGAACCTGCAAGGATAAGTTCTTTGTGGTTTTGTTAACAGTCTGTAGCAGAACTGAATGGAGCGAGTATAGAAACACTGCCATAACATGCTTGGGATAATAATGGGTAGGGTGAGACACCATTTGGGTGGGGGAAAAATACTCTGCAAAGGGCTTTGGGATCATTCCATAAACTATGAATGCCAGCGTAAAGTGTTCAATAACATTAATTCAAGCTCCTTAAATCTTCCTTATTTTCTTTTTCTGTTTTTTTTTAAAGTGTGTATTTGTTGTTGTTGACAAAAGCATTTCAGTATTTGTTGAGGGATAACTCCAGGACCGGCTTGATCAGCTTAATAAAGCTTTTTCTCGTTATTTTTTATTTCTACATGAATGTTGAAACTTTATCAAAGAACATTGGTAACCTTATGGGAACAATTTAGTCTCTGCAACTTATGTAATTTTCATTGTGTTATAGAGGATAGCTATGTATATAATGTTTTGAGTACTTGCTGGCAGTATCTTAGAGCTTACCTTTAAATAAAGCTTCATGCTTATTTAAAAATCAATTAGCTTCTACAAAAGGGTTTAAGGAGTTGGTAGGTTTAAGTGGGAGCTAACTCATTCAACCAAGAATCCATCAACAGGTTTATATATATTAACACTGGGAGCTTGCTCCATTATGTTAAATGAGCTGAGTTGCTAGGTCACAACACTGCAAAGTATATGCAGTAGTTCAGAACTGAACTGAAGAATTATACCCTCTCAGAAAATTATTTTTCCCCAGTGCATTTGTTCCTTTAGCTAAGGTTGCTTTTGAGGTCATAGTCCAAAACAGGAGGACATTTTACATAATTAATACTAGATATTGAGCCATGATATGATGTGTTTCCTGTTGGAACAGGCACTTCCTCAGTAGTAGAGAATCACCAAGGAGAAAGTCTGTCAAAACTAAATCAATAAATCAAAGTTTAGCCTAGAAACACCAGGATCCTTTTATACAGGAAAACAAGCTTCGTCAGAGTTGCCTTCCCTAATACTGATACTATAGGACATAGGGCACAATCACGCAGAAAATATTGACTGATGTAAATAAAGATCACTGATAAGTTACCATTGGTGTGAAGTTTGTATCCTACCAGAAGGAGACTGTGCTGTTGGTACTAAGTCACAAAAAGGTAACTTAGTTGTATATTTCTTTAAGTCTTTCTATTAGCTTTCTGCATTTATATATAGCATATGTTCAGCTGTGAAGCGACTGAATCATGCTCAAAAACAGCTTTTTCCATATGATTTTTTTAAACCATCCCATCTGAGAAAGGTAGTAATTTAAGGTTAAGCTTCTGTACTAATCACCAAAAGATTTCTAATCATACGGAAATCATAACATACTTCAATAAGTAAACTATAATTACATGTACTTACACTGTTCTCAACTCCCTTACAAGTTCTGAAAGTGCTGTGGGGATTCCAATTCCTCAGTCTTTATTTAGTGGGTTTGTGTTATGTGGTTTCTTTCCACATAATTCTGGGATGGCTGGGGAAATAATGCTTGTATCCAAATACACATTTATTTTTCAGACAGAGGCTGAAGACATGTAAGACGATGTGACACCAATTTACCTCATGTGTGATACATCACTGGAGAAATAGCTATGCCACCAGGATAGTCATAGGTCAGCTGGAGAGGTGAGGGACAGGAGGAGATGTGTTCCAATGTCGTATATCATCTGAGCTTGCCGTAGTTCAAGAAGGTGTTTGTAAGAAGCTATGTGACCCACATCCATATGATGCCACTGTAGCTGGAAAGTTCACAAACTGAATTGTTCTGCTTGTTATAAATGGAAACCTTAAGTTTGAGACTTTTTTTTGCAAGCAACCATTGTCTTAAAGCAGGCACAGCAGAGGGCTGCTTGTTTATTTTTGTTTTCTGTACTTAATTCATAAGCTAACTCTCTTAAGAAAATATTTGCAGTGTTTAACGATTTGAAACGCTGAAAAGTGAACACTTATTTTTTTTTATCATGCCTAAAAGTAACTGCATCCTGTAACATCTCTTGTCACAAAGTGCTTTGTTTAACTTGCCTTGTTTATCTTGCTCTGATCAGTTGGCTTGTGTAAGAATTAACAAATCTGTAGTTTTTGCAGTGTGACTTCTAATTCAGGATAGTTGATGGGATTGAATCAGAAAGTGATTCAAATAGAATGGGTGGATGTAACAAGCTGTTGATGGGTTAAAAACAGGGCTGTTAACTAGCACTTAGAATAAACAGTGTCTCTACGTGTGTTTTGATGTTCTAGCTAGCCCTGGTGTTCAAAACAAACTGATGTAAGAGATGAGAAAGATTCTTTAACTCCTGCATTTGCTAAAGGTACAGTTGTGGAGGTTTTTTTGTGAGCAGCAGCAAAGAGTTTGAATCCTTGAAATTGGTTTCTTAATTTGAGTGTTAACTATTTCTGTTTAGGACAGAAGAGTAGATGCAGCTTTTGACAGTTTTATCAGGTGTCAGTAATGCTCCGGAATGAAATGTGTATTTAGTAAATGGCAGTAGTAACAAACAGAGCAGGGCTTAGTTTTGTAAGCTTGTTAGCTAAAGATCTGTGCTTCCCAGCTCTTCTGTAAGAGGAAGCAGTATCACTGGCTTTGCTTATCTCAAATAACATACTTTAATCTTTTCTAGAAATGGCCTTCATATCTTTATGCAAGCTGTGGCTGAACGTGCTGTAGTATGAAAAAATAGAATAGTTGTCTCCTCTTTCTTCCGTAAGGAGCTAGGTGAGGGCTGGTTCAGAAACTGAGAGTGGTTGTGTACAAATTGCTATTTTAACAGGATGAGTGTATCTGGATCTCAACTTTCCTGACACGCATGCTATCAGTATTTGTTGTAAGCTTATGCTTGCTGTTTTGTTACTGCTGTTCCCTGTCTGTTGCCTCCTTTATTAGATGTTCAGTCTGGTATTTAGGCCTTGCTGAAATCAATAGGAAAATTTGCTTGGGTTTCAGGTCAGCAGTGTGCTGTGGTAGTGATAAAAGCTAACTGCATACTAGGCTGTATCAACAGGAGCATAACCAGTAAATCAAATGAAGTGAATATTCCTCTCTACTTGGTACTCTTTAGCTGCATCTGGAGCACTCTGCTAGGTTTTGGTCCACTGGTACAAGAAAGATACTGAAAACTCTGTGTGAGTCTAACTACCAAGATGGAGCAGAGATTGAGGGAGCTGGGTTTCTTCAGCCTGGAAGAGAGATGGATGAGGGGAGACCTACCAGCAGTCCCCAGTACCTCAGCTGAGCTTACAAGAAAGAATGAGAGTTATTGGTGGGACTGACAAAAGACAATAGGCATAAATTGAAGTACTCTCTCCCACTGGAGATCGAAAGGCTGTTTTTCACTGTGAAGATAATAAAACACAACAAAGCCACAAGCATCTCGGTTGGAGTTCAGTGCTGATCCTGCCTTGAATAGGAGGTTGGATTAGAGATGTCCTAAGGTCCCTTCCAACTGGAGTGGCTTGAAAAAACCTGGAAGTTACATATTGGTGTACAGTGTGTAATACTCTACTGCTTTCTTGTATGTGAAGATGTTTCTTGCTTTTGATCTCTTTGAACACAGTTTAACTCCTTGATGTGATCAAATTATTTTCTTAATTTGACAGGCACCACTAATTTTTATTTTGATACTCTCAGCGATGTCGTGGCTTATGAAATACATGCTGACATGATTAGCTGTATTGTACTCTACTACTACGTATTATATCATGAAACCATACTGGAGAAGTGTTTACAGATCTAATATACTGATCTTTCAAACCTTCATTACTCTTGTGTCTCTAAAATTTGGAGCTCTGAGCTTTTTGTTTTTGTTTTTTTTCCCAAGTGTGCATGAATGTATGCCGGTATCGCTGACACTACTCCCTAGGCAGAGGAAGATATACATAATAGAGAAGGAAGTTCGGAATTAAAATAGTTTTTCTTTGCAAATCTTAGCAAAGAAAGTCTTAGCTTTCTGCGAAAACCTTGAACCCAAGGGAGGAGTGGAAAGCGTATGGGCGGAATTAAGTAAATAAGCTTTTGCAGTCTGTTCTGTAAAAAGGCCCCACGACTTGTGGTAGTTGATGTATTTTGAATGCTTATCTAATCCCTGCACGTACTGTTCATGGGTAATGGAATAGGCCACTGTAGTCTGGGATTGTTACAAAAGAAAAATGATGTTGATGGGCAAGTAGTGCTACTAGCTTTTACCCCGAAGCTAAAGAGCTACACAGCACTCTTCCTTCCTTTTATCTTTTATGCAAGTAATTTTGTTACTGTTGAAAACTTTTTGGTTTTTTGAACACTTTTCCTGAAAATGTTATTGAGCAGTTTAGCAGGAGGTCTTTTTTAACTATGGTTAATTTGGTCTCCTGAGGCTTTTTGGAGGAGTATTTTCTTGGATGGTGTACTAGGACCAAGTGGCATGCACCTAGGAAAGCTGATGTTCTGAAAGCAGGAGTCATGCAAATAAGGGAAAAACATGAAGTATGGCATCATCATTTCTTTACTGGGTGCAGTAGGATTAATAAACAGAAAGACCAGGGAAGGGAGAGAAATACAGCTGAGGGAAATAAGGCAAAGGAAAAGCCAAGGCAGGTGTTGAGTGAGGCTGAAGTGAAAGGAATGAAGCATGCAGAGGAAATTGCCAGCTGTAAATTTCCAAGGATGTCTGGGCAACACAAAACTAAAACAATCTGTTAATGTCACAAATGTCACTGTAAACAGCTTCGACCTCTCTCACATTCTTTGGTAAAGGTTCTTTCATGAAACCATTCATTTGGGGCTGGGGTGGCGTGTAATTCCTCAGAGTTGTAACTTTACCATGCAGTGTCCCCTGCAAAAGCTTTCTCCTGAAAGGAAAGATGCTGTTTAGTTCCCACTTTCTCATGCAGCAGTCAGTGCGCTTAATTCCAGGATTATTAATGTGATGGAACAAGGAAATATGTTTGGCTAATGAAAAAAATGTCGAGAACTTGTTCTGTCTTTACACTCTTACTTCATATAATTCTAGAAATGGCAGAACTAATCCTACCTAAGCATCACTCTTCTCATTGAGCATCTGCTGCTGTTCTTAATTATTTTATGTTTTTTCTTTTGGGAGAGCTTCTAATGTACATATTTTATTTCTCAATCACTTTCTAAGTTTGGCCAAACTAATTTTGCTTTTAGAAAGTGACTTGTATGTTTTTGATTAGTGTCCCAGATCAATAATTTCAGAGAGAGAACAATAATTTCATAGAGAGAAGAAATAAGAATATTAATGTTATTTGCAGATGATCTTAAGTGTTACAAACACAGAGTAGCAAGAAATGATACAACATAATCTAAAGAACTTGGAAAAAGGAAATTGAATGTAACTGAGTGGAGAGGGAAAATATAAACTGGTGCGTCCTTGGAAAAAAAGAGAAGTTCAGTACAAGGGAAAGCTTGCAAAATAGTAATAGCTGAGGGAGAAAGTGGAGAGCAAATTAGATATGCCTTTGGTCAGTGACAGGACAAAGGAAAGGACAATATAATTAGGGAGTATCTGTGTGCATCACTTTGAAAAGCAGCAGGATAGTGGCTGCACTAAAGTAATTTTGAGACCACTCAGATTATTGTAGCTAAGCCTGGGTATATCATTATCAATATGTTGTAAACATATGGGTACAATTTCGTGGCACACTTTTAGGCAGAGAGAGTAAAGTTATGAAATATATAAAACAGGTGGGAACATACACAGCAATAAACTTCCTAAAGCATTCCTGAATGTAAATAAAATTTCTAAATGTAAACACTATTAATTAAGATTTTAAGATAAGTAAAATAACTGTAAATAAGGGTTAGTCATTAAAACTGTACAATAACTTTTCAATAAAAAGTTTCATGAAAAATAACTTTAATTAAAAACAGATTCTAAGAAGGAACCAAACAACCCAGTGTGGGGCAAAACCACTATATATTATCAGGGATAAATTCTTCATCTGCAGTCTTTTTAAAGTGTGATCTTTGTGGTGTTTCACTGATAAAGAGATTCTTTTGCTAGCCAAATCTTGCTTGCCATATCCGTGTGAATAGTGATGATGCCTAAATGTGGTCAGAAGGCAAAGAGAAAGATAAGAACCCTTCTTCCAGTCAAGTCCTTCAACTAAGTGAGTTTACAGAATGTTTACTGAACACCTTTAAAACTAAACTCAGTATGTAAATGCATAAATTAACAGTGAGACAGATGTATAAATCTTTGCCAAACTTTCCTTGGAAACTTTACAGCACTTTTTTTCAGTGCTTAACAGCTGCATAATATTGATTTTTTTCATCTATCTAAGCTAAGCTTTTTTTGCAGTTCTCTCTGCTTTTTCAGTTTCACTATACATGTCTTTCAGTCATTAATCTGATTTAAACTGCACACGTAGAAGGGATATCTGAAAAATACACACTTAATATCCACAGGTAACAGTAACACCCCTTCTGGAACAACAGTCAGTCTCCTGCATCCCTATGTAACTGGGATTGTGGTTCACAGAAGGTGAATGAAAAGATAATGTGCCTGTGGTAGATGTCACTTTCATGATAACTGATAAATTTTCGTGGCTACCAAATTCATAAACACATCAGGGTAAAATACAGGTTATGCTTCCAAGTGAGACTGCTGTGTAACTTGATTTGTCTCAGTCGAGTTGTAGCATCATAATGGAGTCTAAATTCTAAACTGCCCTGTGGCAGTTACACATGTTTTTAATGTGTTGTCTTTACCTTCCATGCTGTCATACATGCAGTATGGCTATCCTGTGTCAGGATGCTTTCCCAATTCTCTACTGAATAGCTTGTGAAATTAAAATGTATTCCCCAAGTGACCAACAAGACCGTAATTCCAAAATGAGTTTCTTTAGCTTTTACTTATTTTTGAAATCAATAAACATTTATTTATTAATGTTGGGAAAAGAAAGGGATAGAGAGAGGAAAGGAGTAGAAACCAAATTGCTATTTAGGCTTTTCTTGAAGACATGATATTAAGAAACAATTTGTAGGAAACTGCAGCTTTCGTTTTCTGGCAAATAACACTGTGCTGAAGTAAAAGTTCTACCATTCTTTCCAAGTTTTTCGAAGATGGACTCGGAGCTTCCTGAGTGTTTCTTCCATAAATGATTAACGTGTAAGCCATCTTGATCCAATTCGTTGAGGTTTTGATTACTGTTTTTTTTAGGTTTTCACAGTTAGCTCCCTGATTTAGAGAAGTTTTGTCTGCTCTAAGCTGTACTGTCTTTTCACTCATTTCCCTTTTTCAGTGCACCACACATGAATGTCCAGCCTTTAGCAAGCTATATTTTTAAAATGCTGCTTTTTTTCTGTCATACCTGTGACTAAACTTAGTCTTTGATCATGCTCCATTGTGACTGGCCTTTTCCACTGTGAAGATAAAAGTAGGACTGAAAAAAAAAAAAAAGCATTTCCATCCTTAGAATCCTTTTTCCTTGTGAGAATTCTTTCTACAGCTTCAGTTTAAGGGAGTATCCATGCAAGCTCTGTTTCTGTATGTCCAGGTAGGAATAAGTGGTTTATTTTCTAGACAAGATAGAACGAGAAACTTGTCACCCCAGAGCAAAAAGAACATGGAGCAAAATCACCCTACGCCAAAGCAGATGGAAGTAATGTGGGTCTGAAACTGGTGGAGATTTCCTGCTCTAAATGCACAGTAGTTTAGAGGGTGTCAGTGCCCCAGTCAGTGCACAATTATGTGGTAGAGTCCTCAATTCTCTGTGGTGATATCTCATGTTTAGGTACATCTCTACATGAAGGAAAAGATAAAATTTCAGAACCTTTGGAAAGCAAAGAACTCGCTGTTTTGTTTAGGGTGGTCTGTGGGCAAGGAGAGTGCAAGTCCTTCAAAGAGTGAGTTAAAGAGAAGGAAACACGGTGTGAACCTTGTGCAGTGTGTGGTTAACTACCCCTGTACCAGAAGCTGCGGCACATTCCTTTTGTGACAGAGGTCACCACGCTTCCAAGGGGGATGTCGGTGACACCTACAATGTCAAAAGTTAACTTCTCTCTGTAAGAAAGCATTGTGTCAGAATAACTGCAGTTACTTTCCAGAATGTGAAACATGCAAAGAAGGCGCTTACAGGAGATGGCCAACTCGTACATGTTGGTGGATGGCACCTTTATAATTTCATCTTTCCTTGTGGGACTGTGGGAAGGATAGCTGGATGTGTTTCCTTACCAGGGAATTAGATTTCAATTATTTGGGAAATGCAGGTCTTAAGAGCTGCCTGCACAGAGAAAAGTGGTAATTAGAAGCATGTGTTCTCCTGTAAGTGTTCCAGTGAACTGCCTGGATCAGAATGAAAGCCCAGATCAACACTCTGACAGTGGTGTGCAGATGCAAACCTGCTGTGCCTTTAACCATTTTAACCTCATTGCAAACTCGGGTGAAAAATTTGTGTATTTATTGGTTCTCTAGTTTGACTCTTTTTCCCCCTACCAGGACTTTATATGAAGATGACTTTTTCTGACCAACCTGTTTCACAGGTTATTTCTGAGAAGTGACTTTTTATAAAATAAAACTTAAATATTGGCACTTGAGACTCCAGCTATAGGAAGGAATTACAGTATTGATTTACTTAAGTGTCACCTAACAACAATTGGCATTAAACCCAAATCAATCTAATAAGTCCTAGATTGTAGATGGAAAAGGACTTTGGGCTCTGAATCTTAGTTTTAAGGTGCATGTCAACATGCAACCTGCAAAACTGAAAGGAGATTTCTGGGACAATGTACATGAAGTAAAAATACACTTTTTGTCTGCTAAGTCTTTGGTTCTTTCTTTAAGATTGCTAGCTTTAAGGTCAAAGGGAGGTAGAAAATTATTTTATGTGAAGTGTTTCAGCTGAAAAAGCTTGTGGTTGTGGCAAAATAATGAAGAACTTTTGTATTTTATTTTTTTTATAAAGAGGCTCTACGAATTTGATAAAATACTCCTTAAAATCTGTGGTTAAAAGAGATTCCGCCTCCTCTTACAGAAGACATATACATACTTAACCCCCGTGGAAATAATTAACAGGTAATGTTAATATTTTTAATATATTAAATTCTTAAACCTAAAGGGGAGAAGAATATTCTGCATTTGATATTCAATAGATTGCTCAAGTATGATCAATAATCCATTAGCGGAAATCTCTGTTCCATTTAACACCACTAACAAGTTTTTGTATCCTTTCCAACTGTAAAACAATACAGAGAAGTAGTCTAGAAGGTTGAATTGTGCAGGAGGTCAAAAGAGCACCAAAAATAGTTTAATATAAAGGTACTTAGCAGAAACCACACCTAAAACAACCTTATTTTTAATACAAAAATATAGTATGTCATGTAGACCTGCCTGTATCTCCTGCCCAACTGAGAGGCAGAGTGCAGAACACTTCTTCAGTAGTGTAGTATCATGACCATTATTACAACCAAATTTCTTTACAAATGTTTATTATGCCTAATTCTTCAGAACAGTATGAAATATGTTCTGCCTGTAGGAGTAAATAATGAGAAAAAATGAAAGAAGTACTTCAGAATGCTTAATTGTGAGTGACTAGCAGAACGTACAGCTTTGATGTGGCTCGTTTTAATCAGCTTGGTGGATCAGTGACTACAAATTGTATTTAGTGTTGGTTTGGGATGATCACTTTACTATCATTTGAAGTTGTGATTTAAGGCCAAATTCTATTTTTACTCACATGAGGAGTTCTACTTCCTTATGCACAGGAGAGAAGTGTAGGAGAAGGAAATATTCATATAGATATTGCTGTGTTTGCCACAATCTAAAATATATTTAATGGCTTTTAGCTTTTCTAGACCGAGAAATCAACTCTGAAAGCAAACCAACAATAGAGGAATTCATGGTATTTTTTTAAAAAGCCACACATTGTCCTATCTTATTGAGAGCAGCATTTTTCTAACAACCAAATTCTATGAGAGTCTGTTTTTCAAAGTTATGTAATAAAAATAATTGTCAAATCTATTATGATAGTCTAGACTACACACAAAGGGGAAACTCAAGGGAAATTGTGGAGATTTTCTTATGGAAGTAGATAATGGGAAGACTAAAATGTTTCATCTATTTAAAATAAGTATTATAATCTATAACTTTTCAGAATAGTTTAGTTGTTTTCTTGGGGGTTAAAAAAAGACACGGTAAATTGTTCTAGAAGAAAATGTGCTATTGTTAGCCCCACTCTGCTGGGTTAGTGATAAGAGCTTGTAAAAGCCCTGTGTTATTTCCTAAGTAGTCCAGAAGCAAGGCTTTTCTTTTCCCCAGTATGCATGCTTGTGTAGAAGATAGATTAATAGTTTGTCACAGAAACACAATCCAAGCTGTCTAGTTTAGCTGGAATAAAATGGTTCTATTTTCTGAAATTCTGAATGGAAAGGATTTTCAAAGTGGGAAACAAAGGTATCTTCTAGGCTGACGTTGCAATGCCTTTCATGGGGATGAGGGAACAGCTTTACAAGAAGGGCCTGGAGAAAGGGTTTATTTGACTCTTCCGAGCCTGACACTACATGTTCCTCTCCCTCCTGGCACTGGGTAGGATAAAGGTGTATGTAAAGCAAAGTCTGCAGAATCAGGTGAGAAATTCCAATTAAGAACTTCTCTCTATGCAGTGCAGCAGTAATTTATGAGCCAGGGACCACTGCAGATACAAACCACGTCTCAAGAGTGATAGGACTTTGTTCATGTGTGCGGGTATTTGGGTCACAAGCTTGATGAAAGGGGAGAACACAACCCATAAAGTTTGGGAATGGAAGCTGTGAAACGTTACAGTAGCAGAGCCATCCCTTGTGACTTCTGGTAATTAGATAAAATTGACTGATTAATGAGGCCATAGTTTCACATACACTTTAAGCCAGCACTGAAATCTAACCTGACAAAAGTGATTAGTTTTAACCTGGATATGGATCACTCTGGCTGTAGAAAACATTTGTTTTTTTCCAGTAGAGGTGGGTATGTAGCTAGGATTAAGTGAGAAGAGGAGGATGACAGAACTGTCTTTCAGTGGCGGTTCAGGTTTATAATGACTTGAAACGTGTATAAAACCACAGCTTGTGAATGCAAAAAATTAAGGGTAAATAAGACAATGAAATGTATCCTCTTGTTTTTGAAGCCTTTTATCTTTCTCAGACTTTTACTTTACCCAGGCCCTTATTCAGATCTTCTGCTGTACCTGTCTGTTTAAGTTAGAGGAGGACATTCCCAGTTCAGCAGCCATCTGACCAGGTAGTAATGTTTCCCTCCTTCATACTAACCGTACGTCTGAAATATAATGCAGTAAACTCCCCTCAAAAGTATACAACTAAAAAGCCAAGTTACATAAAAATAATTTCAGATGCAAAGGGTATTTTTCAATTAAAGAAAAAACAAGTAAAATTCAGAAATCAAAGTTAAAATCCTTTGACTGCAAGGGAAGTTTTAATCATTCATTATTTATTTATATGCAATGCATTGTCCAATATATTCTACTTTAGGTAACACTATTATTTAAAAATCCATTAATAAATGAAACTGATTAGTTGTCTGGATTGATGGCCTAAAGATTAAGCTCTATAGGTAAATACTGCTGGGCTCTGTGATAGTTATATAATTGATCCAGATAGTATACGTGGAGTGCTGTTGTGTTGTGGGGTTTGTGGGGTTTTTTTTTGGTTTTGCTTTGCATAGTCCACAAAAGGTTACTAGAACTGTGATAGAACTGAGAAAGCCAATAAGAAATAGTTCTTGTGTATGGAATATAAAAGTGTACCTCAAGGGGTATGAGGGAAACTTCATTACTTGAAAGTGTAAATCTTAATACGGTAGAAACTGTAAAGGGGACCACCGTGCACAGGAATTAGTAATTTTCCTCTGTTTTTATTTTTAGTCAAACTGTTCTTTTTTGTCAGTTCCACCAATCTTGTAGGTAGAGTGCAAGTTGGAATTTTGAATATTTCTTATTTTAATAGGAGGAAGGAACAGCAAGAACAATGGAAAAAAAGATCTTAATTGTTACACCACTGCCTAAGGAAAGGGTTGCAAAAAATCAGATTTCCAGTAGCTGGATGAGGTTGGTGACGCTAACAGATTCCGGGTGCAGCCCAGTGATCATCAGAAATGTGATGACTGTGTCAGAAATGACACAAATGTGTGGTCATAGGGCAGGCTGGAGGTTAGGAATCAGGGAAGTCCACTTAAGTTAGGCACAGCAGGGGACAGGACTGTGCTCAGACACAGCTCAGGATTGGACTAGGGGCTTCAGCCTGAGCTTAAACAGGTCAGTGGGCAGAGAGTGTCGATGGTGGTCTGCGAAGGGGCTCTTTAAGGCAGTTAAGGCCTTTTGATGCACTTCAGGGTCCAAATAGACTCTTAACTTTTCTAGGTAGCTTTTATTAGAAGAATTGCTTTTTGTATAGCAGGAAAAAAAACCAAAGCTACTTCCCTCTTGGGCTAAGTTTTAATTTTCACCTCAGCAGAGCTGCTTGTTATAAGCAGGTTAAACAGTGCCAAGTGCTGCTCTCATTAATAACACCTGAACAGTGTATTTTTTTGTATGAAGTTTACCCTTCCTATTAATTGAGGTTAATTGTAGCTTTGCAATGTTACCCACAAGAGGAAAGAAAAAAAAAATGAGCGTTGCTACCTCCAAGCTATAATATTTATAATTCTTTACTATGATTCAAGGTACCTCTGGTTGCAGGACCTGGTAGTTCAAGGCACAGCACACCCACACGCAGCCATAGACAGATGCTATCCCCCCCAAAAATTTACCAGGTCAGAAAATAATGTGGGGAAGAAGTATCACACCATTCACACAAAGGGAGGGTTGAAGAGTCTGTAGACTTTGACTTTCCATATTTACAGAGGAAATATTTTTGACCTAGAACTGTGAAGTCAAATGTTAGCTAAAAACCCACTGTCACAACAGGTGAGATTGTGGCCTTGCAAGACATTCAAAATCAGTGTATTTCAGAGAGAAGCTGACAAGGTTTCAAAGGAGCAGGTTTTAGTCTGGTTTTGGTGGTGTTTCTTTTTTAATCTGGAGATTTCAGCCAGCATTTATCAACTGAGTTATTTCATTTTGTATTTATGTTCATTGTTCTGAGACAATAATACTCTTTGTGGCAGGAGTTGCTAAAATACTTAAGTGTGGCATTTGTTTCCCTTCCTTGACTACAGAAAAACTCTCTAGTTTGTAATGACTCTGAATGGTAGTCCCTGACCCAGGGAAGCTAATTTCAGCAACGATAAATGCTGTGTCTTTTATCCCTTCAGAAAATAAAATAGAGGACCTTGGAAAGTTCTTCCAGCTTGCTGCTGACCAATCTGCAAACTCAATACGCCTCCAATTTCTGTCGCAGTGTTGGGAGAAGGAACCTCCAAAGTCTTCTTTATATATATATATATATAGACACACACCTGCATGGTTACCTAGAATAGCTTTTTTCTTTTTTACTAAATAATCTTTGTAATGCAGTTTGTATCTCCTTTGTTAATTTAGAGATTTTTTTCCTAAGTTTCAAGAGGCTAGTAGTTATATCATTTGTTGCGGAAGAAAACTTTGCGACCAATGTTAATGTATAGTATTTCTGTAGCCTGGAAGGGACCATTCAGTCAGGTTTATAAGGAAATAGCCAATAATGAGGGTATTTTATTGTTCAGCTGGGATAAATCAGTCTGCTCCATCATCTTGTATCTAAAACACATGTGACTAATCATCATTATTCTTTTTGTCAGCCAGTACTTTGTGCTTTCCATCTCAGCAATACTCATTGTCAAAGAGCAATTTCACTTGTTGATCCTCCTCCTGTCTCCTGCTGAGGTAGTTTTTTGGACTGTTTGTGATCAAGCACTTTACTTCTTTAGAGACTATGGGATCTGAGCTTTGAACAAATCTTTCCCTATTTACCTTCTTGTGTGGTTAAAAAAAAACCAACAAGTTCTGGCTTATGGAGATTCACCTACTACAAGTCTACCCTTAGGTTTTTACAAAACTATAAAGTGGTGCTTGAAGTAAAAGCTCAGTGTTTGTACACTGGTCTTGAGTATGTTTGGTGTTTTACAGTTCAGTACTCTGGCAACAGTATTAGGGCCCTGTCCCATGAAATTCTAAGCCTGTCCTGTAAATACGGGCTTATAATCACAGTGTAGGCTTAGGAAAGGCTGTATCCTGAGTATTTAAGGAGAAATCCACTGCATCTTGTCCCAGAAATTGGAGGGAAATCAGATTAGCCAGGAAGTAATCTGATCCTAACAGAATGCTCTTACACCTGAACTGATGTTCATACTGCCAGAGCTGAAAGACAGTTTTCCACCAGCTGCTTTTGGGCCAGGATTTCGCTCCATAGCTGTGACAAGGTTATCCGTGCTTCAATCCATTTCCATGCTTATATGGGCATCCTTCATGAGATACAAAGATAATTCTTTTGGTGCAGTCATCAGAAATGTCCAATACTACCACTTCTTTTACCTGACTCCTAAAGATCTCTAGTTTGTCTTTTTTTGTTTGTGCTCTGCTTTCTGTCAACATTAGGAAATCACCACTGACAGGATGCCTTGTTAGAAGCAAAACCTCAACACTAGGTACCTGTTCTGCTTCTTTAGAGTAGAACACTGACAACTTAGTCTGGAAACAAATTTCTCTTATCTTGAGGGCAAGTACAGTGCATGTTGGCTGTTCCCACCATGAAAAATCATGAAGTACTGTTGCATGTCAGTTAAAGACATTGCTAATCCCTGTTACTACTTTTTTCTTTCAGAACTGCCAGCTAAGCTTTTTCTATGATAATTCTCTAATCCATTTACGTTACAAGGAGGTGGGTTACTGTAAACACCTCTAGGAGCAGGTATACACCAGCGCAGCTCATTTTAGCAGAAATGCGTTACAGGAGAAATTGTGTGAGTTAGGTGGAGAGACAGTATAGCCTCTTCAGCTGAAACAGCTGCAGTCCAGAGTGAATTTACATGTTCTAGAGATGGACACGTTTTCCTGGGCTTCCTGTGAACTGTTTGGTGTCTCTGATTCCTTCCTCAGCCCTTTGTGGGATGATCAAAATTATGAAGGCTACCTTCATTACCTTCCTCAGCAAACCAGTTCTCCAAAGGTAGAGCAGTTACATTTAAATGAGTTTGTGCCGCCTCTGGTTTAAGATGACATGCATCGAGAAGGTGACAAGTTTTGTGTACAAAGGACATATCTGTGATATTTGCCACCATCACAGATTCTCTAGGCTTTGACAGCAGAGAAGCATCAAGCTCCAGTTCCAGGGGGATACAGAAGAAAACAGGAGGACATAGTGTATTTTTGGAGCCAGGAGCAAGCGTACCAGGCTCCCAAAAGCTATACCAAAGGGTAAACCAAATCCTTCGGAATATCTTCATGGAGGACCATTGTTTGACCTGAAATGTTATGATCAGCCAATTTGAAGGTGTATGACTTTGGAAAAGCACCATCGAGCAACACAGCCTGCTTTGGGAGCGGAATTTGAATGAACCGTGGCTGCACAGGACAATCTGGTTTTGGTGCACCTAGAACTGAGTCAAAGCAGAGCAGTCTCATGACGCTAAGCGGTGCTTTATTCAAGTTCACTCTCCCAGATCAAATGCATTATTAAAATTTTGCTATGCTGAACCAGGCATAGCATGTCTTCTTGCAGTAGGCATAAACACCGCATCGCGTGTTCAGGCAAACGCAGCAGGAGCAGTCGGGCTCAGGAGGATCAAATACATGCTGCCAGGTAAGCTGAGATCAGTGGATTTAGAACCTCAGCCTGATGGTTGGGAGTGACAAGTGGGGAAAATTTCTCTTGTGATTGTTGACCAGATTCCTGCTCTCCACTTCAGCCTGGAAATGCTTTGTGGATGTGTGAGCTGTTCAGGAGTTAAGGCAAACAGCCCAGCTGCCCATCCCTGCAATAAAATTAGGATATTTTTCCTGCGACCTGGTGTCATAATATTGCTTTGGAGACACGGCACTGAATTTCCTTAAGTCGTTTAGTTATGCTAATAGGGTTTCTTTGCAGCAGTTAGCAAATATCTGTTGTTTCTGGTTTTATCTGTAAAGCTGTGAATGTTTCCATCAAAACATTCTCTTGTCAAATGTCCCAGGCTAAATTGCCCCACTTTTTAGTCAGTGTCCTTAGCTGGACTTTGCATTTAATCTGGTATAACTAGGGTTTGGTGTGGAAAAGCACTTCTTCCACTGCTGGTTTTCATTTCCCTGTTCTCCCTTTGCATTGGATCTAGCAAGCTTGTGGCATGAAGTGGATTGGTTCAGCAGAAAACAAGTCTATCAAACCCAAAGTCTTCCTTTTAGATTAACTTGTTGAAATGATTTGCATGATCACTAGATCTGATGAGAGGTGGGAGGGACAAGCACTACCGTGGGTTTTGCTTGCCTTTGGTTGGATTAGAAGAAAAATCAAGATGGTCTTACTATTAACATTATAGATCAGGAGTTCTTGGCTCAGTGCAGAAAAACATTCTTACTTGTATATTCCAGTACACTAGAGCCTGCTGCTTCTTTCTTTTTCATAATTATTTGATAAATTACTTGCTATTAAAATAATTAAACCGTGAATCTTCACATTATTTACAGTTTTTCTCGTTATTAAGCTGTAATTTGACCAACAGATATAAGTGTAATTTACCCTGTGATTGCATAGCTTTTAATATGTGCTTCTGCAGTGAGTAACAGCTACAGAGCTAAGTGGTTTGCCCTGTAAAGTGGCATGATGTCATAATATTTCTTTGAAAATATAAAATTAAGTATCATTAAATCCTGTAATTATGTAGCTATAGGTTATCTTTGCAACTTTGAAAATGGAGTTGGGTAGCCTGATTCTTCTTTCTGTACTATTTCAAGAGTTCTTTCAAAAAGAACAAGTGTCATGCTTTAGAGAACATGCGATACTTCCCCAGGCCTGTATTTCAGTGTCATTCACTTCCTTTGTTTTCTTTTCCTTCCAAGAACTAAGGTTTGCCAATGTGTTTGTAATAGCAAAGCCAACAGGTGTGTTTCAGGAGTATGGGTTGTTTTTTTTTTCCACACAACAACAACCTACCTGTATTTTAGTGTCTGTTTTTCTTTTTCAGAAAGATCCTCTGTGGAACCTGATAACCCATTCCTGTGTCTGTCATGAATGATTTATACAGGAGTATGCTTAGAAGTATGCCTGGAGATGATCTGAATTGGTTGCAAATATTTAGGCGTTTTTGGTGTTTAAAACCTACTGATTCTCTCGGACACAGGATAAGTCTGTTTGACTTGACAATGAAATGATGTGGATTTCATAGATGCTATTTTACAATTGGTTATAAGCTGTTAAGAGGTTTGGGTTTTTTTGCTTTAGGCAAATACTTAGAGCTCTTAATTTTTCCTTTGTCAAATTTTCATATTTTTTTAAAGATTTGATTTGCTGTTTCATTTAAATCTTTACCTAGTTCTAAAATAAATGGTTACCTTTCCCCTTGTTGTGTATTTAACTTGGTTTGTATTACTTCTACCGTTCTAATACTTTTTTTTTTAATTATTTTTTAAGACAAAAGATACTTTAGCAACTGCTATAATTGTTTTCTGGCATTTGTCATTGTGATCTATAGTTACTTCAACATTATAGATTTACCTGGTGAGGTTAAAAGTTTCCTCAGCGTAATTATTTCTTGCACACCTATCACTGTAGGACCTCTTCATGGTAGTTTAATTTCTGCAGTGTTGAACAAGTTCTTACTCAGTATTTGAAATTATTACCAATTGTTACAAATATGCAACAAGTTTAAAATATAGAATGTATTTGCTTGCTTACTTTATTGCAGGATTATTTGTTCTTAACATGTATACAATAGAATTTGTTCAGTGCTGTATGTGTTATTTAAGTGACCCGTTCTTTTAGATTGTAATGCTTTAGGATTGACTCCTCGGATTAGAGGGATGTGTAATAACCCTGTTTTCAAGATAACAGGCGATTCTCTAATTCTGTGACATTACAATAAATACTGTGATGACTATAGTGAAATAAATGGTTTGTGCCATCTACTGGTCTGGATAGGATCTGCATTTCAGTTCAGAGGCTGAATTGTGAATTCAACTCGAGTGTATATTGTGGAAAAAGAAGAAAACTCAACATAACTAACACATTTTTATTACTATGTCTACTCTGTATTAGTGCTAGCTAATGTTAAACATATTCTAAATGAAAGGGCACACTAATGCATTAACCCTTTTCCTATCCCTGCCTTCCCTTCCACTCCTTTATCCTAATTTTGACAGAGCCTGGAAACATTTCCTACAGGTAGGTGAGTCATGGTTTAACAGAATTTAACACTTGAAGTTGATGATGTAGACAGTTGATGCTGTGAATGTGAACATGCTTTGTCTAGACATGTTAGAGGGAGTCATTCTTTTCTATAATAATTCATAATTACAGTATATTCCATTGTCACTTTTACTTAAAATAGAGTATTAAAAAACTCCAAACCACATGTTCTCTCTTATGGATTTTCTCTGATGTTTATTTCAGTGTTCAGCCCGGAGTAATAAAGCTGCGAGTACGGGGGGGAACTTCAGTACAGCACAGTGCAGCGTTACATAAGGCCTTTTAGCTGAAATGTCTTTGTATCCTACAGCCTAATAATAGGCTATTGTATTTTCTGTGATTTTTATAAAACTCAGATGCCACATTCAATTCTTCGTTGTTTCAGTATCATCACTTGTGCGCTTAATAAATTGTGTACGTTCTGATTATAAATATTATTCTGCAATGAGCTTTATTTCTTTCATTGTTGCTTTTTGCTTATTTATCTTTCAAGGGCATAAGCAGTGGATCCACAAATGCTCCAACGTCCTTCTACTTATGGTTGTTCTGTATAAAGGGAGCAAATCCAAGAAAATATTAGTAGATTAAAAAAAAACCACTTTGCACATTAGAAGATTGCATGCTTTGATATTCCGTTCAGGGGTCCAGATACTTCACTTGCTTACGTAATCAAAAACTCATTTTCAGATGAAGTGTGGTTACAGGACAGATACCTGGCCTAGAAATGTGGAGATTCTGGGTCTGCTCCTAGTAAGACACTTGCTACTTAAGTTTACCCTGTCCATATGATAAGTATTTCCCTCATTTGCAAAGGGCTTTTAGATTTGTTGGCTAAAAATACTCTATAAACAGCTAATAATGTCTTTTTGAGCTGGTTTTGATATATATTATAGTTGGTGATCTAACTATATAATTTGAAAAGTTGGAAGGGCAGAATATTCAAATCCTTTAAGTTCTAGTTAATTTGGAATTATCTAAATGCATATGTATGTGTTAATATATATACATGTTACTGTCCACAAACACAGCTACAAAAATCGATATGGTAAATTAATTGATGTTAGATTGCACTTCAACGTGTAAATAGCAGTTGAAGCAAAATAGTATTGATTTCAGAAGGGCAGGATTTTATCAAAATATGAAAACATGGATTGTATGAATGAGATAGAAGGGTATGAAAATATTCAGCTTTTCAATTTTATTTATTTATTTTTTATTTGCAGGCAGATGCCCAAAGCAGTCATCTTTGCTTCATTGTCACTGATTGTTATGCCTGGAAAAATGAACTGAAGTAAGTGCACAGTTAACACCAATTTCTACTGGGGGGAAAGCTAATTATTGCGACATTATAGCTATTATGATCAGAGCAATGACTCATACAAGTGAAGTATGTTCATGTAGTATGTTTGAAGTCAGTTGTGTTCCAACATTCTTGTTCCTGTGTATAACTCAAATTTTTTAAATACATTTTTCCCTTTAAAGCCTGCTGAAATTTCCTGAGAGGTTTTTTTTTGATGCTGTCATTAGAAGAAAAGATACCAAGTTGTATCTGACAGCCTGAGAGAGGCAAGACTGCTGTAGCTCTCTGTCCACAACTCCAACCAGCAGCATGGCTGAAAATGTATTTCCAGTGGGGCCCTGGCACATCACACCTGTTCATGGTCTAAACCAGAAAAATTCTAACCCCTACCTTGCTTCTTATCCCCTCTTTAATGACTTTCCTGAATACTCTTATGTTTGTTTTTTTTTGCAATATGTATGAATTTGGCTATGAATTTGGGTTAGAATCACTACAGTGGGAAGTATTATAGACAGCTGTTTGATGCAGGAATCTAACCTACTCTGTATTGCTAACCTAGTCTAGAAGAACACTCATTTACTCTGGGCAAGTTGGAAACTGCTTCTTGGTTTTGAACCTAACTTTTGCTTTCTTTAATATACTAAACCTACTTTGTCTGCAGCCTCCAGAAAACTGGGAGAAAACAGCTATACATGATCCAAAATCTGCAGGTTTGGACAAACATTTTCTTGTAGATACTGCTGCATTACAATTATTCAAATGTAGTGCTTCTTAACAAATTTACACAGAAGTGTTTCTGGCTTCAGTTTCAAATGGCTTGCAGCTCAGTCTAGTTTTGTGGGTTCACAAATACCTACACAGTACACTTGCACCTATACATTGCAAGAAAAAAACCCTCTTAATAGAAGCCATTATTTATCCAGTCTGGGAAGTGCTTTTTCACTAATAATTTTGTTTATACTTCCTAAAATAGAGATATATTTCCTGTTCCTTTGCATTTTACTCCTGCTGTCATGGATATAACTGGCAAAACTCCCACACAGCTTACATATGCTATGTGCACTTATATTTTGTAAGGCTCTTTAATACAACATGGACCAAGTTCTAAGTGAAATGCCTTAGTCCCTTGCTTTATGGGCTGTGTTCATGCCAAGCACAGTCTTCATGCATGTGCCCTCAACATAGAGGGATTGATGGTGGTTTCTCTAGTAGTAGAGTAGCCAGGAGTTGAAGCAGAATATATCCTTACACCATACTTTTGGAATTCCAGGAATGGAGAGACAGTTTAGCTTCTGCTAGGTATCTTCCTCTGATCCTTTTTTTCTGGGTGGGCATAGGTTTGAAGCTTTACCGACTAATTTTTGCTTCAAGCTTTACAGTTCCCACCCACCCTTCCTTCCCCAAAAACCCAAACACAATGCCACCAAGTATAATTTCAGAATTATGATGTGGCTCAAAAAAAATGACATAAAGTCACAATGTAGCTGGGTGACAATGCCAGCTGCTAACATCTCTGCAGAAGGATTTGGAGTCCTAGTCCAGGAACACTACTGAGTTGCACTGTCTGAACACTAAATAACTACATAAGTAGGATGTTTCTAGCAAATCCATCAAGTTCAAAGCAACGTGGTAGTAAATATATTTCTTCTGTATTGTTTTTATATTCACATTTAACCCTACCCTCAAGTCCTTGTTTTCTGATGGCATCTTTTATTTTGTTGTTTCAGTAACAGGTCTTCCTTTTCTCACAAAGGGATGTAAGAGTGATATGGGTCTCTAGAGAGGCTGCCTTTGTGACAGGAACTGGCAGGTTCTTACTAATTCCAACAGTAGGATCCCAAGGTCCACTACTGCTGTAAAAACATCTGCAGAACAACTCACAGCACATAGCAGGCTTTCCTCTTGCTGAGACAAAAAAACAATAACCACCAATTCCTGACCTAGATTTGTCAGTGTACAGTTTGGTTTTTTTTATATTGGGAGGCATCCTGAAGGAGACTAGCCTGATGAAGACCAGCTAAGATACTGCAGAAGACTCTGAAGAAGAGCCATTGCAATGAATCATTCTTGATCGCTCCTATCATTTAGGGGTGAGGTTAAAACACAACTTAAATGCCCTTTGGGAGAAGAGACGATGGGATAATCCTGGTGTAAGAATTAATCATAGAAACTAAGAATTAATCATAAAAATTACTGTCAGTGGAAAAAAAATAAGTCCTTAGAACAGAATCAGCTGTGACTGCTAGGTCTCCTGAGACTGTAGGGCCTCAGAGGATCAATAAAATAGAGAAAAAGGCGCTGTGACCTATGCTCCAGATTCACGTGGTGATGCAGTGTAGTGCTCAACGATCAAGCACCAGACTTGTTTTCAGAAAGGAGATCAAACGGATGGAGATGCTTCTGTTTTGCATTGGTGAGACAAATCAAAGGCAGAGTAGTTCTGGGCTTTATGGGAATAATTTGTTTTGGGAAAAAGAGTCCATTAATTGTTGTGGATCAGTAATAACTGGGAAAGCTGTTCTGGCTACAATGGTTCCACTGCGGACATAACTCTCTCCGGGTTTGGCAGGTGTTGTTCATCCTAAGGGAACTCTGTTGACCAGATAAAGGATGGTAGAGCCTCGCATTACAAGAAGTCTTCTGCAGTTCCCCGTGAGTAAAATAATCACTGCTGTAACTAAAAACCAAATTAAGTTAATCTCTCAGGATTGTGTTTTATATCTGAAAACACAAAGGAGGCAGAACATTGGACATGGTAATGCAATGAAGTATGATGTTTTATATTTCTATTGTCATTAAAACTAAGCTTTGGAAAGGCTGAGTCTCTAGGGCCTTAAAAGCTAGGGACAGCCTCCACGAATACTGCATCAAGCCTTCCTCTCTCTCTCGATGTCTTCCCTGTTACTGTGCACATTAGGAGGCAAATTTTGTCATCCCACCAAAGTGAAACTTTAATTTTGTATTTTGCACAGCATTCTGTACTGACTGTACAGTCCTGCTTTTAGCAGCAATTCAGAAAAGTGATCCTAAGCTCCTCTTTTGACCTCATATGGCTTCTGTTACTGCTTATACAGCCAGGTTTTTCACATGCCTGGTACGGCACCACCATCTCTTTCCATGTTCCAAGACAAGAGAGAGCAGACAGCTGGCTTTTAAAGCTCGGCAAACTGAGTCGCACTTCTCTCTGCTCCTAAATTTATAACCTTCATCTGGGAGCTAAAAGGAGCTTAGCGCAGGGTCCAGCTCTTTGCGGAAGTCTAATTACGTCAGAAGGTAAGAGCAGGAAAGGTAAAGGATGACAAAGGACTGAGCAGTTATTGAAAGCAGACATCTGATTCTTTTGGTCTGGACTTGAGAGCAGAGCACTCTGCATGGTACGACTGGTGTGTGCAGCCCTGCTATTCCCCTGGCTCTGCTCCTCTTCTGCCTTACCTGTTTGTGGTGGGGCGAGCAGCACAGCTGGGTAGATGCTGCCTGCGTCCCTGGGAGTCTGAGCGGGTAGGGAGTAGAAGCACAGATGAAAAAGGAAGGTCCGGTGGTAGGAAGGAACATGAAGGGGAGGAGTACGTGTGTCTTCCCTTATAAAAGAGTCTTTAAAAACAGGGCATGGAGCGAGGTTATTTTATTAGCAAAAAAAAAAAATGTGGATTTAAGACATTTCTACTCCCCTCAGCAGAGGGCTCTGTATTTGGGGCCCTAACTTGCAAAATCGGTTAGAGGGCCATGCGTGCCAGTCAGGCAAGAAATTTGACTTTTCAGACTGTGATTGTGACAAAATAACTGGCCGAGAGCCTGATCTCCTTGCTTTCTGCGAACTGCAACACAAAACGTCACTGCAAACTGAATCAGTGTCTCATTTGCAGCAGGGACTGTGTAGCAAATGTGGCTTTCGGGATTTCACTTGTCTCATCAACTTGCTTGCCCCTTTGTTCCCCCCCAC
The DNA here is from genome assembly GCA_020746105.1 of Trogon surrucura. Classification (NCBI taxonomy): domain Eukaryota; kingdom Metazoa; phylum Chordata; class Aves; order Trogoniformes; family Trogonidae; genus Trogon; species Trogon surrucura. The sequence continues at coordinate 123,976,742 of CM036618.1, read as the reverse complement.
ACCCTCCCTTCCAGTTTTAACCTTGCTGGGGAGAGCGGAGAGCTGCTGGAATGCCCATAAACGCGGCACAAAGACAGGGGCTGCGCTGCCCGAAAGGTCAGCCCAGCCTGGCGGCACACAATGAGGAACAGGCTGGGCAGTGGAAATTTACAGCCCTTAGCCGGGCTCCAGCTCGCTTCTCTTTGCGAGAACTGCCCAGCTCCTTCGGAAACGTGATACACGCTGAAGAGATTCAGCGTAGAAAAAACTGGAGGGCTCTGGAAAGCGCGGTTGCAACAGGCTGTTTTCATTTGGGGAGAGGAGAATTTGGAGTTGTTTTTTTGCATGCTTTTAATAAAGGAAATTTGCTCTAATCACCCCAGTCTAAATCTGCCATTTATAGTGTCAGAATCTGCAACTGTTTATGTTTTACGAGGATTTGTTTGCTGAAAACTGTAATGATCTTAAGCACGATAATTCTGCAGAAAAATTACAGCAAGCCTGACTTGGTATGAGAAAAATAATCAATGAGAGTGAGAATGGGTTTTGTTAAGAATTGACTTCAGAATCTTCAGTCCTTTACTGTGTATTGTGTCAGAGCATACATATGCGGTTATGCAATAATATTTGCTTGTAGCTCTTCATGTGTCACAGGGCTATGGAGTGGTAATCAGTGGTAAATGCTCATGTAAAACTGTCATTCATCCGCAGGAAAGAACTGTTGGACAAAGAACCTCGTTTGCTAGATATACAGAATTTATCTTTCTACTTACACTAAGTGCTTTTAGTAGGAACTTCTTTAATGCTGTTTATTTTTACATGACATTCTAGTGACCACTATCAAGAGATCTGGGTGAAGGGTCATGACAACAGTCCAGCCATTTAACACAGTTTTTCTGTAAACAAATCAGGGAATTGTTTGACCAGTATGAAGTAATAATTCCCCAATGCATTCTGAATGAATGTGCTACAGATACACAGAAGTTTCATTAACTAGTGTGAACCTCCAAAAAGAAAAAAAAGTATAGAAAGAAAACCTTGTGAAACACAGCTGGAGCTGTGGGTAACACAGCATGTTTTGGGTCTGGCGATTTGAAAAGGATGGGTTTCTCCTTACCCTAAGCTGACTGTTGTTGGTTATATTTCAACAGTGCCTTAAGTCTGAATCTCTCATTCAAACAGGGACAGGCATACCATGACATTATTTTTCTTGCCACAGAGAACATGTACTTCAATGAGGTGCAGTGTCCTCATTGCTATGGGGAACCGAAGGACAAACATACCAAGTGACTTTAAATCAGACTCATGAAGGAATCTGTTAGAAGCAAGCTCTGGGCTTTATCCTGGTTCCTCAGCTGCAAGACACTCTGCTTCCCCCTGCCCACCTTCCTTTAGTTGAAAACAGTTGTCCACCTGACTTAGAGGCGTAACTGGCTGTGTGGAGTGCACAGACACCAGACATCTCCTACTACATCTATACTTGACTCAACCTTTAACTGAAATCCTGCAGAAAATTAACCTTTCAAATGGAGAAAGACCTGATAGCCCAGGCTTGAGTGTAGGCTTTTTATTTAGATGATTTGGCAGTAAAGAAGTGTTACATTTGTATATTTTTCTTATTTTATCATTTGGCTTCTTCAGAAACACTTTCAAAGTATTAATGAAATGCAGCCTTTACCACTGTCAATACCAAAGGCCTTCTTGCAAAGTATGCTAAATTGATTCCTGATAAATATGGGTTTTCCTCTTTGGGCACCTTGTAATGATCCTACAGTTCTTTAGCAAATATACAGACTTAAACACACACACCCCAACCATGAATCACTAGCAATTTAGAAAGGCAGTGATAAGACAGGAAAGTGGTCAGCAACTTGCTCATCTTGGCACCCCTGTGAGACCTAAACCAGCAGTAATCTATTCTGTCATGAAGCTGAAAGTGTTTCGGTTCTTCTGTTTAGATACATCTGATAACAGAGCTGTATTTTATGGTGGTCTTCACAGAAGCTCTCTTAGAAGAGATAAGAGTTGGAACAATTCAAAATTTCAGGCATGTTGTTAGTTCAGGGTGTTTTTTAAATACAGTACGTGTTATAAGTATGTGGAAAGTGCCTCACTAACTGATGACTAAACTCTGATACTCTGATGCAGCAGCGATGATTCAAAATACCAGCAGTCTGGATCATATCACTATAGATGTGATTTACAGTACTGGTCTACAGTACTAGCTGATAGCAGAAGTTTAAATTAAACCATTTAGACAAGTTTTGGGATTGTACTTCACAAATGTCTTGCAAACTACTGAAAATTAGTATTTATCCCGTGCTTGCCACTACTTTGTGAGAGGCAGCATGCTAGCACCGAGTCTGGGAAAGAATTACTTGACTCGCTTGTGATAACTTTATGCAATAACTGCAGCATTTCAAACATTACTTCAATGCTTTTACACACTACTTCTAATCTGCTGTTTACACAGAAAGACAGCTTTAGGCAGACTAATTTAAATGACTACCCAGCTTTGTAGTAAAGGGAGCAAGAGAATTTCTAATCTGGACACTGATCCACCTCTGAACCCCTGAACTATTCACGATCTGCACCACCTGTGAGATTCTTCCCTTAGGTCTTCCGCATTAAATGCTCCATAAAATACTGTAGTGATAAGGTCCATGGCTGACAACCAGGTGACCAAATGGAAAAAGGATCCAGAACTACTTTCTGGTCTTGTTACTGACCATTTGAATGGACACTGACTGCTTTTCATGAGATTTATTCCCATATCAGTGAAATGGATAAAAATAATATTCTGAAGTAACCCAATTTACTTAGGTAAATATCAAATTATACTCTTTTCCATTAAGACTAAAGTAAAGACATTTGACACTTCGTTGTGAAGTCTCAGTACATGCAGGGAAGTGTACTTTCCCAGAAACCCACAGGGTAAAAAAAATCCAGGTACAAATGATACCATTTAACCCCTTAATAAGCTTTATTGCTGTGTGGGGAATTCCATTCTCTAACAGACGAATCAGTTTCATCATGTGGAAAGGTAACTTGTCCAGCAACCAGGTGGCTAAAATGCAAAGGTGAGAATCTCCTTCCTCTCTATCCTTCTCTTTTGTGGGGCCTAGATACAAATTATTGTTCAGTTTGAAAACCTGTTTCTCAGCTCTTTAGAATACCTTGGGCAAGCTCTGAGAATGTTTGCAGGACAAGTTTGTTTGTTAAAGCTTAAACAGTACTAGATACCTTCAAGAAAAAACAAGAAATAAGGAGTGTGCAAATGAGCGTTGCTTTCACAGTCCTGGAAAGACTGTCCGCGTGCTGCCAGAGATGATTTGTGACCTGTCACAACTGTTTCAATGGAGCTTCAGTTGCCAATATTAGCACAGACTGCTCTTGGAGTACCTTGGATACTATCTGTGTACGTGAGGTTGTTTAGTGTGAGTCTGGCAGAGCGGCAGTGACTTGCAGGGGTTGGTTTGTTTGTTTAGCTTTCCTTGAGATTGCAGAAGGTTATCTCTAGCAGTAATGTAGTTTTGAATTTATCTCCATAGCCAGTGGTCTAGGAAGAAATATTACTTAAGGTAACAAATTATCTGAAAGTAAAATAATGTATGCATTTGGATGGAAGACTTTCAGTCTTTTTAAAGCGAACTCCCACCCCAAGAATCCCCAAACTTTTCTATTTTCTTACCTTTGACTGTATCAGGAGCTGATAACTTGGTGATATGAGTCCAAAATGAATCTTAACTCCATTTTTTTAAAAATAAACAGCATACTTGTACTTGGAGCCACAAAAGTTGTAGACCAATGCAGATTTCTTCCTGTGTGTTCACATTTTGGATTTATCTTCTTCCCTACCTATACCTCATGAGTTCAACACGGGGCTGGCGTTCTGCAGCTCTCAAGCGTTTCCGGGCATTGAGTAATGCTACATCCTTTGAGAAAATGCTGTAATAGTAAGGGGGGCCTGGTTCCCTGCGTTCTGAGAGAGCTGCCTGACCCACCCACGTAATTTTCTGTTGAGATTACTCATGCTTCTGGCAGAGCTCGCCTGCTTTTCTCCTGAGCTGGCCATAACGCAGGTGCAAATTAACACTGTGAAGTATTAACTTCAGCTCATTTTCTGGAGGAAAAAAAGCTAAAGAAAGACTTAATCTGAGTTCATGTCTGTGTCCTTGCCTGATATATTTTTGAGCCTGAGACTAGTGATGTGTATCTTTTGAAAACGGCGGATTAAAGGTGAAAATGGATCGCAGCATTTTTATGCCCTTATTGAAAACGTTTCCCATCAATTTCAAGAGAAAACAGCTTTTGTGCCATGGAATGCAACTGTAGAAGATGCATTCATGTGTAGTCAGATCCAAGGAAAATTAAATCTGAAATGGCAATAGCCCAGGCTGAAACTTGATGCTAATTGTACATAAATAGCAGAGGGACTGTCATATGACAGACTATAATCAATAAAACATGCCTGTTGTGACTAATCTGCATATGTCGGGTGCCCTTACTGGGGCAGAGTGTTGGCAATGCTGTACACCTTGCTGTTTCCTGGCTGTGCTGGTGATTTAAGTGTTGTTATGAGGTTATGCCTCACATAGAATTAATTTCTAGTTCTTTTCGCCAAGACAAAGAACTGGATTGAGCAAATGGATGAAACACTCTGTTATGCAGATGCTACATGCTGTATCTGTAGTTTTGCTGAAATAATTTATGTGCAGAAGTGCACTCTTTGAACAAAAAAATGACCTTTTTTCCCCCTAATAAGAAATTTAGGATATCTCGCTTTGTCCAACTGATGATCATTTGAACACTTTGAAAAACCGAGGTCAACCTTGGAAGATACTGTTTATGCTTTTCTTCATTGCAGGATGTTACATGTCTGGAAGTGTTCCAAGGGACAAATGTGTTTAGCAGAAAAGAATTTTTTTAAATTTTTTTTTTTTTTCAACAAGGAACACTTTGGTGCTTTTTGTGATCACTTCACAAATACTACTTTGAGAATTTATTTGCTGTTTTTTATATATCCCAATTTCTAATTGTTTGTAGCTACGGTTACTTGTAGCTGTATAACTATAATTGTTTCTGGAACTTTACATGTAGAGATTTTTCTTTTTAAAAAAATATGTAAAGCTATATTTAGACTAGTATGGAGGAAAAGAAGTGTTTGTGGTGGCTCCGAAGGAAAGAGTAGAAGACTTAAAAGGAAAGGCTACAGAATGCTAGATGTGTGAGTTCATTCAAATGAAGAGCAGGAGCTAACCTAAAGATAAGGTGCTGAGAACAACTGGAGCCATAAAATTCTGATAAAAGAACCTTGGTGCTTGTGATTATGTGAGTGTAAGAGTATAAGTAAAGTCAGTGTACTCAGATTTTTTTTTTTAAATAAATAAATACCATCTTAATGCACAAATGTTTGTAGGGCCACAGAATTGACCAAGCATTGGTACATTATGGAAAGGGGTGCAGGAATTTTCCTCCAACTTGGTATTTCCTTGTGACATATTTAAAACATAATTTTAGATCACTACAACTTTTACTTACAAATCCCTAGCATGGAAGAGGTCTCTTTAGTTGTCTGTTGCTATATATCCACCACGTGAGTCTGTACACAATCAGCCAGTCGCCTTGCTTTGGCTTCTTCTAGCATAAGTGAAGGTGGTTGACTACTTCACTTTTACCCCAAAACAGCCAGAGATTTTGGCACAGGACTAGTGTAATCCTAGGCACAGGTTTAGAAGTGGCTTGTGAGATGAGCTCTGTTAAGCAGTGCTCCTCCACATGATGGATCTTGGTAACACTGTGCTCTGCCTTGGCTCTGCAGAATGTGTTCTGCGCAGTCTAGTTTTGACAATTGCTGTATGCATCCAGTTTCTCGGCTGACATCTAGGTTTGCGTCTGCTTCTGGAAGCAGGCAAAAGTCTTCAGTAAGTAGGACAGAGTAAGTCTTTATGTAGTGTAGGAGCTGATGCAGTGTGTTCTCACACTATCCTATTTTTTCCCCATTTTCCTTGTTCCTGTTTTCCCCTATTTCATGAGTGCCAGGTGAGGCTTGTTTGAAACAGAGTGCTGATGAAGGTTCCTGAACCCTCCTAGCAGTTGCAGTGGCCCTTCAGCACTGCTTGGAAGGGTAAAAATAAGACCTGAAGGGCACTAATTTGGGCAAAAATTTATCTGGGATTGGAGGAATCCTCAGGGATTACCCAGCTAAAGGTTTACTCACTGAAGAAAAACTTCTGTCCTTATTTATACCATCATTCATAATATATATTTTAAAAATTTTATTTACTATGCTTTCCATTAGGTTCAGCTTCCATTTGAAATCATGAAGAGCCAAAAGCAAGAAGATCTCTTTTTGGTTTTGGGCAATGCTGCAGTCTCTTCTCTGACCCTCTGAGGGGTGTCTTGGAACATGGTGCCCCACATCAGGCTTCATTCATGGCTTCTTTGTCTTCTGACCAAAGAACTCCTGAGCTGTATTTCCTCGTTTGACTTCTCTTAATAGCCCATTTTCCTTTCTCACCTTCTCACACTACTGTCCTGGCATTCTGTTGCTTGTGATATTTATATAGTTCTTAGCTGTAAATGGATTTCTTCTGGACCTTGAATGGTTTGGGAATTGCATTACACTTCAAGGTGACTTTCCCTCCAGTTAGAGCTGTGATCTCTCTGCCAGCAAGCAGCAAAGTCCTGGCTCCTACCCTGCTGTTGTCATTTGATGCATTTTTCCTCTTAAATAAGGAAAATAATTTCCTTGAAACAAGTTGTTATTCTTGGCTTAAAATCACCTGACAGTTTCTGATGGCCTCACATTGTGATCTGCCTCTTTCATGCAAAAGGATGAAGAAACCATCAGCATTATATCATGAAACTGCTGGTACTTGGCTTCTAGAAAACTTGAGCTTCTGGGATTGTCATGGATCTCACCTTTGCTCCTGAAATCAAATCCTGATATAAATCTGAAAGGGGAATACAGATTAAAATAAAAAGTGTAGTTTACCTTTAAAGCTATCTTTTTCAGATGACAATCTGATTAGAACTGAGGCATCACTTTATGTTTTGTTACCCACAAAGGAGAGACTTATGACAGGTTCTTGCCTCGTGGTGTTTTGATTCAGATTTTTGTGCGGTGTTAGTAAATAATTGTGAATGCACCTTGACACAGTTATTTGGAGAGCTGTTTGATCCTCTATTTCAGCATTATTTATACTTCACTAGCAAGAAACATCTTTCTAAAGGCTCACAGGTTCTGTTTTATTTGGATAAACATACAACATTTCACATCATCTCCAAAGTGCAGGAAGAATGTTTTTCTTGGGAAATTTCTCATCCTCTTTCTTTGTGAACTGTCGTGAATGATGGAGGAATTGTGTCAGAACCCTGCAGATCAGTCTCAATTCACTGGATATACTTACCTGTGCTATTGGAGAGGAAGGGTTGGCATCTGAATTACGGTGTTTAGTTTTTCTGGCCAAGACTTGTTTTCCTTGCTAATTTTGAGTAATACATTTAAGCTGGTTTAAAGAAAGGATTTGGTTTTGAACCTTGTCTAAGTGACAGACAATTTATATCCCTCTGCTGCACAAACATAAATAATATCTGGAGTATGAGAGCGATGAAAACTACATTAACTTCAACTTGAATAGATGAAGTGGAGGATGGCACAATTTTTAGTTTATGAACTGTGAGTACTCCTTCACATTATGTTGCATTGTTCGATTAATGTATTTTGTCTCTTAATTTCTCTTTCTAGACAGCAGACCACAATAAAGAATATTTTAGTGGAGTTACTGAAGGTGAGGGACCTGACTCACGATGACCGTAACTTGTGAATAATTACCTTTGTGAAAGTTAGTCAGAACAGAATTGTCCCATTTTATTTCAGCATCTGTGAGGGATGAGAATCTCTCTGCTGAAGGGAGTGGAATATGATAGTGATACCACTCCATGCAGTACAAAAGAATTCCACAAGAATCAGTTAAAGTTTTTGTGTGCATGTTTATTGTCTAGGCCAGGGGTATGGGTGTGCTGGTCCCATATCCTTTTATTGCATGCATTGTGAGTTTTCAAGGCGAGAACCAGGATGTTCGTAAACAGTCTGACATGTTGTGGATAGTAGTGGAAAGAACAGGAGAAGAGACATCTCTTGGTTTTTAGCAGGAGGCAGAAAAAAAGAAAAACTGTGGAAACTGCTGACCAAGTTGAAATATGCTTACAGCTGACCTAGGATCTGAGAGGCATCATTGGTATTTAACCTTAAAAAATGATTACGTGCTGCTGAATTCATCCTTCAGGGAAAACGACTGGGAGGTTGGGGCCCGTTGTTTGATACAGAAAGAAGCAGAGCACAACAGAATTTTCAACATCTTCCTCTTAGGCCTCAGGGATCCAAATTCTGTGCAAAGGTTTGTTTTTGCAGAGTGGTGGATTTCGTGATGTATTCACCACTCAGAAAGAAGCTGTTAGTGCTGTCACTGAGAAGTGGAGAGGAATCCAGAGTCCTAAGAATCTCGTGGCATTATCAAAGTAATCTTGTGACCTAGTGGGTAAAGAAGCAGGTTTTGAGGTGATTGTGTGATTCCATGTATTCCTTGGGGAATGGATGTACTTAGCATCATCAGCTACTTGCATCCGCCTGCTTTGGTAAATTATCTTTTGCAAGGTTGGAGCCTTGCAGAGGATTGGAAATATAGCTGAGTAGGAACTGTTGTGATCTGTGACAGTGCTGTAGTGCTTGTGGCACCCAGCTTTGTATGTTGCTGCTTGTTTGTATTATCCTGCAATTTATTTCATTTGCTCTTTTGCTTGACTCAAATTGCAGCATAGTTCTGACACAATTGATTGCATCACAGTCAGGATGAGAAAACACTATTTTCAGATGCCGCCAACTAACACATTAGTGCATACAAACCTTAACTCAGTCCCTTCAAATCCCTCTTCTGGGAATAAGGGCAGTTCTGGGGGCTGCTACCCTGTCATCTGTTTTGCATGCTGTGAGGGAAACAAGCGTACACTTATTTGGACTTGAAAATGGAGTGTTGCGATGAAGATTAGTGATGGCTACAGGAGTGGTGATGGCACAAGGAAAGAAAAGCTCTCATGGTAACGGCATAATTGCAGAATTTCCACCTATGTTAGAGGCCACTTTGAAAATGTCTACTTTTTGTAGGTTTGAGGGTGGTTGGGGTTTTTTTTAGCATTATCACACCACTGGATTATTACAAACATAGGAAAAGTGCCATTATTTTTGTCAAACCAGATGCTAGCTCTTCAGTTATACACAAGTCTGTGGTGAAAGAACCAGTGAATTTGCATGCACATCAACTCAAAATCCTATTTTAGTTCTTTTCAAACAGCAGGCAAAAGGATACAAAAGAATGAAGTTCAATGGAGGGAAAAAAATACTGATGGCATGAGGTGTCCATTTTATATATATATATATATATATATATATGACTTTATTAACTGCTTAGTGGTTTACTTTTTCTGTGATTTTGAAAGTCAGCCTGCAGACCTAATAAGAAATTTACTCTCACATGAAGAATGGGAGCACATGTAGTTTATAAACATATTTCATAACGTGAACTGTAGGTTCACTCCAAATCTTTTCACTAGTAGTTTCTGCATGGCTTGAGTTCTTTTGTGGTAACAGATATATCACCTCTGAGATGATAAGGACACGGAATACTAGAATGTTTTTTTCTCAGACACTCAAGGACAAATCAAAACAGAAGAAGTACAAGCAGTCACACCCAGCACTGCATGTTTGTTTTCATTATACACATGGCATTGCTCTTCTCTGAGTCAACGTATTGTTTCCAACATCAGCACTTTTTGCTGTGATGAGAACTGAATTTTCCTTTTTTTAATATTTACCATTTTTGTCTTTCAGTTAAACACTGGTTAAAGGAACATATTCACATAAGAAGTTCCACTGGTGTCACAGTGTGTAACTGGATTCCTTATCGCTTTTTAAAAAAGAATCTTTTCCCTTCTGTTTTGTCAAAGGCTCAGTTAAAAGTGGTGTTCAATGGTCACGTTTTGAGATGTATTTAGGCACGGGAAGACACCTCAGACAGTTTTCGGAAGCGCCTAATATTTAGAATAAAATGTTTTCCCGCATCCAAGTCTCTTCTCTATGCCACACAAAACAACTCCTGCTGAGAGAAAAGAGCAGATGGATTCAAGTGCTTTATACCAGTGATTTTCTCTCTCTTTGGAAGATGTTTAGCTGAAGTGTGTGAGGGTGTTAGAACTTGTTCTCAATTTCAGCTCAGTAATTCACTGTTTTCTTCCCCTGATCTCGGGGATCATGAGAAGTAAGTACCTTATGTGTTTGTAACTTGAGTACCACTCTTTAGTCCTACTCTTTTTAGCAAGACTGACAAGAAAACTGTTGTGTAGATTGTGGAGGAGCCCTTAATTCATACTCCCTCTGTTTATTTAGTAGCACTTTGAGTTTCTGAGCGTGAAAATTATCTGCAGAAAAATGCAATTTGTCCATGACAAATGTGAACCTGAGGTCGTCCACGCTGTTAAGAATCGCAAGGTAACTTTTTTCCCTCTACAAATCATGTTTAGTTAATTTAAATAATCCACAGATCTTTTAGGGCATAACATTTTACCTTTTCCATTACATAAGCAATATAACTTATTGATGATGAGAAAACCTGAAGGCTCTGATTTACAGTATGTTTGCTTGCTGCTGCGTCTTATGTTTACAAGCCAAAGAAGTGAAACATTTCAAATGAAAGGTCATTTATAGAAGAAAATACTGGCAGAGGTTTCCTTTCACTGTGTATATGGGTGTGTCTGACAGTATGCGCATTTGCCATATTCATATCCATCAGAATGATTAATCACAAAGTTTTGATGAATTCTACTGTGACCAGAGACAGTAAGTCCTGGTAAATATTACTAAGTTTTGTGAGGTTTTTTATTATTGCTAAGAATTGATATTAAATATTAAGAATTCATATTAAAGCTGCAGTTTGTGGAATTTGGTTATTATTCTTTTCTGAACCATTTATGTGGCAGTTGTGATAGAGAAAACTGTATGAATGGGAGTGAGAAGGATGAGAGACATCTGAGAATAAGAAAGTAATGTGAATGTGAGCTTTTAGGAAGGAAATCACAGAACGAGGGAGAGCTTTAGAGGGATGATTGAAAATTGATTAATTGCACCGAATGATAGATTTGTTGAATTTTGGAGGGGACTAGAGAGAAGCTGAATTGATGCATTCAAGGTATCTGAAGCAAATATTTAATCATTAATCTGCTGTCGTGAAACCTCCTGTTTTCTAGGCTTGTAACTATAATAACACAAATGAACAGAAATAAAATGCAGGTATGTTCAAATTGTAAAAAATTACTTCAGCTTCGAAAACCACAGTAGGTGAAATAGGTTATTTTATACGTGATCTGTTTTATAAAACATTCTCTGTTATGTGTTAATTGAATCTGTCTTGCTCCTTTCATGTGGCTTGTCGACTGACTAGGAGATAGGAACTGGTACATTAAGAAATAGATCTTGTCCTTTTATATTGACACTATTTGTAAACAGTAATGCATCTGTAAAAAAATGTGCACTATCGATGATTCAGGAAACGTTTTCAGCCTTACAGCTCTTTTCTAAGTCAACACTAGAAGAAATTTGGCAGGGGATCACAGAAAGATGGGGCCTTACGTATGCTGAGAACTACCTACAAAATGTCCTGATTAGCTCTGTGTTTCGTTCGAAGGTTTGATTTTTACGGTAAACAGACACTGAATTCTCTTTCTTCTCTGATTATGTGTTCTCATTCCTTCACTTGCAGCAATGGTGACTCACGTGCAGCTGTGCAGTAACTTCGATGATGCCTTGGACTGAGTCCCCTGGAAAGTGCTTTTCTTAAGGAGGGCCTGTTTTTCAGGTGAATCGATAACCCGGCCTAATAGGCCCCCAACTGCCTAAGTCAACCGGAAGGTGTGGGCAAGAATGATTGATTAAAGGTAATGCAGACTTTGTGGTATTTTGTTGAGGTGGGGCTTTGGGATAGTCGCTCTGCTTCTCCCGTAGTAACAGCAGAAGAACATCAAAAGATGGGAATTTTGAGAAATTCCAAGGTTCGGGTTTGAATATATAATTGCTCAGCAATTAGCCCACTCAGGCATTGTTACGCGTAAAACTTCCTAAGTGCCTATTTGCTACAAGACAAGGTAGGCTCCAGTCCTGTAATGTGTTTCTTGTCAGTGAGACCCTGTGGTGTCAGAGGCCCCTTGTGACAGGTGTTTGTACAGACTGACAGCCTGTCCATCTGAAATAATTTAAAGGATCTGGGCTTTTACAATTTAAGCCTTAATTGTATTAGTAGAGTGTAGTAAAGCCTTTGTGCAAAGCTGTCACCGCAGTGGACTGTAGGAGTTCAAATACATTTGAATGACTACAAAGGTTTAAGAGTGTAACAGCTGCTGTAAAATTGGGAGATGTCACACCAAGCAGTGCTTTGAATCTGTAAACCTGATTTGTAATTGGAACAGTTTTCTTAATTAAAAAACCACACTGAGCCAGTAAACAAAAAATTCCCTTGTAGTTCCTGGAGAAGTTTCTTAAGATACCTTGGTGATTTAGGAGTACAAACTCCACTGAAAGCCACCTCAGAGCTTTCAGAAATCTTCTCTTAAATGTTTATACTCTTTAAGCTTTTCAGAAAAGCTATGAGAGCTTCACTAAAGAACTGCCGGTCTGTTACAGGGAAAGTGTTTCAACAAGTCAAGGCTGGGATAAACAAGCAGCAGCTCTGAGGTAGTTGTGAACAGGTCCCTTTTCACTTCATTGCAGTGTAACTTAATATAGTGACATTAATGAAGTTCAGCTTTGACAATTATTTGGCTGGCAATTGTTTTAGATGAAATGACAATTGTTTCTAAAACTGAAGAACTAAATCTTACGCTAATCCAATCCTCCTGGCTCCTTTATATCACACTACCCTGTGGTCATTGCTGGGAAATTGTTCTTCTGGTGGAGACACGGATCTGTTTAAATTATAGAATATTTATATAGCAAGAAAATATTTCAAATATTCTGCTTTATATTTTAATCTTTAAAAAGATTAAAAAAGGCAATTGTGTTAATGGCTGAGCACATCCCACAAACTAACACTTAACTTTCACCTTCTTTGCTTGCAGCAGCTATGTCAGTAATTGCAGCCTGTTAAAATTGCATGGAAAATTACATTCAGTGCAGCCATTTGGAAAAGATTCATTCCCCTTGCAAAAGAGAACGGGATCACGCAGCTGTACGTATCCTGGAAGAAAATACTGCTCCAGAACAATCTGTCTCACCTCCAAGGAAAGGTTTTGGTTCAGTCATAGGCAGATATAGATTAAATCAATTTCTGACATTTCATTACAGAGGTTTCCTGCCCCCCTGCAATGGTGATTTTCAGTGATAGGACTGACTGGTTGCTTGGGGATTTTTTGAGTTCTTTAGGGAGCTTTGTTAGTAATGTACAAATCCATCAACTTCAGTTTTGCTGTGGCATTCCTTACATCTATAGCTACGTGGAATTTCTGTTTGCAGGAATTGGTGCCAACTACCGATACGTGAAGTTGTGGGGTTGGATCTGAGAGCTGTGTTTTTGCTCTTGTGTTTTAAAGAGTCAATGATATCTTTGAAATAATTCTGTGGTTTCTGGCGTCCTCGGAAGCCAAGGATATCTAGAATCATTTGGATAAGAGGTATGAAAATCATAAGTCACTAGTAAACTGAAAATGGCACCCAGTCATCATTTAAAAGTGATTCTTGAAAATGTACTCAGTTTTACTGGGCTCTGAATGTTTTTTTCCTGTATGCTAATTTAGTTATGCAATTTTAAAATACTAAGAATTTCAAACACTGAGAAGTTACTAACACCACAATAAATACAATGATACCTTGTTAAAAGAATAGTTTTTTCAGTGAGTCCAGTAGTGGACACAAATAGGGATGACTTGGCAAAAATCCTGCATTATTTGGAGTGTGTTAATTTGGTTGCGTATATGTTACATTGTACTTCATATTCGTAGGTCTTGAAGTGAAACAGGTAACCAGAAGCTATAACTCTCACTATTTTTTCTTGATCTTACGAAGATGTGTGCTCAAGTCAACTACAGATGTGATCATATTGTCTAGGAGATCAAGAGAGCAGAAATAAATGGGCTTATTAATCTATCATAGAAAAAAATCCCAGATCTTATAGGCATTCTAGCCAAGAGAGGAACTGTGGGTAAAACCTCAGGAGTGGCTAGTACTTTAAATAGTTAAGTGAAAAGGCTGGATCCAAGTGGCTTGTAGCCAGTATCAACTATCCTGGCTTTTACATTCACTGTCAGTCACAAAGAGGGAACACACACAGGCTGGAAGGAGGTAATTGTTGCAGATTAAAGCCCCGTGTAAAATGAAAGAGCCATCAAAATTCTTTATAGTTGCTTGGCATGACTTCTGATAATACAAACTTCTCTTTATTATTATTTCAAAATGCAGCCATCTACCATCTACCACAGACTAAACAAAAATCCCATGAGACAATAGTGCCAGCCTGTGAGTAGGGTATATTTAATTGCTGTGCACAGCTGGAGCTGGCAGGTGAAAAGTAGAGACATGATTGCTTGTTCAAATAGGAAAATTTAGATTTCTGCTGCTTTTTTTGCTGTTTAACTTCATCACGTTTTAGCTGCAGACAGAATTTTGTATGCTTAGTGTGCATTTGAGCAGATATCTGTAATCTGTAACTTTCTTCAAGGTTGTACTTAAAGTACTGAAGAGTTTACACACCAAGACAGGATACAGATGCTTTCTTACAGTCGTATTTTTTCCTCTTGCCTGTCATTGAGTGTTATGCAGTAATACTCCTTGTTACACTTAAATCAGCCAATGCTAATTTGCACAGGTATTGATTCTTCTGTGCCCTCTGTGTTTTATGCCCTGGTTTAGGTCCTGTTGTTCCTGTTTGAAGTCAATAGGTGCTCTTAGTGCTGCCTTGAAGGTTATGCGACCAAATTAAGCGTCTACCCACCCAGTCCTCAAGGAAACATCAACAGCTGGTGGTGGGAAGAGGCCTCATTATTAAGAGGTAATTACTTTGATGCCTTTCAATGCATTTGCTGGCATATTATGGTCAGCATGATCACACAATTCATGTGCTAAAATAGTTGCATATACAAAAAGCAATGCTAAAGATAACATTGTAGTTCAGATTTTATAAAATGGTAGAGGAAATGTTTGTTACTTGGGCGCAATTTCCTTTTTTGAATAACTTGGGACTAGGTGTTATATGCATAGATAATGTCTACGTACATGCATAGATGTGCACATACTAAAGATTATTTTCTGTATTTGTGCACGAAAGACAAATTATTACTGATGTTGAGAAACTCAGAACATTTGCTTTCTTGGATCGTGCAGTTGCTTTTGTCTTCGACTCAGATAAAGGGGGAAAATACTGTAACGTTAGTGGTGGTGTATGTGCTTGTGCAGTCAAATCTGTTTGAAAGGCAAACACCATGGAGCATGCTGAGTGTGCGCCATGCCCTGTGCAGAAACTTTTTCAAGTTAGTGTTGCCTGGTTCTAAATTAATTCAGGCTGACAGATGGTATCGTGTGTTCAGTGTGGATGGGATTCACTGAGATTTCAAAGTTTTAAATTACCAAATACTGAAAGATGGCTACAGTATTAACAACTGTTTTTAAGCGATAAAAAGGCCAAGTGCTATGATCACGTATGTAAATGCAAGATGTTCTCCCAACAAACAATTGAAATAAAGTACCAATAAGAAAAGGCTCTCAAAGAGAATTCTAGAAGAAAATCGTTGTTTCTAAAAATGAAAAAGTCAACTGGACTCAATTTTTCCATTTGATTTGCTGCCAATATAATTCAAATTTTTGTCATTTCCCTTCTGTACATTTTTTTTATTCAGATGTGGAATTTCCTGGTTTGTTTTTGTTTGCTAGTGCAACTAAACCAACCAACAGGCAAGGTCGTTGCAGAAAACCAAACTTTCAGTATTATTTGAACAAAAACATGACCTCCCTGTGCCTGCGCTTTCTCTGTTTTCTGACCTAGAGTTTCCTTTTGTGGTGCTCTGATATTTTCCAGAGTCTCTATTTTCGCTCATCCTCATGTTTCTTCCCTTCTCCTCTTGGATCCTTGTTTGCTTTATGGTGGGCACTCTCTTCATTTTGCTCATTCACCTTTCTCTTCAGAATTTTCTTTTTCTCTCGTTTGCTTTTTTGGGTCAATCTTTCTTAGTTCTGTCACTCCATCCATGTTCCCTTTTGCCTTCTCTGTCCTCACAGTCTGAGGAGTCCTCTGGTTCCCAAGTGCCAGGAGCTGGCCATGCCTGGGGAGGGCTTTGTCGAGGGCTCTGACACTGCCCCTGTCACCACATACGGTGGGTAGAAGGAAGAGCCATAAGTTATCCCACCATCCCGGGGACATCCCTGGCCTGGTGGGTGTTGCTGAATGCATCCGAAGCCAGCAGCTTCAGCTTTTTGCCTTTTCTTGGGGGCTGCAGCGTGTCCCAGCCCCATTTCGTGCCTGCAAGGGAGCCGTCCTTGCCCTGCCAGCAGCTGCAAAACCCTACACTTGGCAGCAACTATATCTCCTTGTGCCCAGTGAGCCCTGTTTCCACTTGTAGGGAGCAATGCCTATTCCAGCAAGGGTTGTATATTTTTTAATTATTTTTTAATTAGCTGCTGTCCTTATTTGAAGAGATCTGTCAAAGACAGACCCTGGACTTTCAACGTACTTCTGATTGTTCCTTGGTGAGTACCCATGCATAGAAATTGTATTAAAGTTGTACGATTTTAATTCTCCAAACATTTGCAGCTATCATTGATACAACTGTAACAGAAATTGCCGAATGAGAGAACTTGAAATTAGTTCTGATTTGCTTTACCTTCTGAATTGTGCATGTTCACCAATCAATTTCAGATTTAAACCAAAACTTTTTCTGTGGCTATTGAGATTTACTACTGAGATTTATTTTTCTTGGCATTTTTCTATGACTGTTATTTTTGTTGCAATCTCTACCATTCTGCCAACATATAGTTTACCAAGCCTGTAATGAGACGATTGTGTCTATTGTAGGAGTTTGCACATCTTTGCTACTTTCAAGCTGCTCAGGAGGAAGGACAGGACAATCAGCCTGTTGCATAGTTCAGCAGTAAGCACAGAGACCCCTGGGTGTGAGGATGCTGTGAGCTCTCTAGCTGTGCTGCACAATTAATCTTTATGAAGTACCTTGTGAGGTACTTTTTTTAGGTAAGTTTCATAGTAGAATGCTTGAAAATGCTTGTATTTTCCTTGGCATATGTTTTTCTTGGCTGTTTTCTTCATTGTTCCACAGGACCCAAGCCCTAACATTCTGTGATTCTGTGTGACCTTCCACAAAATGTGCAATAGTGGGAGGAATGGGTGAGTTAGAACTAGTTTCAGTTGCACCTGGCCTCCAGCTCTTCCTGCAGATATACTACTCCAGCTCTTACTGCTCGGCTTTGTAGCGTGGGAAGTGCAGAGTGATAGCCAGTCTTTGAAAATTCCCTTTGCTCCAATTAGATCCTTGATTAAATTTGAAAGCAAATGAGAATATCCCTTCCATGTGGTTTCACAAAGAGATGATTTCAAAAATCCATATTTGACTTGTGAACCTAGGACAGGTAAGACAAATGTTGTTCACTTGCAACTCCTCACTCAGTGGAAAGGTGAGGACGTGTGCGAAAGTACAGCGAAGATAAGCTAGGGAAGTAGATCTGCATTTTTTGAGCGGAGTGACTCAATGCTAGCATGGAAGGGCTTGCAAATACAAATATCTGTGTATATTACCCCTTTTAAAAACAGTTTTTTAAATTGCTTTCCATTAGGTATTCTAAAATCTGCTGCTTTTCTCCATCACCGCAATAACAATTGTGTTTATGGTAAGTGCTAAAAGTGTATTATTAGTTCTCTTCCTCCTTCCTGGCAGTTGTTTGGCTTTTACCCTCGTATATAAGAACACTGTATGATAGTAATACTGCCTTGTTTTTTCATGCTTAAAATGTAGTCTTTTCTGGTTTTTTTTAAGAGGTTATTCACCAAAGAAGCAGAGCTTCTGGAGAGAATGTATTTCCCAGCAATATAGCTTAAATAGATGTTTGTCTACCACTGTTAAAGCAACCATTGGGAGGAGGAAGCATTGAAATGGTTTTGGTTCATTACTGATAGGCAGGCTTTGCTTGGGTGATGAAAGATCTGAATGTGGACATTTACACCAATTGATAGAGTGTCCATATTTTCATATACTTGCAGTAATTTTATATCATCTGGTTCAGTTTTTCATCACATTCTCAAGTCGTTGGGCGTTAAAAGTGCTGACAAGCATATATATTAGTGGCACTGTCTCTGCCTGCTGCATCTTCCCTTTCAGTCCGTGGTTCACTTACTAGACATCCTGGTGACTGCTGGTACAATGTTTCAAGGAAATGCTTCTTAGATACACCATGACATTTATTGCAGAAATGTGGGTGGTGATGTGATGCTACAGACCTTGAAATGTCCGTCTTTAAGAGATTTGTCTCTGGCAGAGTTTGTTGCAGGTGAGGAGTCACCATGCAGCCTGAAACGTGGGAACATTTACCTGGCCCTGGTGTTTTGCTGAAGCTGTGGTCCCAACAACTCCTCCATAATTCGTAGTCTCATGGGATTGATCCAGACTTCAGGATCCCTTCCTGTGGACTCAGTGTGTTTCGCAACAAGGCTCTGCTGAGAGTGAGTTTGAGGAAACTGTTCTCCCTTCCTGAGCAGGGGCAGCAATTGGACAGCACACCCTTTGGGTTTTGTTTGGTGATGCCCGTTCCACAAACTTCCTTTGTCTGTGGCTACTTGGCAGGTAATGTAATTTATCCTAGTTTAAAGTGAGGTATTAAGCCTTTTGTGCAAATCTGACTGTTTCCTTTTAGATAGGACCAATGTTTTGTAAGAACAAAGGCAATGAAGTAAAGATCATTACATATGTTGTCCTTCCTGCTGTGTTTTAACTAAACACCATCTGCTCCAAGGCTGAATCCCCTTTGGAGGGACTTCTACTGCTGTCAGCTGAAGAACTTCTGAAAAATGTGTTGCTGTTTTGTTGTTTTAAAGAAGACACTTGCATTTGGGCAGTCTAAAGGAATTTTGAATAGTTGAAATAACACCTTTTTGGGAAATGCTTTATACGTTGTGTATACGTCAGTTGTTATTTTGACTGTTTATGGTGTAGCAGGCACTACAGGAGCAGAATAATAGTATTTTGAAAATCCAACAGTGAGGCTGCTAAATCACCCTGTGGACATGTGCGCATCCTTTACATCCAAAATTTTGGTGGGATCCCCTGACTTTGAACACCTAAAGTTACATGGCTAATCTTTTTTTTGCATACATGCCACTTCTGTTTAAGTTTCTCGAACAAATAACAACAATGGATTGCAGAAATTGGATGAAAAAAAACGCTTCTGAAGGGGTTGGCGTTAACTGCTTGGAAATAATAGAAAGTTATTGTACTAGGCTTTATGAATTATTTGTAAACAACTTCAAGCACTTGGTGCTGAGGAATCAAAGTCTTTTTTTCTTTTACTGCTGTTTTTAAACAGAGAAGAGGCCTAGCTAACAAAATACTTTCAAGCTTCCACTAGATGTGTTAGAGAAAATATCACTTAAGCCACCAATTATTGCCTGTGTACTAACGCTTAACAGGTTATTTCATATATTCTGTATTTGTTGTGGATGGCCTAGCAGTAACAATTGCGAGTTCTCTTGAAGCTGAACTCTGGTAATATCCTTGGGGTCAGTTCTGTCCATTGGCTGTCTTAATAGCTGAGTAGAACTGCTAATTATTCAAACCTTTCAGGATACCAACAAAATGATCGATCAAGTTCACGGCACAAGTGGTCAGGAACTTTAGAATTGTCTTGCTGATCAGAGATTACTTGCAGCTAGGTTACAGTGAATCTCTTTTTTATTAGAAAGGTGCAAAACCTCTTTGAACTTATTTGTGCCTCTAAATAAATCCCCCAGCCTCAGTGGGGATGTCTGTGAGAGTAAGGACTGGATAGAACTGGAGTGCCTGGGGACAAGATGTGATTCACTGTATCACAGTTGGGGTCAGCAAAGTCAAATAAGGAAATGGAAGAGAGTGAGAAATGTCTGATACTGCAGGCATGCTGGCTGCCAACATTAAGCAGAGCAGTCCTGCAAAAGTATTCAGTAATTTGCTTTGCTGGATTTGATATCCAGTATTTTGCAGCGCTGGAAATTTGAGTGTTTAGTGCCTGAAGCAGCATGTTTGGGGAGGAAAGATGAACCCCCTGTACTCGCTGAAGACATTCAATGAGAGTTTAGTTATAATGACTCCAATAAGGCTAAGATTTGATTGCACATCTCCTATTTCTGAATTTCTGGGTTGATTCTTGGCTGCATTTATTCTTGTTTGACCTTCTGAAGCCTGGAGGAGGCAGCTTTGGCTTTTTGCCTGCTAATGTGCCAGCATTAGTAAATACGACCTCTCTAGAACTTCTTGAATTCTGGGTAATTCAACAGAATATTTGAAGCACAAGGAATTAGAAAATCACTGATGTGTCTAAATCATCCTGTCAGTAAGAGAAAGAAATCTCTGGTTTGTGACCATTTTGGTGCATTTTGTTTAGACTGAAAGCTGACACTAAGAACTTTGTAGAGTTTGGGGGGAAAAAACATCTAGGAAGATAAATTGCATTCCAGAAAACTGTGGAAACAATTACATAATCAGGTTGTATTTAATAATCACTTACAAGTAGGCTTTGCCTTAGTTCCAAAACTTGTTTCTAAATTGCCAGCTTGCAGCAATTTCATACATGATAGTAAAATAAATGGCGCTGAGCTTGCTTTTGATTTGGTGTTTTATTGTGCTTTAATAGATGAGACGTCTGTTCCTAAATGGCGAAGTAAGGTGGTTTTTGAGGTCTTTGAACATAAAACTGTAAAGGAGAGGGTAGAAGGAAAGGCTGTGTGAATGACTTACATTCACTGTCAACACTTGGGAAAACTTCTATTTTTGTCTTTCTAGTAGTCTTTTATAGCATGCATACTATATTCTGAAGTACTGTTCTGTTATTTGAAAGTGACACCTTTGTTATTGTGTAAAAAAATTTCACACTTCAGTAGGCAATCGTTTTCCCTTTCCCAGGTTTCTTTTTTCAGCCAGGAGCCTTTTGCCACTTAATGCTACCCCTTTTGAACAGTGCAACAAAATCAATAGTGCCTATGAAGCACACTCAAATATTTTCAGCACTGGTGTTCTTTGTAGCGCACGCTAGGACAGGACAAAAGATGCAGGAGAGAACGCATAAGGTGACTTTTTCTAGTGTATTGCCTTTTGAAGGTGGTGGATGACGCTCTGAAAGGTGGTCTAAGGTATGAGTGCTTCCACATCACACGATTAAATTTCACATTATAGTTATACATGGCTATGTGTATGGCTAACTGCCCCTCTCCTCCCTGGCCTTGTGCTAGCTCTGGAAGAGTGGGACAGTTTAGTGAGCTAACTGGCAGAAAAGTTCTTGTTTCTGACCGTTCGATTTCCTGACCTAGCTCCCTGGAGGGATATCAGGTGAGCAGTGCAGCCAGCACAAAGGTTGGCATAAAAGGACTGAATTACATCTTGCTGTAGCAAAGACCAAGAGCTTCTTGTTGGAGCAAGATGAACGGCACAGAGAGCTGCCAGCCAAGAAAGTGCCAGCTGGAAGCGGATCCTATCTTTTCATTAAAGGAGGAGATTGCATCCCTGTATTATGTCAAAAGCTCATGTTTGCTTCTGCATAGAAGAAATACGTTCCCCAATGCTTCTGCTGTAGAACAGAAAAATCCAATGGATCTGTAAAACTAATTGCAAAGTAGATAAATGTTTAGACTGGCTTTGCTTGGATTTGAAGCAGATTCAACAGGATCAACCAACTACAACATTCATGTGTTGAATTCAATAATGCAGAAAAATTCTTGTGCTGGAAAATGAAAAGCTGATCTCCAAATGACTCTTACGTGTTTAGCATCAGGCAATAGAGAAAAAAAACCCACACAGTAACATATTTTTCATTCAGAAAAGTTATTTTGTGATATTTTTAGAGTATTAACACCATGAGCTGATTTCTGGAATCAGCACACAATCAAGATGCAGGGCTGCGTGTAAGGCTATGTGTCCCAACTCCGAATTTCAGTAAATCACAGATTAAACTGATGTGTCTTTTCTCTGTATTTATTTCTAGTTATAGAACTTCTGGTGTCTTTAAATTCCCTGACTTCAACGGGAAATTCTTTGACAAGAAGACATGGATGAAAGTGGTAGATCTGGCAACAGCAAAGAACTAAAGAGGCACAGATGCCTTCCTGGCCTTCTTCAGAAAGCCCAGTCTCATGTAATTTGGCCTTTGACTGAATCAAAATCATTTTCTAGTATGCATAAGGTGAAAGGGATTTTGCTTGCTATATCTGGAAACCACTGGAATGAATCTACGGACTTCAGCTGGTGGTGCGGAATGGTGATAGTTTCCCTCTGAATGGTAGATCTGTCGTGGGAACTCTTAGTGCCTTCTGTGCTGTGTGATACTAAAAAAAGTGTACGGCATTGCTCCTGACTGACTATCTCCTTTTAGGCAGTGGTTGAAGTAGTTGCTTTCGAAGATCTTGTAGCAAAGGCCTAGAACTTGCCTCAGCAAAAGGAATTAAGGTCCTCATTCCTAGAATTGAGAGAAATTAGGAGCCCAAATGCTCTGAGTCTGGGCCAAGTGCTCTGTGATGCAAATCTGATCATCTGTCAGGAGCCTGGTGGATCTTGGAGTGAAAAGTGCTCTCTGACTTATCAAGCAGGCTGAACATCACTTGGAAGTTACACTTCTACTTACTACCTTGGCCAAACTTGTTTACAGGAGGCTATTTACTAGAGTTCTCATAAGCTGTACTGTGGAAGTACCCTGAAAAGCCCCTCTAAGCCCTTTGCAAGTAAAGTTTTTCTTTGTCATATTGTCAGAAAATGCTGTGTAAGAGAATACTTGCACCTGCTGTACCTCCCATAATTATCCTGAACTTGGCCCTGGGTTTTGTGTTCCTATTTTTAAAAGCCATCTTGCTAAATAGCTGTAGAGAATGTTCCCTTTGGAAGAGGAAGTGAACAGCACTGCAGCACTGGGGAAGCACCATGAACTTGGCATGCCTCGTATCAGCTGGGAGTGAGAGGAGGAAGATAAGAGAACTGCATAAATTAGCATGGTTTTGTGAGTGCAGAGTACTGACTTGCAAATCTGGCAATGACAGAGAGAAAAAACTCTTTTTAAGTTTCTTTCATGTAGTACAAATCACCTGGGGGATCGTTGGAATCCTTTCTGAAGGAATTTATCTTGTATGCCATTTCAGATGGAATAGTTAACCAAAGGAAAATACCCTTGGCTTGCAAGCATGTGAAATAAGCATCTACAAAAATAGACAGCAAAGCAGGGATATTGCAACCAGAATTCTGCATACTGATTGCCAGGTTTGGAGTCTGTTTATAGAAACTGGCAGCCTCATGTGAAAAAGGAGCCAAGTAGTTGGTTAGAGCTTTCAAGAAAGCCGAGAAAACAAAGAGAAGCAAAAGACATACAGAACTTCTGTTTGGGTAGACTGTGTGTGATTACACTGAGGTTTACAAACCTTGGGGCCACGTTCTACTCTTTGCGTGGCTTGTGCTTGGCAAGAGTTACGCTCGGAACGCGAGGGGAGGGCTCTGAAAAGTTGGCTCTCGGTCCTTTGCCGGCTGTATCAGTTCTGGAGCCAGGTGGGGACTGCTTCAGTCAGTTCAATTTAGCAGTGGCCTAGCCCAGCCAATAGTTAGAGCACCTGCTGGCTGCAAAAGCAAGAAGGCCGTGAGTAGCAGTCAAGGCTGTGTTAGCTACATGTAGAAAGATACTACATCTCATAGGACAATGCCTACAGCAAACCCTTCCAACCGCTACTTTGCAGTGTCTGAATGGCTCAGCACAAAACGTGCACACACCCTCTGAACAGCAGGTTGAGTATATTCAGGCAATGAAGGGGGGGAAAACCAGTTAAAACTTAGTGTTGTTTTTTCTCCCCCAATCTTTTTTAGTTGGTGTGCAGCAGAAATACACTGCAGGGCTTGTCTATGTTTAAAGTTGCCTGGTTTAATTAAACTGATCATTTAAATTGGTGTTAATAGCCAAGTGTGTGCGTGTATCCTTTTGTGCTTCTTTGCATGAAGTTTTGTGTGCCTCTGAAAGCTACAGACCAGATTTCACTGGAGTGATGGATATCGCCAAATTTGGAGAGTCCGAATTGTGATGGCCAGCAAACCAGTCTTTCACATTCTTTTACTTGGTGTTTGTGTAAATGTTCTGTTTTGGGAAGACGCGTTGTGCTGAGAGTTTATTTGGGATTATTCATGACTGTGTGGAGCTTCGATCTGAAGCTAGGAAGTCTTATTCTGTCTTGACCTTTGAGTCTTTTCTTGATTTACATTCAGCTTTTGGGAACTGGGCAAAGATTAAATTAGACTGGAATTCCTGGGAGAAGGGATTGCCTGCTTATGTTTATCTGACTTTCTGTGCTCTGTGTGCATATAAACCAAAGCAATCTAGATTTCTTCTCCAGCATGAGACTGATGGTAAGATTGTAGATACTGGCTGCTGCTTGCCAAAATATTGATGTTGGAACAGGACATGCCCCTCTATTTATATATATTAAAAATTTAGGAAAGGAGTAACTCTATTAAATTAAGTGGCTTTTAAGAGAGAAAAACAATAGTGAATGTGAATAAATGATGCAAAACTCCTCTGAAAGGATATTAACTTAAAAATATAAGGAGGCAGAACTGTGGGCTCAATGCTGTGATTGAAGAGTGTGAATCCATATAAGCATAAATGTAACTTCTAGTTGCAATGAATATTTTCACTTGAGAACAAATACAGATAACATGAAACAGTACTCATCACTTGTGGATTTTTACGAAGGAGGCACTTGTGTATGCAACAATATGTTAGGGGGGATTTTTTGCCATTTGTACTAATGCACCTTCACATACCCAATGTTAACTAACAAAAGTATATAGCACTTTATAATTTAGTTACAAAGTGGTAGATACACAGTGAAATGCTGCCCCAAACAATATGGTAGGACAGATGAAAGGGAGCAGTAGCAGAAAATTACTGCATCTGGGTGGATGGGTGAGACCAGTGGAATCGTTGTAGTGTGTAGATGTGGAACATATCTTTATGTTATCTAGATGAGTGGGCTAATTTGACTGGAGGCTATTATTTGATTTTTCTTGTTATATATTTAATGAGCATTTCAGGAGGGCAGTTAAGAGGAAAGCGACTGTGAAAGGTCTCTATTTACTTTGTTTTCTAAAATGAACTAAGCAGACCTGGGTTAATCTGCCACCACCGTAAAAAAATGATCACTTGTGGTCAAAGAAAATCACCAGTAAAGCTGTGTTCCATAGGAGGGGTCAGCATACAGTGAAAACAGCCACTGTTCACTGCTTTGGAAAGGAGTTCCACGTTTTGCTTCCACACAAGGTAACTCTGTACCCAGTATCCGCAGGACTCGAAGCAGACCTCAGCCTAGGTTGTGGAATGCAGAAAACAGCTGTTTTGCCTATAAATAAACCAAGAGCCTCTTCTCTGGAGACTTTTTTAACAGATATGCTACAGAAATGAATTGTCACTTTAACTATTGGTGTTCAAAGTTAGAGTATGTGGTAGGAACAGGATTCACATTCTGATGCATGAAAGTCATTCTGTGATCAGGTTTCAGTCTTATCGTAGTGCTAGCATGTTTACAGTGAAACTACTTGTGCTGCAAGAGTTAAATCTGCCAGCCCTGCTGTTTCTAATTCCCAGAGTGCCAGAGGTTTGTGTCTTGGGTAGAAAACAAAACTTCATCAGATTTAGTCAAAAACATCTTCATGCACCAGTGATTATTCTGTTGTTTCAATCTCTTGTCAAATGCTTAATTTTTTAATTTTTTTTTTTTTAATTTCACAAAGACTCTTACTGTGGGAGAAAATGCCTGTTTGATCTCCTGGACTGTTTGTTTTTCCTTTTTTTGGCTTTGGTTTGGGTTGCTTAGTTATTTGTTTGGTTTTTTTCCTTTTCCATATGAATTCACAGAGAAACAGCAGGAGGAATTCCACTGATCTTGTCAGCTGGCTCAGTCCCTGGTGACAGCTTCTCAGTGACCAGCTTCTGCTCAGCCCTTGGCTGCTTGCACATACTATTGCCAGGTAACTATGTGCAGTTGTGGTGACAAGTATTGTGAATATTTGTCATACAATGGGCTCCTGTGGCAGTAAAGAGGAAAACCCACTGGGCACGTGACTAGAAGTCTAGCCCCTATTTAATGGACATTAACATTTAATTAGTCTCAAAACAAAAGGCTTCCATTTTTTATTATGCTTCACTCTAATCACTTATTATCAGACAGATAGCAGCCCATGCTTGGCTGTCCTGGTGCTAGCAGAAAACAAGCAGTTTTCCTCATCGCAGAACAAAAGCAGGAGCTCCGAATTGCAAGGGCATTTGCGCAACTCCAGCTGTGTGCCAGCCTTGCTGAACCTGAGCAAGCTGGGACAAGAGCAGAGCCAGTAAATTTACTGATAGAGAGTATTGGATCCACCCAATATGAGCAGCCCGACACTCCCTTTCCCCTGCAGTCCAGAGGAGTTTCTACAGCCCTGGGATCGCAGCGACTGCTGTCGGAGAGAGATGGGCAGCAGCCAGAGCCTAGCATCAGCCACCTTCCTCAAACACTTCTGGATTCCTTTTAAGGGGCTGGCTTAGGGCTGTAGCATGAGTTTATGTCATCTCATCTCCTGATTGCTTGAGTTGGAGCCGGGGCGAGAAGCTTTTAAACCTGTCCCTTTCCCTGAGTGGCAGCTGGAGCAATAGGAGACTGAGGAGAACACAGCTCCTTTTAAAGGAGCCTGTTACCAAGTTTTGGAGATAAGGCACAGAAGAGTCTTCTGAGGAACTCTTCACCCTTTCAGTCTTTCTCTCCCTGTCTTTGCTCTGAAGTGTAAATGCCGCATCTTCTGAACAGGACTGCCAATCCCAAAAATAAAAGGAAAAATGTTTGAATTATGTTTAATAGACCTTGGCATCCTTGTGTTTGCTTTGTGGTTTCTGAGATTTGGCATTCACTTGGAGGAAAATTTGGGGACTATAATCCAATTCTTCCTCCTCTGTTCTGAAAAAAAAAGAAGATAAAATCCAAAATTTTCTCAAAATTTTCTCAAAAAAAGCCCCCCACAAACCCTAAACAAATATTAAAAAAAAAAAACCCACCGAAGTAATTTAACTATAGTGGCTCTTTGTCTAATGAAGTTGGCAGTAACAGTCATGTAGCAACCCCCCCGTAGTAAGCAGCCCCGCTGGTACCAGCCCGTTGCTGGAGCAATGGGCATGTGCGAGTCCCACACAGCACAGGCAGCCCTAGCCAGTTATTAATTCTGAATTTTACGCTAATAGCTCAAAAACGTTTCTTTTTGTTCTCAGTTTAACCAATCAGTTCTCAGACAGCAGCTTACATGCTAGAAGCCCTGTCTTCAGGGCTGTGATTTCTATTTGCAAACAGAATATGTAGTCTGTAATTCCTCCCGCAGAAGAGCCCCCCCTTCTTTGACATGACCTGTCAGAGACGTTAATGAAAGTACTTTTCTGATTACAGTTCTTCTCCATGGTTAAAAGGGTTTTTCAAATAGTATAATCTCCTTCCAATAAGGAGAGGACAGAATGGGCCAAATTTCTCATAGCCCCTTTTGCCACGGGGAGGGGGAATTGCTTAGTTCTCTGCAGCTGGGTCCAGCCAGGCTTCTCTCTGGGACAGGTTCCCTGAGCAGACCCTCTGCTGTGGCCAGCAGCTGTTGCCTTTCTGTTTGTTAGTGAGAGGATATTAAATGTTCTCCCCGCTGGCCCCGAACAGAATATATGCATAGTCAAACAGTTTGTAAGTGAGGATGGTAGCTAAGGGGGTGAAAGGATGCTCTATTGATAAGGGTAATAGGCATCTGCGGGCCTCTAGGGAAACTTGCCAAAACCTTTTTCTAGCAACTGCAGGGATTATCTAAAAATCAATAGTAAAGGCAGTAACTAAGGGAAGGAAAAATACATCTTCAAGGGAAGCCAGATTCTGTAAGTGCTCTATGAAAGCAATCATGGCAGGATTTAGTGTAATTGTAAAGCAAATCAGATTGAGGAAAATTGTTTTAAAAGGGACCCTTAGCTGGCAATAAGGACCATATGTTCTTTCTTATCTCTGCAGAAATACCCTACTTTTTTAGAGTGTTGACTTAGGTGTGTAGCTGTCACAGTCTTGATTTTTAGCATCTACAAATATATTTGTAGTGAAAAGAATAAGTTGCTCTAAATGAGTACACCTAATTCAGTCTTTGTGGCTTTAACCTTGTTTCACCTCTGTGAGTCCATAGTGTGTGTCATCTTATTCAGTTGTTACACACTGGAACACTGGGATAAATTTCTTGAAGTCAGTGGAACTCTGTCCTTTTATGCCAGAAGTGATTTTGGCTTATCATCTGTTGCTCCCTGTTCTTTTTAGCAGATGGTCTCTAGTAATGATGTAATCTCTTCTCATGGCACTTCAAAGTGCTAGTTTGGCTTGTGTGTGTGTTTTACCACTTTATTGTTCCATGAAAGCTGTAACTGCTATTAGTACTGAAATCTTATTTCATCTGTGATGCTGTTTAAATAGGGAATACCAGCTGTTGGTCAGAACTCTTTAATTATGTAATTCAACTCTGTCTGTAAAACTGAATCTGGGTAGGGCTTCAGAAACGCTGCTTTTTGTTTAATTTCTAGGGGCAGGATTTCTACTAAATTTATTTCATTGTAGTGTCTAGAAACACTGGCCTTCAGGCTCCCATGTGTTCAGATTCAATACATGAAATATACGGGAAACACTTCTACCTCCCAATAACTAATGATCTTTTAAATGTCTGCTTCCACAGAGGAAATGGGAGTGTTGGCCCCCGTAGCTACTTCGTAAAAGGTTCGACTTTGTGTTTTAAGGGTGTGGAAGTTAAGCCAGTAAGTGCTGTTAAAGATCTGTCAATCTCACTTAGAATGGACAGGGGATTGTGGGGTTTTTTTCTTTTATTCCATTGTTGACTTTGTTCTCAAGCATTTGTGTTATCTTGGGTAATTCTGTATCAAATCTAAAAAATATAGGGACTGGAAGTTTGAATACAAGCAGCTATCTTTAGCTCTTCCCAGACCTGTGCCCATTAGCACTCTTTCTTTCCTTTTTTTTCTCCTCCCTCTCTCACTGCTTATTTGAAAGGTTGTTGAATGAAATCACTTTCTACCTTCCCTTAGCCTAATGCTTTCCATTTTGTCTCTTCTCTGGCTTGCTGTGTCCCATCCTACAACAGTGTTCTTATCTCCATATTAATTATAACTCCTTATATGAAGTGCTTTTCTGAAGTCCAGACTGATAAATGATTCTTCTAAATATAGGTAATAAAGTAGATCTAATCTAAGACAAATGCCTGTTTTGCAGAGAACTGGTCTCTTACAGATCTATTTTGCATTATATCTCATTTTTCATACTAAACTTTGTATCCTTGGTTTTTTTTACAAAAATCAGTATCTTTAAACTTTGCGTGTCATCAAGACTAGGTTAACACAGCTGACTGTGCCATGTTTTGCTTCACTTCTTAAATACACATGCAATATTTGCAGCTCTCAAAATATGATAATCCAGACAAATTATTTTCCCTCTTTACTCCTGGATCTGTAACTTAACACAGCAATTCTAGAAGTCTGGGCTGGAGATTGCCTAGCACTTCCTTTAAACCCACTAAGATCTTTGGGTTTTGCTTCTAGCTGGCAAGCAGTGATTTCTGTACATGGTCCCACTCTGGCCTCTGTCCTGCTTGTCACAGTTGCCATTGTAGGTGGTCATGTGGGATTTCAAGGTTTTATCTTAATTTTGAAACCTGTTCATCTTTGATCTCTGCCTAGCTTTATTCCCCCCCCACCCTGATTTCAATTCTTTCTGTTTTTTCTATTAAAAGTGCAAGGAACTTATTTCTATCCTGTGTTCAGTGTGCTTTGCAACATCTAATCTATCTTTGCTACTGGGAAATTTTTTATTATCACACTTTATTATCACTTTGAAAAGTAACCTAAACCAATCACTTTATCATCGGTATATCTTTGTGCCTTCTGACTACCTAATATTTATTATTTTCAATGTGGTTATTCTATTTGGTCTGGACACATTCCTACATTTTTGTTCTCTTCCTTTTGAGGATACAGGATTGAGATAGGAATTTTTATTTAAGGAAACTCCAACCTTTTCACTTCTGTCTCTAGAGGCTTTTTACCTTATATTATAAACATGACGTGCATTAATTTCCTCCTTGACTGCAGTACTGTATGTAATGTATCTGTCACTTTATTCAGATTCCTTAATTTCACATATAAGGCCTAAGTGAAAAGTGAATTAAGTGTGCATTTCTTATGCATACAAATGTATGCAGCGTGTAAGCGTATGATGTCATTTCTTCCTGAGTGCAAAAGGGCAGCTTTGGTGTCTCTACTGTTGATTAGAGCCACACAGTTAAAGCTACTTCTTCTTTTATTTTTTTTTTAATCTTTGTATTAAGCTTAGGTAGCTACAAAGGTGGCGAAAATCAGAGCCTTTTTACCCTGCTCCATGGGAAATGATCCGTTCTAGAGGAGTTTGATGCTTATGACACAGGTACTAACTCATTGTCAATTTAAAAAACGGATAGAGCCGCCAGGAAGGCAAAAAATGATGTGCTGAGAGGACTCAGAGCATCCTTCCTTTTCTCTATAGCTGTGTGGAGTTTGGACTCTCACCTAAGTGCTATTTTAAGACGGTGTTTTTTCCCAATCTCCTCTCTTTATTGGCTCATAGCTTTTAAGTAGTAGTTTGCTGTTTAAGGATTTGGAGATGAGAGAAAGGTTACTGTCCTTGCATAATGGTGAACTGGCTGTAACATGTTGTCCTTCCCCAGTATGTTGCAAGAGGTGTGACTAGACTGAAGACAGAAACTGAAAGTAATGTTATTTCTCATCCTGAGATGGAGACTGGATGTTAAATATCAGAGTCCTTAAATGGTGATTTATAGCGTTACAAAATGCTGACGCAATGCCATGGAGTTACTCTAGTGAGTTTTTTTGCTTCTGGTAATCCTATGGCAAGATGTATGGAAATGATAGCAGGCCACCTTTTATTTAGGTTAAATTCATTGTGGTTCTGTAGCAGATGTGAAGCTTTCTGAAAAAAAAACAACTTTGCTGTCTAATGAGTAATACTTATGTGGTGTCAATCTGTATTATGTGGCAAATTCTACAGAGAGATGCTTTCATGAGGCTGCATTTTAATTTGTAACTGAAAGTTGTTTATGAAGAAAGTTTTCTACTGACTTAACCAGTAGAAAATCACCTCTGTGGAAAGTATAAATTATGGTTCCATGAGACATACTGGATTTTCTTATTATTATTCTGATGAAAACCTTTATTGATCTTCTGCTATTTCTGTTTTAATTGAAGACAAGCTGTGTACTTTCTGCTCAGAAGAGTCAAGGAAAATACAAGGGGCTACTTGAAAATCCAAATGCAAGGAAGGTAAAGCCAAACTTTTTGCTATTAGACTAATTGTAATTGAATTTAGTTGGTAAATACTCTCCTTGTTCTTCCAAGAAGCAGCAAGCAGGGACATGTACTGACATGCTGCTTGTGCTACATTTGAAGAGTGTAATGCTGTTCATTTCAAACTGCTATTTCTAACTTATACAGGCACAAAATAAAATTTATAAAAGCTCCATAAGCCCATGCTAAATTTGAGGCTGTTTGTTAGTCATGAGGAACAAGACTATTAAAAAAATCAACTTAATTCTGTTGGTGCTTCTTAATTTTATTTTGTTTTGCTTCTGCAGGGCATCTTCATCTGTTACAAAAATCCTAGTGTTTCCCTCATCTTCTCTTCAAAAATATGAGTTTTTTTTCTTTTTGGGTTTTATACCTGTCCTCTCGTGGTGCAGGAGATGCTGATTTTTTTTTTTTCTGGAAATGAGAACAGTTGATAGAGTGGCTAGAAGGCAGAGAAGGGACAAGGAAACAAGAGGCCTGTACTTTGTACTCTATTTTCTGTGTGGCCTAATTTCAAGAGACCTTTGGCCATGCTCTCATGGATCTGGTGTATAAAATGTGAATCTACATACCACAGAGGCCATGCTGCTTCTATGATATGATTCCATATACATAAAAGGAAAAAAGATTGTTATTTTTCTCCATTACTCTCTGTGAATACGTCTTAGAGCAACTGAAGAGCTGTGCCTTTTCTCTTTAATTTCCTGTGGTGGTTGTCAATGTACATTAGAGCATGTTTCATGAAAGAGGGCATTCTATACAAAAATGGTCATGTTCCGTTCTATATGGAATTGTTCATCCCTTCTGTATGGAGTCATGTCTAGCTCCTGTCTATGACAACCACGTCTTTTCTAGTTATTTTGGACACAAAGTGAAGGGATAAGAACCTATAGTATTGATAGTATGGAATATGTCAGCTGGGTATTTTGATTTGCTTTTTTGATGGATACTCTCAAAGAATTAAACACAGCTGTTTGTCAACGTTTTCACTTCTTGGTGACATTAGTAGTAACAAAAGGCTCATAGTTCATTATTTGCTTGGTCTACTGACAAAATGGATTACTTGGAATAATACCACTGTTTGTCTTATGCTGTAAATTCCATCGTAATAAAAAAATTAATAGATGAAGTGAAAGTTATGTTCCTTCATGGAATGATAGCGTGTTTTTACACTGCTAGAAAATATTTCATCTGTAACACCAAGTAAGTCTTTCTGCACAGTTGATGCCTGCTTTGTTTGAATTTCTCAAAAAGAGGAAAAGTAGATAATGTCAAGCTTCACTGTTTGTTTTCTTTCTTCCACACTGCCTTCCTCTTTCCACGGTCTTGACTTTGGGGCCTCCTGCTCTCACTGCCATCGGCAGATTGCCACCTGCTGGGTGCCCTCCTTGACGTCCATCCTTGGGCCGTACTCGGAGGTTTCACCTGCATCTCCCTTAGCAGGCCTGGCAGCCTGGAGAGGAGAACTCTGTGACAACCCAAGGTTTGATCTTGTGGATTTTAAGGGTTGTACTTTTGACTAGTGCTTTAGGCCTTGGGACCAGCTGCCCAGTGGTGGTTGAGAGGCATCTTTTGGTTGATCTGGTCCAAAAGGAATCAAATCTGCATTTCTTCGAGACTACTTGGTGATGTGAACCACAGTGCAAGATGCGTGCGCAACTGGGAGATTTTCATCAAGTGCATTCTGCATCCAGACTGAGATGGTGACATAGAAGTACTTTTTGATTTGTTTCACCTTTTTTATACGCTTCAAAAGTTTGAAGGTCAGTTTAGTTCTCCTGAAGCATGCCTGCTGACCATGCAAATCTCCCTGTCTCTCCTCCAGAATGTCTTAGTACTTCTGCATGTGGAAGGCCTTCCTGCCCGGTAATCTCACTGAGTACTGGCAATGTGGATGAATATTATTTGCACTTTATATATGGAGAAGCCAGAAAGTCACTGCCCTGCCCACCCACCGGTGGGTCGGAAAGAGGAGACTGAATCCTGTTTTCTTCTGCTCAGTAGGTTCTGTGAGTGAGTAGTCTCTGTTCACTCTTTCAAGCTGCATATATCAGCCCCTTGCTCATTATACAGGAAATTCATAACTCTTTTACACCTCTTTCCTGTAGCTGTTACATGCACTCTTGAGAAAGGAAGAACAAAATAAGAGAACATTTAAAATCCAAAAACGCTCTTAATGTCTGGCAGTTAGATAATATTAATTCTACATGTATCTGTGTATTTAGAAACTCAGTAAAATTCTTTTATTTCTCAGTGATCCAGAAGAACAGTTTGTTCTGTAAAAAGCATTTTCTAACTATAGACAGGTATCAATTCCTTTATTGACTGAACTGATTCCTTCCTCTGCTAATGCATCTACTATCCTGCACCTCCTGATAAAGGTGACTCTGTCTCATAACTTTACATTTTGATAGATGGGATGAAGAAAACTGTTTTTCTCATAGTGCTGTCAGCATACAGCCACTGCACACTGGTGTTTGGAAACAACCAGTTGCTTTCAGCATCCTAAAGGTTTCCCGATATCTGTTTGTTTAAAGAGCACACCACGCTGTATGCTATTTCTTCCATGGGCCAAATATGTTATGAGAATAAAGGCAGTCTGTCTCGGGTATTCACCAATGTTATTTTTGTCTCTGACCACAAATTTAATTTGTTCAAAAGCTGATGAGCTTTTTGTCTTTGTAGTGACCTGTATGCTGGAATGAACTCCAGGCTCTCCCTATCTACAAAGTATTTGCCAGAAATGATAATGTCATTAAGCAGCTGAGAGGAATTCAAGTGCAGTCGAACTCTAATTTTTATGTTGCTGTTGCTCCTTAAGGGAGTGGTTTGAGCGAGTGTGAAGGCAGTCTTGGATTTTTAAACATAGGCTTACAACTGTTTATTTTAAAGGAATTCAGGGTTTGAAGACGCTTTTAAATCATCACAGCATGAAGATCCAGCATCGTAGTCTTGAGATAATACGGCAAATGAGTATATCTCTTGGCCAGAGTATTCCCCTACAGTGCTGGCAGTAGGGAAGCTGGGATGGAATCCTAATGGAGAGACAACAAAAGAGCTAGTGAAGAGCTACAGTCTCCAGTGGCCTGCAGCTGAGAGGTGGAGAGGACCCTGGGTATGAAATTTTCCTGCATCTCTGGAGAAAGTTAGCTCTGTATTCTGCACAGCCGGAGAACGGGAAACACTCAGCCTTACAGCATGGTGTGCTGTGTCTGCCAACAGCTTCCTTCTTCAGAATGTAATTAGTACTGGACTTGGAAACATATACAGGATTTCATTAATATTAATGGACTTGCTAAAGAAGAGTTCCACATGCTGACAAGGTAATGCACAGCTTTAATATATTGCCCATTTCTGGAGTTGGTGGGGATTCTAGCATATTCCTTGTGGAAAATGCCCAGCTGTAGCATTTATTTTCAGTATTTCAAATGACTCCTAAGGGGTGATGGGGGTGAAATCCTGGTTCCTGCTTCAGTCAAAGCACCCACTTCTCTTACTAGGACCTGGCATTTCACCTCACTGTTTCAAATAAGGACTTAGATCCTTGAGGCTGAGCAGAGAACATTTAAGCTGTTGTTCAAAATGAACGTGAACCATATTTGTTAATTAAAATGTAGGACTCAAGAACCTGTCTGAAAGCAACTCAGGATAGATAGGAGGTGACAACCCAAAGGACCACCATGAAGCACAGCAAGCTGGTTTTTTTTTTAAATGGAAGGGTTAAAATCCAAGCTCAAAAAGACAAAGAAAGCGAAAAAGGAAAAATCTTGATTCTGAAAAATGAGAAGGTACTTATCAAAGGAAATGTGGATGTGTTGTTGTATGTACACCTGTGTACAACAGTTTTGTTTCCATTTCCTGTGCTTACTCCGAAGTGTTTTGACTGCTGAAATACATAAAAGAAAGGTGGCTTGTTCCTTGTTTCCTGTATTGGGAGACATGAAAGAAGAAGAGGGGACAGGTTTTGCACCATTGAAGCTGTGGCAGGTAGAGGGTTTCCCTTAATGTCCATTGGTATTGAATAGAGAGAGAAACTGCTTTTTAGCTTTGTACAGTAAAAAGTAGCTAAAGTGATCTTTTGCCATTCCTGTTAAGAAAGAAGCAGACAACCTCAGTGTGAACTTTGTATTTGCGGCGGCGTAAAAAGAAACACTACCGTTTTGGTAGTGAAGATGTATTCTTCCTGGCAAAGCACTGGGGGAAGCAGTTACGACATCCTAACAATTCCATGTTCTCCTGGACTGTGAGTTTACAGGTCACAACACTGCTGTCTGACTGAGGAGAGTGGGATAGATTTCTATTTTTTATTTCTTTTTTTCTCTCTAGCAAGTCAAATCCTGAAAACTGATTTCTTGCAGTTCTTGTAAGTCAAAGGTAGGGGTCTTGCTGGGAGTAAGTGTCTGGAAGCGTACTGCTGAGTGCTTTTCTGCCATGTATCCCACTTAGCAAGCTGGGATCCAGACCTGACCAGCAGTTGGTTGCTGCACAACAGGCGGCTTTAGAGTTGAGATGTTCCAACAAGTGACCTTCACTTCACCTGCTGAACTCTCCAGTGCTGTAGTTATCATCAGAGTTGTGCTCTAGGAAGATACACCCCCTGAAACAGCTATGTTAACCTCTAGCATGTGCCTTGAAATCTGCAGTGCTGACTCAGACATGTGGCCCAAACAAAGCACAAGTTGCTGTCGTACATTTGTGCCAGGGTTTCCTGATTATAAGTGTGGGGAGATATGACCTAAAATGAACCTTTGTTGTAACAATGACAAAAGACGCTGGGTTAAAAATCATGTTATTTCCTTTGGAAAGGAAAAAGTTCTATTTTTAATTCTTTTTTTCCTTAATCTTTCTATTTCATTCTACCAGTGTTTATAGTACAGAGCACAATACTTCTTGTTATGATTGTTTTTTGTGTCTGGGACATACGTGGGCATTCTGCAGCAAAATGTCTGGGATGCAGAGTCCAAAGAGTTTGTGCTGCAGGAAGTACTAAACAAATCCCACACAAGCCCTTCCTTTCCCCCGCTCCCCGAAACCCCCAAAACTGAAACAAAACAAAATCCTAAAAGACTGTCATAGTTCTGTGTGGAAAATTTATATCCTTTGAAATATGGCTTCTGTATCTATTCTGTTAGGATTTTTGTTTTAAAAAGGATACTTTCTTTTTGGAAAATCAGATTTGCTCCAGAATTGAAAGTGTTTTGAGTTTGGTTACTAAAACAAAGTCTGCCATTGGTAGCGCTTTTGCTTTTTTTGGTGTCGAAGGCTTGGCAGGGTTTCTGTTTCAGCCAGTTTTCCTGCTTTCCTGTGGACCCAGCTAGACCCCTGTGACTGTAAGAGCATTCTCTTCTTCGGGGAGGTTTTCACACCCACATTAAGCTGGTATTACAGCTGGAAAAAAAGTTGTGTTTTTCCTCTTTAATTTTATTCTCATTTCTCTCCATGAGCAGCATGGCCAGCAAGGGAACAGATCAGGAAACTAAACTGTGTGAAAATTTGCAGAAATTTAAAAGAATTAAACTGAATCGAGGAGTGGGGAAAAATAGTGTCTCTCGTTCTCTGTCTGCCTCCTCTCCCCCACCTTTTGCGGGAGGAAGAGTGTGTTTTGGAGGTGGTAGTGTCTCCTTTTCTCTACATTTTCAAGGGTTTTAACCATTGCTACAGGGCAGGCTGGACTGGTTGCACCTCAATCACTTCACCCAAGGCTTTGTGGCAGGATGAAGTGAGGATGAAGGAGCAGAAACACAAATATTGTCTGCTCAGCCTCTCTTGTGGGTACTAAGGCTGCATCCAGGTGAGGAAGTCCAGAGACACGCTCGTATAGCACAGATATAGCAGGGCTCTATGTGGCTACGGGCAAAAATTGCATTTCGCAATAGCCTAGTAAAAAAAAAACACAAAAAGTTATAACCAAATATCTCTTCCAGCAACACAGTGGTGGAAAAGTTTCTGAGTGTACAGTTACGTGAGCAACAGATCCTGTGAGGAGTCTGTAATGAACAGCAAGGTGGCATTTTCAGAATGACTGGAAAAAGTACTTGTGCTAGGCTTATAACAGAAGTCTGGGAAAAACAACTATCAGATCCTTCAGTATATTTGATAAGTGATTTTTTTGTGTGTGCAGTAAACAAAAAAATAAGAAACACGCTTAGGATGTCCTTGTGTATTATGGCTGAGACAAATTAAGAGCTCATCTTGCTCACTTTGCCTGCCTTTACTAGCAGTCAGCTGATCTTCTCTCCTCTCGTGCTTACACTGATGCTCACAAAAATGGCTGGAAAGGGCTTTTGTTGTGGTACGAACTGTTTTGCTGGGATTATTTCTACTATTTTAGCAAGTTGAATAGACTTACTGGCTGCTCACAAGGACTTTTTGATCTGGACTTTACAAGCCTTGGACCTTGTTCAATAGTAAGTGGCCAGGAGAGAGGAAAGGGACTGAAACAAACTTCTAATTCCTTTCAAATTGTTGTGTGAAACCACGGGTTGGTTAAGAAGAAAACAAAGAAATCACGAGTACTTTATCAGAGAATGCCATGCTGCCTCAGCCCTTTGTTCCCATTTATGGCAAGTGAATGGCATCCACAGACACGTAAGCACAAATAACAACTAATTTATCAAGTTTTGAGCACTTCCATTATTTTACAGGATGCCTGCCTGAAGGAAATAGCAGAGCTGATGGCCTGTGTTGAACGGGTAATGTATGAAAGGGGCTTTCGTAGTGGATAGTTAGGTTGGAACACCACTCACAACAGAAAAGGGAGGCTATTTCTCAGCATCTCTACGCTATTTATTAGATAATGTGTTTTACTGAAGTTTTGATAAGACTATTATTTAAAAAAAAAAAGGCAAACAAATCTTAACCATATTCATGGTAACTACTTAACTGCTTGGTTCCTGCAACGCTGATTTACAAACGTAGCTGGAAAGTTCTGCTGTGCATTTTTTTTTTTTTCAACTTTTTTGTGGTCCCTTTTGAGAAACTAGTAGGAATCTCCTAGAATCATAAAGGTTGGAAAGGACCTTTAAGATCATCAAATCCAACCTACAGCCCTGCACCACCCTAACACTAAACCATCTCCCGAAGTGCTACATCCAACCATTTTTTAAACACGTCCAGGGATGGTGACTCCACCACCTCCTTCGGCAACCCATTCCAGTGCTTCACCACCCTTTCGGTGAAGAAATTTTTCTTAATGTCCAACCTAAACATCCCCTGGCGCAACTTGAACCCGTTCCCTCTACAGGTTAATTGCTGTAAAGACAGACTGTGCTCTTTTTGCCTAATGCTTGGCCCTTCCAGAACTACTTCTGCCCAAGGAATGGAGGGATGGAGAGAGGAGTGTTCAGAAGCACGTACAGTCCCTGAAATAGCTTTGTTCTCCCCCAGACTCAAAACTGTTGGCACATGGCTAGTGATTATCGGCTTCTAAAAGCAGCAGTGCAACTTGGCTGCTTCTGTTTTAAACAGCTTCTTTATTTTACGTGTGCGCTTCCATTATCCAGTGAGGAATGGGTGTACACAAGAGCTCTAGCTATTATGATCAATTAGGATTCCCTTCAGAAGCCTCTCAGCCCCGTGAGTGAAGTTGCGTGGCTGGTTTGAAGCTGAAGGCAGTTTCTGTGGAACGTTCAGTGGGAAAGGGAGGAAAGGGAGCTGTGTGAACAGGAGGGCCTGCGTGCCACAAGGGCAGCGTGCTAGTTCTCAGGGGCAGAAACAAGCTGGAGCAGGCAAACAGGTATCCAACCAGCTGCACGACAAGGATTAAACTCGGCCTGAATGAAATCAGCGTTAACAGAGCATGAGGAGAAGGACGGTTTCAGCCAGGAATGAACTATGAATCTAGTTAACAAACAAAGGATGTGGGAAATTCTCACCGAGGAAATGAAATGGACAGAGGTTGCAGAAAGTAATACTTTTTCTAGTCTTTGATGTAGGCAATTCTGCAAATTCAGGCAGTCCCACAGTTTTGCAATATCATAAACTTTATAAATCCATTGATAGGCGTTTCTTAATAATTACTATTTTGCAGTGGCACGATAAGCTGGCCCTTTGTATGAGATTGGCCTTAGCACTTCAAGCTGAGATTCTGCTGTGTAATATTTGGAGTTGTTTTTTTTCAAAATGCCAGACTGGTCGTCATCAAACACTATGTTAACTCCCACCTGCCTGTTTGGGGGGGCCCCTTTGGTATTAGATCTGACTAGCTGTGATGGTGCCCTTGGCAATTCCAGTACCTTCAGGGATAAAGGTGTTGCTGGACTGAGGTCCCCAGAGCAGACCTGGATCAGGATGAGACACAGTAACAGCTGTAGGAGCTGCCTTCTATCTGTTTGCTTTTACTACTTATTTTTTCTTCTCCATTTTAGAAAATGTAGGATGGCACAGAATGCGCTTTAAAAAGTAGAACAAGTTGACAGAAGCCCTTCTTGAGAGCCGTGTAAGTGTGGAAGGCTGTTTGAAAACAAAGTGATGATCTGAATAACGTGCTATCGGAATGGTTTGTATCAGTTCATTGCTCTGGCAACTAGAACTTCCGGTAGGTGTTAGCAGTGTGTTAACTTACTCTTAATTGGTAGCTTGCTTAAGCTTACTAACCTTCTTATTGTTAGCGTGCCTAACTATTGTTAGTAATCCGCTTACTGTTAGTAAGCCGTAACTATTAGTAGCAAGTTTTGAACTGTAGAAGTGCAAGTATTCTTGATTTAGTCCTGTTAACTGGCTTCCATGGTACTGTTTGTATTTATGAAATTAGCTGTGTTCTCATTTACAGTCTTAGTTATCAGAAAATAACAGTATTTCTTGCCCATAAACTGTCTTGTCTGTACTAAAGCCACGTAAGCATGTGGGGGATTTTCTCTAATCCTGGGATACAGTTCTGTGAGGCACTGATCATAACTGGCCAGTACTAAAATGGTGCAGTCCTGCTTGTCCCTGTCATCAACTAACCTCGCCCCCTCCTTTTGGCTGGGCTATTTCAGTGAGTTAATTTGACTCCCTGGAAGGGTCTGAAAAACAAGGAGGAAAGGAAGGGATAGGGGAGGACAGAGCTTGTGCTCGCTGGGAGCAAGCAAGCTGGTTTATATGCTCAGCAGCCTATGAAAGGATTTACTCTGTGAGTAAACATGATGTACTTCCTCTGCAGTGTGCAGAGATGCCTGGTAAAACTGGATTGGGGATTTATTTCTGTGTTGGTGCACTCTTAGCACAGTAGAAGCCTCTTAATGCTGTTATTCTTTAATACAAAACTAATATCTAAAGCAGTACATCAAGTCCTACAACTTTCTTTGCGCAGTTTGCCTTACTCTTGTGATCCCCAGGTTCTCTACTTCTTCACCTGACTGCTGGGGTTTTTTAGTATACAGTAGGGACAGGAATTTTTCTGCTACTATTTAAAGTCTTGGTTCTGACCTCGCATTCCTCAAATACCTGGGATTCCTAATGAAGAAAGAAGCAATTTTGAGTTTCTCTGGAGTATGGAAGGGTGTGTTGTTTTTTTTTCCTTCTTGTAAAGCCAAGTAATTATCAAAATATTATACAACCAGAGATTAAGACTGAAATTCCACTGAAGGGTGAGAAGGACAGACATGTAACCGTTTCTAATTTTATCTGCATGTTCATGTTTGTAAGCACACAGCTGCTGTATCTTGTAATAATGCACTAGTTAGTACTCCTGGACAAATGTGTTCTGCATACAAAACTTAGGTTTGACTTAAATTTGTGCACAACTGCACAGACATACTTTTATAAATAACTTTTAATATCTATTTTGATCTTTAGAGTGCCTGTTATCTGTTAAGCTCAGTCAAACATTTTGCTTTCTGCCATTCCAGAAGCCTGAGCATTCTAAATGAGACTTAATTAACTGATTTCAAAATAGTGATGAAGCATTTTCTTCACGAAGTCAAATTCTTTTGTTATTCTCTGCATTTGGTGCAGCTGTAAAAAGGTAATGATGTAATAATTTTTTCCTGTGAAAGGAAAAGAGAATGTAACTTCCTGCTTGATGTACACGAGAAGGTAGTTTCTAGAGGAAGAAGTGTTTTATGCACAAAGAATGCTTGAGAAATGCTGGGAAATTCGGAAGGCAAATCAAAAGACAGAAACACCCCCTGAAGAGAGGGGGGGTGGTCTGGCCAAGCTCAAGATGTTGTGTAACAGTCCACACTAGCAAATCTTCTTGCTCCCATAGCCCCACTGGAGTCCTGCCGGGCGTCTGTCATGCTTTTGGAGCCTGTTTTTTTCAGAGCTGTGTGCCCTGTTTTTAGAAGAAGCATTCAGGTGACACTTTTACATTAGCTTTCAAAATTGTCACTGACTCTCTTGAGAACGGTACTACATTGCTTTGCACCCAGAAAAAGCACAATATCCAGAGCTATGTAATTATCTACATAAATACATGAAGATATATATAAATAGGCTTTATTTACAACCTGTCAATATTAATATTTTAGGACTGTATTTAGTGCAAGTTAGATGGGCGTGGGTGCTGAACAGTCACCCAGCACACTGCATCTGGCTGTAACTTAAATTTTTATTTTTCTGTGGGCCTTGTACTTCTATTTAGTTTACTTGGCAGTGACATTGCTTTTCACATGGAATTTGCTGCTGCTAAAACCAGCCATTTCTGATGTCTCTAAGATCATAAATGCAGCTGGTTTATTACAGCGCAGGTCCCGTGACCTTATGACCATCACAGTCATCC
Organism: Trogon surrucura; assembly: GCA_020746105.1. Lineage (NCBI taxonomy): Eukaryota > Metazoa > Chordata > Aves > Trogoniformes > Trogonidae > Trogon > Trogon surrucura. The sequence continues at coordinate 123,934,371 of CM036618.1, read as the reverse complement.
AGGTCTCTCCCCTTCCAGTTTCAGGTGATGATTTCCCATTAAAGAAAGGTTCTTTTGCTGCTTTTACATTCTTATTTAATACTACAATCCACATGCAAAGTTCTCCTCTTCTTCCCATGTATCTTTAATCCATTTTTTTGGATACACCTTTCTCATTTTCTTTGCAAATTTTTAAACGTGTTTCTACATTTGTGTTGTTGCCATTAATTAAAATATTAAAGACAGAATATTCAGTAATCTGTGAGAAACTTTTCTATTCATCTCCCTCCTGCTAAGTAGCTTCCCTGAAAGTGTAACTACTCATTTCTCCTTTAATGAGCTTCTTGCCTTAAAATGATACTATTATGTCATCTTTTGTGAATTAAATTACTTTTTTTCCCTGTCCATGTTCATTTTGAGTTCTGACAAAGTACTACATATTCTGTTCTCCTTTTCTATGGTACTGTTCTGCATCTTGGTAATTTACCAAAACCCTTCACCTGGATTTGGATTTTCATTTTGAGGTTAATGGGGTTTTTTCATTTAAAATAATAATTTTCATTTCAGTGCCATCATTCTATCCGTTTCTTCCTGTTTTGTCTACGTTTTAAATCATCCTCCTGACTAAAAAAAAAAAAAGTTAAAAAAAAGTCAAGTAAAAGTCTTGGGTTTTAGGCCAGCCTATTGTTCATCTCATGACAGTGTGTGGTGTCCATGCCTCTCATTCTTTCTTTGAAGAATTTTTCACTGCTGTACTTTGGTTCATGAGGTTTAATTCGTCCTGACATGTCTCTCCCCGCTTCTGTTCTGTCACCTGTGACTCTTCTTTGGCATTTCTTTCCTTTTTAGTTCCTTACTGGAATGCTTATCGCTTTCTCGTTTGTAATGCAATTTCTGAACAGTCTTCATGATTCTTTCACTTTGAAAATCTCTGCTGCTCAAAATTATTTTCATAACTGGTTCCTTTAATACCTCATAGTTTGTTCTCTTGTATCTTTTTCCAAATTAAAGAATCCTAGGATATATTGTCATATGAAAACCAAACCACCTTGTCATAAGAAAGCCATTCTTTATCTTTGAACATTCTTGTTGCTCTCTTCCAGCCACATAATAAATCCCTTTTAAGATGGGAGGACCAGGACTGCATGCAATATTTGAGATGGAATTACTTTTTTTTCACTGTATGGTATAGTTTAGAATTCTTTTTTTAATCTCACACATGCATTTATTTGCACTTATTAAAACTGAACTCTATCTGTTCTTTTTCTGCCATTACCATGAGATCCTTCAGCATGTTCTTTGCAGTCAGCTGCTTTTTTTTTCACAGCCCTGAAGAAGTGTGGCCTCAGCAAACTATTTGAGATGGACACTACAGCTCCCATCTGAGTATGCTGACAGTTTTCATCTCACTGAATAACTGCACTTACTCTGTGAAAACTGACCTTTTCTTTCCTGAACTTCTAATTGATTACTAATTCATTAAGCCCTTTCTTCTCCTACAATAAGGTTGGTTTCTTTTAAGATCCTTTGATTGTCAAAAGCTTCCTGGAAATCAAGGTAAACCGTATCAACTGGATTCCATTAGTCCACATGATTCTGCTTGGCTTTTTCAGTTCCAGTATAACCTCCAAAAGCTGCACTAACTTGTCTTTGTTATATCATATTTAGTTGTGTTCTTTAATTCTGTTCTTAATAAGGTTAATATAGTAAAACTTCAGTGAAAAATTTAATATAGGTTATACACAGGTCTCCAATGCCTTCTAAAACCTTAAAAAAGGAGAGTTTTAGTAATATTTTTAGTTTTCTTCTTAATAGTTCAACAAGTACACACTTACATTCTTTTAGAATATTTCATTGAATGCTGTTGGATCTTAAAAATGGATTTAATTTTTTTCCGGTGTGAAATCTCTTCAAATAACCTTTAAGAAAAAAAATTTAGAGCTCCTGCCTTCTTTCAAAACAAATCTGATTTACTAAAGAAACAAATATCAGTCACTATAAATTCAGTAACATATTGTAGAGCTCTTCAGAACTATAGAATACTGACAAGCACAAGAAAATCAACTTTGAGTTTGTATTGTGGGGTTGTCGGGTGTTATTTGAGATAGTAAACTGATTTTCCTTGTGAAGTAATGCTTAATACTTTCACGTATGACATATATATAATGAATATTTTATTCAAGTGAAAAAAGTTTCAAATTCATATTAGTTTTGCTCACACTTCAAAAATAAATAGAATAATCAGAAAAATCTTTCAAACGTTGCGCAGTTTCTCGAAGTTTCTCAAAGTCAGGGGGAAGAAATAATAACAGATCTGGTGCTCTTACATGCAGCGTGGAAGAAAATAATAAAAGATAAAAATTCTTATTGTCAGTCATTGCAGATGCTTTTGCAAACCTCTTAACAAATGCACTTACTAGGCAATGAACATGTCTGAGCACCTGGGCGATGCTGCATTGTACTCTGTCCAGGCAAAGCTTGTCTGAAATCCTTGCTTGTTGTCTGTTATTACGTAGATGCATTCTTTTATTTATTATTTCTCGTAACACTGCGTACAACAGGTTAGCAAGAAAGCTCATAATAGCAGGAGAAGGTACTACTGACAGAAAGAAAAATAACCCCCAAACAAACCCAAACCTTCCATTTGCATTCTTTGCTGTGTAGCAGCTGAAGTCCTGAGTAGTACGTGTGTAAGAAAAGTGACTAAAGCACTTCCTTCCATACTTTCATGCACCTAGAGTTGCTGGGCTACATTTTTATCTGATGCAGTAAGATTCCCTCTGAATATTTACATCATCATTTGTTATTATGTAACAAAGAATGATTTTACATCATCATGGGAAGAGCTCTACAAACCAGAAGGGAGTTGAAAGAACAGTTTTGGGGCTTGGTTAGACAGCAATACAAGATCTGCAGCAAAACATCTCATTCTGCCGACTTACTGTTCTACCTTACTTGTCTCTAAGTGTCAAAAACATCTGCGAAAGCTTAAGTGGCTGCTTTTGGGGTAGTCTAGGCATTTTCTCCTCTACAGGGAGCGCCTTCAGCGACCGCAATACTGTTAATATTTGAGCTGGACGAAGTTGACTTGCTGAAAGCAGTAATCCCTTCTGAGCCAGTGCAGATCACTTAGGCGGGCAGAAGACAAACCCCATGGGAAGAGGAGGGAGGAACTGGACAGATTAATTTGGCCATATTGTCTAACTGCACACGTGATCTTCCCAGCAGCTGCTCTGCTACAAACAATCAGAGGTCTTGCACAAGAAACGGTGGTTTATCCATCGCAGGAAGAGACCCCAGAAGTAGTGAAATGTTTGAGACTACTCCCAAAATCTCATCTGGCTTTGCTAGCATGGAGAAAGGGCTGGACATGTTAAGACCTTAGTACTTGCCAACACAGCCTGCAAGACATTATTCTTAACAGTGGTTGCAGTTTGTTTTATGTGCTAATGTCACAGAAGACTAAAGCAGATTTATATAAAATTAAATTACTTTCTTGGTGGAGATTAGTAACTTCATCGTCTTCTTCCTGGAAAACAGACAAAATTTCTGTGCTGGGAAGACTGTTAAACTAAGAGGTTTAAATTCACAGAATTTTCTATTAGGAGAAAAAAGTCAGTTTTTTCTTTGGTGTCTATTTCACTGCCAGCAATGAAGTAGGTTCTTGAGGCCATCCTGCCGGCTTCTCAGTCACCTTCTTCATCACTGGCTTTCTCTTCTGAATCATCACTTTCATATTCTTCATCCTCATATCTATAGCCACCCTCAGCTTCAGGGTCAGACAGACCTTCCTCTTCACGCTTGCAGGACTGGTCAGAACGTGAGCTGGGTCTTGACTCATCCTCTTCCTCCTCCTGGGAATGTTCAAGTGACTGGCTTGCCTTTGCTTCCTCTTCCTCCTCCTCCTCTTCCTCATGGTGCTGGTCAGAGGAGGGGCTGGACCCAACCTCCCCTGCTTGGCAAGGCTGGTGAGCAGAAGATGCCTCTTCCTCATCCTCCAGCTCACTGGACTGTCCATTCCGGGGGGAGGCAGCGATGCCTTTGCTCTTCTCTTCCTCCTCTTCCTCCTCACAGCACGGCTCAGACCGAGGACTGTTCCCAGCCGCTTCCTCAAAGGATTCCCTTTCTTTCACTTTATCCTTGATGACTCTGAAAAGACAATTTGCATGTGTGATTTTATTTTCAGGTAAAATGCTTTCCCCAGGAGGTTTTAAACTACCTACTGGTAATCTAGGACAAATCCTGGTGGACTTGGCTGGGACAGAACTGGGGAAGGGGCGACATTAGAGTCTCCTTTTATGCTACAAAGTAACTCAACAGTATTGCTTATATATTTCAGTTTTTTAATTTCTGCTTCCTTTTAAATCATAACACCTAATGGATTTTGAAAAGTATTTTTTTTTATAAGGCTTATTTTTAAAATTCAGTAAAGGTAATGGAGAATGAAGTGACTTACTAGCAACCTGCCAAAATTTTTGGTGAAAGGAACAGATGAAAAATGTTTTTCTTAATTTCTTTTTAAGTGCATTACATTAACATACCCAGTACTCTCCTTTGTTTTATGAAATAATATTTAATTCAGGAAAAACAAAAAATACATACTAATGGTAGCATTAGTAAAGCCTACTACATAGATATGTGAAATACTACAAATAATTTAAAAAAAAACAACCCCAAACACAAAACCCAATCCAAATAAAAAAAACCCAAACAAACCAACAAAACCTCAAACAAATAAGCCCACATATCCAAAATTACTTTCTTATTACTAGGTGTGTAGTGGCAAAAAAAAAAAAGGCTTTAATAATCTCTACCTTTCTTTGGCATTAGTGAAGTTATTAAAATCTTCAGCACTGGAGCATTGCAGCAATTTAGTTGTTTGTCCTTTCTTTGAAACAAATTCTGGGCATATCCCCAGCGCTCTCAGTCTGTTAGAATAATGCTTTTCTGCAGCTATTCGGGCATTTTTCTGTAGGAAAACCACAGCAGTTATGTGTTATCTAAACGCATAAAACGCCTGTCTTTTGATACTTTTATTTATATTAATAGTCTGTTTCTTTAATTGCATCTGACAAGTTGAATGAATGTTCGCTGCAGTAAAGAATGGCAAAACAGTACTTGAAAACTTTATACCAGATTTTCCTTTTCTATGCTAATTTAAATCTGGTTTGTTCCTTGCGCCTGCTGGCTAATAAAGAGCTCTATATTCTCTATATAGCTGTTGAGGAAGCAGGGAAACCGTGCGGACACGTAGCAAAAATGCCCTAAAAGAGGAGAACTGATTCTCCTCCTTACAGCGCTATTTAAAAAAACACACAGCTGTGTGTCGCTGCCTCTGAAACTGTGAGGGTGTCAATTCTGTTCCTCCAGGTAGTATCCGAGTGAGGAGGACTTGTCCTTCAATCTACACAGATGTTCCTGCCCCACAGCGCTGGCACACCTGGAGACCCATGGGGACAGAAGAAGGGACAAGGGAAGCACTGATCTATGACTTGCTGTCTCTCCAGGTTTGGAAACTGGTCAGGGACCACAAAACCAGCACAAGGCTGTACTGAAACAGAGAGAGAAAAATATACTGAGGAAGAAAAATATCTGAGCTTCACAGCAGACACTAAGAATACTTGAATTTTCTTACCGCTTCTCTCCCAGCTTAAGCATCTCGCATTTTTGCTGGGGTTTTTTTTTTTGGTGTGTTTATTCGTGCTGTAACTGAATTGGACACCACCTTTACAACAGCTATCTTGGTTCTCTGGGCAAGCATACCATGAATGCTTAGTCACAAAAATCAGTAATATTTACACAGAGATGGAGCAACAGAAATTACAGCAGATACTGGTCTGCAAAGTATTTTTCAGGTATCTTCTAAAAATGTTTGACTACAAATGTCTTGTGCAGTATTTGAAGGTAAGATTAAGTAATGCAGACGCAAGCCAACCTGAGTGACTCTTTCAAAAAGCAATGGCCTTTGTTTTACTCTTTCCTCCATTTCATGCAGCTCTTGCAAATATTCTTGCATTCTCTGCTTCTCATAATTCCTAGGGGAAATAGAGTACAAGAGAAATTATTATTAATTTATAACACAAGAATTAATTTTCTACAGCAGCTAAATTGCTCATTACAAGCTAAATATTGTCCTACTTAAAAATACATAAAAGGTAAGTTATTTTATGGTGGTTACAGGGTCTAAGGTGTATTGTCTCATTTTTACAGCAATCACTTGCCTGCAAGTACCGAACAAAACTGTGTTTCAAGTAGTCACTTTGGATAAGCAGAAAGAGGTCCTGGCTGAGTTTGGATTCTTAGGGTTTTGTTGGATACTTAGGGTGTTGGTTTTTTTTTAAAAAAATAGCTACTTAAATAGAAGCCAGTACTTTAAGGTAAAGTTTTAGGATCAAAATCTTCCAACTTTACCAGTCTATCTCACAAGAGGGTTGGCCACATTTCTGGCTCACGGTACACGTTTTTTTCCCTAGCTGGTTTGTCAAGGACCCAGTCAACATTGCAGGATGATGAAACCATTGATCCCTCAACTGAAACATCTCAGATCATAGCGAGCACTAGAGAATCCCAGTAGCCTGGGCGTGTGACAAAGACAGCTCTCTGTGGTGATGCCTCTGTACCAGGCCAGCTCTAGCATTACTTAGTTGGACACTTAAGGACATTTCTGTCTCCTCCTGTGTCTTTCCCTCACCATTCCTGGAGTTTCTGCCATCTGGCTCTGCATTAAGGCAAGTTCTTCCCCATTTTGAGGCAGCGAACGTCTTTGTTGCTACTCGCTTGCTCTCTCAGGCGGCTTTCTACAAACCTAATTATCTCCTGGAAGAGCACTTACATTAATATACCTTATTACCCAGCCTGTGCTGAAATAAGCATTATCAAGTTAAGCACTTGTACCAGCCTTAATGTGTCAGCACTAGGGAAGTAATCTTGCTCTGAAACAGCACAATTTTATGTGCAGAAAAGAATTAAGCATGAGTGTTTTACAATACTCCTGAAATCTGATTAAGCTAAATACTGTAACGTGAAGTTTGCTGTTAAATGAGCTCAAATCAAATCTGGAAACACACCCACTGACTCTTAATTTTCGTTCCTCTTGCTACTGTAACTCAAATTCTGTTCTGCTTCTCTCCTAGCATCAGATCATCTGCCCAAGGACATGTACATTATAAAGCTCCTCTTATTAACAGTATCTGCTGGTTCTGTTGCAAAAGAAATTGTTCTCAACCTCTAGCAAAATGGAGGGGACTGCCCTCTTCGACCCGCATCTCTATCCCTGCGCCTCTGCTCCCCAGGACCCTGTGTAAACCCTGCTTCTCCCAGACAGCTGCCGCTTCTTGCGTGTGCTTTCGCTTCGGCCGTCTTCAGGTGAGCTGGCAGGTGGGAACAGATGCCTGCTAGGCAGTCACTGACTGCCCACCGGGCTGAGCAAAATCCTTATTTTAACGCCTCTTCTAGCTGAGCCACTGCGCTTCACGCTTTTAGCGTATGAGAATGCACGTGTGGCAGTTTCTGCTACGTCTTCTCTTTCTGGTCACCCTGAAGCAACACTGGTGGTGAGAAACACTTGGAGAGTTTGCTGGTGGAACAGTGTGCAGTATTGTCTCGCAGGTGGTGCTGCATTATTTTAGCAAATTTGCTTATAACAGACTAGAGTTAAAAGTCTATTAAGAATAAATCTGCAGTTTTCTATTTTAGCCATAAAGAAAGAGAAGACCCATGTAAAGCAAAAAAAAAAAAGAAGAATGAGGAAACCTTATTTTTTACCTTATGACTCAGCCATGGAGACAACCCCTGGCCTGTACCTTCATTTCAAAAAGATCTCTATCCTGGACCATGTTTTGAACACCTTAAACTTACAAGTTGCTAGTCCAAACTACGAATCTTTTAATCAGGCTCATCTCACGATTGCTTAGCCCTGTATTGTTTTGCCCCAGTACTGTCAGTTACTGGCAAGTTGCCTGGTTACTGGAAATTAAAAATCCTGCTTCTGCATGAAGCAGCAGGGGGGCAGAGGAGTCGGTAACTCTTGCTGTCTCGATGTAACAGCGCCTTAAATGGACAACACTGCTGCAGTGCCATCATGCCAAGACAGATTCTAAACCTTGCTAAGACTCAAACAGGACTGATTTTTTTTTCTAGGCTTAAAAAGAACAGGGAGCAGAAATGGTTAAAAAAGCACAACAATTTCCCAGCTGAAATACTAACTTTGCCCATTTTTTTTACTAGTTGCTTGTACAGTATATAATTAATCACATGTGTAATTATGTAAATGTAAGGCTATGATTTTTTTTTTTTTTTACATTGTATGTTTAACATACAATGTAGAGTGGGAAGTTCAGGATTCAGGGGAATGCAACAAAATACCTGAATGTTTTTAATTTGGACTTAGACACCTGAGCTAGGCTCTGATGTGGGTCATTGGCCTCAGCCCGAGCTGTTACAATTTTCTGGAGCTTTTTCGTTCTTTGTTTCTGCTTTGTTCTGCTCCTTTTTTGTTGTTCTTCCAGCTTTCTCTTTTCCTCAAGTGAATTCCTATTGGAAAAATAAACTAAAGCTAAATGCATTTTAAATCAAGAGCAAGACTTCAAAGGAAACTTTGGCAAAGGAGATTCGAAAGAGAGAAACAGAGTGAGAACAGGCACATCCTGGGAAACAGCAGTCATTTGTCCCTCTCCTACAGACATTCTGAAAAAAATGCATCTGAAAAAAAAAGTGTCTAATAATCATAAATAGTAATTAAGTGATATATTTAATTAAGTGATATATTTAAATATTTTAAATTTTGTATTATAATTAAGCCCTTACTGTATTAATTCATATTCACTGCACAGAGGAAGTGACTACCTAGGTAGAAACAGAAGTCCACTTTTGAACGGTATTTATAAAACCTGGTGCACTGCTGAAGTAGTCACCTTATGGCTTGTAGCCGTCGTCTTGTGGATTCCGTGATTTTTGGTGATTTAGATGCTCCAAATCCTGAGAGATGTGAATGCGGACTTGAATGTCTCATCTGAGGTTTACGCCTTGGCGAGGCGTAGGGCCAGCGTGTTTCTTTCAACTTCTCTTCATCATCTTGAATGTCCTTCAAAATCTTCCCTTTACTCGAGGGAATATACGGAGTACGGAGATCAAAAGGTTCACAGACTGTGAGGTGCTTCACTTGTTTTCGTTGCAGGAGCCGTTTCTGAAATTTCTGGTGTAACAGTTCAAAATCTGGAACGCTCGATTTCATCTTAGGTTTATGTTCTTTTTCCTTTGGTTCGGTGCACTTGTGTTTCTTCTTTTTAGCCGTATTTGTTAAAGCCAGCCTGCTGTTGGGTAGCGATGAATTACGCAGCAACTCTTCCGCTCTCATTCTGATCCTGATTTCTCTGTAGAGCTCTTCCTCCTTCAGTTTGTCATTAACAGCTGGACTATAAATGCATTTAGGAATTGGCTTTGCTTTGAAAAGTTCTGTTTTCTTTTCAGGTGAGGAGAGGTCTCTTAATTGCATTTTCCTAATTTCATTCCTTTGCTTCTCTCTCTCAATGAATTTAAATGGCTTCTGAGAAGCCAAGAGCTTGAGCTTGCTTCTCTCTTTCACGGACCTCCTGCGCTCTTCGTTCCGTTGCACGATTTCATGGTAGAGCGGAAGGAAGATAGCAGCGGGCACTGGATTGGCTCGGAATTTTTTCTGACACTCTGCTTCTTCCTCTAGTTGCTTCTTCATTAAGCTATTTTCCATTTCAATCTGTGACTTCGATTTGATGTTCTGCTCTTTTTTTCTAGCTTCTCTGATAGTCATCTGGAAAGGCTTGGGGACAGTAACTTTTGGTGACCATGCTTTCTGTTTTTTCTGTATCATTCTGAAGGCTGGGGAGCTTGGTAAGCTGCGTTTGATGCGGGAGATGTAGTCTTCCACAGAGAACCCATCCCACATTTTTTCAATCCGTTCTTTAGCAAATGCAGATGATGATCCAGTTTCACTGCCGTTTTCTTCAAACGCTAGTTCTCTGTCAGACCCATCGGATATACCTGAGCCTAAGAGATCACTCAAGTCAGAGTCTGAGAAGGATTTGTGTAAATTTAGAGGCTGGTATGAGCTCTTCTCCCAAGTTGGCCTTTTAAAAAGGAGAAAAAAAAAAAAAAAAAGAAGTTTTGAGTCCAGTCCAACACTGACGCAAAGCCAGTAATGTCCATTTTAAGGTATAGTCATTAGAAACAAAAATAATTAGTGCTTGTGGGGAAGAGAAAAGAGAACCACATGGGGCACTCACACCAGATCAGAGTTTTAAGTGCCCATCGTGAACAAATCAGCACTTCTAAAGGAAAGGAGCTGTGCTTTTACCAAATGTGGTGCCCAGTCTCTGCTGCACACATACTTGTAAATCTCAGTCTGTCAGCAAGGTGGACACGCATTTTCATTCTTAAAACTGACCTTTCTGTGGTTATCTGCTTATAGGAAATGAGGAAAGCAATGCTTTCCAGCCACAGAAAAAGAACCTGCTGGTTTAGAGATGTCCGCAAAGTATTTGAGAATCTTCAGATAAAAGGTAACACAAAGCTTACCTACAGCACGTGTTAGAAGCAGCATTTTTCTTGTCCGAGGGTTGTACTTTTAAATACAGTTTATTCCGATACATGCTTTCTAATTTTGCCATGGTCTCCAAGTGGGCATTCTTCAACTCTTCCAGCTTCAAGTAATATTCTCGATTTGAATTGCACATTTTGGAAAAGTCTATCCCCTTGTCACAGTCTCCATTTAGAGAGAGGGTCTGCTCTCTGTTGGTATTTGAATCCAAACCAAAACCATCCTAGAAGAGATGTTGGTAAAGTCAGAAGAAAGGGGAACAAGGTTCTTAATATTGCTTTATCCTAATTAAGTCTAATGGATGCTATAGCAGCACCAAATAGGGATACCTGTATGCAAATGTTAATGCAGAGTTACATGGAGTAGACTTACTGATAATAGTTTTATGTCCCAAGGGTCCCATTTAAAGTGTGTAAAATTCCTAAGTCTGTCCCTGTAATCAATGTATTTATGCCAAAAAGAAACAAGGTTAACTGTTTTGTACATTGGAATTTTTCCTTGATTACTACCCAGGTCTAAAGCCTTTATTTAAAAACAAACAAGCCACAACAGAACCTTCCCTGCCTCCCGCTTCCCTTAGAATTCTAAAAACTGGTCGTTAGATATCTCTTGTATAAATGTTTATTTGCATTTCCGTAACTTAGTGCGAAAGGACAGAGATTCTGCAGAGCTTATGGTTCCCACACTGTCTGGCAGCTGGCAGCTGTGTGCACGTAAGCACATTCTTTAAATATTTTTAAAGCTTACACAAGTTAGAGAAGTTATAAACCCCAGGTTAGTGTGTGTTACAGAGGTTCCCTTTGTGTTATTTGTAAGCACCATGCTTAAAAAAATTACAGGACCGGTTTCTTTATGCGAAAATTAGAATTTCTAACACTTTTCCATGCATTCCAACAAAAAGTCTTGTTTATGTTTCGTCAGGTTTTCACTGCAAAAAGCTGCTCACTCACTTCTTCCGCAGCACGGGGCCCTAATGCAACAAGAATTACGTGAGCAAAGCAGGAAATTTAAAAAGCCGTTAGGGGAAGGCCCAGCGAAAGGCACCATCCACCGCCTCCCGAGCCCCTTTCTGACACCGCTCAACCTCTCGCCCCGCAGGTCGATGCCTCCTTCCCGGCCGTGGCCACGGCCCGCTCCGCCACCTGCTCCTCGCCCACCGGCGCCGCAAGCTCATTAAGGGATCCGTGCCGCGCCGGCAGCACCATCTGTCAGCTTCTCCCACAGCTCCGGCGTGGGGCTGACCGGCCAGCCCGCCTCCCAGCCCCAGCGCTGCCGCCTTCCCCCGGCTGCCCCACAGCCCCGAGGGGCGCTTCCCCGGGGGAGCCGAGGAGTCCCTCCCGCCCCGGCGGTACCTGCGCGCTGGCGGGCGGCGCTTCCCGCTCGTAGAGCGCTGCGGGCGCCCGGGTGCGCGGGTCGAGCGGGGTGCGGAGGCAGGAGGCGGCCAGGAGCGCCGCCCGGTGCGCGGCCTCCATCGCCTCCCGCCAGCGGGCGCCGGGCCGGGCCGGGCTGGGGGCGGCCCCTCTGGCGGAAGAGGAGGGGCCCGGCCCCTTCGGCTGCGGGGGCGCGGCAGCAGCTCCTGCCCCGCCCCGGGCCGCCGAGGGGAGCCAGCGCCAGCCGGGCTGGTGGGAGGGGGCCCCGCCCGGGCGGCGGATGAGCCTCAAGGTCCTTTCCGCCCTCGCGGGAAGGAAAGCTTTCATCCAGGGTAACGCCTAAGGGGATCTTGGCTGGGTGTAATCCTGGTGGTAAGGCATCTCTTGTCATTTTGAAACAGCCAATAATTAATGCAGAGCCCTAGTGCCTAAATGGATCGTCCGTTTATTTAAGTAGTTGAATTATTTTTAATGTTCTACTTAGCTATGTCATAGAAAAGCGTTTCAGTAGCTGGTCAAGCAAGTGGTGGGAATTCGCTCAAAAGCTACAGCTGATGGATCATCAATAGAAATGCAAGTCAAGAGCCATGAAAGAAATACTCTCCTTTAAACATAAAGTGGTTATCTCAGTATAGTGAAAATGAAAGGGTTCATGTAAAATTTCAGGCTAAGAATTCAAAGTTGAAAAATGTTTATTCCAAACTATGAAGTATAACATAAGAACAAATTAAATAAATGTCTGAACTGAATCCTTGGGCAGCTGGGACTTTACTGGTAGCTTAGAACCCCTGCCTCACAGCTTACCCTAAAAATGTGACCTGAACACAGCACAATGCAGTGACATGAACAGGGGATACCCATTTCCTTCGGGTAGTAATAGATTTTAATATATATTCCTATAAAATAGGAAAACCAATTACTTTGAGGGAATACTTAAACTGTTCAGAAGTTTCACTCCATGTTTTTTTCCTGAACAGAGCTGGAAGTTCAACACCACCCTCACAGAAGCAAGCAAAAGAACAGTTATAACTGCTTCAGAGACATGCACCTATTACCTAAAACCAGATTTTAAATTTAAAGATGTTTTCAGATTATATTCCAAGAGCTAATTATTTGCTGTTGAACTTTTCAGAGCTAGGTAGGAGCATGTGGCACAGAAAAACAAATGTAACAAGAAGTTTACCTGATTTCTAGCAAAATCACAAAGCAAAGACTCAGGTAGACTACTGCACGTTTATTGATAACCACTCCATTTTCAAAACAGATTTCTTTCTTTTAAATTAACCCAACAGAAGTACATGAGCCTTTGTGGACTTTAAGACAATTCACGCAGGCGCTTTTGGTGAGGAAACCATCTTCCAGACTACAGGGAAGGAGCTCTAGGGCACAGTCCCCACTTCTTCTGTTCAGCTTACCGAGTGTTCACCTGCAAGGAAGAGTTCACATCATCAGGTGTGAAGTGCACAGGATACCTAACACTGCCTTCCCCTCTGCTTACAGTGACTAAAAAAAATAGATCTTGAACCCCTTACTTCCGGGCACAGTATTTATAATGCATTTCATTTTCTTATGAGAAGGCCAAGTGCTCTAAGTGGCATGTAAAATGAGAATTCCACACAGTAACTGTATTTTGAAGCACAGCAAACTGAGTGACAGTTAACTACCCTGGCGCTTGTGGGGAAAAAAAACATTAAAACATGACGGAAACACCACTCACCACATCATCAATCTTAAGGATACTGCGCACAGTTTCTGTCGCGAGGGTCAATGCGCTCAAAGACACCAGCAGCGGCTGCACAACCAACTCCTCCAAGATGTTGGAAATGCCACCCTGTGAGAACAAGTGGCTGTTACTCCGTGTGTGTGACACTATGGGCAGGTTTAGCAAGCTTTTATCGCCTTTTCTAAGCTATGCTATGCATATAAAGTTACTTGTTACCTTTCTGACGTTAATGCCAGCTGTTTTCTCTCCTTGAGCGTGTCTGTTTCTGAGCTCAGTTACCGTTGAAATGGGATTGAGGCCCGCGTTCTCAGCCAGCGTAGAAGGGATGACTTCCAGCGCGTCCCCGTACGCACGGACGCAGTACGACTCCATGCCCTTCAAAGTGCGAGCGTACTCGTTCAAGCGCAGTGCCAACTCTATCTCTGGTGCTCCACCTCCTGCAATTAAAGCTCTGAGGACAGAAATGAAAATCAAACCTCATTTCACTTAAGCGCACAAATGATTAGTTTTAGTATTAATATACTAAATTAGCTGAACTGAGACATACCTTTTCTTAACTAAGCATCTTATGACACACAGGGCATCGTGAATTGAACGCTCGGCTTCTTCTAAAACAAGTTTGTTGGATCCACGTACCACAATGGTAACAGTTTTTCCAGGGTTTGTACAGCCTGTGATCTAAAACATAAAACCAAATACTATGACTGGGGGAAAAAAAAGATATAAATGTTCTGGACAAAAAGATATTTCAGTTGGTATTTGCAAGTTCTACAACAGTACTGACATCTGGCTAAGCAAAACCACTACACCTTCCAAGTCAGTAGCTACTGGCTACTCCAGGATTAGAAGTACGTACTTAAATGTAGTAACTTCAGTAATAAAAAACATTGAAGTGAGCAGCTGTTGTTAAAATAATTGGCAGATGTTAACTATGTATTAACACTTGGTCACTCACTTTTATTAGTTTTCCAGAACCGTTCAAGTTGACCTCCTCTGCCAGCTCAGCGGATCCCAGCATGTCAGGAGTAAACTGGTCAATATGAGCAACAGGCTTAGTTCCAATTGTCTGAAAAAAATAATGAAAAATAATGAAAAAATAATCCCAAACCTGAACTGCAAAGTCATCATCTACCTTCTTCTGTATATTGCAGTGAAATCCAGTTAGGACTATGGCTTTTACATTTGTTCTGAATCTGTCTACAAAATGTGACCATTCAACAGAACAGGAACATTTTTTATTGAAATGCCTGCTTTTACGTTGAAGTCAGGACATGAAACTTGTGATTGTGTCACCACAACCTGGCACTGGCTGGGTCCTTAGGTTTGGGGTAGACTCTGAACACTGCTGCTACTTCAACAGACAATTTATATAACTCACTTTACCTTACATATGAACTCAATGTCATCTCTTTCAATGTCTTTAACCACCATGATCTTCACTTTGTTCAGAAAATGGAGGGCCAGGTCACTGAGAGCATCCCTAAAAACAAGAGGCAAGTAGTCAGGCCACAGCGCTGTGTTAGCAACCAGGTCACACTGCCCAGCTGCATGCTTCTTACCAGCAGGGCCAAAATTCTTCACACTACAGAGCAGGGATGTCATTAAACTAAAAATACAGACATCAGCAGCGCTTTCTAGCGGCACAGTCACCGTTACAGCCAGTGCAACACTCTACCAAGTGTGACTGTTACTATCTGGCTTCAATTTTCCAGGATTTCCCCAAAACCACATAGTCAGCCAGTAAATCAATAGAAACGTACCGCAGAATAGACTTCTGAATCAGCAGGACGTTGCATCCAGCCTTCTTAATTTGCTTAACTAAATTTAGAATATAGGCTCTCTCTTCACGCAGTACTCTGTCCATTTGAGCATAATCAGAAACAACTATTTGGTTGTCCATCTGTTAAAAAAAAACCCAGAAAAACCAAAACAAGTATTAGAACAACTGCTGACTTCAAAACCAAGTGCCAAGCAGTTTTATGTTCTTTAACTTCGGAGCCTGTGATCCAAAGCAAGTAAGCACGACAGTAAAATGTGTCTTATTAGAGACTGCTTAAGTGATAAAAAATACCAAAGTTTTGAACTATTTTCTTTCTTATGCCAACTCAGAGTTGTGTCTATGCACTGACCTTCATTATAGCTGTGGAATACAGCTGAGACTGCAACAAAAATGTGTTATCATTACATTTGTATATCCCAAGTACTACAGCAAAAGGTTTTGTTCGCTCTGGTCATAGTTTAACTTACATCTGTCTTTGGAGCAGACAAGCAGAACTGAATGAGGCCAATTTTGGCTTTTTCCACTCTGGTTACACCAGTATTTGCCACCTTCTGAGTCAGGACTAGTCCTTCAACCAATTCACAGTCATCAATTGTGCCTCTAGGAACAAAAACAATCCATGAAGCTGATTGTGAAGCCGATTTCACAGAGACAAAATTCATCTAGTTAAAAATTGTTTCTTACCCCAACTTTTTAACTATTTTAATATCTCTGAGGTCCACACTACTAGCTGTAGTTGGGTCAATCACCTTCATCACTGCATCCACACTCATAGGAGAAAGTAAACTAGAGTACTGACAGACAACCTAAGGGATTTAACAGCAAAGAAAAAATGGTGAGAGATGTAACACTGGTAATAATAGTGTCAAAATTATATTATCATTCTATTTTAGTATTTTACTTTTGAATTTCAAAACAAAACTCCTTTTCCCTCCCTGTCAACCATCAGCCAGATGTCTTAATATAGCATCTTCTTTAGGGCTACTCCATTTAAACAAAACAGCAACTACGCTGGTAGGAAAAGCTATGCTTGGGGACTTAAGGATGAAACCTGAATTTATCTTTCTTACACTCCTAAAATAAGACTTTTGATGGCTTCCCAGATTATTCTGGTGGAAGGGAAATCTCCAGATTTCAACGCTGTTTTAGGAATTCCTGCCACATGAACAAAAACTGCCTACACAAGAACTTGGCAAAAGCTCTCAGTATCCCACCTGATTTTTCTGTTGCCGTTTCAGTCAAAGCTTGTTTGTTTTACACTTACAGTTAATATCTAAGATCACCAAGTATTTCAGACTGAAATTCAGGCAGAAAGCTTCAATTCAATCTGATTCGATCATGCCTTTCTGACAAGCCAGCCTAAGAGAGGGCAGCCAATGTCTGAAAACCAACGAGATCTGTGATGTGCAGGGAGGGTATCAGCTAGTCTGGAGGAACTGAGCTCAAGTGTCAGTCATACCTTTGAATTCAGCGAAGTGGTTGCGCTATTCAGCAAGGTTTCTCTGTCGCTCAGTTCAACCGCCTGGGCCATGTTGGTCAATACTTCAATACCTTTATCCAAAGCTTTTTGGAATGACTCTGAAATGATGGTGGGGTGAATTCCTGTGGGTCGTATAAGAAGGCTGTTAAGTAGTCACGCTTTCAGACCAGTGTTTCTTGGATTTTTTTTTCTCACCTTTTCTTTCCACTTTAAGATTAATTCAGAGAGACTGTCGCGTCAGAACAAACTGAACGCATTTTAACTAAAAAAACCCCAACCAACCAACCCTGGGCTGCACAGCAGCACACAAGAGAACATCCCGAGGTAAAGGAACAGAACGTACAGTAACAATTGCGTTCCCTAATTCATGTCTTTTCCTAACCAAACTTTCTCATCTACTGTGGGTGATAAATTTGCTAAGTACTAAAAAGCCTGTAGAATCACTGGTACTAAATTTCATTTATACCTCTTTATGCAATCTCTCTGTCCAGGCAGTAAGTATAACTGAGGTGAGTTTTTACAAATGAATGTTTACCACATCATCTAGGCACTATTTCCTGTACCAACAGAAATGCATCAATTAAAAATAAAAAATTTAGCAGATTTTTAATCAACAGTGTGACATGAGTGAAACCTGATTGTGAAGACTCAAGCCACCTTTCATGTTTTGACAGGGAACAGCTGCTTTAAGCTTCATTATACCCCTGCAAGTGGATAAAGAACTTAATTACCTCCGGTCATGTTTTCGTATTAAATACATGTATTTACCTTTCTGAAGAAGTCTGGAACAAGCATCCAAAAGAGCTCCAGCGATGACAACAACAGATGTAGTCCCGTCACCAGCTTCAATATCTTGTGCTTTTGACAGCTCAACCAACTAAATGACAAATTATGGCAAAAATTCATATATAACGCGACTTAACTGCAAACACTGACAATTAAAAACCAAAGCCATATTGAAGCACGTAGCACCACTGAAATCACCCTTAGCATCGTGACAAATTGTGCCTTTTGTAACCTGAAATTTCTACCTTTTGTTGCTTCCCACACTCGTACACCTATCTGATTGAAAAACAGCTACAGTAAAACAGACCCTTACAGAAGGAAAGAAGTTTTTCTCCCCAGCTTAAAACTTGTCCCATAAATTAAGCTCTAACACATATCATTGTCTGAACAGTGAAAGAAACACTTGCCATTTTGGCTGCAGGGTGCAGAACCTGCATTTGCTTCAGAATAGTAGCACCATCATTAGTGATTGTCACATCTCCTTTAGCATCTTGAATCTGAGAAGGAAAAGGAGAAACACAGTTCTGATCAGTAACTACAAATCCTTAATTTGTTGCTCAATGTAAAATATTCCTCCTGACAATGTTATTTCTCAAACTGAAACATGCACTTAGTTCACACTGTCCCTTAAACAAATGAAACTGGGAAAATAATTTCAAGACAAAAGATGGTATCCTATATAAACTATGTTGACTTCACAGTATCTCCAGCAGGCTTAACGTTTTAAAAATTTAAGCGTAAAGTTTACCATTTTATCCATCCCCTTTGGTCCAAGGCTTGTTCTAATTGCATCAGCAACAGCTAAGAAGAGAAAAAAAAAAACACAAAACCGGAGCCATTTGTGAGCTGTTCTAAAGAATGGCAAGCACTCATTCCATCATTCTTAAACATTTCCTCTGGAAAGAAAGCAGGTCCCTGCATGAAAACAGTTCCCCGTTATGTTCCCAGCCCTCTGTCCTCTGTAATAACAGAATGATCGCAGATTCATAGAACTGCTTAGGTTGGAAAAGATCCAACCTATGGAATAGAGTTGGAATAGAGTCCAACCATCAACAACGCTGCAGCATCAGGGCTGATTTCCACAGCTCTTTCCTAAACAACTAACATCCGATCACTTGCTCACAACCATTTTAAAACGGAGTGGAAGCTTCACATGCCCAGTCATCCAGGGCCTGCGGTCAGACACCGGACACAGCACCCCCCGACACGCACCGGCCCCGGGAGCGCCCCGCCGCTAAAAACCGCCTCACCGGGCTGCTACCGCCGCGGGGGGGGGAAGACGAAGGGACCCCACCCCACACACACATAGAGGAGCCGAACTCCCCGCTCCGCTCCTCCGGGCCGGGACGGCGGGGTGGGGATGGGGAGGCCGGAGGCCGCCTCCCCTCAGCACAAAGAGGCGCGGAGCGCGGCCTCCCCACCCTCCCCCCCCCCCTCACCTCACCTTTGCCGGCCGAGATGTTGCTGAAGCGGATCTGGGAGGGCTTGTCCCGGTCCTGGTAGGTACCCTTGGCCCGGCTCCCCGCGCCGCCCTGGGCCCGGGGCCCCGCGTTCTCCGGCATGGCCGCGCGCCGCCGATGGGCACGGATGGGCCCCGCCGCGCCCGAACCTTCCAGAACGCGCCGCCGCCGCCGCCGCCACTCAGCGGGCCGCCAACGGGTGGGGGTCCTCAGCAGCGCCGCGCCGCACCTGACGTCACGCAGAAAGGGCTGTCCCGCTACGCGCCTGCGCCCTAGTAACCGAGAAGGGCCGCGCTTGCCGGCGAACGGCGCGGACACCTAAAAGCCCTTCTAGAACAGGGCCTTCTGGAAGGTTTCCCGCCGAAGGCGGCGCGCGGGCGGTGCCCGTGCCTCGGCCCTCACGCAGCCCCTGGTTGCCCCTCGGGGGGAGCCGGGGTACGGACGTGTGTTTTTGCACCTTGGAGGTGGCCAGTGAAGGGGAGCCTGCGGGTGAAGGAGAGGTCCTGGGGCAAGATGTTTGCGAAGGACAGCGGGGGTTACAAGGAGGGGGTAACAGTCCCCGAGTTGTGACCTTCAGGTTCCTTGGTTGGCCTTGTCTGCCTGCCGGAATCCAGCTGCGTGGCTGTGCTGGCAGCATCTTGCAGGTGGCCCTGCAGAGGCGGTTAGTGCCAGTGCCCTGTCAACCACCAGCGGTGGGTGGGAGCAGAGCTGCAGCTTGTCCTTTCTGGCCTGGCCCAGGGGTGGGCCCAGTCTTCTGCCTCCATGTGCCCTGCTGTGGCACAGTGCAGGTGTTTCCCCGCTGAGGCCAAAACCTGTTTTCAAACGTTCTGCAAAATGTGAGCAGAAGGCTTTATCACAAGTGAAGTTAGGCTTGAATTACAGGAAGATAGCAGAAACAAGGTGTGTGTTCTTGTAACACCCTGGTCTTCCCATGTGCCTGAGTGACTTCAGCTTTCATCACCAGTGTTAAAAAGGTAGGCTTATTACCAATAAAAATAACGCCAGAGTCGAAAGAGAGCTTATATCTGTTAGGCTGGCCTTATCTCAACTACAATATCACTATAAAAGCTTCTGCACACTTACCTTTTTGGAGATTTCTGAATGGATGTTCAAATGATTTTCTTCACCTTGAACAGGATGCAAACTTACATGGTTTACATGCAAAGCACAAACCTGAGTCCACAAAACTAATTAATCTTGTCCTGTGTGCAAAGATGGCTCAAAAGAGTTCTTGGCTGAAACAAGAATGTCCAAGTGATATCTAAACCATACAATTTTAATGGCACATTTCTTTCTGATTGGATGTGAAAAGTTGGGATTTAGAATTGTTGCGGATGAGTGATTTAGGTCATTTAATTGCTGTCAAAGATATTAACAAAAGTAATTTTAGTGTGACTTAACAAGGTTCAGTGGCAAGGTTCATGCTGTTACTACATTGAAGAAATGTACAAAGGAAAATTGAGGTTGATTTGAGTTCGATTGATTTACGCTGAGGCAGGAGATACAAAAGGCTAAGGGAGACCGTCCCGTTGAGTCATGAGGTTCAGAGTGGACCCTCTTGCTTTCTGAACTCCTGGTGCAGATTAGATGTGGCTAGGACCAGTCTTAGTCCCAGATGTGGTCAACAATTCACATCTAACGGATTTAAGAGGGAGTGTAAATAAAACTTCCTATTGAGTTAAGAGGTTCAGAATGGACCCACTTGCTTTCAAAACTTCCTCTCAGAGAGGAGTGTAGATGCACCTGGATCCAGACTTAGTCCCAGACTTGGCTAACAGTTTATGCATAATGGAATTAGCTACAGGGATTTCATTAGCCACTAATTCCACATGCTGTCAGTCACTTACTGAGGATCTGTTGCAAATAAGGGATCTCTCCACCTTGGTTAAGAAAGGATCTCTTAGTCCTAGGTGAGGAATCTCAAACCTTGAGAGGCATCTTTGCTCAAGAGAGAGGTCACCTGGCGTGCAGTCCGCTTGCAGTTCAGGGAGCACTCCAAGTGGGCTCATCCAACAATCTGTTGTTCATACAAGGTCTTTCTGCCTTGAGGAGCAACCTTGAGAGGCATCCCAATGGCAGATCACCACCATGCAACTGTGTTGCCTAGCAGGGAGAACTCAAAGGCGCCTCACCTAGGCTGTCATATTTTGGGGACAAAGTGGTTGGCACTTAATCAGATTGCCTACAAAGGGAGAGGTGTGCATGACACTCCTTGTACCCACAACTTTTCTTGTTCCTTGATAAGTAAGTCTTTGAAAAAACCCACGCTTTTCATGCATTAATTGCATAATGAGTGATCCAGGCTTATATGCGTTAGTGTTCACTGGGTCACCCTGCTCCTTTTTGGGGTTTTCTAGAGGAGTTCTTGGCCTGGCTACAGCTTAGGCCTTCACCTCCTCTGGAGCCTGTACCAAACTACTGCTCGTTTGGTTAAGAAGATCAAGTGCATCCATCACAACAACATGGCAATAAAGTGTCCGATTGTAGAGACAATTCAACAACGTCCTTGTGCTAGGTGGGTGCTGCTGATGGAAGGCAATATTGTAAGAAAAAGGTGAAGAATGTGAGCACTTGAGCTGGTTTTCCATTTCCAGGTATCGTCATCTGTATCAGGAGCTTGTTGCAAGTGAAACGTGTCCTCAGAGTGAGCAATTTTCTAGAGCCAGCAACAGCTTTGCGTGATGATATGTAAAAATCAATCATTTGGACAGTTCTGTTGTCAGGAAAAAACAGGAGAAAAGACTCCATAGTCATATGACTTCATTTCTCAACCATTTTTAACAGATACTCTTGATTATTTTTTTGGTGGGTTGTGCATTCGTATGCTATTTACTGGCAGTGAGCATGCATCCCTCAGTGTTGCAGTAGGTTGGGAACAAGATTTTTTCAGGATTGTGAAGGAAATGAAGGTTAAATCTGACGCTGTCACAGCCACCTTGTTACCCATAGCTCTGCGTCTGGCAAAAACAGTCTCTTCAGTATTAAGAATCATTTGAGGTTGGAGTTCATTCCATTGCTGGGTGGAGAGCCTGGAGTTTTACTCAGTACGTAACAAGCTGCTGAGCTAAGTTTAGAGCTGCTGTGGTTAGTGGCTACCTTCTTACTAATCATCTTGGTCTGGCAGGGTTGCTTCTCTAGAGCTGAGCCTCAAGGCAGAGGTAGGATTAAGGGGTTTGTAAGCGTTAGTCTGTGCGATCAGGTTTGTGCTGGGTGCAAAAGAAGTTGTCTGGATGTTGTCCCCTGCCGGCTTGTTCTGTGTCCCACCTACTCTTCGGGTAGGGTTTAGTTTGATCTTGGGTCATTGCAGGTTTTACGGTGTCGTTGGTTTGAGATTGACCCAGAGTGTGCATTATGCTTTATTACTTGGTTTGTGTCTGCTGTTTGTAACTTGGGTGAGGAGATATGTAGAGCTCTCAAGCTGTTGAGTCTTTTTTAGAGCTTCCTCCGCCTACAGTGTCCCTTTGATCCTCATGTCAATTGTAAACATTGATCCAGGCAGAAGGTTGTGGAGGGTCATTTCTAGGTATTCTTAATTTAGTGTTGCTTGTGGGAGAGTGGTCTGAGACGTTGTAACATCAATCAGACTTGCTGCTGAAGTTCAACTTTGTGTCAAGATTTATGAAGGTTGAGGTTTCAGCAGATCCAAAGGACCAAATTTGTTGTTAGGTCATGTTTAGAGCCAGTGCTCACAGAAGCCTTCAAGACTTATTTTTAGAGCTGAGTTTAGACGTGGAGTTCCCTGTGCATTGTATTGTTTTTCTTGCCTTCTTATCGTAATTTCTGGCTGTTCTGACCTTTTCCAGCACGTCCAAGACGCAGTGAAATGATAACAAACCATACAGAAAACACCCACACACATGATCCTGGGGTTGTGGTTTTAGCTTGGTTTCTTGAAAAAAATTAGATTTGTGTGCTCAGTACTCTGTCCTTGTATGACTTGGACCTATGGCAAATTTTGACTAAAGGTGGTAAAAACTGTGTTTTCTGGCTTTTTGCAAATAAGCAGCTGCACAGAGAAGAGAGAGTTTTACTTAAAGGCACATGGAGGACAGAGTCCTTCTGGGGTGGTCATTGGTGGCACAATGTTTCTATGGCTTTCAAAGTTTTATTTTACTCAGGCAGAGGCAATGAACCACTATCCACAGGAAGCTTTTTTGGTAGTTGCTGTTTTACAAGGTGCTTGTGATTCTGAGCAGATCACGTCACCTCTCTGTCTGTCAATTTTTCTTCTCCAACTATTACTAGTTGGTTGCTGTTAGATGATAAACTAATTTTCTAGTTGTCTGTCCAGCATCTCGTCAAATGGAGTCTAATATCAAGTGGACCTTGCTAGTTCTACTCCAACCTTCACAGCATAAATACTGTCAGTGCACACCTAAACATGTGATTAGGACAGAATGGGGCATCTGGGAATACTTGTGTCGCTGTCCTTTTTACAAGGTGAAAAAAAATGGGATGTGCATGTTTATTCCTTATTTACTGCACGTATGTCAGGTTGGATATGAACATTAAGTCTTTTTTTGTTTGGGTTTTTTTTTTCTGGGGATAACTTGCCGAGTGTTCCCAAGGCAGTGGTGATGACAGCATGGTGAATGATTGCCAGAAAGAGGGTGACATCATTTCACCTAATGGCCTTAGATAAGATATTAAGTACCATTACTTAATCATGCTCTGATAAGAGCAACTATGTTCTAAAACATTTAATAAACGTAATACTAATGCCTTCTCAGCACAAAATATTATGCACAGCAAGTAGATTTTAGTTTTTCAAAGAGGAAGAAAGTCTCTCCCTAGTGCTGAGTGTGTGACTTTTCTGTCTTGGAGGTTTGTCACAGAGGTTATTGCTCTTTGTGTCAAGAGGGCTGTGCCCTGGTGAGAGCCCTGCTGGAGCTGCCAGCCCTGCATCTGCCTACATGGCCTGGGTAGCTGCATCGCTGCTTCCACCTTCTGGAAGAGACATTGAACGAGGGATCCTGGGCTTTATGGGTTTTTCTTGGTATTATTTTACTTGATTTCTCTTGATTTTCTTTGGTTCGCTCCTGCTTTGGGTGTATCCAATGGACTCTATTCCAAAGACTTTTTGTCCTTTTCTCACATTCCCTCCATTTCTTGTTAGTATTTTCTGAAGGTTTTTTTTTCCTCACTTATGTTCCTTAAAAAATATAATCTGAGATACATGATAAACAGTTGAAAAGGCTGCTCACCCAGCCTTTGCAGCAAAGGATCTAGCAGAAGTGAGGATGTATACTGTGCTACTGTGTCGGGAAATACACCAAGTGCCATACTAATGTTGTCTTGTTACATGTGCTTGTGGGTAGTGTCATCCAGTGAGGATTAAGTAGCAGCACAAAATACAATGCTGTGGTTTGGAAGAGAAGAAAAATACCCTATTTTTAGTGGTTTTGTTCTACTAAGACAGTTGGGTAAACATTGCTGATCCTGTGCTCAGAGGGATTGCTGTGGATTCAGACCTTTTTTTTTGAAGCCTGTACTTTAAAGGTGGTTACAATATCAAAGTATTCTTAAAAACATGTTGTGGCATGAGAAATGTCAACTTTAAGTTATGGGTTGGTCAGCTCTAGCAGTGAAAATAGGGATGATTTACTTAATGCTTTCCTTCCAGTCTCTGGCTCTTCAGAGGTGCTATGGCTGGGGCCTGCAAAAAGCTGCATTTTCCCTAGAGTCAGAACAACAACAGGTAGCAGTCAGTGGGCCCAGAGCACTGATCTGCTCATGGACTGGATAATGAGATGCTGCAGGGACACTGCGTCTGGCTGGACATGCTGTGCAGGGACTGAGGAGTGGCTTGGTTTGTCTGCCCAGGGCTCTACGAGCTGCTGCTGTGCACTGGATCTAAAATAAAATCCGTAAGTATTGGTCGAATCATCAGGGTTTTGAAGTAGATAAGGAGTTCCTTAGAAGGTCCGCATCCAATTATTGTAATATTCCCCAGTCATATTATATGCAAAATGAAATTCAGGGTATCAGATAACGTAAACATGTGTGACTGTTGTCTGTGCTGAATCAAAGAAACAACTATTTCTTCTTTGTTTGTTTGTTTTTTTTTCTGTAAGTAAATGTGATCTGATCTCTGTTTCCAAAATCTACAGTATTTAAAAAAAACCAAAACACCTTATTGCACTTGTAGACAGATTTACTGGTTTTGGTTTTCCCAGACAGTAATCCCTTCTTGCTCTTAGAAAAAGTTTTACATTTTTCCTTATCAGTGCCAAGTTGGCAGAGCAATTCCTGGTCATAAGGCTACAGAAAGTCTGTGTGGCTGGCACTGTTACTACTGTTAGTTCTTAACACTTTGGCTTTCTTTCCCTTCAAATATTAATGGGTAAGCACACACAGACCCACACAGGCAAACGCACGGGCAAGTGTTAATTAGTGAGCCTTGGTCTTGTAGGGTGCAGGCTGAAGTTCTTTTGTGAAAGAATGAGTATTTTAATGTGGGAAAGTACCTGGATAGATGATTCCACCCTCTCCCTCTAGATGACAGCAGAACACCAGCCTTGCCGTGAGGGCTTGTCTCCTGAATGTATTTCAAAAGAATATTGTTATTTGTTATCCTGCTTGATTACTCTTTAAAGAGGTTGGAATTACTGGTGTAATATATTGCCCCACTTCAAAACAAACTCTGCATACTTTGGACCACTGATAAAAAGAAAAAGCACCAGGAGTTTAAACATGTTCTTTTATGAGTATCTGTTTCCACAAACATGAAACGTGTTTGCACCTGTGATAAATACCTCTGTATTTCACAGGTAAAACACGAATCAGATGCTTCTTGACAAGCAAGATCCTGAGCCCTCAGAGGCATCCTCCTTTCTAACACCGCATGAATGCACTTTTCTGGGGATGACTGCGAAGGAGTATGTCCGTGCCAGGGCGGTGATTGCCAGGTGAGCATTGTGGTTTGATTCTTGCACCTTTCCACAAAAAGGCCGATAAAGCCAGTGCTATGATGTGAGCTCTCTGCCTTGGGTTGCATCTTCTCTCAGCTGGCCCAGTAAATGCCTCTCATGCCTCTGGCCAGGGACAACTCTCCAAAGCAGGCTCCCTTCTGCCACTGAGGCGGGTCGAACTGAAGTGCCTCATCCTGCTGCTCTGGGCTTTCCCACCCATCTGCTTCTGCCACCCAGTTCAGGGCTCTAGGTGGCTGCTTCTCTAAGTGGCGTTTGTTGCAAGAAAGACAAGGTGGTCTCTCTCTCGTGCCTCACAGCCCACAAGGCCTTTGCCTGTGTGAGTTCTGGCCCTCAGCTGTATGTTTTTTTTTCTGCATGGAGGCCTTTGCAGCTCCTTTTTCTAGAGTGTTTCTGCTGGGAGACTTTTTGACTACTGAGTTAGAGACAGAGCAGCATTCACCTCTGCTGTGACCCCCAGGGGATGCACCTACAGGTACCCTTGGCACTTTTGGATTTCCTTTGCTTTAACTTGGTTCTGTAGAAAGAAGAAAAACATTGACAAGTGAATGGAGAAGGTTGTTAGGAATGCAGGTAACAATTTATACTTAGGAAGAAAAGTCAGAAAAAAAATTACACAAGCTCTTCAAAAAACCTATTTAAATGCTATCTGCGCTTCCCCCAAGTGATCTTCCTCTCACAGAGAAACAGGACAAGCTGAACTGTGAAACAGTAAGTGGATTTTTAGTTATATATATATTTTTTTTTATGGGTGGGCTTTTGTTAGCTATTAAAATTGTCAGAGATGTTTGGGTATCCCAGTCAAGCTGCCAAAGTTTTGTGTCTTTGGAGCTGGAGATACAAACAGGGTTTACTGTTGTGTGTAACAGGAAGAGGGGGAGGAACAGCAACCAGGCGGAGCAGAACTGGGCAGCTTTCTAACATGGCTTTACGTGAGGGTGGGAAAGTTTCCGTTTATCTCCCTGGTTGCTGTCCTCGCTTCTCCAGTCCCAAGCAGCACTGTGAGAGCTGGCTCTGCTGCTTGTCGATCCACAGTAATGAAAATACAGGAAACATCCAAACTGGTTATTAGTTGTGCTTGCAAGAATGACAGCTCTGGGTTTTGAGGTTGGGGAATGGGAATGACATTAGTGTTTTTTCTACAGTTATATTTGGATTATGTAGAAGCCAGAAAATGGGCTTCACGATAACTTTACCCTATTGATTAAAATACTGCTTCCTTTTTAGGATTTACTTTCTAAATCAGCAGGCGCCGTCACAATAAGAAATCTAGGGGGTGTAATGTGGTGATTCAGTTTTTCTAGAAATATACATCAGTTTAGGAACTAGCAATAAGCAGTGATTTCAGAGAAAGGTTTTATACTTAAATACTTACTTCGAAAATATTGTGACTTACTCAAATGAAAGTTGCTCTTTTGAATAATTGCTGTTTTACCTGTTCTTGGGCTGCAGCAGCTATTTACAAGACACTCAAGTTGTGGGTGGGAATACAGGAGGGGGACTTTTTTATCCAAGCTGGAATTTTTGAAGTACAGCAGAGTAAAGTCATTAGGTTTCATAACTTGAAAGTTATTTCAGAGTGTATATATAATATAACCAAGGAAGAGAGGCTGTAGCTTAGCACATATGTCAGGAAAAGGTGAAGTAAGGGAAGCAGTGATTCAAATAAAGAAAGTAAAGACAACAGGATAACGTTGGTCATTACTAAAATAAACTGGTGAATCTCTAAAGTGGTAGTGGGGGAAAAAAAACAAAACCAAAAAAACAACCCCAAAACCAAAATTTCTCACCTGAAGCACTGATACTTACCACAGACATTGATAAATAAAAATCCCATGTTTTGGATCCTGCTGCTCAATCCCTTACATCCCACTTGTGAAAGGGTAGAGTGTCATCAAGCAAGAAAGAGGCCCAGCCCCTGGTTGGGGGCTTTGTGCTTCAGGAAAGTTCATCAGCCCAGATAAAACTGGGTTGTTGAAGGACACTCTAGGTTGGAACTGTGGGAAATGTGGGAGTGGGACATTTTTGTTTGACTCCCAGGAAAGGCAATTTTAAATGTCAGGCTCTGACACGTTGCCTTGTCTTGAAAGGAGTGAAGGCCTGTGAGAAGTCAGGAGAGACTGGAGTGAAAATTGCTTGGAGAAATCAGTTGTGATAATGATAAACCCATATCTCACCAGGAAAGGTTCAAGAGACTTGAGGTTGATACAACATTGCACTTCCAGGTAGTGTCAGGTTGGAGTGTCCCCTGGTCACTGACCCTCAGGGAAGCCAAATTCTTTAACTGGCAATCATCTTCTGCTGAGCTTCATGGTTTTCTAGTGAGATGTTGCAGTGTTGTAAAGGATAGTTAGATGTATCCTCTCAAAATCTCATTTTAAATGGTGTCCTGTCACTTTGGACTAACTCACAGTTAAGTTGGCACAATCCTTATTTTCATCTGCAGTGTCTTTTTTGTCCTCCTCCTCTAGAGCAAATTTTGAAGACTATAGAAATTGCTCTTCTGAAATTTCTTATTTTGCTCCACTTTCTTTCTGGTAATACCAAGGACCCCAGACAAGGTCTCTCAGAGCTGTGTGCTACAAACATGAGGGAGTGTAGATCTCTGCCCCTGTTTGGAATAATGAGTTAAAGACTGAAGTTTCCTGCTAATTTCAAATAAAGTTAAAGTATCATCTGTGCCTGTTCACTAGACCTTCCAGAAAACGCAGGAAAAGACAGGCCGGAAATAAATAGGAAAAACTAGCTCCAAACAAAGAAAGGTCCGAACTACCAGAATGGAAAATAAAAGAGACTTTCATAGTTGAAAGGCGACGCCATCCCAGCTTTTTCATTTGCAGTCTGCCTCTATTGTGAGTTTTGAGTCACGGGGCTCAGCCAAGCTCAGGACAGACACAGCAGGAATTTGCAGTGAGCATCTGTCCCGTGATGGTGTCATTCCCAGCACTGGTGCAAGAGAAAGGACAAACCTGCAGGAAAGGGCTGCAAGCTCATAGTGGTGAGGATGGCACAGGCCACCTTATGCCCATGACATAACACAAATTTACCACAATAACACCATTGCTCGACTATATGCTGAAAGTTTGTTCCAAAATAAAATGCCCGAGTTAATTTTTCAGGCTAAATGTTTTAGATGGTAAAGACAGCACAAAGATCTAGGTCTTAAAAAAAGAACCATAACACACTCTGTAGTCTTTATTTCCATTAATACTGGAAGCATTTTTTTTTTTTTAAAAAACACGATGGAGACTCTTTTACACTGTATAGCACCTTTGGGGGCGGGTTTACATATTATATCCGTACAGCAGTATGCAGCAGCAGAAACACACAGCTACCAGAACATAAACTTATGCGTCTCTGAATAGAAGGTATTTGATTGGGACAAACACCTCCCCTTACACAAATATCTCTTTGAATTTTGATGGCAAGCTCAAAGCAGCTGAAGAACTGGGATTCTCAGCATCTCTTAGTATTTTTATAGCAGGAATTAGCACGTGAAAATAGATTTGAAAAATATCTGCCTAACTGCTGCTTGTGGATGGAATTTCAGTTTTTCAAGTCTCAACAACATACATATTAAATTGTTTCATTACTTGGCTCTTTGCCTATGAATGAGATAACTCATCAGCCTGCTAAATCTGTAGCTGGGACTGAGCAATCATCTCTGCTTAAAACCAATTGTGAAGCAAATGCTGGTGTGCTCCGCCACCTCGGTGGGTTACTTCTGTGTTGCAGACTCCTCACTGGTATTTTGGTTGCATTTGAGAGCCTCAGTTGTGGAAAACATTATACAAAGTCAGAACAAAACAATTATCCTTGTCCTAAGGATCCTCCAGTGTGTTGCTGTCTTTTTTTTTTGCAGTTAATCTTCATGTGTCCTCCTGAACTGCAGCTGGGCTCAGCAAGTTGCAGTTACTGGAGTTAATGGAGTTAGATCTGCACAGCACCTTGCCAGTGAGCCCAAGGAGACCTTTCTCTCACTCCTTCCAGTAATACTTTCTTTTTGGATAACACTTTCATAAGGACAGTAGAAAAAAATGAAAACCCAGCTTCACACTTATGTGAATATAAGCAGAGTCTGTCTTGCTTGATGCTGGTGGCAGACGGCTGATAAGGCAGCCTCTCAGTGTGAAATTTATGTTAAGTAATTACAAAAAACAACTTTTTGAGGTTAGTGTCCAGTTTTGCTGTTCCTTAGCACAAGAACAAGAGTCCAGAGGCTTTTTTCCTAATGTTTGACTACCTTCATTATTAGCTTTTCTTTTTTCTGTGTGTATTTTTCTTTCCCTTAGAAATGTAAGGGCTGTGAAGTCTGACATTTCATGGTTTTACTGAAGGACATCTTGAAAGTCTTACAAAAGCATACCAAGGTGATAGAGACAGTAAGCTTTGAATGTGTAGAATAATCACCTGGAGCTAATTAGTGGTCTGTAGTTTTAATGGATAATCAAAGGCTGGGTTCTTGTAAGAGACTAAGTGTGTACCATATTGCTCACTCTGAGGCTTTTTGCGTGCCTTACACAGACATACAGACAAAATAATTGTAGAGATGAGAAAGAGTCCACTTGCTGCAGACAGAGCAGCAAAGACAGACTTGTAGCTGGGTTTTGTTTTAAATCTGGTGCAGGAATTCCCTGGAACTCCCTGATTTGATATCTGGCTTGACCCTGCTTTGTTCAAAGCAGTCACGCAAATGTAGTAAGTGGTGTATGGCGATAGATTATACAGAGTGTACTGCCTTGCTGTGGAGTAAATATTGTCCAGGACAGACTGTCTGTTCTCATTGCCTTGAGCATGAAGCATCAGCTCATAGGTGTGAACAACTGAATTTGGGGCGCACCAGCGTATCTGTGCAGAGCTGTCTGTAACTTCAGACACTTCTCGGAGCCTCGGTGGATCTGGAACCTCATCTTCCCTCGACATGCCAGGACATAAACACTGGGATGCACGCTGCAGTTCACTGCACGGCTTCTGAAGGTGCCTGCAAGGATTGTAGTCACAGATGGTGTAGGCTGGTTGCACGGGGGGGTCCGTCGAGTGATCACTGTAATCGTAGTCATCTACAAAGTGTATCAGCGATCTGGTGGATGCTGGCTGCGACTGAGCAGTGGTCCTTGTGGAGTTCAGCCGTGGTAGGTTCGTTTGTGGTGTACCTTCCCCAGCATGAGTGGCAAAGGAGTGAATATAATGGTCAGTGGCATTGGGGTTTCCTGTTGCTCTAGTGGGATATTCGCTAGCGGGCTGGCTGAATGGGCCTTCCTGGGGAAATGTCGCATCGGTTGTTCTGAGCTCTCCCTTTAGCTGGTCTGTTTCAGTTTGACTCGTGGAGCTATAATCTGAGGACTGACTATAGAGCTCTTGGAGAAGCCCCAGGGAGGTAGTTATGGACATGAAGGAAGGAGGGGGATTGCTCGTGGATTCGGAAACTGCCTCCTCCTGGTGGGAGGAACCGTTGGCCTTGGTGAGCATTGGCTCAGTTGGGGTGGCTGCTGTTGTGCTCCTTACGTTCCTCTGAATTAGGGAGCTGGTATAAGTGTCTTTGCTTAATGGAGCAGAGTCTGTTGTTGTTACTACAGTAGTGGAGTCATAACCAGTAATGCTGAAAGCATCATGTTTGGGAGAGGGTGTGCTTGTGTTGGGCAGCGTAAGGTTTTTCTCAGACTGGCATTTATCATAGAGCTCTAGCAGTGAAAAAGATGTTGAAGGTCTGCTCCAGTCTTCCTGGAATGTGTTGCAAGAAGTCTCCGTAGTCCTGCAGAGGGGACATGTCAGAATACACAACATCCACAAGAACATTACAGGCTCCTTCCTGTAAGGCTGCTTGGATTGGAATTAGCGACCTGCTTTTCAAAAACAATCTTTATATTAAAAAGACATGAAACCTAGACTGGAGCTAGGTTGTGTTAACACTAGTCCTGTGCTTGGCAGTTGGCTTTGGAAAAATGGGATCTTAGTTGACTGGGTTTTTGTTTTTGTAAGGTGCAGGAATATCTTTTGCCTTTGGTACAAGGAGTGTGAACCTTGGCAAGAGTGTTGGGGTTCAAGGCAACTTGTCATAAAAGCTCAGACTTTAATGCCCCACTAAGATGGGAACACACGCAGAGAGATGTAACAGGATCCCCAAGATCCTTAAGCCAGCTAGTTTAGGCAGCTGGGCTGTGCTGACACAGGATGCGCTTTAAATGACTAAGTTTTTTCTTTACTCAGACATTGCATGTTTTTCTAAAGAATGCAACTGCTAAGCCCATCCTGATGAGAAACAATCTGATTTTAACAATCTCCTTTCCTGCTCTCTTAGCTACAAATGACAAATCTTCCTGGTGGCCTTTCAAAAGGAAGAAAGAGCACACATATGCAAAACACTTCTTAACTGCGGCTTATTTTAATTAGTCTGTAAAACTGTAGGAGAGCTTGAAAACAATAGGTGACAAATGGTGCTATTTGGAAGGCGATTTGTTGACTGCCCGTGCTGGTGTAGGCTTTGGGAATGCAAAGGCAAGGAGGAAATAATTTGCTAAATTTTCTGTGAAGTCTTCCAGTTTTTGCTCCCAGTGCTGGCCCGTCAAGGCCACCAAGCCAGGTAGTTTTTTATCTCCAGCTAATAAGTAGATATGAACCGAAATAGAGAGAAAATAAGCTATTCTCACCTTACAGTACAATTCACAGCTAATAACACGTTAAATGTGTGCCCATCGCATTTGCTGGTGTTCAAGTATAATTCAGCCATACTTTGTCCCTGAAGGGGACTTCATTTTGCATTTCTACCTCTTGTGAAAGGAAACAATACTCAAGGAATTTGACTAACTTATGTGTGGTAGTAAATGTTTGTCCCCAAATAACCGACACGTTTAAGTTGTGTGTGAAGAGCATTACTTTGTCTCCTTGAACTCACTTACTTTTGCAGCACAACTTCCTTGGGTTTGGAGAGCAGCCAGGAGAGCTGGCAGTCGCATAACAGAGGATTTCCATACAAGTTGATGGTGATGCTGTCCGACGAATTGGTATTCCAAGGATTAAAGGAACTCAGGTTACAGCTACAAGATGACAAATGAAATAATTAGCAAATGCTTAACTACCTTCCAACGGCTGAAATATCCCAGTGTGTGTAAACCACAAAAAAATGTTCCCAGTTCCCTTGGAAGTAGCCAGTCATCAACACCACCATTCTGCCCTTTAAAGCCCAGGCTAATACCTGCCCGTCTCTCTAATTTGCTGCTGTGTGTTAAAGCATAACAAAAGCATCGTAAGGGGATTAGACTCTTGCCTACTAAAGTCTAATGACTACTGGAAGAAGAGCTGTTTGCCTTTGCTGTTAAGTGTCCTAGCTGCAGAAAGAGTGTGATACCTCCTGGCAGTCTGAGTGCTCAGAAGATGCTTTTAAGTTTGGGTCATGATTTTTAGCACTTTGAACTGGTATTCCTGCAGGCACTATCAAGTGCTGTGTAAATTCAATGCAGCAATCTACTGGGGCATGGAATCCACTGAGTTGTTTTTCTTAAATGGGTTTATTTTCCTAGAACTGGTTCCTACAGTACAGACAGTGCTGTAGTGTTTGTTTTCTGATATGCTTATGATCTGGACCTATATTAGAGAAATCTTTTGAGGTGCTCTCCAAATCTTTTCCTTTATGCTGACCGTTCTGTGTACATTTTACCCACTCGTATTTTTATAAATCTCTTTCAGACTTTTGTTTCCCTTAATATTTCAACAGGTGTGTGACATACCAAGTAAATCATACTGCGGTGTTACCTCTAGAATAAGGACTAAACCCTTGCTTTTACTAATGCTGAACAAGAAACTGTATGAATCTTTCACAGTGGAAGTGGGAGGGACAGGATTTTTGCCTGCTTCCAAGGGGCAGTTTTTAGTAAACGGTCAGCATTCATCGTTTGTAGAGCAAGGATGTCTCTGGACTGTGTGTGTCGCAGATGGGCTTGGTTGGACCTATGCTAATCTTAACAGCACTAGACAAATTCATCCATTGGACTGGGAGACAATGCAGAAGGGTGGGAGCATGATGGATGTGATCTCAAGCAACCAGTAACTGCTATGAGTTTCAGGGCACCTCTTTATGCTGTATCAGGTCTATAGCACAGGCTTTATGTGGCATGTCTTGAGTTTAAGACAATGATTTTCTCTGTAGCATGCAAGCCCATATCGCCTTCCTAAACATTTGGTAACAAGCAAACTCTGCATAAAACTCATCTCCCAGGCACCGTGGTGCTGTGAGGCAAAGACAATGTTATGTGAGGAAGAACAGAAAACAACTCACTTCTCAAATGAGAGATAGCTCAGATGAGGAGCACTGTCAAATATCTCTGTTCTCACAAAACTCAGTGAGCGGGAGTCTTGGCAGTTCAGCTCTTGGAGACTAGGCATGAACTTGAAGAAATCAGTATCAAGGCTTCTTAATCGGGACATCTTTGTCAGGTGAAGTGATCTGAGGTTGGGCAAGTCTCTGGTCCACGCTGGCTGAACTGAAGCAGAAAAAAATAGATTTATGCCTGTTGTCTAAATAGAGCATTTTGGTGGATTTCTGCCTGGAAAAAGGTTTTAAAGTCACAGAGATATAAAATATCTCTGTGGTCCTCTGCAGCTGTTCTCTTTGGGAGAGAGATAGATCAAAAATCAATACACCAGTGTCTAAACATCAATGCAATCACATTTTTGTAATATTACCTGGAGGTCATACTGTTTTAGGGCAGAGGAAAATGAAGGAAAAGGCCAATAAAGCTGATAAGAGATAAAGCTTTCTTATTAGGTGGGATTAAATGAACAATGGTTCAATGAAGTGCTGGAAGATTAGAGAGGTCTACAAAGTCCTGACAGGTGTGAGAAAGGTAAATAACATTTCTCTTAGCACAGGAAGAAGAGCTGAGAGGCATGAAACTGAGAGAGTAGGTCTTATATCCCAGGACCACTGTAACTTGCTATTGCAGGAGGGATTAGACAAATTCATGAAGGAAATCTGATGGTATATCTGATAGATGTGAGTTGAGGTGACACTTGTAGCTTGAGGAGTCCCTAAGGCCCTGGCTCTGCCCCAGGCTGAGAGCAGCTGGGCAAGGCATCTAACATCTGTCTGCTTCAGCACCTCAGTTATAAACTGTAGCTGGCAGGAAAGGCAAACAAAAAAGAATAATCATGCCTTAAATTGCTCAGGGCAGGGATTGTCTCCCTGTGCAGAAGTATTTGGCTGGTTGTGGTTGACACAAAAAGCCTCTGTGTTACTTCACCACAGTGGTATAAAGCAGCGTATAACTGTGGGGACAGACAAAGAAAGATTTCAGCAGCATGTCTGGAAAGACAGCGTGTCCCAAAGCTAAACTCATGGCTGACAGCAGGATGACTGTCAGTACCAGACGGTGGAATTAGGATAGAGCTGGGTGACTACAGTGGAACAACTACCCTGTTTCCCGGTGTCAGGTCTCTGTGCTTCCTTCGGGGGGCTGGGCTGCATGACAGTTTCTCTCCAGCAGTTACATGACCAGCTGGAGATGCATGCTTGGACCAGCTGCTGGCAGCTCTCAGCATGCGGTGTTCCCCCTCTCTCCCAGGCTCAGCCAGGATGGGAGCCACCGTCCCAGCAAGGCTTCTGCTCTCCCTGGCCTGACCAAGCCCCTTGTTTACAGTGGAAAATCAGAAACTTACTTTTCTCAAGAGGTGTCCCGCTCAGATCAAGCATGCTGATGGTGTTTACAGGCCTGTTTGTGGCCTCACTCCAAGATGTGTTGATGGCAAAAGCAGACTCCCTAATTCCTATGCTGTCATCCTGGCCAAGCAGCGTTGCAGAGAGGTTCAGAAACTGTAGCTGAGGGTAACAGGAAAAAGCCAGCGGCTGAATTTCAATCAGTGGATTTCCAGCCAGGGACAACCACTTCAAGTTAGGCAGGGCAGAACTGTGGCATAGTGGCACAGACAACAGCTTATTAAAGCTTAAGTCCAGGGATATGAGACTGGTGAGGGCTTCAGATCCCCACCTAACTGACTGCAGATGGTTCTGCCTCAGCAATAGAATGCGCAGCTGCGGGAGGTTTGCCATCACTGTGCTGTTCACCTCTTCTAAAAGGTTGTTGCTGAGATCCAAGGTCTCCAGAGTCTCTGGAAGGCAGACGGGGAAAGCTGTCAGGCTGCTGTTGGTCAGCTGCAGGGTGACCCAGGTCCTGTTCTTCTGATCCTCGCAGGACATGCTGGTGAGATTAACGCTCTCCCAAGAGTCTTCCTGAGCCAGCTGGAAAAAGGTGGTGACATCCCTGGATGCTGCAGGCTTTGCTCTGCTCACAGGGCCTGACCTTGTGTTTCCCACCAGCAGAGAGAGGATGAGCAAGCATGGAAACATCTTTCTCCTAAGTAGCTCACAATTAACTTGCAAGATCTGTTTGGGTTTTTTTTTGTTTCAGGGAGAGGAAAACAAAACATCAGCATTAAGAAGAGCTAGATTAAAATTTCTAAGTCCTTGCCTATTGCATCCAGACAGCGGAAGTGATACTTAATGTCTCTTCTGTAATGAAGCCTAAGTCAATATGAACCCGTGGGGACAAAAGTATCGTGTTTTAGTCTAAGCACACCTACAGTTTTTCATGCAGCAACCAAGTTGTATCGTGGATCTGGTTCCTGTGCCAGGATCAGTCTGGCACCTGGAAACGCAGCAGGGTAGGAGCTGGGCTCCTCTGTCCAGCAGCACAGGAGTACAAAGGAGTACCAGTGCTACGTTAGTGTGAAAATACCAGTTAGTACTGTACTGGACAAGCCACAGGACAGCTGCACTTTGAGACTCTCCCTCCTCCTCTGCTTCTGACCAGCTGGCAGTGCCCCAGACCTTGTCTGCCAGGCAGCGGCAGGGCTGGGGTCCTGCTGCAGATGAGAACCCCAGACGTGCTACACACCCCAGTTCCTGGGGAAAGGTTGGACTAAAAATGTGGCTCCTGAACCACATTTGAGTGAAAGTGGTCAGAAATTAAGAGTATGCTCCTGGATCAGGGCCCCAAAGGCCTGGATACCAAGAAGCATGTTATTCAGTGTCATAGTTCCTTCTGTGCTCCCTCCTTGTCCCACCCCAGCTTTCTCTTTGTCGTTTTGTTTTTGTTTTTTCTAAAAAAAAAAACCGAGAGAGAGAGCAAAAAAGTCCTGAATGACTTGCCCAAGGCTGCCATCCCAGATTTGAGGTAGTGACTAGCAAAACAGTATGATTTGGTTGCCTGTGTGCTTTTTGTCGCCTGGAACTGGGCAAGAGCTGAGCAGCCTCAGGGCTTCCTGGTCACTGGGGCTGCTGGATTCGCAGCACATGGCAGAGAGAGGATGAGAGGAATAGTGATAGGACTGCTGGATCCCGATCTTAGATTTAATCTTAGTCCCTGGCTCTAAACCGCATCCGCTTGCACGTACCTGTCCAGAAGTCCTGATGCCTCGTGGCTTTGCTCTGCGTGGCTCCGATTGCCTGGCCTTGATTTTATACACTTGGGTGACTCAGCCGAGAGCGTGAAATGCCTCTTTTTTGTTCCCAGCTTTCCCTGCTCGCGGCTCTGCCCACAAGTGCAGGCGAGGCTTGTTCCAGGCTCTCTCCCCCGCATCCAGCTTTCCCCTGCCTGCAGAGGGGGTGGCTTCAGGCAGCTTTCCCACTTCCTTGGCCCTAGCAGGAGGTGGGTGGGAGGGCTCTTATTTCCCAACACTCAGACAGGGCTATTCTCTCTGTCTTTGTCTAAGCAGAGAGGGTAAGAGAAAAAAGATCAGTGTCTGTAGTCTCAACTCTCACGCCTTCCACTGACAGGGGGGAAGGGAGAGGAATTACTGTGTTTCTTTGCTGACAGGTCAGGATGATGTAAAGCTAAGGCTCTGTCTGCTGACATGCGCTTTGGTCGCTCTGTAGGCGCCAATAAAAGGCTTCAAGTGTTTATATTTCTCTCAAAAATTCTTGCACTTGGGAAAGTCCTGAAATTTCACGCAGGACAAATGACTTTTCCAAGGAGGCCCTTCGGAAATGTCAGAAGTGAAGCGCTCACTTGCCGCTCCTGCAGAGAGGAATTCTCTCGGCTGATGGAGAAGGCCTGTGGCATCTCGTGCTGAGTGTGATGGACTTGGGAGGCCTCTCCCGGTCCTGCTGTGTGTGGGTTGTGTTCTCTGCTCTGCATCTGCTGTACCGTGTGGCTTCGGAGAATTCCCTTCGTGCTTCTTCTCTCCTCCTTTGCTGGATAAGTCAAATTGACATTGTAAAACATCTCCCACCAAGGGACCTGCCCTGAGTTTCTCAACATTCTCACCACTCAATAATAATTTGGCTGATCAAGATCTGAGAATAAAACCAGGAACTGGAAAAGGATGAATCGATAGAGATTGTTCCAAAGTAAAAGCAAAAGGGTGGTCAGTTCCTGTGGTAAGATATTTAATGATTAAAATTTCCAGGGAGAACAGTAGTCAGTGCTTTTCATCTGTCAGGACAACAAAACCATTCCATGACACAAAGGCAACACAGACCTGTATGCTTTGGTGCTAAAGTGCAGATAAAGGTCTTGCTTTCCCAAAAACCTTGAGTCTGCATGTATGCAGACTTTATCTATTGACCGTGTCATTCATTATCTGCATGGGGAGAGAGCCTTGAAAAACACCAGAACATCCAGAGAACAAGATACGGTCTTTTTTGTAGGACTCTGCGGAGCCATTGCGGTTCCCTTGGAGGCTAGGCGAGATGTACATATTGTTCCCGTGTGGAATGGCTCTAAGGCAAGACAAATAGTTTCCCAAATGAGAGGCTAATCCCGCGGCTTGACCCTGGTGAAGCAGCTCCCAGTCCTGTGCTTAGGGCAGAGTGCAGGCCAGGCACGTAAGCACCAGCAGGTACCTTCAGAGATCTGCACTCTGCTAGGTTCAAAGGGCAAACTGGAGCAGGTTAAAAAAATCTGAAGAATTTCGTATGATAGGAGGGAAGTGCAGCTCTGGCCAGGCGGGTGGAAACCCTGCCTTCCCTCTGGCTTTGCAGATCTGCTGGCAGCAAAGCTCCTCTTGGAGAAACTGGGGAGCAGAGAGGTGGCCTCTCATTGCCTTGGGCAATTAAGTACTTGTGTTTTGTTAGCCAGTATTGACAGGCAGTGAATTTTCATTAGTTATTGTATTGCTTTTCATCTCTTAAAAAACTACTCCGTGAAGCCTGGAGAGCCAAATGCTGTCTTGATTTTAATGTGTTCAGCCTTCCTGACTTCATTTTGGAGGCTGAGACAAGCAGCCCTGTAAGACTGGAAAAGCTGCCCAGCAAGTGGCTGCTCATTTCAGTGAAGGTGGAAGGGAGGTGGAGTCTTTGCCCAGAGGCGCTTGATTTCTGAGTGAGACAGAGAACCTCTGCCGAGAAGCAGAGCACCCTTGGAAAATGAGCTTTTGTTATTTCAGTTTTCTCCCTTTGTCTCTGCTTTTTGGATGCCCAGTTTTTGAGACAGGTGGTGTATCTTCCCAGCTCTTTGCCTACCTGTAAATTCTGTCTGCAATATTGCAGCTATGGTGCTACATCTCAACCAGCTGCCCAGCTGTTGGTGAGGGTTTCCCCGGGGCAGACAGCAGCCGTCTTCACCAGCTGCTGAGAAATCATAGGGTAGCAGCAGGCAGAGATTTCCCCTTTGTGAGTCATTTTGGCCTGTGCTCGCTGTGTTTCTCCATGCTATTCTTCTCCTTTATTCTGCTTTTCTAAGAGTTTCAGTGACAACACCGGGAACGTTTTTTAAAGGCGGGCATTTTTGTCGGCCTTTTCACATGGATGATGCGCAAAGAGGTGAACCAGATGCCCTCTCCCCGGGGCTGATTCAGTGCTGCACAAAACCCCTCTGCCTGCAAGAATGCCCCGCATTCCTTAGTGACACCAAGATAAGCAGAACAGGGGAGAGCAGGAGAAGGCGAGGATGGTACCAGGCTGTAAAGTTTGAGAGATGAATGTTTCTTACTGGCCATGATCCAAGTGATGGTTAAGGATGAAAATATCCTGAAAACAATCTGGAGAATGGCTTTTAAAGCCAACAAAAGAAAAAAGTATTTTGCAGGTCAGTCCACAGAACAAGCACAAGCAAGACATTTTCCTACAGAGAACAGGGAGAGAATGCAAGAACAGGATTATTTAGCCTGAGGTTTCAGAAAACTATGGGGGGTGTGTGTTGTCCGCTGCAGGAACACATGCTGAAGGCAGCGGTGAAATCACCTGTGGAATTTGGTGTGAGTAAGAACAGACAGCAGCCATCTGACATTGGTAGTGTTTTACCCTGACCTTTAATTTTGCTTTAATTAAGCACGATGTGAGACTAGGGTTGCAGCAGAGCTGAGGTATTAGTTTTCTGAAGGTTTTCGTTTTCGTCTAAACAACATTCCTGTCCAGGATTTTGTCTCTGCATTGCGAAATCTCAGTGCAGACGCCCTGGTCCTGCTTTTGCTCTTTCTGTAAAAGATCTCACGCATCTGGCTAAGTACAGACACCGCTCCACGGGTCTTTAACCCTATGTGTAAATCAGATGGTACGAACAAGCAAAAGTCAAGTCTAACCAGGTTGAGTAAGGGAGGGTGGGGTGCCCCTTGTGCATTTAGGGAATGTCTGGAGTCTGGCTGGGACGTGCTCGGTGACGTGGGGTGGGATGAAAGATGACTTTATAGTATGGCTGGCCACGAGCTGGGCTGGTGAAGGTGCCAGGCAGAGCAGGCTCATGCAGGCCTCCTCTCAGGAGCTGCTCACTGTATCCAGCCTGGAATTAGAGGTGCAGGAGTGCCTTGTGTTGTGCCTTCCCGCTATGACCTCTCCAGGGGCTGCTTGTTATAAGCGGAGCTACCGTCAGGACTTTGCAAGCATCTGGACAAAAACGTGTTCCTTTCCTAAGTGTTCTTTGCCTATCATGAAAAAGCAAGGAGAAAAGATAGCTGAGGATCTGAAGAAGCACAGAGAGAGGACATCAGGAAGGAAAGGATTGTTCCCTGAGAGCTAACATGACACAGGGTGAGGCTTACAGCCAGCCAGGATGAGCTGGCAGAGCTCTTCTGTGCAGAGCAACAGGAAGCATTTACCGGGAAGCAGTGACATAAGGAGTGAGACTGAGGGAGGGGCAGGAAAGAACAAAGAAACATTGGATAGTTTCTCTGAAATCGCAGTCCAGACAACTTGAACTGCAAGCGAGTGTGTTTGCTCAGCAGTAAAGTGTGCGGTACGCTCTGCTAATGAGAACTACCTTGAAAGTTCCCGTATCTCTGCATTCATGTGTGCAGATGGTTAGACAACAGGTGGCCACTACAAGGCTTATCATAGATCATAGAATTGTCAGTGTTGGAAGGAACCTTAAAGATCATCTAGTTCCAAACCCCCCGCCACGGGCAGGGACATCCCCCACTAGACCAAGTTGCCCAGAGCCCCATCCAGCCTGGCCTTAAAAACTTCCAGGGATGGGGCTTCCACCACCTCTCCGGGCAACCCCTTCCAGTGTCTCGCCACCTTCATGGAAGAACTTCTTAGGAATCCAGCTTTAATCCATTCCCCCTAATCCTATCACTACCTGACATCCTTAAAAGCCCCTCACCAGCTTTCTTGTAGCCCCCTTGAGATACTGGAAGGCCACAATAAGGTCTCCTCAGAGCCTTCTCTTCTCCAGACTGAACAACCCCAGCCCTCTCAGTCTGTCTTCACAGGAGAGGTGCTCCAGCCCTCTGATCATTCTCGTGGCCCTTCTCTGGACATGTTCCAGCACATCCATGTCTTTCTTATACTGTGGGCTCCAGAACTGGACGCAATACTCCAGATGGGGTCTCACGAGAGTGGAGTAGAGGGGCAGAATCACCTCCCTCGACCTGCTGGCCATGCACCTCTTGAGGCAGCCCAGGACACGATTGGCTTTCTGGGCTGCAGCTGCCACTGACGATTCATGTTGAGCTTCTCATCCACCAGTACCCCCAAGTCCTTTTCTTCAGGGCTGCTCTCAAGCCAGTCACTGCCCAGCCTGTATCGGTGCTTGGGATTGCCCCGACCCAGACGGAGGACCTTGCACTTGGTCTTGCTGAACTTCATGAGGTTGGCCTGGGCCCCTCTCCAGCCTGTCAAGGTCCCTCTGGATGGCGTCCCTATCCTCCAGGGTGTCAGCGGCCCCACACAGCTTGGTGTCGTCAGCAAACTTGCTGAGGGTGCACTCAATGCCACTGTCCATGTCACTGATGAAGATGGTAAACAAGACTGGTCCCAGTACTGATCCTTGAGGGACTCCACTTGTCACTGGCTTCCACTTGGACATGGACCCATTGACAGCCACTCTTTGGGTGCAGCCATCAAGCCAGTTCTTTATCCACTAATTCTCCATCCATCAGACCCATATTTTATCAGCTTGGAGACCAGGATGTCGTGTGGGACAGTGTCAAAGGCTTTGCTCAGGTCCAAGTAAATGACGTCAGTTGCTCTTCCCTTGTCTATTGATGTTGTGACCTTCTCATAGAAGGCCACCAGGTTTTTCAGGCACCATTTGCCCTTGGTGAAGCCATGCTGACTGTATCCAATCACCTCTTCATTATTCTTCTGCCTCAGCAGCGCCTCCAGGAAGATCTGCTCCACTCTTACCCGGCACAGAGGTGAGACTGACTGGCCTGTAGTTCCCTGGATCATCCTTCTTTCCCTTTTTGAAAATGGGGTTATGTTTCCCCTTTTCCAGTCAGTGGGGACTTCACTGGACTGCCATGACTTTTAGCATGTAACAGAGAGGAGTTTAGCAACCTCATCTGCCAGTTCCCTCAGTACCCGTGGGTGTAACCCATCGGGTCCCATGGACTTGTACGCTTTCAGGTTCATCAGGTGGTCACGAATATGATCTTCGGTTACAATGGGCAGTTCTTTCATCCAACCCCTGCCATTGTTTTCTGTGACTCTGGCAGTGTGGCTGGAGCCCCTGCCAGTGTAGACAGAGGAAAAGAAGTTGTTGAGAACCTTGGCCTTCTCCAAATCACTTGTCACCAGCTCACCCGTTTCTCTTCTGAGGGGGCCCAGTCCTTCCCTAGTCTTTTTCTTACCTTTAATATACCTGTAGATTATAGTTTGGTTAGCTGTCACAGTGAAACAAAGTAACAGGGATAGAAAATAGGCCTACCCTAAGAAGCTTTTTCAAGATGCAAATAATTTTAAATAGTACCTAAAGCATTTTTTCAACCTGGAAATTAACAAAATTCCTCAAAAGATCAATCTTTTGAATCCAGTTTTGCCAAGATTAATGCTTTGTTTTAGGTATCTGGTAGCTTCTCTGGCTTTAAGGGAACTGCTTAAGTGGATGAAGGTAGACCTGGGTGCAACATTTTTGGACAATTGTGTAATCACTTCTTGGGTTCTGATAACTCAGTCTGCAGGACTTTGGAACACTGATGGAATGTTTTCTGTTCCCACTGCAAGTATTAGACAAGTAATGTAGCTGTAAAATATGTATTTGTTCAGCTTTAGTTCTGTTGAATGTTGGCCTTTTAAACAATGGCCAGTTTAACAGAGGGAGTTGCACGTCTGTAACAGAGAAGAAAATTTGCTGCACAGTATCCTCAAGGTACTTGTTCTGGATGCTTAAACAGATTGTTGCAATTAAAAATACTAGATTCAAAAATGCCCAGTGGGTAGACACTGTTTATTTAAAAACTTATAGCTGTACAAAAGGAAAACAATGACCATTTAATTTTTCTAGTGTTGATGATGGGATTATCACACTGCATCCAATGACCTTGGCTTCAATATTTAACAAAAGCTGTAAACAGTCCAGTCATATTACATGATGGATTGACATAGACAAGATTTACTGGTCAGCAATTAACAATCAGATATTTTTGTTAATCTCTGGTCTTAGCTGTGGGAAGAAGCAGGCAGAGGGAAGAGAGTTACTTCTCCTCATTCCTGACCTCCAGTTAATTTATGGAACAGATCTTCATCCAGTGTTTCATTCTGGTCTTTGGAGCGGGTTGACAAGAAGATGTAGCCCCCAATATACTCATGGATGATTTTGCAGCCTGCGCTCAGACATGTGAAAGCAATAGATACATTCTGATCAAACTCGATTGCAACCTAAAGAAAATACATATGGCAAAATTAGAAACAGAGATATGCTGTGGCTGGGGAATAAAGAGCAAGTGTGAGAGCACAGCTGGATCGCAAATACTGTGATAACCTGTCTCTGCTAACCGAGATTTCTGGGTCTGCTGCGTGTTGAGCGCGTTCGGCTGTACGTTTCTTAATTTTCTGCTGTGGCAGGGCCCTCTTGTGGTCAAAATCTTGTTGCTTGTTCAGGCAGGCAACAAAACCATGCTTTTAACTAGATTTTTTTCTAACGGTGTATGAAGGGAACATTGAGGAGAGCAGGAATAGCACTCCTGACTCTTTGTACACTTAACCAATAATATCTAATTCTGTTCACTGTTATGTGCTGACCTTAAATCTGCTTTTGGGAGTCAGGTTTTGATTTCCAACTACTGTCAGTTCTGAAACCCAGCAAACTGAGCTTGGTTGCTAACTGTGGATTGTGTCTTTTTTGAGAGGGGTTTCAAGCAAACCCAAGGAGCTTCACCCAGAATTACAGACCCTGGCACAGAGAGTACTGCAGAAGAGCTGGGTTCCTGTACCTTCAGTCTTTAACAGAGACTGACTCACCACAATTTAGAGGCTGATGCACGACTTAGACTAAACAGAGAGTTAAAATGAGATTTTTACTGTGACTGAGCAGTAAACATAATGGGTTAGAATTTACCTTTGAGTCGCTGTATTTCACCCCATCAAAATCAAGGGCACCTTATAAAGAAGCAGCTTGGTAGGAACCTTTTAAACTGAAGATCTTTTAGTTTCTG
The DNA here is from genome assembly GCA_020746105.1 of Trogon surrucura. Lineage (NCBI taxonomy): Eukaryota > Metazoa > Chordata > Aves > Trogoniformes > Trogonidae > Trogon > Trogon surrucura. The sequence continues at coordinate 123,889,490 of CM036618.1, read as the reverse complement.
AAATTTGACTACAGGCTTCCTTAAGAAAAATTTTAGACAGCTTATTTGATAACATGTCACAACACATTCAAAATCTTTTCACTCTGAGGTTCAGAAAGATTTTCTGAAAGCATCCTCCAGTGTCTGAAGTGCAATGACTGAATGCAGAGAGCCCTTCCAGTTTTACCTGGCGTATTTCCCAGTTTACATTCCACTGCTTCATGTTGGAGAACCTCCATGTTGTGATAGGATCTCCTGTAGCTATATCGATTCGTATCAGCCTGTTATAGGACACCCCAAGCACATCATCCTTTTTGCTTCCCTTAAACCTGAAAAAAACCCCACAAAACCTTTGAGCAGATCTGGCTTGCAGTGATTTCTGCCTAGAATGTTCTTCATTTCACCTGCCCTCCTCTGAAAGTGCAAAAACTGTGGGAAAAGTCACAACAGCTTGGGACTGAGGAGAGCCTGCACCCCTCTGCAGAACAGTATTTGTTATAAAGCAAAACTGTGACCCATGGAATAAGATGGAAAATACGCAGGCAGGTAGATCGGTTGAAATCTTTCCAATTCATTGTTTTCTGTTAAAAAATACTGTTCTGCCAAAATACATGAATTTGATTTAAAAGTTTCGCTCCTTCATTTCACTGATGTTGAAACAGGTTCTTCTAGTTATATTTACCTGAATTATATAAGCATATCAAAATAGATTTAGCATTTTCTAATATATGTCACCATTAAGTTATTGAAACAACTGTTAGCAATATATGCATGTTTCTTAGTATGTTACATTACAAAAATATTAACATTTCAACTCCTTAGACATGAAAAATAAATACAAAAGTATCACAACTTTCAGGGGACAGCAGTTTCTGAGTTGGGAAGAGCTAGTAAAAGATTACTCTGGTAAAGAAACTATCTTCCTCTACCTTCATGCTGAAAGCTGGAAGGAATCTCATCTGTCTGCTGTTAATATTTTCAGTATTTTTGATCCTGTTTCTGAACCTTTTCTCCTTAAGTAAAGCTGACCCTGAGGTAAAAATTGTGGCCTGGACCACAATTTGAGCCTTATTTAATGCCCTCGCTGAGATACTGCCCTTCATAAATTTACCATGTTTTACTTATTTTCCAAAACACAGTTTAGATGTTGGGTTCATTTGTTTGTTTAACAGAATTAGTATTGACAGATAGGGCAAAACATCTCTATCTATGTCAATAAATTAGTGACAGGGAACATTCCTGGGCACTGAACTTCTGTTTCGTTCAATTGCCAGAAGAGTCTTGGGCAGAATTCTGGCTGCAACCAAGCAGCGTGCTCTCAAATGACTCCCAGGTACGGCTCAGGAGCTGGAACATCCAGGGACCAACACGATCTGGTAGTTCATCTGAGGCTACCGGATTTGGGGAAGTCAGAGAGTTTAATAGCACAGATGTGGGCTGTTCCCTGCCAGCTGGCCTCTGTGCCAGAGAATGGTTCCCAGCTGGTTCAATTCATACCACAGATGATTCCTAAGTAGCCCTGGAGAAGGTGTTAAGCATAAATTAAGGCAGGTGCCTCCAAATGTGGTTGTGTTGGTTCTTTTTTTTTTTGGTGTTTTGGTACGAGAAAAGACTGCAGGTCAGAGCCTTGCCATAGTCAAGGCAAGTGTCCAGGAAAACTGCTGGGAACACAACAGGACCTTTCTTGTGCTGACTGCTCTTACAAATTGACCTAAAAGAGAGGTCATGTTTACTATTTTCTTAATGAAACGCCAAAGAAATTATCTCAGCAAAAAGCATTAAAACAATCATAAAATCTGATTCAATTTATCATAAAATTTATCATAAAATCTGAACCAAAATACCAAAAATCTGATCAATCCAACAACTAAGAACTGGAGTGAACAAATATATTGCAAACTAGAGAACACCAACAAGACTTGCATTCTTTTTACATTTTAGTGAGTTTATGTCTGTAAGGGCTTAATCCTAGTGATGTATTACTTCAGGCAAAATCCAACAGGTCTGTGTGAAAGCAGACATAATGAGAGTAACACTCCAGGAATGGAGCTACTGAGTGCTACTGCTATAGAAAAAAACAGCAGTATGGAAGTTACCAGAATTAAAAAAGGTCTGTGGGAGAAAAAAATAGAGATTCCAGAACAGGGAATCAAAGAATTCCCTGCAAATCACCGAGCGTGAAAATATTATAGCAGCTTGACATCGCTCTAACAGTGTGATTACCTTACAATGTAGTAGGATAAGCCAAACTCGGGGAGGGACTGCCACGCTTGAATAAAACGCAGCTTGGCCTCAACTAGGGTCATCTGGGATACATTTTGGTGGGCTTCCAGAATACGAGCAACCAGCTGGGAAACACAGGAAGAGAGAGAGAGGTTTCAGTTGACTGGAGAACAAAACTGCCCTTGCTTTCACTAAATCAAACATCCTTAGATCTTGGGCCCACGCTCAGACAACTTAGTCAGCACCATTCATGCACATGTGCTGCAGAGAGCACTTGGGGACGGATCCTGAGCTACAAGGGCAGAACAGCGCAGCAAGGTCTCAGGTCTGGGTTTGCGCTGTACTGGGTTTAGCTCCAGCCTGGAGCTCCTGCTCTGGAGCCTGTGTCCCAAGGATGGGTAGGCTGAACTCCTTTGAAGCAAAAGAAGTGGACAAGGAATTAGGTGGAGAGGAAAGAGAGGCACCTAGACCAAGAGGACAGACATACACTGTTGTTTAAGATGCAGACAGTAACTTCCTGTCCTTAAAAACCCTCCTTTCTTACTCTGAAGGGACAGGGTTATCAGGAGGAGAACAGGAGGAGTGGTTTAGGTGGTGGTGCGGATGTAGGAGGAGTAGCTGGAAGAAGTGCTGAGAGACCTGTGCCTGTGTTCACTTTAAAGGAAAGGCCTCTTGTAAAGGGACAAATGAGTATTGCAAGATGATCTTTCTGTACGGTTTCCAAATGCTGCTTTGATCCAGCCTCACCCCCAAGCAATCCTTGGAACCACCCCAACCATCAGGCCATCCTCAGCATACCTGCTTGGACTTGTATTTTTTGGAATAACGTAGTGAGACGAAGCATTCTGGTTTCATATCTATGCTTTCTTGATCGGAGACAGCCTGGGGAGACATGGCCCAGTTCTTCATCTTTAGAAATGAAAGGATCTTGTGGACCTCAGGATGATAAGAGCTGTCGGCCATTGTTTTGCCTTTTGAGGCTAAGACACAAGCAGCCATCCACTGAGCGTATTGATTCTCCTGCAACAAAGACAAGTGTTTGATATTTTTGGGCAAACCCTTTATGAAGCTGGCTGCTGCTCACACATCTTTTGCTGCATGATGAAACCATTCTGGGTTATTTCGCTTAATTTGTGCGGATGTGTAGTTATCGTAGTGCTGCTGTTCTTCCCTGATTGGGCTACTTCTTCCTACAGGACTGCCAGGTTTTACATTTTCAAAGAAATCGAGTACTTTGAAATAGATTCTCTTGGAAATTTATCACATGACTGTTTTCCACCTAATGAACATCTATACACAATTTAGATTCACACATTTTAATACAAATGAAATAAACTGAATTTGAAAGCTAATGTAGGATCCTTATCACACTACCCTCATCTGAATGGAGAGAGTTCCAATTCATAAACAGAGAACAAAACCCAAATGTCAGTCCTCTGAAAACACCGCAACAAAATATTGCAACCTCTTTTTAGTTTTTTTTGATAGTTTGTTCTTTTTTTTCTTTCCAGCAGCTTTACTTTTAAGTTGATGATAAACAGAATTATTGTCCTTTTGTCCCCTCAACCATTACTTATTTGTTAAGCCACTACGTCATTCTTAAATTTTACTAAATGCAGGGAGCAAACTCGCTGCAACATCCTTATTTTTCTCTACAAATTCTAGAACAGGGCAATGGGTGTCCTAGACAATCTGTCACGAATTCAAATACAAACTTTTCCTTGCCTTATTACTCACATTATCACATCTTAAATATACTTCATTCATGCCATCAGCGACAGGAATTAGTAATTTGATTCCAAACTTCTTTGCTGAAACATTTACATCTGGTACAACTTCACATCCTAGATCACAGAGAATCAGAAAGACATGAAATTATTTAGTTACTACATCACTAACTTTAAGTACTGATTAGTACTAATGAGCAGTACTTAATGGTTGGTTTTCTTTGAGATCAAAGGCCAAGACTTTTGAAGCTTAGGCCTAATGAGAAGTTTCTATTCTAGTTCACTGTTTAGTCTGGCTTGCCAGGGTGATGAATGCTCTGAGCTCAAAGAGTGTGTTAGTCAATGTGGAAGAGAAAGGATGCAAATACTCTCAACCTCAGCCTGATCTTAGGAATGGAGAGGAACTGATGAGATACCCTAAATGACTCGAAAGCCTTGACTAGAAGCAACTTAGTACTGACAGTGGGTGACATTTACAATGGAGCTGGCCAGTTCAGGGATGCCAGAGAACTCCAGGGACCTGGCGTTTCATATTGACGGTGCTATTACAGGCCTTCTGGATTCAGCTGGAGTCGAGGATCCCTGCAAGGCTGTGGGCTAGTTGGTGAGGTTTCAGCCACCCTGGCTAGTTTTACCATGCCTTTATCTGACCTACTGAGGAAATGCAGATTGGTATGCAGAGCCATTTGTTCACAGGGGTGAATCTTCCTTCTATTTCAAAGGTTTCTTCTAGGATGAATCCTGGGCATCAGTGGTTCCCTGACGCTGAACAAATGATGTCCCTGCAGGAGTAGATGTAGATGGAGGCTATATATGGGGTTGGTGTTTGCCATGTGTACACCCGGGGTTTCTCTTCCAGAAATACCTAAAGCTGGCTGGAGCTATGGAAATCCCCGTGTGTGAACCAAACAAGGGCCAGAGAAAGTTTTGGAGCTGCCCCTGCCCAGCAGTAGGTAGGCGCAACCTGTGGCCTTCTTGTCCGCTGCACTATCTATAATCCTCGACTACCAACCTGCGTTTGCCAAGGACAGAAGCGAGTGCTACCATTTAACATAGAGTAAAAATGTTTGGAAATGAAAGTGACACACAGATCATGTTCTCTATCCGGGTTCGATTCCCGTTGGGTCCCCATGTGTTGCCTGATCTAGTTGAGGGGCGTCCCTGCCCATGACAGGGAGGTTGGATTAAATGATCTCTAAGGTCCCTTCCAGCCTAGGCCATTCTATGATTCTGTGAGTCTATCTATCTGACTCCTCTTTAACTGAATTCAGTAGTACATGGCATTTTACAAGCCAGGCCCAAACAATCTTCATTTGGGCTAAGATATTGAATCTTTTTTGTTTAAACCTCCTCTGCAGATCTGGTCTGCCTGCTTAGGAGCCTCGAGAACTGCAAAAAATCCACGAGTAAATGCTATTGTGTGTGTCTTCCTCAGACTTACATAGACTTCCTGATTTATTCAGTTCACAAACACGACAGAAAAAGAAAGGAAAATGCCTACCTTTTAGGTTTAGCTTCTCAATAGGTTCTCCCTGTGCGGATTCCTTGTTTTTGAAATAAGATACTGAAGTGTCTTTGAAGACAAACCAATATGGCTTGATAGTTTTGAGTGACAGCCTCCTGGGCCTACAAATAAAAAAGAAATCACATTTGTTCATATCGAAATGTACAAATTACTCAGTCACTCACAAACATTACTGTGGAACTCAAATTGCTTGGAGGTCACACACAGGGCTTCACCTGGGTTACTCATACGCATGTCAGTGAGGCGAGTGGCAAATGCCTCCAACACCGCATGCAAGTGTTCCCAGGTATGGATGTGTTTTTTACCCCAGATTTGGGTGAATCCCATCTATAATTTCTCTCAAGGTTTTTTTTCTTTCTCTTTTTTTTTTTTGTCCTTTTTTTGATTTTTTTGGTCCTTTTTTTTGTTTTTCTGGCCTTTTCTTTTCCTTGCCATTCCTAATGAAAGCCATTCCCTTCTAACAGACTAATTCAGTTTCTTACATGAACTCAGTTATGCTAATGTAACCCACTAGGTTTGTTCACAGGCACTAGAATTAGCTTCAGTTTTTCACAGCTCCTTACCTAGAAGATTAAACTAACTTGTATTCATTAGATTGTAAGGGAGTAAGAAATCGTCTTGCCTTACAACAAAATTCTATTCCTTCCCTAAGATTACAGAGGTTCTGTAGCACTCCAAGTAAAGGTAATAATTTAACCTGTCTTCTTCCACTAGGGCAACGTTACTCCAGCTCTTCATGTGGATATAATCTTCATTTTAATTATTTGACTACATTTCAATGCAAACAGATTACTTTCGTAGAGTAAGTTTAAAAAGATCGACTTTGGAATTGAGAATTAACTGACAGAGACTAATCTGAAATATAATCATTGTGCCAGCCCCACCTTTCTTCAGTAAGAGATAAAAATCACAATTAATTCTACAAGAATACACTAACAAAACCATGGGGAAGAGAGGGGGAAATAAAATCCCAGGTTCACTATATTTCAAGAGAGAAAACCAAAGGTTAATACCTATTAATCACTATTTTAGTAGAGAAATCCTTCACAACTAGCTACAAAGGTCAACAAGTTAAAAAGAGAAAAGAAAGAAAAAATCCACTGTCCATGTACTACTTCCCTTTAAATCTAAAGTGATAGTACAAAGAGTATACAGCAAGCAGGAAAACAGCGATTTATTATACTCACTCTTGCCTTCACCAGAGCCTTTCTAGAAATCCTAGTTTAAAACCCTTTCCAGAAAATGGCTATTTTTTATGTTTAAATGAAAAAAATAACTTGGATTTTCAAACCTGCCAAATATTTTGGCTTTTACTTTTCCAGTAGAGCAACCTTCTTCAGAAATCAGGGACTACTCCATTTTTTTTAGACTAACAAAATTGTTTTTCTATCAGAAAAAAGTTGCTGAAAACTTTCTGGAAAGCTGTTTGTTGTTACAGAAATATTACAATTCTCCACAATATTGTCACCCCCCTGAAAGGAGTATTTACTAATGTGCTAAGGTGGTCCATACTGTGAAGAAATGTGAATAAAAGTTCACTACATGAATAGAGTCAGCAGTATGACATGCAGCGCTTTGCATTTTAGGCTTAAAATTAAGCAAAATAATTATAGTAATGAAATGTTGTTTTACGTTTAAGGAAATATCTTATACCTTACCTAGTTTCTATTATGCCTTAGGTTTAGTAAGTGCTTTATCATGTATGTAGGAAGTTTTTCATGGAAAAAAACCTGCTAAATGCTTTTGAAAGTGAATTGCTGTACTGCTGGTGAAAAATAAACAATCCATTGTTAGAGGCGAGTTACTGACAGGACTTAAGGGCTTAAATTCCCTTTCATGTTACACCACCTTAGTAATTTGAATGTCAAATAAAAATCCTAACTGGAAATTAATAATTAACAATTCTTAGCAGTTAAGAATTTTCAGGTGCAGTTTTCAGTTCACTGACTACGAATTTGAATGATAAAAGGCATTACAAGCTTGAGGTCACTGCAGTCATTTAAATAACCCATAAATCAAGATATTGTAGTGGCATCACAGAAACTTATTTTGATATTAGAAAAAAACAGACTCCATGTCTGGTTAGAAAGGCTAAGGGCTGCTTTCAGAAATTCTCCTCAGGGAGAAATTTTTCATTGGCAAAACCCAGTAATATGTGATTGAAAACAAAACTGTAAACTCTTGTTTATAGATGATGACTGATGAGCAATGGGAAATATAAAGAGCCTGGTCTTTTAATAAGCTTAAGTACAGCTACTCCACACCCCAGGAGCTAGAAAGATTTGCTAAGAATCTTGCTCAGAAGCAGCAAGAGAAGGATTTGAAGAGGATGGTATTAGGCTAGTTAGACCTCTCTGGTGTATTAGTTAATTTATAGCCATAGGATCTACTGTTAGATTAGAACGAAAAACTCAAGAGACCTCTTTGAGCTTTTTCATTTGGATGTTTTATTATTAGTTTTAATAACTCACCTAACTAGCCTGAGATTATCAGCAAGTTTCGGGATGTCTGTGATGTCCTCCTATCAGGAATAATTAGGAATAATTTTAGTACAGTATACTTTGCAATCGTCTATTATCTCTGTTAAAAAAAATCAGGAACGAGGTAGACTCATCAGAGTCAATGCATCTGACCAACAAAAGCAGTTCTGGGATCCAGAAGGACATACCAAAACGTTACTTGCGTTTCCACCTTCCAGTGTCACTTCCAGATTAGAAAGTGCAGCTTCTACTTCATCCACTTCTGATTCACGGGTGAAATCTTGTGCCTCTGATGATAATGATAACTTGCTTACATGATACTAAAATAAAACATCAATATCAAAGTGTCACATGTCAATTAGCAACACACAATCACGGCATATGAAAATAGGCCACTTGGTCTTTTGGGTCTTGGACAACTGCATCAAATTCTGCAGCATGGAACCACGGGCTTTCTCACAAGGAAGTGGGTAAGTCCACTGTGATCTCCAGTGCAATTACTGGTAACAGTTCCCTATTTTCATTGCCAGTGTTTGCATTTCACTGTATAATAATGGTCTCTGTTCTGTGCGGCTGACTCAGTGCTAACATTTGCATCCCTAGTACCATCAGCTGTAAGCGCTGCCCATACCAGGTGGAAACTTGGCAGCAAGGTTCCGTGGTATTCTGCAGTGGCAAGCCGTGAATATTTTGGCAGCTCTGTTTACATTTGAAGGAAGGAGTTTATTAGTAGTAAACATTTGTGCCTTATTACCTACAGTCAGGGACTGACACACTACGTCATGTTAAATTTCTATGCACTCTGCAGCATGCCGATCTTCACACTGTGCCATACAGCTTTTTTTCCGCCTGTTGTGAATATATGTATTTACGTATTAGCGAGATTTTCAGGAAGGATGTGTGAAAGGATGGTGGCAGATATGGGAAGCAACACTTCACAGTAATCCCCTGAAGAACAGGCTGGTATCAAAGTTACTTCCTGGGTACGGTTTGTTTTAGATAATGTTAGCAAATGGTTCCATTATGGTATGTGTCAGTTTGAATAATAGTGCACCGCGACTGAAGTCAGGTGGTTTAGTTGATGGATGCTGCTTATTGTTTCTCACTCAAATGCATACTCTTAATCCAAGCAGAGCTATTGGCCTGGGCTCTATCCTGGTCTTGTCCTAGCTTGTGCCTGCCTCTTGAGGAAACAGGTTTTGCAACCTGGATCAAGTACGTGCCTGTAGTGCAGCGAAGATCAGCATTTCTTCCTCTGTGCAGTCAATTTCTTCTAACAGGATAGCCCAGCGGGCTTGCTCATATATTTGGTTTATTCGCACTGCATCATACTGTAGCAAAAGAGAAAAACATTGGTCATTAATGACCATCAAGACAGAGATTCACTATCAGCTGCAGCTGATCTAACACTCAGCTGAAGCCATAAAGGTTGTTGGCTTCCTCCCTCAACCCCTGCCCTGCTGTACATTCCCGGAGCTTGCTGATCCAACAGAAAATTAATCGTAGGTCCTTGGCTGAAGCATAAGGGGAGATTAAGACATCCCCCTTTGTGGTGGCTGGACTGGCTTAACTGACATGTGAAAGTAACGTGACATGGCCGATATTAGTGTGACATTCAAGAGCTTGCTACTGCCAAAAGACCGAAAGAAACTTATTCCTCACTTCTGCTCTTGGCTTTTTTTGGTTTTGGCTCTATCTTTGCACTGGGTTGACGGTTGTCACATCCTGCTCTGAACTGCTGTAATAGTGTATCCATTCTTTGGATAGTGATTGTTTCTTATGATCTACTTGGATAATAAGCTAAAGTGATTCACAGAAATATTCAAGCCCCAGAGCTGGTGAAAGGCAAGTGATAGGAGGGTAAACCCTGGAGTGTGACCTCTCCCAGCAGTGGTGAGCTATTAAGTTGCCTGAAGCTGTTTTGCGTGATCTCATCCTATGGCTCTATGGCTGGTTGGGGCAAAGAAGGGAAATGTTTGGCTGCTGAAGTTGAGACATGTACTGGAATTTTAGTGGGGATGGCATTCCACCCAAACCCATGAATAACAAAACACCCTTCTTGTTTATCTGAGATGCCTGAAATGAAAGAGTTTTACAGAATTTACAGAAAATAACAATGTGAAGGCCAAATCCTCTAAAACTCACATTTGAACTCTTGTTGGTTTAAAATGGTCAATGATTGTGCTTTCATTTCATTAAAGTATCTCCCAAGCTGTGAAAGCACTGGCTTAGCACAACCACCGTGACTGACTTTTAGTGGAAATAAAGGCAAATGAGAGGCAGCTTGGGAAAACATTTAACTTTTGCTGAACTTTCCAAAGGTATTTAATCACTCAGTCACACTGAAACAAGTTTCACTGCCTGAGTGCTTCTGAGGGCTTCAGCCCAGAAAAGCTGAATATTCAGTGAAGGGCAGTGGAACAGAACTGTTGGTTTTAAGTCCCTTTTCAAAAATGGGGCTTATACCTTTATATCATTTAGGATACTGATGGTTTAGTTTTCCCCTTAATTTTTCATGTTAAAAGAGGCAGAAAGTAAACCGGCCCCTCTGGAAATCTGGATATTGTTTCTGATGCTCTTCAGATCTCATCTTTATACTTAAGATCTCATTTCAGGCAAGGAAGAGTGATTCAGTGTCCAGAGGGGAAAAGTGCAGCTTTAGCTGAGGGGCAGAAGTTGAATTTGATCTCTGAAGGGCCTCTAACAAATCCTAGCTAAAATTCAATATCCTCGTGCTATAGGTCCTTGACATGAAAGGGAAGCAGGCAAACAATGAATAGCAATAAAAGCAAAGCTCTTACTTTTGGATTCAAATCAAAGAAGGTGTAATATTTAAAGCGTAAAAGAAGTTGATCGTCCTCCAGAATGCCTTGTTCCATAAGTGATCGAGACGAGTCTAGCCAGCTGCAGAAGAAAACAACCCACAGATACATCTGTAAAGGCAAAACTATCACACCGGAAGAGCTCCAATGTAATTGTGAAACAAAAGTGGGAACAAACAGCTCAAATTCCTGCATATCTGGGGAAAATTCACATAACTTAAGAAAGCGGAATGTTCTGACTTTCATTCTATAAATATGGTACCTACAATCTTCCGGTTTTGTTTTTTTTTCCTCCAGCACTATTCAAAACATCAGGACTAGATACCAGGAACTGAGCAGTAACTAGTGGTGGGATAACCTGCGCCAATAAGATTTTTTCTTCTTGATCTCCAGAAATGGGAGGTTCATTTAAGTCAGGGCAAAAGTCTGCCTGTAATACTTAGAATTCTCACCTTTCATTTCAGTATTTTCTGTTTTATAATTGTAGCTACTTCTGTTCTCTGGTGAAAACCAATGAAAATACCAAAGTCACTGTTAAATGCTCCACAGATCCAAAAATGACAATCCACATTTTAATGCTAGAGACAATCCTCTCAGAGGCTTGCACCACTAAACCCCTAGTGCTGTGTATTCTTCATGGGGTACAATAAGCAGTGTTTGCTTGTGCATAACTCAGTAAGTCACCTAGGTGTAATACATTAGAGCTTCATTGAATTTATCCACATGTATTTCCACTGTGCACCTAAAGTCTTTAGACTTCGCTATCCAAACTGTCCTTCAGCTGTGCCCACAGTGCTAAACTGGATGTGCCTTCATCTCATAACAGAATTTAGTCCAGAGGCTGCACAATTATGTCATTCATCATCTTAAAACAAAATTGCCTGACCAAGTATGTTGAATAAGGAAAAAAGATTAAAAGAAAGTATTTCTGAAACAAAATCAAGATCAAAGCATATTTTTAAGTATCAATATAGCCCTTTATCAGGAGTTTGTTTTCAAATTCTGCTTTACACTGAGAAAGATGAATTAATGCTACCCTTAAGCCAGCTAACAAACATCTCAACAAGAGGCATCTTACCCTGCATTGAGTTTGGCTTTGTCAGCTAAAGTCCGAGGCTGGTACATCTCTGCCAGTGTTTCTGGCGAACAGTTGGGATGACTGAAGGCAAGGATGCTGCAGTTCTGCTCAGTCAAGGGACTGTCGCTGAACCAAGTAATTGTTGAAGAAGCTGGTGTCCCACTGATGGGATCGTAAATGGGTGTCATGGTTTTGCTATATAAACCTGGACTTCCTGCAAGTTCAGAGAATAATGTATTATTCCAGGGAAAACTGCCTTCAGACAGTCAGGCAGGGCCAGAAGTGCTTTCTTGTTCTATGAGCTGTCTCCGTTGCATTGGAGATAACAGACACATACTTTCAAGGCTTTATTTCTCATTTTCTTTCCAAGCTGACACTTGTTGAATATTTTAAGAGTGGTCTCACATTTTCAAAGAGCAGCAGCACATGCTGTGTGTGCAGTGCCACAGCTGATCACCTGTTTTCTGGTATGGCCTTTCTCGTGCCAGTGGATGGAAAAACATTTTAAAAGACAACAGAAAAATATTGATGCACTGGAGATTTCAGTAACCTCTTGAAGGCACTAATTTCATGCCAATGGTGTCTCTCTGAGTACCATCCTATGTTAAACCGGTCTCCCTGGGTTTAATTGTGTAGCAAAGACTTTCTTCCTCTTTTTGACTTTCAGTCAGAAGAATAAAATCATACTGATTTTTCATTACCTGATAATCCAGAACTCACTGGAGAGTTGCATAGGTTTAAAATATCTTCTGTAACTGTTTCTTTGCTGTTCTTGTCTTTTTTTGTTTTTCTTTTTGAGTGTGTCTTCTGACTGCTTCAACAAAGACAGTTCTTCTGACCGTCTAATATCTACAATGGCAATTTGGGAAGTGAAGTGAGATGAAACATTTGAAACTTAGCAGATTACATCCAAAAAAACCACACGGTTGGTAATAACATTTGAGGAAGCTCCATGTTGCAATCTGAATTTTATTTTTAGCAGGTTGAAAGCAGTAGCCTTGGAAAATCCAGTAATGCAGTGACAAGGCCAAAGACGTGGGGCAGTAAGAGTGAGTTCTGACAGGATTTAAGTCTGCTTTTGTAGCAAGCGTATCTGCATTTTAGAACACCAAGGGAAAATTCTTTCTAATGGCTTTGCAATTGCCTTTGAGCGTAATAGCCTCAGTGAAATGTCTGACTCACTCATAAGCAAGAACAGAAATGGAACCACCATATTTGAAGCTTATGCCTTTTATTATTCAGTGTATTTCACACTATATTTCTGTTTGGCTATAGTTGATTTCCTAGTGCACTACTGATTCAGACATATATTGTCAGTTGCAAACCTGCACCAGCTTAGTTGCCAGAGGGGATTTAGCTTTACTTACTGAGAATTTTGCAGATGTCACTGACAGCTTTGAATACCATAGAAGAGAAGCTGACTTTGAGTCTCACAGTCTTCATGTTTGGCAAGCGAAGCCGCAGCATTTTGTGCTGAGTAGTAAAGAACAGCTTAGCATCTGCCTGCACCCCGCATTTATCGAGTGTCCAGTGGGTTTTCAGAAGCCAACATTTTTTTTGCTCCCACCAAAGAGCATAGTCTGACCAATCTTGTGATTTTTCTAGGAAAATACAAAATGGTTAGTAATAAACTATGGAGCAAGTGTAAAAAAAAACCCACAACAACTTGGTTTGAAAGCAACGCTCTGCAAACGGGAGAATTTATTTACATTAAAGCAGCAACTGCAGTTCCTAAGTAAGAGCTAGACCCCATCTGTTGAATACTTGTGGCAGCCACTGAGAACTAACTTGTTTTCTCTGAAGCATTAACCTAGGTGCTGCCTGAGGCACTGCCTTAATCTTGCAGATATCCACAGGGAAAGTGCATTTCCTGAATCTGGTGCTATACGTGATCCAGTGCTGCTTGGATTATGCTGGGATACGGACTAAGAACAAGAGTACCCGCTTTGCAACTTGATAGTAGTAGCTGAAAATTCTCCCACAAAACCTTATGTGTGCTCAGATGGGCACAAGTTCTTCCACAATATCCAGCACCACTTCAGTGGAAGCACTACTGAACGGCTGCCAGTTTCTATACCATCTTGCTCAAGTTGTTTCAGTCTTCTGCATCATTTCTCATTCCTCCTCATCAGCTCTGCCAGGGAGACCCTAATCCTCAGCCTATCTAGGGCACAGTAGCGCCCTATCACGTTTTGGAATTGCTTGGCCACAACTGCGTCTCAAAAGCTGCTGACACAAGTCGCTTAGTTACAGATTTGCTTTAAATATTATTTAATGTTGAAAGCTTTTTGCACTAGTTGAGTTATAAAAATACTGTGAAAAACAAGTCTTCTGACCCAGTGAAAGCTCCAGCTACCACTGGTTTGCTGGCTGAATTGGGTAAGCATGCAGAGAAGTTGGTAGAAAAAAAATGTATCACAGATTTGCTACCTGCTTTAATGCTAGAAAAAAAAAATTCTTGATAAAATCACTATCTCTAAGTAGAGCTTTTCCATCACAGATGGTGTTCATGTAAAAATGTCCTTCTGTTGAATGGGAGCCTTTCGGAAAGACTATCTTACGCACCTCCTTTTTGTTTCCTTCCACACCTGCATTTGAAAACAAAACCTTTCACTTGGCAGTAAGATCTCTGAAATTATTATGCTACCAGCTTTAAATTTCTTGACGCTACTTTGCTGGATGGTTTTGCTGTAGTCCAGTTTTTCTCTTCTTGTCTGAAGACAAGCTACATAAGAAAGATTAAAGTTTAAAGGAGTTCTTTTTGACTTCTTCTGTTGCTGCCACAACTTTTGACTTAGCTAGTCCCTGCTCTTCACAGCTGTTCCCTACTGGATACAGGCAGTGGATAAGGTGGGTCAGGTTTCGACTAGAGTGCCACTACTGCACAGGAACCAGAAACTTCTGAACTGCCTTTCTAACAACTAATCCTGTTTCCTCTACTGTAAAGGTGGATAAATAGGGCATCATGTACCTTTACTGCCCCTCAAGCCTACAAAATCAATCTGGAAAGGGAGCTGAATAGTTAGGCTCGTCCCATTATATTTGTTGAACTGGAAGACAGAAACAAAGGAAAGTTTTGTTTGCCCTGTGACAGTCACAGACAGGGAGGGGTTCGGGCCACATAAAACCTGAGTCTGCAGCACCTCCATGCTCACTCAGGGTACCCTCACAAAGAACTAAGGCAGTGCTGTTTCAAAATCTGCAGGAACCTCTTTTTGTTTAGGGAAAGCTGCATGTATTATTTTAATAACACTGTGTAAATAAAACAGGTCTTTACTCACTGATTTTTTCTACTAATTTCAGCATCACTCCTCCAATATGAAGGTCCCCTGTGACCTGTAGTGAAAATTCCTTTTGTACCTCTTCATGCTGATGATCAACTGTCACCAAGAGCTCCCAGGAGTGAGACCCATATTCACTTGAGGAAATCATTTTGGAAAGGTCTATGTAAACTCTACAAAAAAGAAAACAAACAGGATTTTTTTTTCCTCCACTGTCTGAAACAAATGCATTTCTGGATAGTTTCAAAATACTTGCATGCTGCCAAGACTCTGCAGTGGCCTCGGCTGGAACTTCGGGTGGGTTATCTTGTTACCTCTGAACTAGGTTCTGCTCTTGTGATTACGCTTGAAAGATAGGCATGTGGGATTTTTTGGTTTTATTCTGATTTTGCCTCCCACCCACCAACTGAGTTGTCTCTGGTTGGGTAAAGACAGCCCAGTTTTACCCAGGTTTCCCCACTATATAGTGCTGATCTGCCGGTCTGGACACTGTGAAGCCTGCACTTGTGGGTGGGATCTGTTCTGGCAATCTGTCCAGCGAACAAAGCAATTTCATTGACTTGTCCACTTACAGCTGTAATTTTCCCTGCAAATTAAACTTGCAGTTCTGCCAGCTTGGTCCCATGGGACCAAAACCAGAGAGTAGTTTTACCTATTTAGGTAGATGCAAGGGGAGACAGATAACTTAAATGGCTCTCTGCCAGCAATATCCAGGCACAGGACAGCAGGTTCTGTCTGCTTTGCAGAGAGATGCAGGCATGTGTCCTGTCTGAGCAGAGCGAATCGTCCGAGATCCCACTGGGCTCCTGCCAAGACAGGTAAACAGTAATCATGCCAAGCCAAACTAGAGAAGATGCTCAAAGTAGCAGCTTTGGTTATCCTCAGTAGAGTTCTGCTGATTACTGAAAAAAGACCTTGTAGGTATAAGGTGACTGACACTGCAGAAAGGATTTGTGATACTTAACCAGTGAGAAAAGATACCAGATGAGCACTCAGTGTCCTTTCAGACTAAGCTCTAAAAACCAAGCCTTTGCAGTTGAAGTGGGTGACTTGCCTTTATCGCAGGCTTTCAGCAGCACCTGAGAACCCAAGTCACAGACAGAGATTTTATTAAAGGTGCTGCACACAGACTGCTTCTAACATAACTAACTAGGAGATCTTCACAAAAAGGCTAGAGGGGATGTAACAATGTTAACAGACTTTTGTAGATCTTTTTAAAAGGAAGTATTTAGTAATTTAAAAGCTTCAGCTTAAAAGCTAGGTCAAAACAAGAAGAGTCAAGGACACTTGTCACAGGTGAGGAATGAGAGAAGAAATGACCTTTTCTAGGACCAACTGCAGCACAAGATCAGACTAGTTAAGGTTACGCTAAGGTAAAATTAAGCTAAAGGTTAAATATAGCATGCCTATAAGCAGGGTGAAAATTTAAGTTCACTTATTTATCAATTTATAATAATGAAGCTTTAAGTTGTCAACTGGATAATAAAAGAGGTTTTTAGTGCCAAAAGATACTACTCCAGGGCAGAGTCCAGTTCAATGTTCATTGCAAGGTTCCCTTCTGGAGGTGCAAGGAAGCTCTTGCACCTAAACAGCCACCTTTTACAGCTTAATCTTCCCCAGACTTTCAGGTGTTATTCATGTTTCTTAATGTCTTAGGGTTAAGAATTTCAACAGGAAGACTTGATATTTTGTTAAATTATGTACCGTGCAGTATTTGTCATAAGGAGTACAGCATAAATCAAAGTCATCTAACTGTTGGAGAATTTCTTTTAAAATCTGTTCTCAAGATACTGATGGTGTAGATTTGGTTCTTCAAACTCCTTGGGATTAGGCCACACCTGGTGTCAACCCAACTGATAGAAATTTCAATATCAAAGGGATAACAGAAATGTGATGGTAATGACAAGTTCTACTAATGAGGAAAAGTAATTCCAAAGGTGAAGGCAATGAAAGTGTATCTGTTAAAGATTAGATTGACTCCCCCTAAATGAATGACAATGTAAACAAAACAATCTGTGCAGCTCAAACCCATGAAACCACACTTTTAGAGGAAAATCACCTTACCAAGGAGTTTCACTAAAATAGTGCTGGGAGTCTGCCCTGAAATTCTAAAATCATGATGACTTAAGACAGCCCTAACTCAGAAAACTGCAACTTCATAATCATGGGACTCCAAGAGGCTAATTTACTCTGAGGAAAAAAATGCTGTTGTTAATTAGGTTCTCCGATGTGCCAGCCTACACCTTTTCACCAAACAGTTACTAAACCAACAAGGGTTGATGCTTATCCAAGAAGTTTGTTTTGCCTTGGTAAATAAAGACATTGTGTTGGACGCTGGAAAATACAGTGGCTCTCCTGCTTCTGGGATAGAGCTGCAGTTTTGAATTTGTGCTGCTGTCTGCCACTAACTCAGGAGTATGTTAGAGGGAAGGGCTGTGTCTCTCCTGAAGGCTCAGTGTCCAAGACCCAGCTCCTGAGATGGTCTCCTAGGCAGATGTGTTTTCCAGCACTAAGGCAGAACAAGGTGTTGAGACACAGCAAAACAAAACTCCTGACCTTAGAAGAGTCAAAATGCCACTAGTCATGCTTTAAAAATAAATAAATCTACAGCTAGCCTAAGCATGAGAACTACATGATTTTGTTTCAGGAGCATAGGTATGAAATCTGGCAGAGGAACTATACTTTTGTCTACGCTTAGTCCGCTACAAGCCAGTATTGTTACAGAAAAGAAACAGTCTCATCTGCCGTCTTGTGCCAGCGAAAACATTTGAGAGCTGATCTGGATTTTTTTTTTTTTTTCCCTTTTAAAATTTGGTTTAGCTTCCCAGTCTAATTCTGCATACAAACACATGCTGACATGGGTGAAAATGAGCACCCCAAGGGGTGGGTGAAACTCTTTCACCTACGCTGGCTTGGAAAACCACGGCCTCAGTGCTGCTAATCCTGGCACTCCGTCATTCCCTAAAGCTGCTCTCTTCTCCACTTCCTCTTCAGACCAGGAGGCTCTAGTTTGAGGATAAGAAAACACAAATGCTAGTAAATCTATCAGAGTATGCAGCACAAACAAAGCCTAGTCCCCAAAAAGAGGCAAGATGAGCAACAAGGTCAACTAACGGCCGTATATTGAAACCCAAACAAACCCCAAGTGCCAGGGCAGGCTGTGCAGCTCCAGGTCTTAAAACCTTTGAGCCAAAACTGGATCTGCTCCGGGGAACGCGCCCCAGTTCCTGGGCTCCACGTGGGTTTTGCAGCCGTGTGGCCTGGCACAGGGAGATAAAAAAGCCCAGTAACATGTCTTCAGGCTACTACTGGCTCTAGTCAGTACATCTGTAGAGCATTTTAGCCAACACAGCCAGAAAAAAAAAAAAAGCAGCAATTACTCCTACAGGTTGAGCTCTCCACAAATTTTAGCCCTTGCAGCCCCGAGCTTCCAACTTCCTGTGGCGATACAGGAGGACGTTACTGTTACTAGAGAAGGTAAGGGGGGAAGACGCGAGTATGACGTTTCCCTGAGTATATACACGACAGGTATTGCCCCAGCATCTTGCAGACGGTAACTGCTGGAAGAGGTAAACACGGCCCCGGCGCCAGGTCCCTCCTGCGCGGCTCTGCGGGCAGCGCGGGCCATTGAGGAAGTGCCGGGCTCCCGCTGCTCGAGCGGCCCCGGCGAGGAGGTTCTTCGCAGGGGGCCGGGATCCGATCAAAACGAGTAAATAACTAACTCATCTCGTTGCTCGGCATTCCTCCTCCGGCTCCTCCGCGGGTCCCCGCACGCAGGACCGCCGGTGCGGCTCCGCCAGGCCGAGGGGCACAGCCGCTGCCGGTCCGCCCCGCACTGCCCGCCGGCGGCGAACGGCCCTTCCCGCCCCGCTCGCTCGCTCGCTCACTCACTCACTCACTCACTCACTCGCGGTCTCCGCTGGCCCCGCCGTCCCTCGCCTCCCTGCCTGGTTCCCGCTCCCTTCGCTTCCACCTGGCGTCTGAGAGACGGGGAGGGGAGGAGCGGCGCCCAGCCCTGCCCGGCCCGGCCCTAGCGGCAGCACCCCGGAGAGAGGCGGCCCTTCGCTTCCCTCCGCCCCGCTCCGCTCCGCTGGGCGGGCGGCGCCGTGCCGGCAGGTGGGGAGCAGCCGGCGAGAGCGCGGCCCTCCTGCACTTCGGGCCGGCGGCTGTTGGAGGCGGCGGCTGAGGACCCTCGGCCGGCGGGTGCGGGCTGCTAGGCCTCGCCCGCCTCGTTCCCCAGGGTGGCAAAGCCAAGCGACCAGCAGCGTACCCGAAGGTCTTAAAACGGAGGGGTGGAAAAGCGCTTTCTGGCGGAGGTGGCTGGGCCGGGAGCAGCGGCTGCCGGGGAAGTGGAGAGCTGCCCCGGAGAGCAGAGAGTGGCAGAGCCGTGTCTGAAATACTCCCCTGTCTCCCTTTCAGGAAACGAGAACCGGTGCAAAGATAGCGCAAATATGATTTAAAAGTTAATATTTAACTTTAGGGTAAGTCAGAAGCATCTGTGAATCTACTTTGAGACTGATAAGTGGTTTTAAAGGTACCTAGATCGGTGCAGGCCCTGGTCCTTGTGGGGGATTTCAACTCCCCTGACATCTGCCGGAGAGACAGCACAGCAAAGCATCAGCAATCCAGGATGTTCCTGAATGCATTGACAACAACTTCCTCCTCCAAATGGTAGAGGAACCAACAAGAAAAGATGCCGCGCTGGACCTTGTTCTCACCAACAGGGAAGGGCTGGTGACCAACGTGAGGCTCAGGGGTAGCCTTGGCTGCAGTGACCATCAAGTGATAGAATTCAAGATCCTCAGGGCAACTAGGAGGGTGTATTCTGAGCTTATGACCTTGGACTTTAGGTATGCAGACTTTGATCACTTCAGGGATCTGCTGGCCAAAGCGCTGTGGTGCAAAGCCCTAGAGGGAAGGAGGGCCCAGGACACCTGCTCAGTATTCAGGATCACCTTCTCCATGTCCAGGAGCAAAGTATACTGACAAAGAGGAAGGCAGGAAAGAATGCTGGGAGACCTGCATGGATGAACAAGGAGCTCCTGGACACACTGTCACACAAAAAGAAATTTTACAAGGAGTGGAAGATAGGAGAGCTAGAGTGGGGGCATATAAAGAAGCTATCCAAGCAGCAAGAGACCTGGTTAGAAAAGCTAAAGCTCAGTTAGAATTAAATCTAGCCAGGGGAATCAGCAAACGTTTAGGTATATGAATGGTAAGAAAAATGCTAGGGAAGGACTGGCCCCCTCAGAAAAGAAATGGGTGAACTGATGACAAATGATTTGGAGAAGGCCAAGGTTCTCAACGACTTCTTTTCCTGAAAGCGTACAAGTCCATAGCGCCCGATGGGATACACCCACAGGTACTGAGGGAACTGGCGGATGAGGTTGCTAAAGCTCTCTCTATTTTATTGCAAAAGTCATGGCAGTCCAGTGAAGTCTCCACTGACTGGAAAAGGGGAAACATAATCCCCATTTTCAAAACAGGAAAGAAGGATGATCCAGGGAACTACAGGCCAGTCAGTCTCACCTCTGTGCCGGGTAAGAGTGGAGCAGATCTTCCTGGAGGCGCTGCTGAGGCAGAAGAATAATGAAGAGGTGATTGGATACAGTCAGCATGGCTTCACCAAGGGCAAATGGTGCCTGAAAAACCTGGTGGCCTTCTATGAGAAGGTCACAACATCAATAGACAAGGGAAGAGCAACTGACGTCATTTACTTGGACCTGAGCAAAGCCTTTGACACTGTCCCACACGACATCCTGGTCTCCAAGCTGATAAAATATGGGTCTGATGGATGGAGAATTCAGTGGATAAAGAACTGGCTTGATGGCCGCACCCAAAGAGTGGCTGTCAATGGGTCCATGTCCAAGTGGAAGCCAGTGACAAGTGGAGTCCCTCAAGGATCAGTACTGGGACCAGTCTTGTTTACCATCTTCATCAGTGACATGGACAGTGGCATTGAGTGCACCCTCAGTAAGTTTGCTGACGACACCAAGCTGTGTGGGGCCGCTGACACCCTGGAGGATAGGGACGCCATCCAGAGGGACCTCAACAGGCTGGAGAGGTGGGCCCAGGCCAACCTCATGAAGTTCAACAAGACTAAGTGCAAGGTCCTCCGTCTGGGTCGGGGCAATCCCAAGCACTGATACAGGCTGGGCAGTGACTGGCTTGAGAGCAGCCCTGAAGAAAAGGACTTGGGGGTACTGGTGGATGAGAAGCTCAACATGAGCCGTCAGTGGCACCTGCAGCCCAGAAAGCCAATCGTGTCCTGGGCTGCCTCAAGAGGTGCGTGGCCAGCAGGTCGAGGGAGGTGATTCTGCCCCTCTACTCCACTCTCGTGAGACCCCATCTGGAGTATTGCGTCCAGTTCTAGAGCCCACAGCACAAGAAAGATATGGACGTGCTGGAACATGTCCAGAGAAGGGCCACAAAGATGATTAGAGGGCTGGAGCACCTCTCCTATGAAGACAGACTGAGAGGGTTGGGGTTGTTCAGTCTGGAGAGGAGAAGGCTCTGAGGAGACCTTATTGTGGCCTTCCAGTATCTCAAGGGGGCTACAAGAAAGCTGGTGAGGGGCTTTTAAGGATGTCAGGTAGTGATAGGATTAGGGGGAATGGACTAAAGCTGGATTCCTAAGAAGTTCTTCCATGAAGATGGTGAGACACTGGAAGAGGTTGCCCGGAGAGGTGGTGGAAGCCCCATCCCTGGAAGTTTTTAAAACCAGGCTGGATGGGGCTCAGAGCAGCCTGATCTAGTGGGAGATGTCCCTGCCCGTGGCAGGGGGGTTGGAACTAGATGATCTTTAAGGTTCCTTCCAACCCTGACAATTCTATGATTCTATGATTCTATGTAGTGGCCATGGTTAAAAGGCTTCCTCCTTCTGTCCTAAAAGCCTCCCTGTCTGGCTTGGATGTTTGGTGTTAAACCCATAAAAGTGACACTGAAACACTCTCTCAGGCCTGTAGCAAGGAGGGCTTGTTGGGGTACTCCACCTCATTTATGTTTAGCAACATCATAACTCCAAGGTCATCGAGTCACATTGAGTGTATAAGGAGCTGTTGGTTTTAGGCTGCAGTTGTTGAAATATTTGAAACGAATGGGAGCAAAAAAGCCCTTCAAAACAACAATAGGTTGGAGAAATAGAGAAAATAAGGAAGAAGTTCTTTCGGATTAAACTCATGTCCTAGAAAAAGAGTCCTCAGAGGCTGTAGAGGTATAAAGGATGTGTCTTTGACACTGTGTGGACAGTAGTTCCTTTCATTAGAACAAAACAGATGTGAAGTTAACCAAACCACAGATAAAAATCACAGAATATTTGCTCCCCTTATCACTGTCCTAGACTCAGTCACTGAGCTGCTCACGCCAAACTCTTCTCTTCAGATTATCTGTACACGCATCAAGTTTGTGTGAGTATCAGACATCCTTTGAGTCAGAGACTCAAATGTTCACACCCTTCAGAGCTTTCAGTTACCTGAGGGCACAGGTAAGCCTTTAATTGCCCCAACCAGACTCACCTGGGACCAATTCC
This sequence comes from Trogon surrucura, assembly GCA_020746105.1. NCBI lineage: Eukaryota > Metazoa > Chordata > Aves > Trogoniformes > Trogonidae > Trogon > Trogon surrucura. Next base: position 123,866,847 of record CM036618.1, on the reverse strand, counting down.
AGGAACTCTAGTTAAGCTCACGCTAGGTCCTCAGTCATTGTTTAAATGATGTTGTGGGTGTCTTGGTTGATGGGAGCACTGAAAGGGTTGCTCTCCACTCTTGGCCTATATCCCTCCCTGTGGAACAGCTCTGCTTTTGCTCCTTCTCAGCAGTGTCTTCACTCAATGGCTTTTAGATCTTTACAGGGTGGTTTGGTAAGCAATCTTTTTACTGTTTTTTTTTTTTCTTCACCCCAAGCATATGGATGCATATGCAGATGAGCAAATAACTTTTCCTGGGAAAGGCCACAGGGTAATACAAAATTCAGGACTGAGTTACTTTCAGTAGTTTGAAAAGGAATTAGAAAGACTTAGAAGGTTTTTCTTGGGCCAGAATATGCTCATATGTTCTCTTCCTGGCTATGTGATGTTGTTTTCTTATCGACATGGCTAAAATGTAAAACTAGGCAGCTTTTCCTGGTGCTCCATTCAGACTAAGCAACATGATGCTGAGGTCCAGGGAATTTTGTAAACAGCCAAGTCTGCTGCTGCTCAGCTCAGAAACAAATCCTTGTGCTTTATGGTTAAACCAAATAAAACATATCTCCCATAGGCAAAACTGCAGGCCCTTAAATCAAGCGAAAAAAGGAGATAAGATATAAGCAAAAGAGTTGCCAAGCCAGAAGTATTGATAAATAATGACTTTCATCTCCAAGTTGGCCTAAGTCTTGACCTCTTCTAAGTGTGAGAACTAGTTTTCTGCCTCCTCCCCACCAGTTGCCTGTTGTTGACTAATTTGAGGGAAGAGACTGTTGAGTTTGATGTCAGCCTTGTTCTGCTTTGCCAGGAGAGCTATGGTGCCTGTTTCTTCTGAACTGCTCTGGGACTGCTCGAGAAAACTCTCTGTAACCCATCTGTCAGATCCCTTTGAGAGGAAGATGCATTTGCTGTATGCTGGAGAAGCTGGATGAAGAGGAAAAGATCTGGGAAAAAAAGCACCAGAAGACAAAGAAGTGTGAGTAAGTTCTCTTTGAATCTGGTGTGAACTACTACAAGGTGGAGGTGTCAGGAAATGGGTGGATTTTCAGTCAGAGTTGAACCATACCCACAGCATTAAAGGCAGTGATAGTTTACTTTTGAGGAGTTGTGGGTTTAAGGTATGTTTTGGAGAAAGTATGCTCATTTTCAGCCATCTTGCAGGAGATTGAGGAAATTGGATTTGGAGACCTGCAATTCTCATCCTTCGAGATGGTAAGTGGGGAAAACTGTAATTGAGCAACATTTCTTTGCCAGAGTTCCACGGAAACAGACAGGAAATCTCTATTTGCACCTTTGTGATCAATTTATATAGTCAGGAATGAGGCTCACTGGGTATGGGTGACATACGGCTTCACTCTTGGTATTAGTTGCTTGAGGCTCAGCATGATCTCTTTAGAGTTTGATTCCTGATCCTACTAAATGCCTAGAGCGAAGAGTCTCTTAATAGACAAGTGTATATTTTGAAAGCCTGGGAATGTAGCATGTCATAAACCGAATAGTAAATGTTTAGTATTTTATAAAAGATGTATTTCTCTTCCAAAACTTTTTTTTAGCTCCTCTGAAATTTTTATGTGCCCACTTGGTGCTAGTTTAAAGCACTGGCCTAGTAAGACTTGCTCTATTATTTCTTATGTTTATTCTCCTATTAACAAACACAAGATGTGGAGAGAGTGTCTTGTCTTTTCTTGTGATCTTAACTATGGGGAAAAAATTGCTCAGCATTAAACTTCAGGCACTGTTGGGGTCAGTTCAGTTCATGGATGCATCTGTTCTCCAAGTTCCCATTTCCTATCCAACCTGCTTTATTTAGATTCTTTTCACATCCTCCATCTAAGAGACATAATACTTCCTCCTTCTCCATAAGCAGACTTTCCCACTTGGGGTGTGTCAGGCTGTGTCAAAACCAGATCCAGAACAGAACCGCAAGAGGGTGGGGAACACTATGAACTTGTTGCAAATGCTGAGTTTCCCCCAAGTCTCTTTAGATGCTTACTCACTTCAGCTTTTCCAAGTAACTACTCATGAGAGTACCCTGAGTTTGAAGGGCAAGGTCTGAGTGTAGACTTCGAGGTGAAAATGACATAAAGACTTGTAAAGTATTTACAGATGCCCTTATAAGTATCTGGCACCTTTGAATTTACTAAAGCCTTGAAGGTAAGGGGTTGGTGTCACTGTGCTGAGAATCTTGGGTCACATTGGAGGTGAAGACTGATAAAGCTGATAAGAGAACATCAGTGTCATGTCCTCGTGTCCTGTAGCTGGTTGTCGGACACATGTTCTCCGTGTAACAGCATTGAAACCAAAGAGCAGAAGCGTAAAAAAAAGTGATGCCCTCTCTCCCCATGGAGACTTGGTGTTACGTTGTTAGTGTGATTTCTGAAGCTTGCCTTGGAGATACACTGGGCAGACAGAAGATTTTTGTTGTACGAAATAAAATTGTTTTTCATTTGCTCTAGGTGAAGTAATGTGTATATCTCTTTTATCTCCCCACATCACTGACAAAAAAAAAAAAAAGATCAGTGCAAACCCTGGCAATACTGACAGAACTGTTGAGAAAAGCTGATCTAAAGATCAGTGGATCTATAGGCCTCCATGTTTAAAGTCTACTCTGTAATAAATGGCCGAGATGAGAGGTGGTAATACTTTCTTTTGGAATGCCCAACCCCTAACATTCTGTGATCCCGTGCCTATACTGCCAGTTTCAAACAGAAGTCCTGTAAGCAGTACTTGATTGAAAGGAACAACTACTAAATTTGTCAGTCTTACTCTTGGTTTAGGAGACTTCAAACTTCTATGGCAGATCTGACCCGAGGCCTGAGGGCGATGTGATTGTTTCCCGTGGTGCTGAGCAGACAGCTCTGAGTCAAGCTTGCAAAAAGTGTCTCTGCCCTCTGGGCGTAGGTGCTACTAAAGCATTTGGGAAGTCTGACCCTCTGTCTGGCTGTTTCATGCTTGAAAAGCAGCTCGTGATGAAACACTGACATGTCTAGCGTAAAATCGGAATCATTTAAAAGCGTTATCAGGAACCCTTTCCATATGAGGAACAGAGAAGGGTGAGTGGGAGGAGTCTTGTTACGCAGAATAGACCAAGGACAGTAACGCCTGAAACGGACCATAACAGTGCGTATGTTCCCCAGGCAGCTGATTTAATGACTCAGACCTCTGTCATACTGCTTTCAGCTGAAGCAGTGAAGCTCTGCAAAGCTTTAGTTGCAAGTAGAGCTGGATTTTCATGACCGAGGATGAACTCATCCTACCATTCAGCTTTTACCTTCCTTTAGTGATCGCTTCTAGTGATTGCAAAGGAGACCAAAAAACGGTAGTTTGGACTGTCTTTCAGGCTTTTAAAAAAAGGAAAAAAAAATACAGTGGCTTGGTTGTCAAATGTGCTAGACAGTGTAAGGCTTTCAGAAATTCTTGGTGTTGCCTTTTCTGTGCTCCTGGCAAGTCGGGGCTACAAGGAGGTGGTGCCAAGTGAATGTTGGCCAGTTTTGAAAATTCTGCCCTTAACTACATATCTGCATGGTTAACAAAGAAATACCTTTTCCTTCTCCACCCTTAGAGTCTGAACACCTGCTGCAGAGTTGTAAAAGTTAAAAAGTTATTATTTTAAAAGCTAGTATGTTTGACTTTGCAAGTCAAGCTACAAGTTGCAAGTTACAAGATAGAGAGCATTGTAAAAAACCTTGGCTGGTGGATTTAGTCTTCTCTTCTGTTGTGTTCTTCTAGAGCCCAAGTAAAATTTTAACATGTTCATGACAGCTTGGTTGCAGGTGTGAGAAAAGAAGTAGTGGTTCTCATTCCGTTAATAGGAAATGTGGGGACTGGAGTGGCTACAGGTCTGTGCAAAGCCTTTAAGAGGGTGGAACTAAGGCTAAAATTCTGATGTCAAGTCTGGAGCTTTAGGTGGAAGGCCATGTACATCATATTTCCTGTACGTGAAACTAATACTTGAGCATCTTTTGTTTCCAACAGGCTTTTCCTAACGTGATGAGCTATTTGCGATTAAGAAGTGGCTGTATCCTGCAGACCTGTGTGTGGGTTTGGTTTACACATGACTATCTGGAATCTGTTGCTTGCTAAACAAATGACTGAGCCTCTCTTCTCCGTCCTCCAAGTTTTGATAATGGTGTTCCTTTATGTTTAAAAACTAATTCTGAGATCTCGGGGTGAGAAAACTGTACAGTATTGTCCTGTGCTCTGCTGGACTGTGTCTTAAGACACTGTATCGTGTCTGATGCCGATGTCTTGCTGTTGTACTCTTAGATGTAGAAACAGGTGAAGCAAAAGTCCCAAAGGCAGACATAGTATTTGGTACTGTTACTTTCAAAACTGGAATGCAGAAGACTGGAGTTCAAAATAATTGTTTGATTGAATGCTTTTATTATGACTGTTTTCCTTGGATATTATTTCTCAGCTGCACTGACATTCCGAGATATTATCTGAAGCCAGATTGGGGCTGTTTGGATGGAAGCTTTTAAGACAGACTCACCTTTGTTTGACTTTTTTCAGTTAAAAATTGTTCATATTAATACTACCCAAAGTTGTTCTTCATCGTTCTTAGACACTCTGAGTATTACAGCTGGACTTACAAGATCCAAACGAAACTGAATATTATATGTCTGTGTAGATTGACTAAAGACAGTCTCTTGCCCCAAGGAGACTGGAACTGCAACAGGGGGACCTCTCAGGGTGGAAGTGGCCTTACTCCATTCACACAAAAAGAGTGGAGGTTGCCAAGTGGTTCACTTGTAAATCAGGTGTCTCTGAGCCGCAGGTGATAGAGGCAGAGTTGTACAGCTGTTGCCCTGCTACAGTTTGGGAGGTCTTGTGGTGTCCCCAGCTCAGGCTGATAGGAGCCAAGTGCTGCTGCCTTGGGGCAGGGTTTGGCCATAAAGGCCCGAGGCTCACAGGGGACTTGTGGTGGTGGGATCTGTGCTGGCTTCCAAGGAGCTCCTGCCCTGGGAGCTGTTTCTAGCTTTTGGGACACAGCCCTGGAGAGAACAGACTTGCAACAATTCTGCCTCTGAGGGTGCCGTGTAGGTGTGCCCTGTTTGCTGAATTAGACTTGTGGACCTACGTTGGAAGATCTCAGATGAAGGAATGTTCCCTGGTCCCTACAACGTGGTGTTGAGCAGAAGGCTGCATCTGTCTATGAAGCAATACGTTAGCAGACCTTTTTTTAAGTGATGCTTCTGCAAAAGTGGGTTGTGCAACCCTCCTGAATGAATAATTTTTGATGGAGGCAATGCGAATGCTATGTTGCTAAACTTGGTTTTCCTCCAAACCTATTTTTTTTTTTTTTTTTTTTAATGCTAGATCCAGCCTTTTAAAAATAGCACCTTTAAATAAAACTCCCCTGTGTCTGTTCTGGCACCTTAATCAGTGTGTCAGCCCTTTCTGAAGGGCTGAGCAGCAACTGTAGTTTTCTACAAGGGTTATGACTGACCAGTGAAAGCTGTAGCCTAGTTAACACCCTTAGAGATCATGTTGCAGATTCATGTGTCCAAGGGTAGGGTTTTTTCCTTGTTTTTTCTCGCCCTCCACTCCTCCAGTCTTTTACTGGATTATCAACTCTTATGATTTTATTGTTACCCTCGTGTTAATTCATGATTCTCAAAGCTTCTCCTCTGAAAGCAAGGCTAGGCTTTGAGAACAGTGAAGAAAATTTTCAAATCTGATTCAAGTGTGTTCCAAACTGTGTAGCAAATATTGTATTGCTCATTTAAAAGCTATTTAAAAGAAAAAAATCTCATCAGGGCATGGCTCTTTAAAAACGGACCAAGTTTTCAAACTCTGAAGTACTGTTTATATATATTTTTTTTTTAAAAAGGAGTCGTCTTTGAAGATGACTAAAACAGTAGTTGTCATAACAGTGGCGTTGCTTGCATCTCTCTTGTTTTCTGGCCCTAACCCAATGTTGGGTTTCTTGCCTGTGCTTGCACTTGTGGTTGAATCAGTTATTATTTTATTCCCTGTGACAGAAGAAAACTGATTTCTTTGTAAGATCAAATGAGTGTTGGATACCTGAATTTCTACAAACCGAGAGCTACAATACAATGCTTAACTGCCTTCTTCAAACTTGGCCCTTGTTTAGTTTTGCTTTGCAGTTAAAACAGCACTGATAAAAGGGAAACTCCCTAATGGCAAACTACTTTCTTGCACTGACACACAAGTTCAGAAGGCTCATGTAAACATTTCTACCAGCCCAAGTTCAGTTTGTTGTTGTTTTTTTTTTCTCTCTCCACCTGTAACTGGATCACATCCTGTGTCTCACTCATGCAAGTACCTGAAGAAATAAAAAGATGTGGTAAACAGAAATACCAAGGGAGGTCCAAATGTCAGCTCGGGGCTGGAAATAATTAGTCTTGTAGGCTTTCTTGGCAGCCTAGCTAATCCAGGCATAAAATGGCACTGAGTTTTGTTGTGCTACTGGTAGGATACAAACTGTGGATTGGTTGGAGTGATACATTCATATCCTGAGGTTTTTATTTACCTCTTCAGTGATGACAGGCAGCTGTGACACCCGTTGCTGTAACATCTCCAGAGCAACCTAGCAGCAGCAATAATAAATGACAACACTAAGGAATAGCAGTGGAGGAAAAAAAAAATTGTGCAACAAGCCCGAGAAGCTTCTGTCACATGAGAAACTTCTGAAGCGGACAGTGCTGCCTGCCTCACTGGGCTGTGACCAGTAGATGCCACTGCAGCCCTGTTAACAGGGACCGCCCCATCCTGGATGTCACTGCGGCACAGGAAAGGGACATCTGGTGGCCTTCTCAGTCATGTTTGCTGATGGTACCCTGTGCCACACCACCTGGTGCTAGGCATGGACAGGCTAGACATGGGGTGAAACCACCTGACGTACACAACTGCACGATTAATTCTTAGGGCAGACTTGCTTCCTAGTTAGGACTCTGGAAAGCTTCATCTCCCTGTCTGCGTTTCCTGCCTGCCCTTGCCTTGTGCTAGAAGTGAGATCCGTGATGGTATATCTGTCCCTGCGTCAAGGAGTGCGATTTATATTTATTTCCAGATTACTCTTGTTTTGGGCCCAGCAAGCACTGGAGATGTCTGCCAAGACAGGTACACTCAGCATTGTGTTCAGGATTTGATAAACACTGGCTGTCGCGTGTTTGTGAAACAGTGTGCGTGACTTGTATTGAACTTCTTTAAATATAAAGATGATGTTTGAGAGAGAACAAATTCCATTGAAATGTTATTTAATAAAAAATCAGGTTATGATTTTTTTTTTTTTTTAAAAAGAAAATCAAGTGGAAGCCATGCATCTTCTTCTGTTGTTCTAATTTTCATGTGTCTATCAATATATATTTTTAACCCACCTGACTATGGAATCTATCTGGAGCACTATCTATTGAAAAAGCCAAAGTGTAGAACTTGTGACTCATCCAAAACATCTCCACATAAGAGGCCCTAAATTGCTAGGAGAAAACTCTGTTTTGAGGGTATCTGGGATTAGAACTGGTGCAGCTGTGCTGTACGGATGGCAGGAGAACTTGAGGATGCGGTGGTGTTGGGTCTACATCATTCATGCTTTTGTGTGGAATTTATTAAGGGCAAAAGGAGGTGGCTCTTGTACCAATCTCTGTCTGGAGGATTACAGGCTTGCAGATTCTATTCCAGCTGATTTGCTTCAGATGGAAAACTCCTCCCTGTCGCATCTTGTCGTCTGTAGCAGGCAGGTGTGTGCAGGGGTTTTTGTGGTGCTCATGGAGGTGCTCTGCTCTGAGTGCCTGCAACGTGGTTGGGTGAACCTCAAGGAGAACACACTATGAGTGGATTCTCTTTTCCTAGCCCGAGTTCCTCTTAATGGGAGCCCTTTCTCCTAAGGGTGAGATTATGTATTCTGGATCAGTTCTGCAAAACACTTCAGCAGATGTTTAATTTATGGAGATGAACGGGCCTGTGAAGGTGTTGCTTTGTGCTTTGGCCTGATATGAACTCTTCACTGGAGCAAAGGCGCAGATCAAATGGGGAGTGACTTTTACTGTGGCTGAGAAGGTGGGCTGTTTTGGCTAAAGAATACCGCAGTTCAAGCAGTGCAGATCCCTCATGATTTCAAACAGACAGAGGCTCATCCTAACAAATGCACTCCTTTTTGAAGCAATTAGGCAAGCCCCTGTTATCAAGCCTTGAAGGTCTCAAGTCTTGAGCTGCACCTTTCCAAGAATTAAATCCCACCCCAATATTTTGGCCTTAGCAAACTAGCTCTGTGCCCTGTTTCATTATTTCGTTTGTTACTTTGGTTTTTATTTGTAGTTTCGAGCCCTTGTGAACATGTCAGTGATATTGTGATTATTAAAAATACAACATATCTCAGGAATTGGATCAGAAGTTGTGGTAGTTCTTCAAGGATTTGATAAAGCTGAATTGGAGTTGGGATCTTCTCAAAGAAAGCATGTCAGTGCACTTAGGAGTAAAGCAGTTTAAATGGAGCTTCTTTTTTTGTGTAGCCAGATCTTGAAAATTCTTTTGTCTGTGTATGTGGGTTCTTCTAAACTGATTACGCTGATGTGGTTGTTTCTGTAATTTAATTATCTCTGCACTCAATAAGAACAAGTTAATTAAAAGTCTTTTCTTTTGTTAGTTGAAACGCATTAGTTTTTCCTCTGTGGAACTTGGTGGTTTTTGTTTGCTCCTCTTGTCATAGGCTGTTTTTGTTCAAGGCAGCTGTGCTTTCTGTTGCGTAACAACTTAGCGTAGCTGGCTTTATAGCTCTTCCTTTTTATGGGCTGGGCAAAGTTACCTTCAGGGATTTGCAAATGCAGGTCAATAGTGTGAAAACACAAGTCCTGCTCGTATGTTAAAGTTTGCTCCTGAGTGGCTGATCAGTTTTGCTTCCAGTCCCTTCAGCAGGTTGTATTGCCTAAATGCGTGTGTGGGGAAATTACTGGGCTTTCAAGCATAGTCCCGGTACCTTGGGTTTGGAAATAGTGTTTTGTTTATAACCAGCAAAGTTTTTATTTTAGAAAGCTCTTGGGAGATGAGCTTAACCTTGGGCTACGGTAATGTCAGGACTGAACAGGGCTGGGCGCAGTTTGTGTTTAGATTGGCGACAGACAATCCTTCGGAGCTGCATGACTCAGTAGCTGACACACTTCCTTCTGGGTATGAATGCCACAGCACGTTGGTAGGAGGTACTGTACTGCCGTGTGAGTCATTAAGTCCAAAGCACTGAATTTTTCCTGGGTATTAGAGATCATTTGGCTCCCTTCATAAAAGCATGGCTTTGCCTGGCTGCTCTGACTAACCCCTGACTCCACTAAGCTCCTTCCCCATGCAGTCCCCTCCTTGGCATCGTTTGCCCTTTGTGTTCCTGCTAAAATGCTGTGGATTCGTGATGTTGGTACAGAATAGCTGGTCCTTTTTGATGCTGTGGAGATCTGTGTATTTTTACAGCTAGAAACTAGAAGGCTACATAATCAGATAGTGTAAACTGGATAATTTCTGTTGATTGTCAGCACACGTGGGCTGGGAATCTTCTGCCTTCTGTGAGTTTCCTTCTCCTTCCCAAGAAAAGTCCTTGGAGTAAAATCCAGCAGCCAGAAACTTCAGAGTTCCTTGTCTGTTTCAGGAGCAAGAAGCAGCTTCTTCCCTGCAGCAGGCCATGGAGGGGCTTTGAGCTTTTCAGATTCCCGAGGATATTGGCAGATGTGTTTGTCTCCTTTTGTATCTCTTTCAGAGTGACCTCCTTGTGTGCCAGTGACTGGCAGGTGGCGTTCTGCCATGAGAAGGGTGAAATGTTTGCGTTGTAGCTGGCAGGCTCGCCGTGTGCCAAGGCTGCAGTGACTCGAGGATGTTTTAGCAGCTTTCTGATAGAATGCTATTTATGCACATCTGCTTCATGCTTGACTAGAGATGTTGGCGGTCACTTTATGCTATGGAGCAGCAAGCTCTCCTCTTGGACCTATGCAGACCTGTGGGACTTCACTAGTTCTAGAAATAGCAGGCTCTGAACTGAGGAGGATAGAACAGGAAAACACAGAAATGAAAAATGTGTGGTCATGCTCCCAGGACTCTGGACAGCTTTCTAGATCTGCACCTGCTGTAACTTGCCATCTGTGAGGATTCATGGTGGTTCTTGGAGATGTCCTCTTTCTGGCAAGATTCATGTGTTAATCATGAAGCTTTGAGCAAAATTTCTTACTCATTGTATATTGTGACCTGCCAGCTCTCACCTCTGTTTGATCTGGAATTCTTTTAGGAGTATCCAGGTGTGAAGGAAATGCTTGTCCTTTAGGCAGAAGTAGAGACTCTACTCCTAGATAAATATTCCATAGTTTTTACAAATACTCTGTTTTGATAATATGTTTTTTAAAGTTGCTTTTCCAAGAGCCCTACTTCTGCTCTTATTGACAGCTCAATTATTGAGTTGATGGCCCATTTTATCTGATGTATCAGGTAGGGTTCTTGGTCAGACTTCTAGCCTAGAGATAAACTGAAACTTTTAAATCTACTTTTCCAAGTTTAGTTTCAAAACAAAAAACTTAGATGCAAAGAAAGTGTCTACATGGAAGAAGTAAACTGTAGAACTTTATCAGTCTTAATCCTTCCCTAGAACTTCTCTGGAAATTAAGGTGACTGTCAATCCACTGTTTGAAATCTTCTAATGTAATCATTCTTAACATGTTTTGAGATATTATTCTGTAGTTTTCCAGTATTTGTGTTTAATCAGAGTTTTTCAAATCTTAGTTACGTTTCTAGGATGAGAGGTTAGCAGTTAATAAGTCTTTGACAGCAACAGAAGTCTCGTCTTAGCCCACTTACTAATTCAATACCTGGAAAACTCCTCAAAGGTCTCGGATTCAGTATTGCTTTTAAGTGGATACTTGCAATAATATTTGTAGCTCACACAGTGATACCATGCTGTGCTTGTTCTGACCTCCCTTTAAGGACCTGTTCCAAAACCATTTTTGAAATAAGCAGAAAGTCTTCCATTGATGTTGTGCTTTAGAACAGATCCTAGAAGAAACTGCAGAGGAAGCGATAACATAGTGGTGGGTCATGTGTCTTGTGTCTGCAGTACTGGGGAGCTGATGTCATGTTTATTAGAAGCCAAGATCAGAGTTCACAGGCTCAGGAAATGTCTGCAGAGTTTAGGAATGGTTTGTAACTTCTATCCCAATGACAGGTTTATTTGGCACTTTTTGATAAGTGGCCTGTTTGAAATTTCCTCTCCAAGTAAGCAATTTGTAATTCCCACTTGAAAGGGCTACTGTGGGGGATGGTGATGGGGCCATATTTGAAAACCATTTATGGTTACTAACATCCTGGCATCTGTCATCCAGGAGTCCTGTGCCTTTATAGTTTTGATCTGTCCAAAATGGCTTCTTTATATAGAAACTGGAAAACTCTTTGTGCCCTAAGTGCGGATAAAAATATTTATGGCCCCTTAAAATATATAAATAGAATTGGTGACTAAGCTAAAGGATCATTAGAAGTAGCTCCTCTTGTTTTCCTCAATTAAATGTTCTTGCTTTAGTTTGATCACATTGTCTCATACAACCTTACACTGCTGTTTTCACTGTTCCTTGCCAAAACACCATCACTATGATGCTTAAAATCTGCCAATTCTGAGCTGTTGCACTGATTCACAATTCTCTTATCCTAAGCCTGGCTTCTGCTTTCTTAAGCAGCAATGTGGTTGTTTTGCAGGTGTATGAGGTTTCTTCCACTGATGACTTCTATTCGCTGCTGAAGAAAATTAGGGAAAAACTCTTGGTTTAGTGGTGGTGTAGCTGCAGTACTCTAAGGATGTCAAGGAAACAAAATGTATTGGGAGAGCTAATGGCTTTTCTTAGACCAGCTTGTGTAGCTGGAAAGAGCAAACAGGCTTGGAACCTCAAGGGATCTGACAAAGTGAATCTGAGCCGAAAAGTTTGTTCGGTCTTTCTAAACATGTTGGCCAATTCTTGTTTACTTTCCTGAATTTAAGCTATACTAGGTTTTATTTCAAGAATTGGAAGAGATATTTAGGGAACTGTTACCAAAATATAGGCTCTTCAGAATCAGCACTTAAGGACATGGAGGAAGCCAACAACGCAGTTGTCAGTGCCGCTGTGTTCGAGAGGATTAAGAGGATTTACTAGATGTACTCTGAGTACTCTGAAAACCTAGTTTTTAGTATGTGTGTAAAATTTACAGATAAACCCCAAACTCCTGTGTCATTTGTGTGCTCTTGATAGTACCTAAATTTGTTTTTGTGCTAAAGTCTGGTTGGACAAATAATGTCTTTATTCTGATGCTTATAAAATCTAAACAGATGGAAGAGACCTTATTTGCCTGAAGACACGTGGTGGACAAGTGGTAGGGTTAGGAGAATCTGGATTCCGTTTCTGTTGTGCTGCCCTGTTCTCTGGGGCATGAAGTTACATGTGCTAATCTTGAATCATATTCAAAATTATTTCTTGACCACTGTCCTCATCTGAGGTAAACCAGACAAGACTATCCAAATAGCATTTTATACTAGTGGTGATTTTCTTCTCTTCTTGGCTTCCTATTTAGTGACGTATTCATGATGATGTCTCCAGAATAACGGGGAAGGTACTGCAGTTCAGTGTTGCAAGTTGAGTCTAGTTCCTGCCAGCAGAGGACATTGTTGTTCAATAAATGTCTCCAAGAGGCAGTCTTCTGACATTTGCTGTGGATCTTTAGCCTAATGGTTTATAGAGTTTTGGACAATTCTGTTAAAAGAGCCTATTTTTGTGGAAGACTGAAAGCTTGTGCAGCTTTGGAAAAAGAATTGCAACTGAATTATATTCCAGGTCCTGGAAGCAGAGTGCTTTTTGTCATGCTGGTTTTCAGCCAGTAAAGCTCTGCTTATAGAAGTGCTGTTGGTTGACACCAGTACCGAAAGACTCTGTTGGATAAGCAGTCAGCACAAGGAATTGAAATCTAGGGAATCATACACTTGCTATTAGTGAAACTTTCACTGGCACATGAGGGATTAGCAGGCCTAATGGCAAAAGTTGAAATTAAGGAAGGATTTAAAACTGATGGCTTTGAGAAAAGTGAATTTGCATGTGCCTTGTGCGAGGGTACTTTTGATGGCAGCAGTGGTCTAATGCTACCACAGAGTGCTCAGAGGGCAAAAGTTGCATTTTTCCAGCCATTCCCTGACACCTGCTGTGGAGGTGGGAGCCGAGGAACAATTAAAAAAAAATAATCAGCCTATTTATATAAAGGAATCTTTATTGGGCCAACAAGAGAAATGGGAGTCCATGCAGACATGGAGCAGCCTGGAGTCATGTACACAACAGGGTAGGTGCTTTGAGGTGTTGGTAAACCTGAAAGCTGTCCTTGTTTGTGTGTAATTAGCTGACCCTGAACTGAGAGCAGGCATCCAGTCAAGTGTCTTCTGTGGGAGGTGAGCCCCATAATTCTGAAGACTTTTGAAGGACCAAAACCAAACAAACCAAGCCAAACCATCCCACCCCCTCTCTGAGGGTGAAAATAGAGATTTAGAATATTTCTTTTTCAGAATTCACTTCAATTTTGTGAAATTATTTGCTAAATAATAGTCATGTGAAAGCTAAATACTTGCTGCTTTAAAAATATTTCTGTTGTTCACTATAGCAGAACAATCCTTTAATTCACTGTTAGGTTTTAAAATTAAGATGGAAGAGAAGGTTTTAAGCTGACTTCAGTTGAAATGGTTTGTGACCCCTGCTGCTGTTGGGCCAAGAGGGAGGATTCAATTCTTTGGTAGTGAGCCAAGGAGCATGTTCTGTGTCCAGCTTTTCCTTCAGCACTTCTAATGCCGACTATTGACCGTTACTTTGTTTCTAATGAGTACTTGAACCTAAACGTCCTGATGCCACTACAAACTCCAAACTGTGGCCTCCTACCCCAAACAGAGCAGTGTGCCCTTCTCTTGCCTTGGGGAAGTTATTCTGCCTCAGCACTGTTAAAAAGGATTACAGCAGGACAGGGATGTGTTTGACAGGCCCTGCTCTGTCAGCTTCGGTTGCACCATATTTATGTTGTCTGAGGAGGTGGCTTTGGGTTTTGATTTCAGTTGTTGGTTAAGTCAGGAAACCTAAGTTTCTCAGCTGTGATGCCATTGTCTTTTTTCTTTGCATGAAATCTGCTTTAAAATAAGGAGTGTAACTCACTGAATGTTGCTCTTCTGATGGATTTGTTCTCTTTAGGGACTTTGTGGCCAGATGCCTCCGAAATGCTACCAAAGCCGATTGTTTGCAATTTTTTTTCTTTCTGAAGTAGTAGTTGATCTCTGTAGAATGATGAGTGAATTCCTCAGTGGCGATTGATCTTCCCTGCCAAACACGGAGACAGGCACACCGGGACCGATTGTTGGTATAGACTGGTAGCCGTGATATCAGGGACACTGACAGTTTGCAGTAATTTAGGGCTTGGCCTCAAAAGTATGCCTAGACCAAGGGTTGGAAATAGGTCGTTAAGCAGAAAAATATGATGGCTAAAACCAAAACACCTGAACCTCGTTTCACAGGGGAAGAGAAAATCACAGGCTCTTAAGGAAAGATGTGGTGAGCTTCATTCTTTGTAGCTTCCTTTCCTACTCTCTCCCCAGAAGTTCAAGAGGTCTGCAAAACCTCAGGTTCCACAAAATCTGACTATGCCTAATTATAAGACTAACGTATTAATACTGCATACAGCAGTAGGAAGTGTGATGAGGAGGCATTGCCCCCTTTGATGAACACCCCTTTTTCAATAAACATAGCAAAATCGAAGGTCATATTAGGAAATGTGAGAGTCTCGTGAGTCTCAGCGTCTTCTGGAGTAATTCCGTCCATTGCTGGGTACCATCAGCTTCCTATTTGTTCAGAAACACTGTGACATCTGTGGGAGACAGAAAGACCTGCTAGTATGTGTGGCCTCCTCAGCTGAACCTCAGGGCCTGGCAGTCGGGGAAAAAGCGGTGTGTTCCCTAACACTATTTTTTCAGGTTTGCTTTTAACATTTGCACAAACCCCACGATGCCCAACCAAGACAGAGGGCAGCCTAGACTGCTTAAACCACAGAGTGGCCGCTGTTGTGCTGGTTTTAGGGTGGGAGCTGCTGCTTTGGGACTTCTTGTGTTCTGTGGGTAGAATACAAGAAGTGTTCTTGTGTTCTGCTGGTCTGGCATCTCGCTTGGGCAGAGCCCCAGTAGGTCTTGGCTGATTATGGATGAATTTTGAGAGGTTGAAATTGATGTTACAGTTCAGTGGTGGAGAAGAATTAAAACTCGTAAGACTGATTTATTTAGTGAACTTGATTATGTCACAGAGACTGGGTTGTGTGCATCCTTGCATGGTTAAGAAGGAAGGACGCAAGAAGGTTTTGAAATCCCAGTGTCCTTGAGTTTTCCTGGCTGAGTGGTTTAATGAGTGGCTGAAGGCACAGACTGGCTTGCTCTGTCAGTGCTGGTTGGAAGTGGCAAGTTACAAATGAGAGACATTTCTTGTACGGGTTGATGGCGTTGGTGTGTTCTCTGTGTTTGCTGGAAAGGGATAGGAGGCACATTGGTGCCTGACTGTGCTTAAGAGACTGGTTTATGTATGATCGATAGGTACTTATGCCCTTGACTATCAGCTATGTTATGTTTTGGATGTACAAAACCAGCTGGGATGGTGTCCTGCTTTTGGTGTATCAGAGGAAGCAGGAGAAGTATTTGTCCTTTCCGTGTTTCTAAAGGTAATGGCCCATAATAGAAGCATTTGTTTGCCTAGTAATTTTGTTTAGTTTGGTCTTGCAGGTCTGTCTAGTCTCTCTTTCTGAGTGAGACTCGCATCTGGCCCTCAGCCCTGCTCTCCCATCGTACTACCGACAGCACGTACGTTTTAAGCATCTCGGCTTTCCTCTGAATTCCCCAGCTGCCTCTACTTCCAGCCATCCACATCTGCCATTTGTTAGGGACAGCCGATGGCATCGCAGATCTCTGGCTGTCCACAAGCGCAGTCCTCTGCTACGACTGCGTCCTGTTGTGTGACTTGGCTTGTAGGACGTATCTCTCTCATAATCTGAGGTGGTAGATCCTGATGCAAAAATCATTGAGTGCCCTACTTGTATCTTAAACTGATTTTTATTTGAGGTGTGAGATAAACCAGCCAAATGGAAGCTTAAAATTAACATTCTCAATGTTTTTTAAGAAAAGTTTTAAGTGGTGCCCGAGTGATTTGTTTTCAAAAATGAAGGATGATTAGTAGCTCCCATCAGCTCAGTAAAGGTTATGGAGGGTCCAACACTGTAGAGAACTGGGTTGCTTTTTTTTCCCAGTTCATCAAAGTCTTAAGTATGCACTTATCTTTAATCCTGTGCATAATACTGTGTGATGGTATAAATTAAGAAGTATTAAGCTTCAGTTTTTCAAACGATGGTCTATTTTTTCATGCTAGCATGACCACTGTGCATCAGAGGATTCAGTTTTGGAGTTACTTAATTGCTCGTGCAGACAAGTAACTCTTGCACGTTTGCGTACCAGTGCTGTCAGTGTGCAAAAGTAAGACAGACAAAGATGACTTTGTGCAAATTCGGGTGTCTTCAGCTGAAAGTCAGCCCCTTCGTGAGAACTGCTTGGGAATTCGCTTTGTGAAGTGACTTGAAGTAGCTTCATCTCCAAGCTTCAGTCATCTGAGGACAGCTGCTTCTGGTGTGACTGTCTTCTCCTTTTATTTATACAGCAAGGTTAACATATTTGCTCTTGTTCTTTAATACAGAACAACCGAATTATTTTGATGTTAGTGCATATGTGTAGTTAGAAATGGATGTCTGCATCTAATGTGGATGTGTGTGTATGTATGTGTCCGTTTTTAGAAGATTATTGGAAGCAGCTGTGGGGAGAAGAGAAGCAAAGCCATGGGTTTGCGAGCCAAACAATTAACATAGGAGTGGAATACTGTAGTTACATCAGTCTTTCTTTAAAAAGCCAGAATTTCTCCCTTATTCCCTAACGTACATTATTAATTCTCTTGGCATGTAACATAGCAAAATGACTGCGTTTATGAACTTGACTACTTCTTTTAACAAGTTCCAATAACTGCTTCCTAAACCTTGTGTTTTTATATCAATTACATACAGTAAGCATTGAAATCAACCAAAGAGAACTGCTGAGGCCAAGAAGGGTTATTTATGTTAAATGAGGATTGCCAACTGCCAAAAGTAAAATGTGGATATAATTTTATAACACCATTTTATAATTAAAGTCATAAGTGAGGTTTCCTGCTATTGTTTAAAAATGTGTCACGATAAATTTAAATCAAGGATGAAGGCTCAGAATGGGCTACTAAAGAACATATCAATACAACAAAGATAGTACAGCGAACATGTCTGTTGCAAGAGAAAAACATGTGCTAACAATTTCAGTGAAATAATTATATTTATTGCATATAGATTCTGTTTTAGGAACTATAACCACTTAGAAACTGTTTTCATTCATGTCAGATTGAGGTTAATTTGTTGTTACTGTATGTCTATAGATAGATTTTTACTGTCAGAGAAATTTAATATGTTGGTTTAATGATAAGGCAGTCTTCTAGCCAGACCAGATTTTCTTAAAAGGCCAAGAAATCCAGAAAAAGTTAATGAGTTTTGGCCAATATTTGTGTCCATAGCACTTTGGAGTTAATATTGTATCAAATAAAGAAAATAAAATTTGGCAAGTAGGTATCCACTGGCCAGATTCAGGAAAATATTTACGCACCTGCTTATCTTTAACAATTTCAGTGGGATGTTGATTTTAATAGGAGTTAAGCATATGCCTAAGGACCTTTGTAGGGATTCCTTTTTCAGTTGTGGTCTAAATTTGAAGAAGAAATAGTTTAAATTTCTCAAATTGAACAGGAATTGTAATAGTCCTTTGTTTTAATTTACTCATATGTGATTTTGCTGCTGTACTGTCAAAGCCACTTACTTCAGAGGACTTTAGGGCTGATCCGTTGCAGCGTATTCATACACGCATTCGTAAGAGTTAATCGCTAGAACATTCCCGACTTTGGTAAGTCATGTTCATGGAATAGGTAAGTAATTTCCAATGTATCATTTCATACATCGCTTTGCTAATATAACCCATGTGTTTCATATCAGCACCGAAAGGACATTAATCAGTACACACCGCTCCGGCCAGACGTATTCTGTGCAAAGTCCCTGGTTACATCTCAAATGTCAATACGTGGAAAAAGTTGAATAATAAAATGCAATAGATATCATTTGTTACAGATGCCGTTTGTAAGTTCATTGTAAAATAGATCCCATAGAAAGAGCTGATGGTAATGCAACGTTCAAGTTACACAGTTAAGCTCTCAGAGGAAAGAAATGCCTCAGTCAGTTTTAATTCTACTGCTTTGTGCACATGTGTTATTTTCACATAGACTTCAACAATAGGATCACAGGTTATTTCTCCAGTGACACAATATTTTTTCCAAACTGGAAAAAGCTTGGAAGCTGCACAATGCAGGAGCCATTCATGTCCCTATGAATTCTACCTCATGCCTAGAAAATTTCAGCCAATATGTGTGCATTTTAGAGTTATTCCTGACTTCTGAAAAGAGGGATGCTGGAATGGAAGCAACTGTATAACCCTAGCATAAGAGGTCACAGTAGCCACTAGTCTGATAAAAGCTGAAAAATGTTCTCATTAGTGATCTTAATTCTAATTTGATTTGTTAATCGTTTGAGTCAGAATTATTTAGAATCAGATTTCCCTGTCCCTGGGGGAAGAAAGGAGGAAGTGGTGCAAGAAGGGATTGTGAGGCAAGGAGAAATGAAATGGGATGTCAGGGACAAGGAGCAGCAAGAGGAGGTGCTGGCACAGGAGGGAAGTACTGGGGCCTGGAAGGTGTATACCTGTAATCAAGTAAATAATTAGCCTAAACCACCCTGTCATGTTCTAGAAATCTGTGGCAGGTGATTTCACAATCTCTCCAAGTATCTCTTATTTATTTTAAAATCTTTTTGACCTCTCAGCTAAATTTCTCGTTTCTAAAATTTAGATCGTTACTCTTGGCCTTTCCATAGGGAAAAAGGGAACAAATAATTGACTCCCCCCACCAAATCTGGTGTCCTGCAAGATGCTTCTTTTGCTCTCTCTACTCTCTAAATATTCTGGTTTGCTAGAATTTGCTGTTATTCCTGTTGATTTTTTTTCAAAGGTACTTAACAGGTCTCTGGCTTCTCTAGCTGACCAACGTAACTTAAAATTCTGATTTTGTTGTCCAAAGTACTTGCACTCCCTCCTGGTTTGGTATCATCCTCTTGCGTTTTTGATTTTTGTTTGGTTGTGGGTTTTTTTTGGGGGGGGCAGGGGCAGTGGTGATGGTTGTTTCTTTGTGGGTGGGTTTTTAATTCAAAAAGTTTTTCTCTAAAGCACTTTAAAGACTTCTGAATCCTATTGCACCTGATAGACATGTGTAGGACGAATTCAGACCCCAGTGGTTGCATTCTCTCAGTCTCCCAGTGAATGGTTAACGACTCGTTGAATGCAACTTTTCAACCGCTTGTTTTGCTACTTACAATCACTTCACAAAGAGCAAGTTTTCCCTTGCTTTGTTAGAGGAGCTGTGTTGTGAGAGCGATATTCAAGGTCTTGATTGCTGTTGTATAATCTCTTTATGTATATAGCCCAATTATCTTGTGAAGGGTAGAATTTTCCTTTTGTTCTGTTTCTTGTATACAAGGTACTTCTTACTTTATTTGTATTGTAGGGGTTATAATCAGGTATATAGAATGGGCTAGATGTTCCCAAACTATTGCCCATCTCTTAAAAATCAGTGAAATTTTACTCTCTGATCTCCTGGAGATCCATACTGGGTCTTCACTGAACACACTACAGATAACCAGGAATGGCCCAGGGTCTTCTGTTTAGCTTCTTAAGTGCCCTGAAGTTACCACGTGTGGCTGATCTGGATAGATTTAACTATTCCAAATACTTAACGTGTTTTTGTTTTCCATAGTCTGGACTGTGCCCTTACGCTCTTGCTACTAAGTTCAGCTTTAAGTATCTGATCTCAATTAACCTCCTTTTAAAAACCGAAGCAGGAAAGGCAGGAAAGATGTTATCGACAATCAGGAACAGCATCACAGATGCCCTCTCCTATTAAAGAGTTTACTATCAATAGCCTGAGAAGGCAAACATGGAAATGTCTTGGACCATTTAGAGAAAGAGACTCTGCTACTGGAGAGGGCAGCTTACACTGCCAAAAAGCTCAAATATTTGTGGGTTACTCAATGTGAGAGCAGATGACTGAGGTGAAATCACAGCCTCCTGCTTTAACAGCAGCAGGAAGCATTTTGTTGTGCTACTTCCCTGGGTGCTCTCTAATGACAAAAAAATTGCACATTTCTGTCTGGTGAAATTCAGTCGGAATCCTTGGTAGCTGGACAGAAATCAGGCTAGACGTAGCTGCTTAACATGGTTTGCATTACATACTAGCTACAGATATTGCCTTCAGGAGAGTATGTACATGGAATATTTTGTCCTAATTGACTCCAGTCTGTGTCACCAAGGGGTTTCTAATCTTTGTCCTCTAAGTTAATATCCTAAAAAGAAGGAGGCTTTTCTTTTCATGTATCTTTTCTTATATAGATACAGAAGAATTTTGAGAAACAAGTAAAGAAAATACAGATTACATTTTTTAAGCTGAAGTAAAAGGGAGCTTAGGATCAGTCCAGTGTTAGCTAGTGAAGAGGCACTAGAATTTGATGGAGCTGCCACTTCCATAACCAAAAAGATGATTGCAATTGTTGTTGGGAGCTGCAGCAAATTTGTATTTGCATGCTGGGCAGTTGTTAACTGAGTAGCAATCTTTAGCAGGTGAGCTACCAAACTGACCTCTCCAAGCTCCGCTGTGGAAGAATCTGCATGTGAATCTTTCAGTTAGAAATAAAAATGCTTGTTCTTTCATTGCTTGGCCATAACTGCCATAGGTTGATGCATACTCTGAATTTCAAAATGAACTTAAAACTATTGTCACTCTGCTTACGCTTAGCATTCTTCCTGTGGAACATGGGCATAAGCTAAAACCTGGCTGCAAATTGGTCAAGCCTCCAACTTCACTCAAAATGCCTGTGTTGGCCAGGGGGCAGTAGTATGTTTTGATGGCATTAGTGAGACTCATTGTGAATTTTATACCTTCTTGGTAAAGTATGTGAAGTATTTGTCTTCCCGGTCTTTGTCACGGCTAAACACTGGAAAGTCCTTAAAGCTTCTATCTTTACATGAGGTAGGAAGTTTCAGTTGCTGACAGAGCACAAAGAAACTAACTTGTATAGAAACACCTTGACAGAGCTAAACAGTGATCCTGGATTTCACTGACTGATTTTCTTTTCTGTAGCTTTTAATCTTTCTAAAAAAAAGTGAGTTTAAAAGCCACTTGAGGATCATGCCACAGGAATGTGTGGCAATTCGGAGTCCCTCTTTCCGTCCAGAAATCGTATCCTGGACCCCAGTGCACCATTATTAGTATTAATAGGTCAGCATTTTGCAACAAAGCCCTGTTTACAAAAGGAAAAAATAAATCCAATTCTTATTTGTTACAGGAGATCAGTGTTGTTCTGCACAGTGCTTACCTTGAGCTCTGACTGGCCCTTGGAGCTCTGGCCTACAAGAATGGTGAATAACTTCTGGTCTCCCTGGGCCTGCTGTATATTCTAATTTGGTTGTCATAGCTTTCCTCAACAGCTTGTACAGCTCCCCCATGAGTCTTGTGCATCATGAAATTGGTGGCAAAATTGTTAGGTGATGTGGAGCTAGAACTTAGAAAAGCATTCTCAAAAAGCTCCTCTGAAACTTGCCTGGTTTCATGGTTCATTAGAAATTTTAAACTCCTGCTACGCATGTTGAAAGATTTGCTTAAGTCAGTGAAGTCTTTTGAGTGAAACCTCATCAGGCAAAATTGGTGGTTCCACTGAGAATCCAGAAGAATATTACCAGTTTCAAACAGCTTTTGCTCTGAGATTTCTTTGATTCATTTGGATCTGACACAGTAGAGCTGTGGAGCAACTTGAGACAAAATACTTAAATGATCTACAAAGCAAAACCACAGAATTTTGTGAAGTTATCATTAGAGCTGTGTTGAAAACTAGATGGTTTTTTGAAATGAGAGGGGAAATACGAAACTAAGGTCTGCAAAATTGCCTGACTATGATTGCTGTACTAAGAAGCTTAAACCCTGTGGAAACTTCACCAAGTGCCGAGCTTCATCAGAGAATTCAGACTGGCCATAATTACTGCAGCAACACCTACACCTCCCAGTCGAAGCCCTCTTTGCTGAGCTGGACCCTATGTCAAGAAAGACATGATAGGTTAGTCGCCATCTTGGAAGGTTGAACAGGCACAGAAGAGCTCTTCAAGTGAGCTTGAAGGTTTGTTACCCAACCTTTATTAAAAGTCATTAATAATTTTAACCTGCTTTAAAAATCTGAGCTGCGGGAGTCTGGTAAGTTCCAGTAGATAAAACGAGAGAGTGGTCTGAGAATATGGGGATCAAAATGTACTTCAGTTGCCAACGGACATCCCTGGGCATTTGCTTAAGACCCTGCCTTCGAGCTGTGCCTGCAGTACTCCTAATGCTGTATTTTCATTGTATTTTAGTCACAGCCTTCTGAAGGTTCTCCATAGATGTTAACACCGGTGCTTCTACATTATTTTGATTTTTGTAATCTGCTTAAATACCTCAAAAGCCTGGTTTTGTGGTCCAATTGAGCAGGCTTGCCTAACCAGATGCTTGTAGTGAATCACACTCAAACATTCTTGAGATACTTCTACCATCCTCCTTGAGAGGAGGCAGCAGTTACATATGGAGAGGTTACACCAAACCAGAACTCTCTGCCTGTAGAGGAATCTTGGAATGCGAGGCAACGAAATTACAGCACCTGTCATACTGGAGTGGCATTTTTAAATGGTTTACTGCCAACTTGGACCTTTTTTTTCTGTCCTAGAAAGAAACTACCTTTTCTATGAAGAAAGCCCATCTTTCAGCTTGCTGCACCCCAACAAGCACATCTGGAAAACTATTTTACTCTGGCAGTGATTCTTACCCACACGATGGTGGCAGCTTGCTTCAGTTTGTATCCTTTTCTTCTCACAACTGCCTGGTGTCACCCCTTTCTTTCAGTGCCTGGAACCAAGAAGATTGGCTTGTGAAAACTCCTGCTGTTTTCTGTCTTTGTAAAGGAAACTAGGAAAGGGAAACTACACCACTTAGGATCCCGTTTAGAATCTGGATCCCACAGGATTTAACTCTCATCTGGCCAATTTCTCCCTTGAATTATTACCCACCACCCGGGGAAGTAAATCAGGGCGTGTCTTGGCTCAGCGTATCTTACTCTGTGCTCAGAGTACTCTGTCTCCCTCATCATCAGACATTGCAGAAGCACACTTTTAAATATAAAGCCCTTTCTGGTATCGCTAGAGCAAGGGGAACACTGCCTTAAAAACCATATTAAATGAACCTAATTTCCTCTGAGATGTTAACGTGCCACACTGATTTCAAGTTAATCAAAACAGATGTTTTCTAAATGCATCAAACAGGATGTAGAAAATTTGGCTATTTAATGCAGATTCAAAGGCAAATTCCTTATAACCACCACGGAAACCGTGGCTGTTTGCTAAGTGCTGCATACTGGTGCTGTGCTTTTTAAGTGCCACTTGCTGACTTCTGCACACTGTTGCCTACACACTGCAGACTTATTTAAAGCTTAGTTATACAGAGGCACTAAAGATAGTTGGCCAAACCTTGTTCTTGGGGACATAATTAATATATCCTGCCAAATTCTTAAATAGATGCAGGGTCAGATCTAGTTCCTGTGTAGGAGCAAGGTACTTTTATGTATGTTGTATGTTCTGTTCTGGAAACTTTCTGTTAAATTCAGTCATTTTGTGCAAAAGCATGATACAGATGGAATTAAACTGAGGAGTTCATGTTGATACTCGATGTTTCTTTTAATTGCAGGTTCTTTGAATCTGTATTTGATCAGATCCATGTCTAACCCTTACATTCACTATGACTCAGAACCAAAAAACAGTTGTCTCATTTCTTCTGATTCCAACAGAGGGGAAAGCAAGTCTTTTTAGTCCACAATATCTGTTTGTATATATCTACCATTGAAGTAGGTGAAAGAGTCTAGTTTATGCAATAACGTTTTAGTTGGGGATTAGTCAGTCTGAGCAACCCCTCTCAGTTTCTCTGAGCTCTACAAAGGGATCGGGTTAGAGAACAATTTTAAGCAGACAGTCATGGTACTGTAGCATGTATTACATCTGGTCTGCAGTTTTGCATTTCTATTGATCTTTATTGCAGTTTAATGATTCTGACATGACCTAATTGAGTAGAATTTGATCTCTATCAGTACTTTTAAAAAGAACAAGGAAAACCGAGGAGTTTCAGGAATTCTGGTTTCAAGAATGGAGATTCCAGAACCTCTGTGGACAACCTATTCCAGTGTTTGACCACTCTCACCGTAAAAAAAAAAAAAAAAAAAAAAAAAAAATTTTCTACAGTCAGATGAAGTTCCCCATGATTGAGTTTGTTCCTGTTACCTCTTGTCTTGCCACTGGGCACCAGTGACAAAACTCCGACTCCTTCTTCATCCTCTGCCATCAGGTATTTATACCAGGTGATAAGATCTCCCTGAACCCTTTCTTTTCTAGGCTGAGTAGTCCTAGTTCTCCCTGTCTCTGCTTACATGAAAGATGCTCCAAGTTTCTTAATCATCTTTGTGGCACTTCGTTGGACTGGGAGCAGTAAACTGATGTTTGTTGTATGCTGAGGAGCCTGGGACTGGCTTTACCAGTGCTGAGTAGAGGGGAAATATTCCTGAGGATTCTTTTATGTCGTCTTCCTTCTGTTACAGTTTTGTCCCAAGTCTTCTCATATTCGGATCAGGTATTCCTCACTTTCGGTTGTGTGCTGCATCGCTTTGGGACACCATTGCATTGTTAAAAGCTTGGCAGTGCTGAAGAGGCTTTTTTTTTTTTTTTGATAATGAGAGAGGCCTTGGAAGGGCAGATTATTAAATGTGATATATTTTGCTATTGCTGTATTCCACTAAAAGGTTGCTCTAAGCAGTGTGACAGTATTCAATGTTTATAAAGATCTGTGTAGAATTTCCTTTAGCTAAGATAAATGGAGAAGACTTTGTATTGGCCATGGAATGAAATCCCTTTTAATCTGTGTAGAACAACTTTTGCGTTTGGCACAAGAGTAATTCGGGTCAGTTTTTACAGGGTACAGATTCAATATAATCAAACATATAGTGTAAGTAGCTATTAAAACGCTGTCCAATGGATTTAACCTTTCTTCAGTGAACACTATGCTGTGGAAGTTGCAGGCTTCTCAGACATCTCAGGGCTGGGCTGTTTGTGTTGTTTTATGCTCCAGATGACTGAGAGCTCTTTAAATTCATGACACTGGAACGATGGGAAAGTTGGTGTCTCTGAGCTTTGCCACTGGGTCTGTAGTTTGGAAGCTTGTACAAGACTCTGGGTCCTGCCTCCTCCCGGATATGTGGGAGCTCCAGTCCTACAGAAGTCAGTGGCAGTTTCTTGTGTAAATACTTCTACAGATGTGAACTGAAGTCTCTTTAACATCTGTATGTATGAACCAGTCTGAATATGAACTCTGTCCCATCTTGGTTTAAATGGGAAGTGAGATTCCAGAGTGTTATGCTCTATATAGTGCCTACTTGTTGTCTATTCCTGCACTTGCACGTGCTTGAATGATAGAACAGTTTAGGATGGGAGGGATCTCTAGAGGTTGTTTAGATCAACCTTTAACCTGATCTTTGTAGAGGAAGGAAAATCACTTGTTTAAACTTTCAGAGATAACCACTTGCAGTTGTGTGACTATATATGCCTCTGGGCACCTGTATTTAAATGTTTAATGTGCACACTTGCTGTATCAGTTCCTTAATGGCAAATTAAGGACTAAATGAATGGATTCCAAACCAAACACAAAACAGACCAGACACACATACAACCGAGCATCTACAATGCCTGTATAATCCAGACCACATTTATGAATAAATGGGTATGTTCTCTTTGGTAATTTTGATATTGTATTGGACTGAGTAGCAAATTCTAATTACATTTCTTTGATACCCTCTTAGCTGGGGGAGAAAAGCAGCCTTCCCCTTGCATTTTTGCTTGGTTTGTTTTCTGGTTTGTAATTCATTATCCAAAAGGCATATCTTTGTTTTTTCTTTGTGGATTTGCTGTTAGGAAAATTGAAGTATATTGAAGGAACAGTCACAGATTTGACTGGGTGGTTCAAAATAAACACAAAAGGGCGGATGGCTCTAGTGAAAGTTTATTCAGTAATGACTGACCAACAGACCAGAGGACAAGAAATTGTTCTCCTGTAGCAGGAAGGCTTGTAGTTATATTAAAAAGTTAAAATATGCAAAAAACCACACTTTGAAATACTAAAAAAAACACCAACCCACATTTTTTTTACAGCGTTCTTTTGGAATACCTTTGGGACTATCTTTGGAAACCATTGCTGCTGATCTGTGGTGACATTAAAGAGGTATTAAGAGTCCAGAGCAGCTTTAGTATTCGTGTCCAGAGCAAGAATACTCAGCATGAACATAACAAAAATTATCAGTGCTTTTTGAAGGGCTGTCATGCTTTGGGCTGCAAAACTCACAGGCGAGATCAGCTCTTAGGTCCTCTGCGGCAGCGTTCTTGCATCTTCTGGTGAGGAATCGGGTGTTTGTCAGGTCTGGGTGACTGTTTGAGCTTGAGTCTACTTCAGGGTGGCACTTTTTATTTTTTTAAAATCAATAGTTAAAATCCAGAGTAGAGCGGTAGGTGGCACTACAGACTCTCTGTTCTTTAGGTAACTTTCCACATTAATTTGTGCTTGCCAGCTTGCTCTGAACAAGTGTAAAAGTTTCCAAAAATAACAAGGTTGTTTCCAAGTTTTCTTGAAATATACGCACGGCTGGTTAGTCATTCATAATCACTTCTTTGCAAACACTGTGGATATTTCTCATAAGAGCAGCACGTCAGAAACAGGAGTTTTGCAGGAATTCCCAATATTGTGGAAAGGAGTCCCTGAAATGGTTCTTTCTGGCAGCAGAGTGGTGGGTTTTACCTACGTCAGTGACTGAGCTGCAGCACTTCCACTGCTCTCTAAGCCCTTGCTGAGGTTACAGACCGTGGGCTCTGTTTGTCCAGGTGAAGAAGATGGGCAGAGGCTTACTGGAAAACTGCTCCTGTTGTCTGAAGCATCCTTGTGTCAACCGCAGTTGGCTTGCTCCCTGCTGCACAGCCAGCCCCTCGTGTATGAGGAGAATGTAGGTGGAAGGAGTATCTGTTATGAATTGATATCTGCTGCCGTGTTGGCTTTTGCTAATACTGCACATGAAATCAACGTTGGGCCCTTGAGCTCACACAGTGTGGAAGTTAGGAAGCATGATATCTTTCTTTAAACTACGGATGAGAGCTTGGTGCCTGCCTGGTTCTGTAGGAAAGGCCTGAAGTGCCTCAGCTAGAAGCAGTAAAATACAACTTGATGAAGAGGCTTTAGTGGTGTTTTGGAGTAATTATCCTCTTTCCCACAGACTTGTGAGGATAGGTGGTTTCATCTAAAGAAGTTATACAACCTCAAGTGCTGGGTGTCCCAAATACCTTCTGGTTGTCCAAGCTGACTTTACTGATGCAAATCTGTGAGCAAGAGGTCAGTATTAGTGTTGTTTCGCTCTTGGGGGCTGAAGCAGTCAGAGGCTAAGTTACTGAACCCAATTTGTGTGAAAGCTTGTGGCAGAGAATGAACTTGAACCAAGGTTCTTGCTCTGACTGCATCGATGCCTTTGCTCAAGTCCTGCAGGCTGGAATGCTTCCCTTGCTGAAAACTTAGGTCCAAACATGTCGTAGCTTGGATTTGCTGCTACTGAGAACTATCTGCTGGAGTATTCCACGTGACAGGCTTGTAAGAAATCTAACTTCAGATTTTGTCCTGTCTTCCTCTCTCCCATCTCCACCCACCTGTCCTATCTGCCTGTCATATCTGGACTCTTGCACTCTGATTCACAAAACCTGTATTACATCCATTACTTTGAGAAGTATATAAGCACCTACTTTTGGCAGGTGATTAAAAGTAGCTGGTAATAAAGGCCTTAGTGGGACATGTGCATATGCTTAAAACTTCAGCACCTGGAGATCCTGGCCAGGCATGTTTGCCATATACTTGTGAGAGCTGTTTCCTTTACATTGACAGGGTGCTGGTGTAACAGGGCTCTGAGCCACATGATACCTGAAGTGAAGCCACAGTCTAAATAGCAATGTTGGTTATTTTAACTGACTACACTGATGCAAATGTAATTGCCATTCTTAATTTGATTCCCCTGCCAACCTTTGTTCTTGAAGACGGGGGCTGTTTTTCTTTGCTATCCAAGAACCCGTGGTGTGAAGGAAGAACAATAAATAAAGATGGGAGCAGCACAGGAAAGCTGCAGTGCAAAACAGAGCAATGTTCGTGATCTTTTCTTTTTTCACCCTGCTGAAAAAGCAAGCATTTGATTAGCTTTCTCTTTGTTTAGATTCTGTATTGAGAGATCAGTCTAAGAAAGCCTGAATCAATTAGAAAACAAAGGAATGTTGTCAAAAGGTTGTATAATGAATTTCAGTTTGGAATAGACCCGGTATGAATTGATAGCTTCCAGTCTGGATCTAAAAAGGGTGCAGCTCCTGCCTCTCAGGTACTTATCTCATGTCCCCACGCTCAGCTGGAGGCTCTGGATCATCTTCAGAGGAGCCTCCTCTGCTCTCTCTATGGACTGTTGGGGAGCCTGGGGAGCTTAACTCCAATAAGGTGCTCAGCTGCTGTATTTGAAATGCTTCAACCGTCTTCCTCTCTGCTAAGAAAAGAGACTAGTTCGTTTAGCTTTTGGGAATGAATTAGGGGGTTTAAGCTCTTGTTTTTCTGTTTTCCAAACTTGCCATGCAGACTATGTGCTGTTGTCCTGTTTCCTTCCAGCACATCAGTCATGCTGACGATCCTGATAAAATAGGAGGTAACTAGGATTGTCCAGTCATGACTGACAAATACTGGCTTTCCAGAAGACTGTGCCCCACTACTATGTGAATGCTTCCTGGTGAAGAGTTGAGATTTAGGTACAAAATCAGCCACAGCCTTACTAAGCAGGAGACAAAAGTCAGTTACCCCCTGGGTGTGCTTTGGAAGGGAACTCAAATTCCAGCAACTGGATTTTGCACATGTGGGTTCAAGTATCTCTCTAAAGGCCACTTTATCCCGCAGTGTATGCACCATCCTCTCTAGCCTGCTTTCCCTTTTAGGCTATAGTGTAAATACAGCTGCTGTCACAGGTCAATACTGCCTGTCAGATCTTTGTTACTGTATAACTACAGTTCTCCAGCATGAGGGTAATGGTCTCTTTCTTTTTCGTGCACTTGCGTGCATGTTCTCTTTCTCTCCCCCTCTCAAAAAGGAAAAAAAAAAAAGAAAAAAAAAAGAATTTGGGTGGTCTTAAGCCTATATTCATATAATTCTAAAGACCAAGAGTCAGAATAGCTAGGAGGCCCTGGGAATCTTTTTAATCTACAGCTGTGCTGTCACAAAGGCATTGCCTTCCCTGAACTTACAACTTAAGGGACTTTAAATAGAAGTTTCGGGAACTTCTTGAAATTATTTCTTGACTTCTGTACTGAAAATGCTTGATTACAAAGATAACAGATGCACAGGGGTGTGTTGGGCTGATGATTGCTGTGCCTAAACGTAGCAGACGATACAGGCAGGGAGCATCTTTGATTCATTGAACTAAGTTTTGAGAAAGTGTGGAAAAGAAGGTACCGTGTGATAATGTTGCATCAGTGAAGCTGAGTCACAGCAGGCTCTGCACATACGTGGTAATTAGTTACTTTCTCAGTTATCAGCTTGGCTAAAGTTACAGTCTGAGGTCAGTTAAGCTGGGGGGGGAAAAAATTCAATCCCTTCTAATGCTCCCTTTTTAAAAATACACCCTCACTCCACCGAAGCTTTTACACATCTCTAGTGGAACGGAAGACTTTGGTGTTTTTTAGACAGTTTACATTATATTTTGTATATAAAAAATACCTAGTCAAGAGTTTGTTCAGTGTATGTATCAACACCCCCCCTGCCACACACACATTATAGGGAATTATCCCAAGAAAAAAAATTGAAATCCTAGGAAACTGGAGATAATGACGTCCTGGAAAAAACCTCTTGATGTGGTAATATGAGCAACTGCAGAATCTAAATAATCGTAACTCTACATGGGAGTTATAATTTTTAGAGCTGTTGAGCACCTTTAGTTCTAAGTGAAGTCAGTGGAAATTGTGGATATACAGTACTCCTGAAACTCCGGCTCCAAAATTCTTGTTTGTTCCTCTGTGGTCACTTTTTCTTCCACAGGAGAGATTTTTAGTACAGTAGCTCAGCAGGGAAAACCGGGAGTTATGATGAGGTTATCTCGTAACCTCTTTGGACTTATCTCTGTTTAGAGGTTAGAAGAGTTAAAGCTTGTCAGCCTTGGGGAAGGTATTTTGTCATGCCTCAGGGCAGTTCCCAAGAGGGTTTGGTAGTTTCTGACCCAGGGTGTGGGTGCATGGCGCAGCAGGCTTTAACGGGACATCAGTTTCTATGAACAGGTAAGGTGTTTGGATTTTGCAGTAAGGATATAAATATCACAAATCGCATTCGTAGTCAGATTTTCATCTTGCTTAGAACTCAGTAGTTTCTAGAGAAATGTCAGAGGTGGTGTTCAAATGTCTCCTTCATCCTCTGTGCTGAGCTCTCCTGCAGACCTGCTTCTGTGCATAGCCAGAGGCAGAGCTCAGCACGGTGGCGAGTGGTTTCACAATCCTGTCTTTATTTGCTGTGCAATGAGCAAGGAATTTTCTTTTCATTACTACATCATTCATGATCTGATGTGGTGGCTCCAAGAATCACATAACCTTATCCTGCACTCACGTTAGCATGAATAGTTTAAACGAACATTTCTGGTGGGGGATATTGTTATTTGGGAAATGAGGAGCATCCAGTAGGCACAGCTGTTGGTACGTTTCTCCTGCTGAGTCTCCCTGGACTTGGATACCTGTCTAAATCCAACTCGCTAACTAGCTATGCTGTGTCAGTGGCGCGCGCAGTGAGCTCGAATCACTGCATCATGAGATACAGTCCCAACCTCATGTTGCGCTGGAGACTTCTTCAGCAGGAGAGCTCTTGACTGCCTATGCAGTGGTTCAGCTTTCATGGAAGGTGGGATTTAATTCAAACTAGGACAAAAGCTTGATTTTTAGTGGCAGCGAGGTTCCTTAAATGGCCAAGAACCTGGGCCCTCATCTGTCTCTCCAACATGGGGCTCCTTACTGCCTCACTGGCTGCTTTGTAGGACACCAGGATATTGCAAGGAGTGAGGCTGAGAGAGGTAGTGTTCCTGGGACAGCAGGTTGGAAGAATGATAATTTTTTTTTTTGTTGTTGTAGAGGAGAAAGAGAATTTGCAAGTGTAGTCTTGTGGAGACATCAGTATACAGAAGGCATTCTATTTTGGGATATTGAGACGATAAAGATGCTTAGGATGTCTAGTGAAGTGTTGTCAGTGTGTGGCACTGGGAACTGCTGTTTGCAAGATGAGGATATTAAAGATAACTGCCTTTTGGGTAAATCTGTCTTGGAATTTGCCTGATAAAACTATATCACGACACTTGCATCAGGCAATAGAATTGATAGTGGTAAAATTTCATTTTTTTCGAATATCAACCTTTGCCTACCAGCAACATGGTAAGGAAAATGGATCATTTTGATCATTCTAAAAGCAATTTGTTCAGTTCTTTTCAAGCATATAATCCCGATACAAAGCAAGGATTTTTGTTAGGGCATTTTTCAATTCAAATGGGACAAAAGCGCAGACCACTTGGAGGTTGAATTATCACTTGCAGCTGCACTGATAAAAGAGCAAACACTAAAAGCCTCTACAGTTCCAAATGCTTTAGAAGCAATGAAGTTTCTTTAAAGCAGCTGCTTTCTTTGCTGTTATCTGCTTTCTCATTGAAAGCAGTATCTCCCTCCTTCCTAGGGCATTCCTACATCTGTCTTATGCACGTAACACAGGCAAGTATCAACAATGGGGAGAAGATCAGTTTAGTAGTCTGGTATCTGTTCCTGGAGAGATGTCATGCTATTACCATTAGGCTACAGCTTCTGGCGCAAGTGTATTCAGAGCAAATCAAATTACCAGTTGTGATTTGTCTAGGGTCATGGAATTTCAGTCTCTTCATTCTGAATAATAAATACAGAATGTATCTGTACATGCTAAGTGTACTTATCTTCTAGAAGAAGAGACAAATTGCAATGGGGAAAATGGGGAACTTCGCTGCTCTCGCTAATGTTTGGAATGTGCATCGTAGCTCCAACCAGGTGGGTGTTTCTGGGTCCCACCTGGAGTCTTGTTATGAAATCCATCAGATTTTATTTAGCGTGGACCAATATCTGTTGCTTTTTTTGCTGTGGCTGCCAACACAGACAGACATAATGAACTAAAAAAAGCGTGTGTGAACTCGATCTCCTGGACTCTCTGTCTCTGAGATCTTGATAGAGAGTCAGGAGAGAGAGGACTCCTCAGCAATCTCAGATGCAGTGTTTTCCTAAAAGAAGCAGTAGGGTCTCTGCTTCTGTTCCGCTCCCATTCCTTTTCACCTCACTGCTGACAGTCGCTATCTACAGCCTGGAGGTAAGCCAACACCAGTGCCACTTTGTGAGTCAAGTGTCAGGACATGGCATGGAGTGATACTGCCTGAAATCTTCCTGGGCTCTTAGAGATAACAAAGCCAGGTGCTCTTGAGAGCCGAAGTTCAGTTCCCGTCACCTTCTGTTAGGCTTGGAATCTCAAAAGGGCAAGCGGTGAGGCAGCGTGTGTTGACAAGTCAGAGGAGGGGTTTGCTCTGAACATTGACTTTCTGAGGAGCGGGAGAAGGTTGGCTGTATACACACACTTGCTAGATACTATTCTTACACATGTAACTGCTTTGAAGGGTCCACTTCTGTGGTATCTGGGCACTGTAACCGATAGTTGTAACCGATAGCGAGGTCCTGGAGCCGAAGCCCCTACCGATGTAAATCGGCGCAGAGCTGGGCTGGCTGGCCCCACACGCTGGGCCATGGGCTGTAGGGGATGAGCACGACACCGTGGAGGGGTTAATGAGCATTTAGACTTCTCGTTAGCAGCAGTCTCGTGGGGCCAAGGCCCTTGTCAAAGCAAGGCTGTGTCTGTCAGGTCTTAACATATGTTATGTTTTATCAGCTATTGACAAAAAGGTTGTGGTGAAATTGTTAATATTATTTTTACAAATAAACAGAACAAATAGTTACTCCTCTGGTTTACTTGCTGAAAAATCATGCTCAGTTTAACTGATAATTCTTTACAGTCAAACTTGGACAACAGTTCTGACCAAGCTTTCCCGCACTGGAAAAAAATGAGTGAAGTGAAAGCTGCCACTTCAGTATTTTTTACATCAAATGTTTGAAATGGAGTTCCAAGATCAGGTTCAATTAAACTTAATAATAAAAAAAATAAATCCTAAAAGTAAGGAAGCACTGTCAAATATAAAAAAACAATGGTGAGTTGTGAAAGTAATGAAACATTTATTTTTGTCTGAAATGCATTTTCTCCCAAGTTTACTTTTTGACAAGAAAATAGTCTTTTTGCTTTTAGAATGACCCAAAACAATTGGAATGAATAACCTGGAGAAATATTCCCTAGATCATTCCCCAGTCCAGGCAGTGGTAGATCAGGCACATGCGCTGATGCTAATGGATGAGGTTTTGTGGGGGGTTTTCTTTGTGCTGAGGAAGCAACGTTATCCAGTCCCAACTATCTCCATGTCACTGGCTTAGTGCTATAAATCACCTTCCAAACTCCAGCTGGTTGTAATGGCAGTGCTGGGACAGTGATGTGCTGGTGCATTTTCTTTATGTCCCGGTTGTTTAGATTTTGTGTGAGGGAGTAAGGGTGTCCACAGCGTTTTTATCGGATAATGCCATGAAGCGGGCTGAATGAGGGGAAATGGAAGAAAGAGTCACTTACAGCCCAGCACCACGGCAGAAGTTTGCCTTGGTGAAAATGAGACCCCAGAGACAGATATAAAAGTAACTTAGGATATGTTTAGTTAAAATAAGCCTAAATGTCAGCATTTTGGCGACGTTAAGTGGAAGAATCAGATACTAACTGTACATCTGCAGCCAGAAATATTTTGGATGTGGACCTGTTAAATGATCGAATGCGTGTTATGTGTGGAACCTTGTTTAAATCTGAATGTTGATACCACTCAGAAGATTTACAGAAACTGTTTGATTCTTAATACCTCTTCTAAAGATATATCTCTACAATCAAAGTGTGTTTATTACTCAATAATAAACAATGTCGACAGGAAACTCATGCAGAATAAACATGATCCTTATGTTTTACTTCTGCATTTTCATAAGAGGTCAATGCCCTGCTATAGCTTTCTTCTCCAAATTCTTAGTAGTTCAGTTTAGATGTCTCTTCAGTGGTACATGTCATCAGAGTAGAAAGAGTTTAAGTTAGCAATAAGCTTTGTTGGCCTGTGAAATACCTAACTAGTAAATAAACCCATAGACACACCTTCTGTAAACCAACATCTTATTTTAAGATTATTTTTACTTCTTAATTGCCAAACTGGCTGGTGCTAGTTCAGTTCCATCAATGGTAATAATTCTTGCACAAACTGTTTTCTTCTAATATGTTAATGGTTATGTTAACTGAAGCTAGATAAGGTAAAATCAAATGTTGTCAGTATATCTTGTGCATATTTCCCATTCAAAGCATTTGTGATGAAAGGCAGCCTTCTCACTAGGTTAGAAACAACAACAATCTTGTGGAATTTTGGTATTTTAGTTCTGTGTCTTTCTGCTTTATTGATGCTGGATGCAATTGAACAAGGGCAGTAAAAAAATTCAGAAAACAAAAGGAAGTCTAGATAAGAGAAATTAAGAAAATGCTGAAAAAGTAAAACAGAAAAGTTAGCAGCTATGTTGTTATACGTGATGTGAAAGAATAAGGACAAAGAAATAATAGCCTTCCACGTTTTAAAAAATATTATTTAAAAAAATTATAAACATTTTATCGTAACATTATTTTTTATAAAAAATGTTGTTTTGTAAGTATTTTAAACATTAATTAATTTCATTATGGAATACAAATTGTTTCAAAATCCACTGCCTTTATCAAGATTTTCTGTATGCCTTGAATTTGCAAGAGCTTTTTGTCAGGACTTGAAAGATTGGTGTTTAACTAGGAAGAATGTCTTACTCTTTTATGTCTTTTTGTTTGTTAACCAATTTTTTTTTCTTTTCCATTCTTAACTGTAGCATTATAGATTTTGTAGGTTCTGTGAATTCTTGTAACCAAACAAGACTAATTTTCATCCCGTGTCCTGCTGGAATTCTATGAGCTTGGGTCAAAAAAGATATAAGTTGTGGGAACCACTTTGCAAGAGCCACAACTCGGGCAGCTTCTGGTTTGGGTTTGGTTTTTTTTTCTTTGGATGGATTTTTTTTTTTTAAGATGAGATAAGTAAATGTGTATCAAATTAATCATGTTTACAAACTTCCACTTTTTCAGCTTTATGGGCTTTCAGTTTGTGCAGACTTAGCTGAACACCAGTAGAGCCAGTTATAAGACTTTAAGAAGAAAAACCCAACTCAGATAGAATCTCAGAACTTTGATGTAGACAAATCACTATTTACGTTTACATCAGGAAGAGGATCTTGCCCTGCTTATCATTTGGTGTTTAAATTATAGCACC
Organism: Trogon surrucura; assembly: GCA_020746105.1. Lineage (NCBI taxonomy): Eukaryota > Metazoa > Chordata > Aves > Trogoniformes > Trogonidae > Trogon > Trogon surrucura. The sequence goes on along the minus strand of CM036618.1, from coordinate 123,831,042 downwards.
CTTGTCTCTTAGCCTTAACAGTTATGCCTAAATTAAGGAATACACCATGAAAGGAGTGCATCTGTAGCCAAACTGCTGAAGAAGATGAGTCGGCAACGTATGTGGCTCAAGGGCTTTACTGTGGACATAGTATGGACCCGTAGGCTTAATGTCCTTTACTAGTTGGTTTAGCTGCATGAGAAAGAATGTGATTCTTGTGCTCTGAGTCTGCTTTGTGATGGGAACCAAATCACAGCAAGTGAAGATGACTGAAAAATTTGTTTCACAAAGATATTTGCTAAATAGCAAGTATCTGGTAGATACTGCCTGGTAGATAGACCAGCCAAATGGAGGGTTTATAGCTCTTGAGTCATGGGATCTGGTACGTATTTATCTTTTAATCAGCTACTGATGTGTGGGCTTAGGGAGAGGTGGAGGCTACAGTTCCTCTAGTTTCCGTGTTAATGAAATAAGGATGTACGTTTAGAAATACTCATTTATTTGTATACTCACGTGTACCTCTTAGACTTGTTCATGGAACCGAGATGGGCAGACAACACATGAGCAAACCCCTCTTTTGGCAATAGCAGCACAGTTCCGGAACTGCTTTCCCAGTGTTAAACTGTGTTTAGAGGGCTGTGGCCAGAGCTAGTTGTGCTGCTAGTTTCAACTATGAGAAGCAAGAGGGAAGAAGAAACAGTTTGCTGGAAGTTGTATAGCCAGCCTGTGGCCTGGTGTGCACCCATGACTGCTGCGTTCCCTCTGCCCTGTTTGACCTTTTTTGAAGGCCAAGGCCAAGTTCAGCTCTAATCTTTTAGGTCTGTTCATTGAGAAGATATATTTGAAGGTAACAGCTGGTTGTCAGTGTTGATAACTGGTCACTTGGCTTTGTCTGAAGAATGACTAATTATCCTAAGAAGCAATTATCCAAAGAAGCAAGTAGCTCAATCTACAAAACATCATGCTGGATGATTTCCTGAATCACCGAATCCCGGTGGAACAAAACTCCTCAGAAGACTTCTCTCTGTTTTATCATTGTCTCTCTATGGAGCAAGCACAAACTTCCTGCTTGTCTTTTTTTTTAATTTAATTTTTATTTTTCTGATCAGTATATTTATTCTACAACTCTTCATCTTTCTGATTCCTTTCCCACCCTATCTGAAGCTCTGAGGGTCATGCCTCCACCTAATTGTGCCTTTCTAGACATCATTAGAGGTAGCATTTCCAGGAGTTTGGATCTTTTTGCTCTTAATGAAACAGTGCTTTGCAGGGCCTTCGGACTGCTTTTTCATCTTGGCATCCATTGGGCATTATCCCGGCATCTCCTAGCTTTCTGCTGCTCGTCACAGTGTTCAGCCGAGGTGGTCTCTCCCTTGACCAAATAATCAATTCCTTGTTCTGGGTATGAAATAAGGATGTGTTTAAATTTACTGCGCAATCAATATTGCATTTACCTTGTTTATTTCGGGTTTCAGTGCATAGCTGTAAAGGTGTTGAATTGTTCTAACATATTTTTTTAATATGTTAGGTGCCTGAAGACTGGAGGAAAGTGAATGTCACTCCAGTCTATAAGAAGGGCACGAAAGATGACCCGGGTAATTACAGACTTGTCAGCCTCACCTCCATCCCTGGAAAGGTGATGGAACATCCTATCCTTGGCATTGTCTCTAGGCATATCAAGGATAGGAAGGTCATTAGGAGCAGTCAGCATGGCTTTGCCAAGGGGAAGTCATGCTTGACCAACCTGATAGCCTTTTATGAAGACATAACCAGGTGGATGGATGGTGGCCGTGCAGTGGATGTGGTCTATCTGCATGTCAGCAAGGCATTTGACACCGTCTCCCACAGCATCCTCATAGGTAAACTGAGGAAGTGTGGTCTGGATGACAAAGTAGTGAGGTGGGTCGCTTATTAGTTGAAGGGAAGAGGTCAGAGAGTTGTGGTCAATGGGGCAGAGTCTAATTGGAGGACTGTGTCTAGTGGGATCCCTCAGGGGTCAGTGCTGGGGCCAGTGCTGTTCCATATATTCATCAATGACCTGGATGAGGGATTAGAGAATGTTGTCAGCAAGTTTGCTGATGACACAAAGCTGGGAGGAGTGGTTGACACACCAGAAGGCTGTGCTGCCATTCAGAGAGACCTAGACAGGCTGAGGGCTGAGCAGGGAGAAATCTGATGAAGTTCAACAAGGGCAAGTGTAGAGTTTTGCACTTGGGAAAGAATAACTCCATGTGCCAGTGTGGGTTGGGGACTGACCTGCTGGAGACAAGTGTAGGAGAAAGGGACCTGGGGGTTCTAGTGGACAGCAGGATGACCATGAACCAGCACTGTGCCCTCGTGGCCAAGAAGGCCAATGGCATCCTGGGGTGTATTGGGAGTAGCAAGTAGGTCGAGAGAGGTCCTCCTGCCCCTCTACTCTGCCCTGGTGAGGCCACATCTGGAATATTGTGTCCAGTTCTGGGCCCCTCAGTTCAAGAAGGACAGGGAAGTGCTGGAGAGAGTCCAGCACAGAGCCACAAAGACGATGAAGGGAGTGGAGCATCTCCCTTATGAGGAAAGGCTGAAGGAGCTGGTTCTCTTTAGCTTGGAGAAGAGGAGGCTGAGGGGTGACCTCATTCATGTTTATAAATATGTCAAGGGGGAGTGTCAGGAGGACAGAGCCAGGCTCTTTTCAGTGACGTCCACTGACAGGACAAGGGGCAATGGGTACAAGCTGGAACATAGGAGGTTCCACAAAAATATCAGAAAAAACTTCTTCACTGTGAGGGTGACAGAGCACTGGCACAGGCTACCCAGGGAGGTTGTGGAGTCGCCTTCTCTGGAGACATTCAAAACCCGCCTGGACGCGTTCCTGTGTGACCTACTGTAGGTGATCCTGCTCTGGCAGGGGGGCTGGACTAGACGACCTTTTGAGACCCCTTCCAACACCTGACATTCTGTGATTCTTTGCTGGTTACCTTTAACATACTGTTCTTCTGTAGTTGAGAGGCTAAATATCATTGTCTTTCACTGGTACATATTTTTTCCCCACATGGAATGTGACAAATTTCTGCAGTAAGGAGCCTGGGAACACTTAAAGGCATTTATTATTCAACTCTATTTTTAACCAGCTAATATCCCTTTAAAAAAAAAAAGAAAGAAAAAAACCCACTCCTCTTAACTTTTTCAAACTGTCCATTTTGAAAGAACTTTATTTTTTACATTGTGTATTAAATTTATTCTGGGAAAAGTTGTGACAGCTTCTGGATAGCCAACCATGCGATTAGCTAATTCCTTGAGCTATCTAAGGAGGGTGTAGTTTCCGACATAGTCATCTTCTCAGATAATACGGTTTCTACTTGAGAGTTAACTGGTTCAAGTTTACTGTATTTTGCAAGAGATTTGAGATCTGCCATGTTTCTTCTGTTCTGGTCAGTGACTTTATCAATATGAATGTCTTCTGACAGTTAAATAGATTGAAGGTGTCCTCACTGAGAATCTGTGGATTATTTTCAGAAGTGGTGAAGCTGGAAACCCCCTCATCCTTCTGTGTGAAATACAGAGCTTTTTTGTGCTGGAGCTCTGAGTGCTGAGGTCAATCCTGGCCTTATTAAACTCGGTGGCAACGTTCCCGTTGACTTCATCGGAGCCAGCATTTCACCCTTTATTTTTATAATTCCTTAAGGGGATCTTTGGGGAGGGGAGGCAGGAAAGTGTGGCTTTAATGTTAGTGAAAGGAGCCTGGATTTGTGTCTAGGGCACAGCAAATGATGGAAATCTGGCCTCTTCAAACTGGTATCCGAGGGCAGGGCATGAAGTCAAGTTACCGGCTGATGGGGCTCTGTGCAGAAGTTTATCAGAGGAGAATGGCTTGAGGAAGACAGGATAGTCAAGGAAGTGGTGGTGGCTGAATAGCACAAGGTTTTTGATGAAGATTATAGGAAGAAAATAAGGAGTCATCAAATGCAAAATAACAGAAACCCCGTAATGGTCTAAAAAGGAACAGAAACTTGGAGTGGATGTAACACTGGATATAGCTCTGTTCATAAGAAGTTATTTTAAAAGTGCAAGGAAAATGCAAAAATAAGTAAGTACAGCTGAAACTATAGTAGAGAGCTGTGGAAGAGAGCTTGCAACTCGGTGCTGCTTGGAGGTGTGCAGATCATGCTGTGGAGCTGGTCTGCTTGATATCTAGAAATACCTGAGCTGAAATTATCAAAATACAGAATTAGATGCAAATCCTCGATCCACTGTGTGACTTCCTTATCCTTACCAGGTAGCACAATGTGCCGATCTCGCCATGAAGCCGTTTTATTCTCTGAAATTCAAGACTGCACTATGCAACCATATAAATGGGATTAATGAATGCGCCTCATTACCGGCTCTTGATTGAGACCACACATGATGATAATCAATCACTTTGGAGTGCTAATAGCTTTGGGTGACTGACCCCTAACCTAGTCTTTGATGACCATCTTGTCAGGAACACTGAGCAGAGAGCTCTGGACAGCGTCCACCGCTCTGTAAAGCAGTCCAAGAAACCCTGGCCAGATGCAAGCGTTGACTAGAGAAATGATGTATGTCCTGCAGTACAAATTGCTTCTATACTGAGATTTTTCTTCCTGCGGTCAGAGAAGACCAACCTGGGTTGCGCCAAGGAGGTTTTGCTGAGGCGGTCCTGTGAAGAAAGAGATAGGAATTGTGTAAGGGAAAGGGTGTAAGGGTAAAAGTCTGGCTGAATTTCCCTCGGCAGTGGGGTCTGGCAGAGGTGTTGGTGAATTACTTCAGCTGGCAGTTTCCTGGTGCCACACCGAGAAAGGATGGCAGATGAAACTCCTGGATGCTATAATCCTGTCTCCCCAGGGTGCCAGTGTGTGGGTGTGTCCTGGGCAGCTCAGCAGTGCAAGAGCTGCATGTAGGGGAACGCTGAGAGGCATCACGGGTTTGTCAAGCTTTGCTGAAGAGTCAGCCTGGCTGCTTGGTTTGCTTTGTCTGTGGACATGGTCGGGTCACACAGTCTCCATCTCCAGTGGATCGCTAGGAGCATGGCATACATTTCCATGTTGTCCTGATGCTCTATGTCCTGCTTCCCAAGGATTATTAATTTTCACTTAGATAAGATTGAAAGCATCTGTTCACTTCATATTTGATAAATCCCAACGGACTGGTTTCAACTGGCTGTCATAAAAATCAGCAGTTGAAATATTTGCCCTGGGCAATTATTTAAGGTAATTTAGACGGCAGCTCATCTGAAGCAGAATATAGAGCTGGAATCTTGAGAGACAGGAAGAAAGACCTGTGGAGAAACATTTGTGGTGGAAGCCCGTGGTGGACCCTCTCATCCAGGGAATGAGGTTGTACAGCAGCTACTGCAGGGGACTCAGGCCTTGCTTCTCAACTGAGCTTCCTGGTATCCTACTGAATGTTAACCCTGACTTCTATGCTGGTCAATTCTGCAGTAGCTTCCTCTTCTCCCTCCACCCCGGCCCCAAAATATAGAGCCTTTTGTTTGGGCTAAAAATTACGAATTCAAGTCGTTCATTTTTGAATAGTGAGATAAATTAAAACCAGCTGGTCCTGGAATGGCCGAAATGAGTCAGGTTCCTAGAGCATTTGTATTCACGGCTAAAAGTAGGTTTTTGGAGAGTCCTCTGAATGCAGGTCTGTTGCATCGCAGAAGGTGGGGTGTTCTGACTAACAGCCGGTGTTTTGTAGCTCTTGCCTGTGCCCTGCTGAGCCGTTGCTATCATTTAGCTGTATTGCTTATCTGTGATTATCTGCCCGTTCACCTCTTATTTGTTGCTTTGTCGCAAATAATAAGAATCATGAGGAATTAGAGAGCAGGTTGAATTGGAGTACCAGAGCTGATATGCCAAAGTTGGGCGACGTGAACCTTACTCTGGGAGTTTTGAGTGAGATGGTGTGACTTCAAGAAAGCCTGTTTCCTACAGAACTCCAGGCTAAAAGTGAATTCACCTTTTGAAGTATGTTAACCCCCAGAATTAAGTACAGCTCTGCTCACCTGCTGTCTATGCTATCGATTCACTTTATATCCTGAATTCAGGTGCCTTGTGATTGCCAGGAGCTGGATATATTTGCTCTCGGTTTAGAAAATGGACTTTTGCTGCTAAGAATGGTTATATTTAGAATATGAACCACAGGTCTGGAAGGGTTAGGAGGTAGACTTTGATATCTTTGTTCATGTTCAATAGTATGAAATAATTTTTGAGGGTGGCAGAGAATGTGGCTGTGCTGTAGAGAGGCAAGAGCAGGACTGATGGAAGAAAAGCTCTGTCCTAATATTGGCAATTCTCCCTTTGGTATCTCCTGTAATATTCTGAAGTTTTGGATCAGTTTGAGCCCATTAAGAGAAGTCCAAAAGGGGACGCTGAGGTTGTATGTTCAAGGCAGTGAGTATTGTGATATTATGTTTAGGGCAGAACAGGAACCAATGTGTCTGCATGTAATTATGAAGCAGTATGAAGCGTGCAGTGCAGAAAAGGCTATTCCCAAAACAACTATATTACTTCTATCTCATGGATTTCGTGCCTTTGATATTGCTTTGGCTATCTCTTATTATGGGTATCCTTCAGCAATAGGGTTGGATGTTCAGTTTTGACAAGCGGCCAGACGTTTTCAGTTCTCTCAGAAAGGTCATTGAAAGTTGGTCTGGCTATCTAACTGGAAATCTCATGACTCTATATCTTCTCAGGAGATTTCTTATTCTTCAGGTTTTCACTTGGCCAGTTGGAAATGCTAACAGCTGCCTTTGTTTCACTGCTTTTGGACCTAGACCAGGCATAGAAAGAGAGGCTTGTGTTCTGAAAAAGGCTGAAATTGTAGTGTGTGATCCACAGAGTGTATCTGAGTGAGAGGAGGATTGTACTCTGCCAATTTTATCTCATATTATTAGGAACTTTGCTAGGAGTTGCGACTGCAAAAGATACGTGGCTTCAGCATCTATTAAGGAAGAAAAAGTGGGACAGATTGTTCAGAGTCAACTAGTTGAGAAAAGAATTAAAGTATGTGTGTAAAGCAAAGAAAAAACCCCAAACCCAGACCCACGTAAGAATTTTGTCCAAAAAATAATTTGGTAAGACACTTTAAAGCAAATTGAGAGTACAGTCACCAGCTTGCTGTTACGATGCAAAAATATCACTATTTCTACTCTGCATTGGTGACTTTATCAATTAGGTATTGCGGACTAATCAAGCAGTAATATGTTGATTTGAAGAGCAGAAAGTCAAGAGTCAGGCTGAAAATAGAACTTTATGTATGGATTGATTTTTTTTTTTTTTTTTAATTGCATGCAGGACAAAAGAGGACAAAGGTTTAAACGCCAGTGAATTTTTCAGCAATATCTTGTTTTACACCTGGAATAAGAATTGAAGGTGGGGATTAGAGGAGGCTTCACTGCACATGCATGTTAAAATAGCATCATAAAGATTAGTAAGATTTTGATTAGGTTCTGCTGCTGCCTTGGTTTTCCATGAAGACCGTGCATTTTTATAGCTGCTGATTTCATTGAAAAGGGTATAATAGAATCAGGCAAGAATCTCTTCATGACTGCTGAAACTTGAAAAATATTACAAAGTCCTGTCTTAGATGAAGTTTTTCAGTGGAAGCAAGGGTTTTCAGAAAAAAAAAATGCAGATTTAACTATGGTAATAGTTTCACAAGTATATGCAGTTTTTGCCAAATGGTTCTAATAAAAACAAAAAAACAAAAAGTCACCCAAATTGGGTAGATCTTGAAATTTAACAAGTCAAGGGAGATTGTGTTCCAAAATTGCCCCTTTAAAACACTTCAAAATTGAGATAAAATAATCCCTTCAGATGAAGTTAATGTGTCATTTGGACCCAAACTAATTGCAATTTTCTACTTGGCTGGAATTTTTGAAGGACATTTGGATTGGATAGATGCAAAACGATGCTCTCCAGTTATTAGAGACTGCTGTGAAGGCCAAATCAGTTATTCACATAGTTCAGCTTCTGAATGTGATCCTGCTCTTATTCAAAACAGCAGAAACCCTTTGGCTGACATAAGATGATGGAAGTCGTTTGTGCTTTTTTTTTTTTTTTGTCACAACAGACAATACTTTACAAGTAGGACTTATTTCCAATACTCACAAATATTTCTCCTCAGGAAGATCAGCGTTTGTGATGCCCTGAGTAGTCATGTGTATATGTTTGTACTCGTAGGTATGTGTATTTGTACTCTCGCGTATGGATATTTGTTACCAGCCAGCATTGGCTGAAATTTGCAGTTTGCCATTGAGGTCGGGAGAATAAGGATTGGTTTGCTTTAGCCATCCTGCTGTATTGAAGAGAATACTGCTTGGCTGTTACTTAGGCAATTACCACCCTCATGGGATGGCAAATTCATAAAACCCTTTTGCCTCGATTCAAGTATCTGCCCGGGTGCTTGGAGAGGGGCTCTGCTGAGGCCTTCTGGAGGCAGTGAGATACCGTCGGGAGCAATTGCAGATACTTGCAATTTCTGCCATGCTTCTCTTGCCAGTAAATGTCATTAAGACTTTTTTATGAAAGAAGTTTAATTAATTCACTTGAATTTAATGGCCACATTGCAATGGCCTGTCACCCATTTGCAGCATTATTTTTCGAATGCATACAGCCCTTTTAAAAGATGAGAGCTGGCTTTGCTAGATCAAGTTGTCATTACGTTTAACTAGGTCTTTAATTATAACCAGATGGATGAATTATTTTAATCGCTGCTATATATCTTAACAGTAGTTTGTACATTGGCACAAAGTCGAGAACATCAAACAGAAATTAAATGTTAGAGCAGGAAAGCTGCCAACCTCTAAGGGAAGCAGTTGATCAGAACCTGTCATCTTAAAAGGCTCAAAGAATGCAAAACAAACATTCAGGACTAGTGTACTAAATATGGCTTATCAGCCCCACTCTCTTCTCTGATAATTAATCTATACCATTTATTTTAATACTTTGCTGTACATATCTCAGACTCTGTAATTAGAGAGCTTCAGGTATTCACTTCTTCCTGCCTTTGAAATAGTTTCCTTTGAGGCTCTTCAGAGAAAAAGATACAGTTATTATAAGGCTATTTGATGCACAGTACAAAAGAATTTTCACGTAGACCTGTCCCTTTGTGTACAATTGACTGAGTTCACACTGACTCCTACCGTGATTTCTGCTTTTCTCATCAGCCTGACAGAAACTGAGAAAGGGCTTCCAGGCTGAGATTGTGTTGCTCTCAAGAAGAAGAGACCATGGATAAAAGCTGGCTCTGCACAAACATTTTGTTACCTACTAGCTTTTTATTTAAAGATGGAGAGAAGGAACAGTTGCAGTGCTGGTAAATCTTTTGCACACCGCATGTCACAAAACGCTTGCTTGCACTGGGTCCTGTTCTGAGACCGTGCAGGGCTGGAGAAAATGTGAGGAAGCCTGAACTTCCCTACTATGAATGCAGGAGAATCTACCTCATCCAGTCTGGAAGAGGCTTAGATCCTTTTTTAGGTTTCTACATCTCCCCTCTTGCTGCAAGGGAAGAATTAGGAAGGGAGATTCAGGAAGTTTCAATACTGTCACCTTGTGAGTTAGAATTAATTTGGGAGTAGAATTAAATTGACACCAAGTGATTTTGTAAGAAACACGCAGGGTGATTTTGTCTGTTTGATGTCTGATGATACAGCAATTACTTTCTAATTATGGTGTTGATTTGAATGAGATTGTGTTCTCGATCAAATGCAAGTGCCGTGATAAAACTGCTGCATGCGTTTGTTTTCTTGCCAAGTAATAATGATGTAGTAAGTATGATTATATTATCTTTTGAGAATGTTTTGCATTTAACTATGGCCTTTATTGTTTAAAACAATGAACAGGTATCAAGGAAAATCAGTTAAGTTATAATATTCCAGCTTCACTTTCTTTTGATTTGGAATTATCTTACTCTCCTAAACAAACCCAATGTTTTCCATTTTATGTACAGCAATATTTTATGTATAAAAAAGCCCTCAGTTGTAATATGCTTTTCATTCAGAAATCTTTCTCTCCAGCTGCAGGAGTGCTGTGGAGTCATTTTAAAAAAAAAAAAAAAGTTTTGTTTTTTTTTCCCCTCCCAAACATTTTTCCTTGAGAAATTTAGGTGGTTTAGAAAATGTTAGTACTCAGAAGCTTCTTTACCTATCCTGTAACAGACTTCCTCTGTAGGACACTGGCTGAATGCATGAAAATCAGTTCTAAAGGGCATTCTGGGGACCACGTATACCTTTCGGATCTGCTGGTCAGACTCTCTGTGCCTGACTTCCCTGACTGGTTACATTTATGAGGTGATTGCACAGTATACGTGGTGGGATTGTAATTATATCTAAGATAGCTAAAATGCTTTTTTCACCTTATTTTCTTGTTGTTTCCCAACCTTTGCAATGGTAATGACGGCCACGGTGGTATTTAGAAGGTACAAAGAGTGATGCTTGTTGTGCAAGTCGCTATGAAACACACCAGCAGAGCTCACCTGGAGAGAGCAGCAGCAAGGAGGGGCAGAGACAGGCGGGCCAACACGGGGTGAGAGGAGGGCTGGAACCCCCAAGCAGAATGACCAGTATGAACCTAGCAAACGTCATGTTAGTTATCTAAAACTTCATCTCTCTAATGGATAGTAAAAAAGTAAAAAAAAAAAAGAAGCCCAGAGCCCAGCGTGCAGGAACTTGCATCTTTGACAATTAACTCTTGAAAACTGAGAGCTGCTTGCCTTTCCGAAGGATCTTGCAAATGCTTTCTCTCATTCAGTTCTCCTTTTTCTGTTCTTTTAGTTTGTCCATGTTTGAAAGCAGAACAGGTTCAGGCTTTCTTGTTTAATACTGAAACATCAAAGCAAATGTCAGCAAGCTAGTGGAAATCTGAAAAAAAGAGGTGAGCTTAACATGGTTTTACCTGCTGCTTCTCAGAAAACAGCAGGAGAGATGAGCAGAAATTGGAATTTCCATTCAGGGCTCCATTCCAGTATTTACTTTGACATTTACCTTCACAGAAGCAAAGACTCTGGCAGGTTGGAAGCAACCTCTGCACGTCATTGGGTCCACCCTGGTGCTTAGAGAAGAGCCACCTTCACGGTTTGTTCTCTTTAGTTCTGAGTCAGTCAAGAGCCAAATTTTATATATCTTCAAATCTGAAGGTTTCTATCTGTAAAAGGAAGGGAGTAAAAAGTTCAGAAAAAAAACCCTGATCTGGGAATGATGAAATATTCTTGATCAAAGTAGAATACTGTTGACATTCTTAAATTGAGACACTTCATTAGAATCTGTTTGACAATAAAACGCATCTGCTTGCAATACTGTAGCTTCTTATCAGAGTTGCAGTTCCAACTGCTGATGCTTTAGTTTTTCCCCATGTGCCATGCTTCCCAGGTTACACTTCTGATGATGTTCCTTCTCCTCATGTCGTGCAGTCACAGCTATACTATTTTTCTAAGATTTTATATGTGCTTTTGTCAATCTTTAGTGCTAGTTTGATCTTTCATAGCTCCTCTAAAACCGCACAGGAGCTTCAGTCTCTTCCTGCCTGTGTTCTGGCAATTCTGTGGAATGAAGGAGTTGCCCTTTGCCTAAAGACATGATTATTGGTTTAGATAGACTTTTCTGTTCAAAGCCTGAGACTTTCATAAGCCATTCCCATGGCTTCCGTTAAATAATAGTGATGGTTGGGAAGAGTGTCAAGGAGTTATCTCTTTGACTTTTTTTGAGAAGGTGGGTATTGAAGTGCTCGTTGTACAACAATCTCTAACAACAGGGAGTGCCTGGGTTAGACTGCTTCTGCCAGGGAGCAGTATGGAAATGGATCAGGTGCAGAGATTTTCCATGTTGGACTTAGAAGCTTGTTTTGTCTGTGATGTTACTGATATCACTGTTAAAAAAAGCAGCTTTGAGATTCCCTGTTTTCACAGGCCTTTATACTTGCTGGGATGAAGAAGTGTTTGCTGGAATCACCTAAAGGAAAAAAGGCAAGCCCTGTCTTTTTTCACGCTGCTTTGTGTCTCGTGGTCAGTGTATTGCAGTGCCCCGAAGGGCAGGCTCTGCGTTAGCTCACCTATGGAGGAGCATGTGAATTTATACCTCTGGGCCTCAGTGTGCCTGTTCAATGATGATGGCTTCCTTATGTCTTCTGTCCTGGTTTTCATTTAGCCATTCCTGGAACTGGCCAGATTTGCACACTCACGAGGTACATTAGGGCAGCGGGACAAAGGAGCCTCTCCTGTAAGCTGGGCCAAAAAAATAAAGTCAAATAAAACCTCCATTCATGGGATGAAGGACGATGAAAGGCAAAGAGGAAAGATGACACAAAGCTGACAGCTGTGGCACACATCTCCTCTCTTAGCCAGGAAAGCTGACAAGTAGATTGCTCAGGACAGGCACTTACAGGTTACCCTGTCAGCTACTTGAATGCCTTGTCTTTTATCTGCCACCTTCGTAGGAAAGAACAGAGAGAGCTTGTGCCCATCTGATGAGCTGGTTTGTACTGGCACATCATCAACTTTAGCAACACATGGACATAACATGGTCCAAAAGCTGCAGATGGGTCACTGCAATCCTTCTCTTCTCTTCTCTTGCATACATGCATGCGTGAAGACACGTACCTGCCTAAGCAGCTGTATGCCCTTGAAAAGTCCTATTCATAGAAGTAAAATCCTCCCTTCCATCAGAATTGGTCTTTTTTGTTGTTGTGTAAAGTCCCTGTCCTTTAGTCACTGCATAATGATGTGACTTTATTTGTGTAGGGTAACTCCTGCACAGTAGAGAGCTCATTCTGTCTACGTGTGATTTCAGTTCTTTTGCCTTGCTTCTGTCTCCATGGGAGAGAAGGACAGCAAAGACTGTGGCTTCTTTCTGCTAACACTTACTTTGAGTTTCATAGAAAAGAAAGAAATTATTTGTGTGTAATCTAATGTTGAGGGAGGAAGACATGAAACTTGCTTTTGCCTATAGTGGGTGCAGCAGCACCGGGTCAGGAGAAAGCATGTGATCTCATAAAATACATCCTACTGAAAACTGACAATGCAGCTAACCAGAACTTGCCCAAACAGCAGGAACTCCAGCATTCCCTAACTTCAACTGTTTGATGGTGCCAGCTCAAATGTGGACCTAAGATGGGGTATATATTGAGCATGACATAGATATCCTCAAATTTAATTTTAAATGGTAATAATTTTCTTTTGAAATTTCCCCAGAAAGAACATTACTTCCTTCATGCAATTTCAAGTTATTTCTGACCATGACCATAATAGTTGTTTGACCTGGCAGCACATTCTCTATCTTTAATTAATGATCTCTCTGAAAAATTCAGCCTGGGATTGATATAAAACTTGGAAGTGATCAGCCTTAACAGCTGCAGCTGTTTCAGTCATACCCTGTTCTAAACAAGGATGTACCAGGTAACGTTACCTGCTGTTACCTTGAAAATTAAAGCAGTAAAGAAATCACTGCTTGTAATGAGACCAAGCAGAGTTTTAAGACTCTGCTCAAGGAAAAATGCTTAAGTACATGTTATTTTGAGTAGAGGCAGGATTCAGTAGTGTATGAGCCTGAAGTGTTTCACGTGGGTGCAATCTAGTAAGGTAGACAGTGACTGCAACTGTAGGTATTGCATTAAAGTGCTACGTAGAACTAGTTTGTAAATCAGGATTTTTAGCTGTATGAATAGAACGAAGATCTTTGTTGACCCTCAGATGTTAATAAAAACAAATGCTAAGTAGCAAGTCTTTCAGTGAATGCAGTAATTTCTTTAACACATCATCTCCTCTTCCTTTTCTTCTCCAGAACTGTGTAGTCAGTGTTTATAGAAGACTAAACATGCTGCGTGGTACAAGAGTGTAAAGATTAATTAGTAAACAATTATGATACACTTTGAAGAGGAGGAAGGTTGAGTATGATTATGATAGAGATACATATGTGGGCTATGGGCCATTCAGAGTATTGCCAGTAATTAAAGATATGTTCTCTACCACTTCAGCAGCTCTTCTAATTAGCTTGTATAAATGTATATATCTGTGGTAGCATCAAGCAGTTTTCTTGAGCATGCAGGTTTTGTTGTTATAGATCGAGACGATTGCATAACAATGGTTTTTGTGGTTGCTTATTAAATGATTTTAACTGCCTACGTTCTCAATTGCTATAAATCAGTGTCACTCCCAGCCAGGAAGCTGTGCTGATTCACACCAGGGAAAGCTGCTTTCAGTGAGATTTTCTGGATATTGTGATCTTCTGTTGTCAGTCAGCGGAGTGTGGTCAGGCCCAGGGGGCTGTGCCCCTCGGCACTGGAGAATGGGAAGGAAAAGGCACTTATTTTCCTTGGGGTCTCAGTACTATGTGCTTTCCAGGTGTCAATCATACTGATGAAGAATAACATTCATTTACTTATTAAAACATTCAAGAACAAAATGGATGGTCTGTGTCTCAGGAAATCTTCGTTTCAACTCCATCCTTTTTTGTTGTCCTGCTCATTCATGGGCCAAGAAAAATTATTTGTCTTTGGAGTGCTTTGGTTGGTCAGGAGTGCTGATAAACAGTCACAGCAAAGCTGGGCTGCTTGAGGAAAACAACAAGGTAAAATGAAGAAAATGAAGTTTTATCGGAAAGTTAAGGCTCCTGCTGGCAGGACCACACCTTTGAGAAGCCTGGCTTTGCTGGTTGAGGGCTGGGGGGTGGATGCAACCTGCTTAAGCAGAGAAAAACAAGATCCATTTATTAAAGCATTTAGCAGGAAAAATGTGAATCTCCGCCAAGGGGCAAGAATTTAGGTGACCTTGGCTGCAATAAGAATATATTGTTCCCATTCAACAGGGAACAGAAACAAGGAGTTGTGCTCACTCCAATGTCAGAAGAAAAATGTTTGTGTTCAGTACAGTGGAGAAAAGTCCAGAAATATTTCACCTTAGTGAAAATATTACTTCTGGAATATTACCAAGGTCAGCAAGACCCTGACTTATCAATTCTGTTAATGTTCACATAAATTGAAGCTGTCAAATGCTAACTTGTCCAACCAAGATATTCTAAAAGACTTTAATCTCTGTGTCTCTTCTCTGTATTTCTTTGCTTTTTTGCACACTTCATCCTTCTCGTATTGCAATTTACAGGTTCAACCTGTGGCAAGGCAGGAATTCAAGGCTTTTCTGGGCCTTAAATGAGGCAGAAAAGCTAGATTCTGCTGCATCTTAAAATAATGTGTGATTCCCAAAATGTCCTTTGAGTGTAGCCACATCTGTGAGTAGGATATCAGCACCTTGAAGAGGAGCTGTCGGATAACCTGCTGCTATAGTTATCGTTCTAGTGAGTAACGGTAACCGTCAGGGTTCACCAACATGGGATGTAATAATAGAGTTTGATTCTGCAAGGGGCTGTCTAACAGCTTGGCTCTGAATTAGCAAAGCAAGTTAATGCTTATTGAAAATGAGGCATATGACGTGTATAACCTGTGTAGATAAAGGAAACTTTTCATAGGCTCAGAGAAACTGAGTTTGGTCAGAACAGCAGGTGAGAACGCACCCAGGACAACCCCATTGCTGTTTCTGAGTGTGCTTGTTTGTATCTGTGTGAGTCACATCCCCAGTCTGCTAATGCTCCCTATGCCTGGCTCGCTCCTTGTGTCTGACAAATGTCCCTTATGCCACCAAAGGGAGAATGGCAAAGGTGCTCGCTGCCCTTCAAGACCATTATGTGAGCGGTGAGGCTTGCTGAAGCACCCTGGCCGTGGTGCAGGTCTGTGGACCTTGCCCCCTTGGTCTCGGCACAAGGCTCACAAGCTGCAGGAGCCTGCAGCTGCCTGTTTGCAAAGATTCCAAACAGGCTTTTTTTTCTGCAGGGAAGAAACTGTTGCAGTTAAAATTTCTCTATAAAAGCGTAGCGCACAAATGCAATGCGATCTTTTCCTTTGTTAAATGTTCACAAACTGATTTGTCATTTTGGGAAAAGACAACAAACAACTTGCACTTTCTTTGTTTCTCTCTCTTTAGTGCTTTAAAGCAATAACTACATATATCTGAAAGGCTGATAAGAAATGAGAAGCCTGGGGGTACTGGTGACATTTCACAGGATGAAGTTAAGAGAGAGCTGACCTAATGTGACAAGTGTCTTTTTTCAAGTCTTCGCTAATAGCAGTAACCACTTAGACTCCTTAGGTGTGTGTCAAATGCCATGGGCAGTCAACTGAATCATGTCAAAAGGCTGCCTCTCGTGACTAAATAGTCTCATATCAGCACAAAGCCCTGTAAATCCACCAGGTGGACTTTAATCATTTTGCTTTCAATGGATTTTTGGTTAGCAAGAAGTGACTGAGAGGCTAATATTTCACCCACTGTGGCTGTGAGGTGTTTATTACTGCTCAGTGATGCTGACTGTCCTTTTAGCGGTGCACAATCTTTTGGCTTTCTGTTGTTCTTTGAGGGCCTGAGCTTCTAACAAAGCTGGGGGAGTTTTCTGCTGATTTTTCACAGGACTTTAGTCATTCTTAACCAACGTTGATTTTTTTTTTTGAAGCACTTTGTATTTGAAATCCTGTTTGGAAGAGTCTGGGGGTAAAGTTTTCAAGTGTAAGGCTGGGATTTATTGTAGAGCATAGCTGAGATCCTCTGTTTGTGCTAATGTATTGACCTTGCAGTGACAGAGCACTTAATGACTGGCACTAATGATTTCATGCTTGTATATCAATAACTGTCTGGGATGTTAAGCGTGAGAGGTAGAGTCGAGGCAGACCAGCAGACAGTTTGTGTCTGAGTATGATGGTATTGTATTGTCATTCTTTTCTGTGCTCAGATTCAATTAAACAATCCTAGAACAGACTTCCATTTTTCTTGGTGCTTTACAAACTAGCATCAGGAGAGTCCAAAGAGGTTCTAGTCCATTTGCATTAACAAGAAGCACATATGATAGATGGGGGTTATTCTAGGAGCAGAAAAGAACTAGCATTAAAGAGAAGGGCCTGTGAAGTTTTAGGTTGCTTGCTGTGCAAGATTACACTTAAAAATTAATACAGCAAATGATAGTGAAAAGTGGGAAGTACCTTAAAAAATTCTGCAGTATAAACATTCATATGTCTTGGATATTAAAATATCTGTTGGGGAACATCATTCCATTACCAATTTCCCCTTTTCCTCTCCCAGTTTCTAGTCTTTTACCTATTCCCCTCCAGTCCTTGCCACTTCCTTTAGAAAAGAAGTGATACTAGCTCTTTCCAATCATGTCTAAAGCAGGAAAACCCCGAGTTGTTTTTGCCTGTTCCCCAGAAGAGAGTAAGTCATAAAATATGGCAAGAAAAGCCAGTGTGAGTTCCTCTGAACACTGGTGTCCCTCCTCTTATCCTGGAGGCTTTCTTAAGCAGTGACACTTGCTCGGTGTCTTCATTTCTCCTGGAGTTGACACTTTATCACTTGGCCTATAGGCTGCCCATAGCTGTGAGCAGATGCTTGCTTCATTATTCAGTTGTGCTGCAGGAAAAGTCACCGCTTGCAGCCTGTCCCAGGTTCTGATCTCTGCTTCTTTATTGGAGCTGCTGACCCCACAGCGGAAGAAGAGAGCCGCTCGTGTGAGCGATCCCTAATCTGCCTCAATCCATGTGAGCCAGTTTAGTTTGTCTTCAATAATCTGGTTCATTTTGAGTATAGTGCTTTAAGAAGCAGTTGTGTGAGCAACACTGCTGTGCAGGTTATGATCTTTAGCAGTGGTGGTGGTGGACACTGAAGAGAAACAAGCGATGATCGCTGTCTTCTGCTGTTTGCCAGACCCACATCTCTCCACTCCAAAGGTCTGTCAAGTGCTCTCTCCTACAGCTTGGGGCTGTAAGCTGCCTGGTCAAAGTCAAGTGTTTCTGCAGTCGCTGGAGCAGAAGAGAGTTTTAAGGGAGGGATTTGAAAGCTGATAGTAGAATGGATTTGTCTTGTTTACAGTGAATCCCCTCCATGCTCGAGGAGCGTTTTGCAACAAAGCATGAAGGTGCTCATTTCGAGCACACGTTAAGTGGGCATGGGGCTGTTCCTGCTGGCCACCAGGAGGTGAAAGCTGTCTGTAAGACTGTTGATATATGGTTGTGTGGGTAGGAATAGGCCAAGAGGAACCTGAAAATACCTGGATGCAGTGTAAGAGCAGGAAGCAAGAGTTTGTCCATGATGACCATTTCCTTATTATTCTCTGTTCTTGGTGCAAGTATTTGGGATTTTAGGCACTCATGTTCTAAGTTTTGGTCAATGCAGGCTTTTGTAATGACCATCACTTTTAGCCTACTTTTTTTTTTTTTTTAAAGGCTCATCGTTAGCAGAACTTAACTACATGAGCAGAAAAAAACCCTTTCCTTTGACAAATTGGAAATCTCCAAAGACTTATAAGCCAGCATGAAAGATTGACTTAATGGAGCAGTATATTTTTGATACAGCAAGGAGCCTCCCAATCCTCTGATTAGACTGATATAGATTTTCTAGAGATTAGCAAAATCTGAAATGCATTAAAAAAAATCCAGTGTGACAAAACAGTTTTGACAGCATAAATGAAACCTAAAGCAATGTAAAATGTAATTACTGCAGCTATCCCTGTGACCGGTTAGTATATGTTGCCTTACTCTGACCTCAAGAGAGCTGGGCTTATTTTCCACCTATTTATTTTTCTGTATTTTTAGCAAAAATATTTTTAGTCCATTAATTTGCTTTTCTTTAGTACCCCTTTTCTGGATCCTCTGTATTTCAACATAGGTTTTGGTGAAAAGATTAAAAATAAATAAAAAAAGGATGGGGAGGTTATGATGAGGGTACAGGAGGTTCAAAGACAAACCGGAATCAATCCCTTACTGCCTTTTCACATGCTTTGGTGGTGGGGCTGTGCAATTACTTTATTTAACTTGCAGACGTCCAGGAGAAGTGCTGGGTTTTATTTACATTCCAGTGGAATAGAGGGGCCCTTGCCGGTATTAGGAATTCACGGTGCTAGGGCACCACGAGACAGGAGAGGAGGAAGATGTGGAAGTTGCAAGGTCACGCAGAAGGTGTAGGAGTGTTGGGCCAGTGCTTTACCCTCCAAATAGCCCTGCTTTCCAACAGGAGATGTCCTGGCATGAGTCACACAAGTGTTGGCAACGTGATGCTCCCTGCTAATGCTTCCTTCTGGAAAGCCTCTTCACAATGGATTTATTTTTTGCCAAAGGTAACACGGTGGATCTACTGAGTTACAGTATTTAATGTGCATATTTGTACCCACAGAAGCAGTGCTCATTTGCTTCTCCTTATGCTGTCATGGTGAGGGAAAGATAATTGAAGACTTGGTGTGATGGAAGGCCAAGATTGCTCGTTGCCAGACAGTAGCCATCTGATTAAGGTGAGGGTGCTTTCAGACAGTTCCACTTGCCGCTTGTTTTGTTTGGCCTTGGGGCTCCAGTTGCTGGGATTTTGAGGGCCACAGAACCCAGTTATGTCACTTTTTGGTTGCAGCCTACGCACTGGAAAAATCTTGGAGGGAACCACAACAGTGTCTCAAACTTATGCTTATGAAAAGAGGTAATGTTGTAGAATATTTTCATGTATGCCTAGCAAAACAATTGAATAAAAAAGTGTCTGTATTTTGGGTTTTTTTTTGGTAAAATATATATTTTTTTTTCTCTGTAAGGTAACAGATTATTGTTCTGGTGTGACTGGAGGTGGTGCATATTATCTTAGGAATGATAAGAAGATGACAAACTTGCTATGAGGTAATTACTTTCATCAGCAAGTGACCTGGTTTTGAGCTGGCAACCTTGGGGAATGTGTTTTTGATCCTTGAGTCACCTAGCCATTGTCACAGTGGAGAATGCTAAATCAGGCAGCGCATAGCTCCAGATGCAAAACCACATATATTAAAAACAACCCCAGGATCAGTTGTTTGGTGTTTTGGGGAGGGATCATTGTTGGAAATGTTGTCTGGCACTTGGACAGCATCTATCTGAGGTATTTGCGTGGCTTCCGTTATTATGGGTTCTGAGCAACCCTGTAATCATCGGTATGCGCATCCCGAGGGCGCTCCTGCGAGGAGGTGGAGTGCTACTGGTGGGGTCCCTCACAGCCAGCAGTGGCCCCAGTTGCCCAAAGGCAGCAGGAGGTCCTTGGCAGAGCCCTGAGGCTGGCGCTGGCTGGAGGTTGAGCACGCCACAGCATCCTCTGGTGAGGCAGCGGGCACAGCCCAGAGATGTTCACAGGGACTGCCAGTCCTCCGCGCTGTCTTTGAGACCAGGTCTTAAGAAAACCTTTGATTGCCCTATACTAAGACTACTACTAGTTTTAGTATTAGTTGTGAACTAAACCGCAGGTTCCCCAGACGATTTTGACTTCCAGGAAGCTGGCAGCCCTCCAGTTTTCACGGGCCTTGCTTCCATTTCCATCCCCTCGTCATCATAACTTTTAATTAAGACTGTTCTTCTGCGTGGCTTGGCAGTGGCACATGACTATTTGGTGCTGGTAATGTATCCTGGGGGGGGGGGTGGTTGGTTATTTTTTTTTTTTTTAATGAGCTGCTTCTTGTGTTTTTAGCTCACTTGTAACTTCTGATGGAAATTTTACAGGAAGGAGAACTTTCTGTGTATTTGTAAATGGCTACCATGATGAGTTTCTGGTGCTGATGTCAATAGATTTCTGATAATTTCTGTAAATGCTTCTACTGTAACATGATCATAACGTTGACAGTAAAATAAATGCCATACCTGTTCTATGCAAAATCATGAATTTAACAGGGAACCCAAAGATAATCAGAACTCACAGTAACTGGCAACACTAGCTACATTTTACATGGTTTTACCTTTATGTATGTTAATACAGTCAGAATGGTTTTATTGCCCTGGAATTTAATGCTTTTTAGATTTGCTAATCTCTCTGAAATCTATACATTAGTTTAATCAAAGGATTAAGGCTTCTTTAGTAAGTCAAAAATATACTGCTCAATTAAGTCAATCTTTCACATCAGCTTATAAGTCTTTGGAGATTTTTGACTTGTAAAAGGAGATTTTTCAAGTAGGATTTATACTTTTATAACAATGCAGGAAAACAGAAAGAAATGTGAAATAAATAGATGTGATGACTAAGTAATGCCCATGAAGAGGCATGTTTGTTTTCACCACAGTAGGTAACTTCAGAGATGCTAATGTTACAGATGAGGTACAATGAATTCACAGGGACTTGTGAACTTTATCCTTTCATTTCTACTGCATAGCTTCAGGCAGGTGAGGTCTGAGACCAAATTAACCCCAAATTTGATATATTCCTGCAGAAACTTTCACTGCCTAAGATAGGTTGTTTTATCTGGTACTCTTTGAGTCATCAGTAATGGTGTTAAGAGGAAAAACAAAACCTCTCAAATTTTGGAAGATCTAGAAATCCTCACGCTTCAGAGCACAAACTCTTGGCATCTGAGTAACAGGGACCAGGCAGAAATTTTCTGTATTGGCAACTGTAATCCCACAGTCGCCAATGCTGGGTTTTATTCCTGTGATTCCTTTATTCCTTACTCGTGGGAGCTCATGAATTTCTCTGTATTTATTTCCCCCAAACCTTTCATATATAGGGCAAGTATAATTTCTTACCTTTACAGGTAGAGAAGTGAGGCACAGATCCCCATACATTTGTGGGTACCCGTATACTTCCAAGGCAGAAGTGACTTACCTAAAGTCACGTAAGAATGTGATGAAGTGGAGAACTGAACAGAGTTTTTTCTGAGCCCCCATGTAGCACCCAGGCTTCTGGATGACCCATCACACCTTGCTGTGAAACAGCTGGTCCTAGATGTGCGCTGAAGTTCTTACACGAAGCGGCTGAAGTCAGTGGGGATCCTTTTTCAGGGATGTCCACAGTCTATGCAGCAGTGGCTGCTGCGTTCCTTTAACCCAGGTCTTCCTTCAAGTCACAGTTCATCGTGTTGTTGATACACATCAGTGTTGTTTTATTGTGGTCGTGCTGCAAAACAGACAATGCCTATTAGAAACAGCAAAGCTTCTGTAAACTGCCTTAGAGCTACGTTATTTACTTCCCACGTGTGTGGGAAGGAGAACAAAGAGCTAAGCCCAACGCGTAGCAGCCTATAGAAGAGTCATTTATTTGTGTTGTGTGCCAAACCAGCACTGTGTTAGGTGGGGGTGAGGTAGCAATACGTAAGTCAGCTCACACAAATAGAGTGTTGCCGAGTTTGACTGTAATGCCTTAGGAAAATTAATTTGCTGTGCACCCCTGTGTGAAAATTATTAAAGTAGTTGCAATAGCAAACGCAGTTGTTAAGGGTGAATTCTAATCCCCACTCTTGGTTAATAACTTTGTTATTAACTTTCTCAAATTCTTTTTGCTCTGAATTTTTCCGTGCTAGCTGTAAGCCCTCAGGTGAATTTTTTGGAAAGTCTGAGAGGATTTTAAAGTACGAGAGCATGAATAAAATACAGTTTTCATCTTTCTTGTGTTTTAATGAAATTTTTGCATTCTGAAAAGTCTCTGAAGCTAGAAACTTCAGATTTGTTTTGTAGCCCTGAGTAAGGAAAAGAAGAAACATAACTGATGCTTGCCCAATATCCTGGTTCGTGGAACTGCAAGACTTGTGGTGACTGTGTGTGGTCACAGCAGCTTTAAAGATGAAGGATGACATTCTCCATGCTATCTAATGATTTAGGCCCATTTCAGAAGCACCACTAACATTTAGGAGATTAAATGTCACAGAGTCTCAGAGGATCAAGGTACCTGCATACTTGCTGCTCTGGAAAGTAGAAGACTGCTTAAAGAGACCTGGGCAAGGAGTGTTTCTCTTTTCATGAAGCGCGGAGTTATTCTGATCCTCAAGTTGGACCAGGTACCCACTAGTGCACTATAGTTACCCATTTCTCATGAAGTGCCACACAAGGAAGTCATATAGAAGACTGTGGTGGAACGCTGGATCTGTGTAGTGAGGGATTTCCCCTCTGTGTAAGGATGGGAGTCCTCAGTTACAATTCCTGTGAGGGGCTGTGTGCTTTAGGGCCTAGAGGGTTGCATAGATCAAGCTTAAAATATTCTGTGTTTTTGAACAGAAAATTGAGTCACATTGGTCCAGTCTACACCTTTGAGTCAAAGGCTTGAAGCATTATTCTGAAATGGGATGAGCAAAACGAAAATACTTTTAAGTAAATCTTTACATGGGAGAGTTACAATCTGTATCTGACTTTAGTCTTTGTATACTATTAAACACAGTTTCTTTCTAATTTCAATGACATCTTAAAAGACTTCAGCTGAACTCCACTTGAGCTTATCTATTAAAGCCCTTAAATGCCACCGATACCAGAAGCACAAAAAGTGCTGCTTTACTGGCCCCTATGGACTTGCCATGGCTGTTGGCAGGATCTGAAAAGTCTTTTTTGCGTTACACAATCAAATTTGTGACTAATTAGATGTATTTGCCTGCATCTCCTACTGTCTTTTGCTATCCTGTTCTCATTTTGTGTAACTGCTTTTCCAGCAGAGGTCTATTGGTGAATGTTCGTAGAGGAGATGAATTTCCATCAAGGAGCAGGATGCCTTGGTCTGATAATGATGCTGAGGTCTGGGCTGCTACAGTTAAAAATGTTTCATGTACTGATGCCTCCATCAGAGCTACATTAGGTGTTGATTCCTATAACGTACTTTACAATAAATGAAAGGAGCCATTGCGATTTTGCATTTGTTCGAAGTCCCTCTATGCTTTAAATGATTGCAAAAAATCACTTCTAGAATAATACACAAGACACAGAGTCTGAAGCTGAGAGCAAGGAGAGTCTGAAATCTGTAGTTTGTATTATTAACTCGGCCGTGGCACACATACGCAGAGTGAGACCGGAAGGCATTTTCCAGTTCAGTTTTCCTTGTTAAATATAATGTGTTACTGTTTGTTATTTAATCTATGCTTTACAAGATACAGGATGTATAATGTGGCTGAGTTATTACTGTGGCCGGAAAGTTCATTCACTTCTGGCTTTTTTTTTTTTTCTCCTGGATTTAGTGACAACGTTTATGTTTTCATCTGTATCATATGCAGAAGAATTGAATGGCTTGAGTGCACGGGGGAGTGCCCATCCCGGGCGCAGCAGGGAATAATTCTCCTCTTGAATCCCCCACAACTGCTGCTCCCAACTGAATTAGTTGAATGAGCTTTTGACTGTATTCAGTTCTTTTGTTTTCTCCTTCATCTGCTGGGTGGCGAGGGTCAGCTTCGTTTTACACACTGGAAGCAAGTTAAACATGATGACTTTGTTGATTCTGGCTGCTCTAGTCCAGGATGAAAGTTAACGCGCAGCTCTTAAATTGGTCTAGTGTCCACCGAATAGATGATGGAAAGTTTCCTGCCAGCTTTGGTTGGATTTGTTCAAACCCTTCCTTTGGCTCAGTTTAGGGACAATTAGAAAAATTGTCAGAAATATCAGTTTTGGGAAGGGACTCCTTCATTCATTCATTGACTGATTCTGTGTGTATGGTATAAAGAAAAATATAGCTTATTTGAAATTTTGTGATAATAACAATCAAGTGACATAAAAAAGAAATCATATAAGGAATGCATGAATATCAGCCACAGAGAGACTCAAAACACACAGTGAACATTGGACTCATTTTTTTGTTGTTGTTGCTTTGATTTGTTTTTTTGATCAATGCCTATTTTACTTCCTCTTCAGCAGCTCTATTCCTTTAAAATCTTAGTACATAACACTTTCCTGTCCTTGCGTTTTTTAGAACCTTGTATGTCATACTTATGTGGGCTTTGAAATCCTAGGGGTTTTTATTTTTCTTAGGATAATTTCCTCCGAGATCGTTGAAATGAATCTGGTATGCATCATAGCTGCCATGTGCTAAGCAGCTAAATTGCATTACCAGTTGGGGGAATAATTATGAGCCTCAGATTATGGCATTATTAACACCTTAATACTGATAACTCTTAGCAGTTCTCAAGACCATCAAATGTTTTCTTTTTAATACTGTCACAGATTTTTCAGCAAGCTCTGAAGATAACATGACAGCCCAATAGAGTTTGATGTATGTGTCTGGAGCGGGGGGGGGGGGGGGAAGTTGAGATCCTCCAGTCAAACCAATGTGTTTAATGGCTTCCCTAGATTAAAATAATCCCTATGGGAAATCCACTATGACAACAGTTCTTATACAGATTTTCTGATTTTCCAGTCACTGCTTCTGTGCCACAACCATTCTTTGAAACTGTTTGTGTTAGTGAAAGGCCACATTCCCAGCTACATTTTTTTTGTTTTAAAAAAAAGAATGTGTTTTACCTCCATTAAGAAGAGTTTGAAGTTCTCACTTTCTTCCTTGGGCGTTAGCATGCCTATTAGTCCTGTATCTTCTACATGTTTGACAATGTGAGGAAATGTAGAGGTCAGCTCTGACTTTTGTGTTAAAGGTCCTTCCTAGTGTTTGCAGTTGAGTACAGTATTTATAACATGG
The DNA here is from genome assembly GCA_020746105.1 of Trogon surrucura. Classification (NCBI taxonomy): domain Eukaryota; kingdom Metazoa; phylum Chordata; class Aves; order Trogoniformes; family Trogonidae; genus Trogon; species Trogon surrucura. The sequence goes on along the minus strand of CM036618.1, from coordinate 123,805,671 downwards.
GCAATTTTGTGTATCAGCCCCTTAGGGGATTGAAGAATTAGGCTGCGTGACAGAAGGCCAGGCAGTAACAATGTTAAAACACTGACTAGTGTTGATTTAAAATCAGAATGAGAGAACAGATTGGCAGTCTTGAAGTCAAGCACACTTATTGCTTGTTTAGATGTAACTGCGGTACAAATCTTGCACTGAAGAGATGCTTTTCGAAAACAAAACCTAAGACCAGATTCTTAAAACAGGAGACTTTTTAAAGAGCCCAGGCTAATTTCAGTGGTTTCTCGTTGGAGGAAAAACTTGTCATTTTTGATAATGACAGGAATTTCAAGCTGCTGGGGAAGCTCCAAACTACTGTGGGAGGAAATCCTTGAGAGAGCGAGAGGGCGAAAGACGGGAGTATTTCTGTGAGTGTCCAGTGAGACCCAAGGTCATATGTTTGGAGTGTCATTGCACTTAACCTTTGTAGCTTTGCTTCAGGTTATGTGATCAGCCTGAAAGCTGTGAATTTGAAGAAGATCACACTATTATTTGCATCTCTGCCACCAAAATACTGTCAGAAAACATTGCCGTGGCTACAGGTCACGGACTGTCATATTAAAAGGGAAGATTAGACATTTCCTGCTCACCACCAGTTGCGTGGGCCTTTTGGCTCTTTGATGGTCATTTAAGTAGCAGCTTCTCTCGTTGCCAGTTTGATCTGGTGGTTGCAGCAATCAGGTTCATGCATGTGTGTTTCTGCATAGTAAGTAGCTCTGAAGCACATTATGCTATTTATGTAGTGTGCATTGCTATTGTAGCACCCTCCACTGGCTTTTCTACCTACTTAATCTCTCTGAAACATTAATTGTTAGGTACATCGTGCGAAAAGCATCAATTTATTCTCTATTTAGAGTGGTATCTTGGGCACCATGTAAATGTGAGTGTTGTACTGAGGTTTAAATAGTGAAACATAATTAAATATATTGTTAAAAATAATAATGATTTGAAACCCAAACACGTGATCAAAGACTACATAGTATGAGATACTTCAAATATTTAGTAAAAAAAAATTAAAAAAAATAGTTCAACCTGAAGGAACAGAGAGGTGATGGTGAATGGTGTGATACCACGAGGGCTGCTCAAACTGCTAACAGTGTCCTGTTATCTCTAACTAAGACTCGAAGGTGTTGTTCAAAGAGATGGAATTTTTGTAGATTTATAGATTGTGACTAAGTTCTGCTTCTCTGAAACGTGACTAATGACTGTCTTCTAGTTACACTCTGTATTCTGCTGCTTTTTGCATTTTGATACTGGTACTGGGCATGGTGCTGCCAAGGCTGAAGTGTAGCGAGTCTTCAATAAGCTTGCAGATCAGCTTTCCAGGCAGAGTACAGTCATGTTATCTACATCAAACTCACTTGCTAGGCATACACCTCTCATGCTCCTCATGAGCTTTACCCAACAGCCCAGGGCCTTACAGGTTGTTCACTGCTAGGAAGCAGGTCTGCTGTGACATCTGCCCTGTCCCTCTCTGCCATGGTGGGATGGAGGGGAAAACTGGTGGGTCTTAGTCCCACGTTGCTGTGCTCTTGCAGTCAAAATGCTGCTCTTGGTTAGCGATTCGCTGCCAGGAATCCTGTTCCTGGTGGTGATAGATATGTAAAATCAAACTCCCTTCAAGGAGCTTAAGTTGTGGTTTGTTTTAACGCTGTGGAAGGAGAAAGTCAAAGTTAGCAAATAGTTCTCAATCAGCATGTGAGGCAGGGTCAGCTCTGGGTGTGGTGACCTTTCTGCTCTGACCACTACCCGGCTTAAAGTTCAACCGGAGTGATATCATCTCAGGGCTGTTTACACGATCGGCTATAAAAACAAGGTTGCTCCAGCAAATTTTCACACTTCAGTTTGTTTTAAGAGTTAGAAAAAAAATCGACATTTCATAAATTCTTTTTCTCACAGACAGGTCTGACTGAATGAAACAAGCAGCCCCATAACTTCATTTTAAGCTGCTTTTCCTGTTTCCCACACATTGCAGTCAGCAACCTTTGCCCAGGGCATGATGACCGTTGATTAATATGGAAGACCCAAGTCCTGCCTGTGGTGGTAGGGATGCTCCAGCAAATAGGATGTTTGTTCCGCTTGCAGACCAAGGAAAAAGGAATTTCTGGAATGATGTGGGTAAAAAAATAATTGTTTCTTTTGGCAGTCTCACTTGGACAGTCCTTGAGCTGTTGTGCGGTGGTTCTATTTACACCAAGAAAATTCAAGCAAACACGCTGCTCTGGGCTATCGGAATGGTTTAAGTTTCCAACATATTTTTCCTGCATATCAAAAGTTTGGATCTTTGCCACGCAATCATTTTACAGAACTGCGAGTGGAAAGCACTCCAGTTGTGGTCAGTTTGTTTTCTAAAGTTTTCCAACTACTGCTTTTCCAGGAATGGTCAGCACAGCCCCCTGTCAAATGAAAGACCTCTAAATTTGTCCTTTCTTGATCTAATTCTGAACTGATTTTAGTGCTTGCTGTGCTATTATATTAATTTAATCCTTGCCACCTTTCATCTGTATAATTACATAGCATAGTTCTATATCACAGTGAAGTTTTCATTGCCGTCGGTGTTCGGCAGAGATGCCCAAGTCCTGTCGTGCAGTTCCTCCAGCATCTCAGTATCAGTGGCTGCCCATCCAGTTAGTGCCTAGTGGTTTGCTGACTCATTCTGGAGTTATGATTTCTGGAGCAGTTTTCCTGAAGAAAAACATTGCCGGGGTTGTGAATGGTCCTTGTGAGTACTACAATGTTTTCTTCCCTGTAAAGCACATTGTAACCAGGAGGATGACAGGGACTGAGGAAAAAAGAGGGGTGGTTCAAGGGTGCTGTTTTAATTTCTTGTACGGAGCCAATCAAAATTCTTGTCTGTGACCCTCTGTTGAAGATAGGGTGTTACTATGGGCTGGAGAGAGAGAAATGATTGCAAAACAGAACAACCTAATAGCTAGCATCCATGGGAAAGGTAAGAGAAATGGTAGAATGTTTGAGTTTTCTAGCATGTCAACAGGCACTTGCTAGTGTATGTGGAGGAACTGTATTTCCAGAAACCATCTCCAAGCTTTATTTACTGGGAAAATAGCAAAAGAGTTGTTCATATTGCCCATAAACAGGCTTCCGGTGCTTCAGACTGATGTTTGCTCATTCTGTTTACACTGCAGTTAAAACAAAAATGAAAGTCTAAGACGTCAATCAGCTGACAAGTCTCACTGGCCGCGTCCAGACCTGGGTAGCTGGGTGAGAGGGCTCAGAGCGGTGCTTTGGACCTGTGCCTGGCTGTTTCCAGCTTTGCTGTCCAGCAAGTGGTGACCTTAGCTGAGCCATGTTTCTCTGCGCCTCCATTTCCATGTGTGTGAGCAGTTAGTCATGATCCTGACTTTTTTTTTTTTTTGGAAGTATTTTGACCCCTGCTGCTGAAAAGAGCCAGACACTCCTCTTCATCATTTACCCAGGTGCATAGGATAAAAGCAGGCAGCCTTGGAGGAACAGGCTCCCTTCTTTGGGGAGCTTGGTGTTGCTGGAGGTGCATGACTGTCTGAAGTGTTTACATCCTAGACTTCGAAAGTAATATCTGTAGGCCATCACTTTGAGTTGAAAATTGATTTTATTAGGTGAAAATGAAAATGAACTGAAGAAATGAACTGCGAGCCACATTGCCATGCTTACAAAATGCGTTATCCAGCCTTATGTGCCCGGATGTAATGAATAACGCAGAGACCACCTACTTTGAACACTCCTCTGATTTTCCAGTTTCTTTAAAGTCTAATAATATTGGCAATGCAGGATGAAAGCAATTGTGAAAAGTGAAAAAGTCCTTGTTTGCCTATCCTGTCATCTGGGCTCTGTTTCACTGAAGCTGAAAATGAAGGTAACTTGCCTTAATGCTGTAGGACAGCTTTTAGTCTAATTGAACCGTGCATCAGCCAGAACCCTGTATTGAGCCTTCAGTCTTGGGTTAATCCCTTTTATTGGCTTGGGTGCAGGTTATCATCCCTTCTTATCAAACAAGGACCTCTTTCTTCTCGCTTAGGATCAGAACTAAAAGCCAGTTGAAAAAGCAATGACAAATTCAAAGCTTTAAGCCTTCCCCACCCCCCAAAAAAAACCCCCAAAACAACCCAGCCTGTGCATCCACGAGATGTTCTGCGACACACGCACTTCAGCTGCAAGGCTTGGGCACATTTTTGTTGCTAGGAAGCTCCCTCCCCTTTCAGCTGTGATTTTTGTAGCAGCAGCTTCAAAGTGTGCGGACTTGGTGCGATTGTTTTGCCCAGCATTTGCCGATCAACATGTCAGATTAAATTTATGGGCAGTTGATTAGTGCGTAGTATTTGAACACCTGCTTCGACCTCCTCTTCTGGCACAGCTTTTTGAGCAGAGGTATGTTAAAGGCAGTGAGAACGAGTGGGTAGCATGGGTCAGTAATATTTTTTTTAAGGAAAATAAAGATGTTTTTTGGGGAAAAAATGATAAACGGGTCTTTTGTGTGAGGCAGCTGGTCAAACTCCAGGCTCACAATTGTCCTTTCCGACCTTAAACTCTAGGAATCTGCTTGAACTAACATGGCCAAAAATCTCCCACGTTTATTAGCAAACTGTTTTACTGCAATTGTAGGTCAAATCACTGAAAAATTACTCAAAATATATGTACTCTGCATATTTTAAATATAAAGGCAAAGATTTTCAAATGAAATAAACTTTTTTGAAGATTTTCTATGTCTACATTTGATTTATCCTGTTCTGAGTTTTGAGAATCACTTATTCTGACATAGTATTATTTAAATGTAGTATGAAACTAAAAAAAAAAATCCTGCTTTTTTTTCTTCTCTATAATCAATGTCTGCCTTGGTCTTTTGAAATAATTTCTGTAATGAAAGCAATACTTTAACAGGTTTTACGACAATGGACAGGAGGAGGAATTAGACTTTTTAAAGGTCAGAACAGTCTAGTAGGGACTAAAACAAAGTAAGATCTTTATACAGAGTGAGACCTTCATGCTTCCACGGTAGGGAAGCATTTTCCTATGAAACATCTGGCCTGTGACTCTCAGAAACAGGATACTGAACCAGATGAACCACGGGTCTGATCCCGTTTGGCATTTTAGTTCCCCTTCACGCAGTCCAACCTCTGGCAGTCAAAAGCAATCCGAGGTGTGTGAGAAGTGTATGACCCAGCAAAATTTCGATGCCTCTGAAACAAAATCTGATCCTTTGTCTGTTTCTGGGATGTTTGGCCAAATTCTTCCCATCGTCTGTTGTATTGTCTTCAAGGCGCTTTCCCTGCAGGCACCCTCAAAGAAAAGTTTCCAATGTCTTAAAAACTGTCTTTCCCTCCATATTATTCTTTGGTAAAAACGTAGCATGGCTGGGACTGTTTTTTTTTTTCATACAAAACAGCACAATGCCTGCTGGCCTGGGTATCCAAAATATAGTTTTATTATTGTGGAAAGGCCTTAATGAGGAAGAAAAAACTTCTATTTAATAAAGTGCATCAAGTGCCCTTGGGAAAAATTAGCACACAATGACTTCTTGTGCCGCCAATTGAAACAGCAGATTGGTGTAGTGATAGGCTTTACAGGAAATATTAAAAAAGCACAGATGGCTCAAGTTTACATGTTTACAGTGGAGCTGGAACAGCAGCTAAAACCTTCCAGTATAGTATAATTTACTAGAAGGTCATAGACCTAGTGGTTAAGAATGAACCTGAAGACTATTGTAAACACACTGTTAGGGATTGTAGGGGTTTAATCCCAGCATTTTTCATTCTTTTCTGCAATATTAGAAGCAACTGGCTGCAGCATGAGTGAAAAGAGATACTTAAAGCATGGAAAAATGTGACATTCTGTTGGCGAATGAAGCTGAGCTGTTGCAGGGAGCTGGAAGAGGGTTATGCAATTGCTACTGTTCCTGTGTAATTAGAAGCTCTTTGGCACTAATCTGATTCGGTTCACAATGTGATTTAAAAAAAAATTACTGAAAAATGTAGCTAGAAACAAGCTGTTTCAGCAATTACAGGAGTTATCTGCTATGTTGTGGTTCATGACTCTGTGAGGAAGATTGACCAGAGAAGAGGTACCCAAGGGATCTAGGTCCTTGCTCTGCCACGAACATCCTGTGGGGTCTAACTCAAGGTCGTTAGGATGTTTTCTTGTTTAGGTAACTAATTAAATGCCCATTAATTTATTTGTCTGTTTGTTTAAGTTTGCATCTCTGGTGGCATCTAGTAGATATTTGACCACAGGAGATAACAGGGCACTCTGCAGGGTGCTTCAAACTCTCTGGGCATACTTGTCATCATCCGTCTAACTGTGATAAATGTCACCTCTTTGTTCAGCCTGTCAATTTTTCAGGATCAGAATTGTGAAAAAATTCTGAGAGAAAATGGATTTTTAAGAAGGCCTGTTGCAGGCTGTAGTGTAAGATAATAAGATGGTGTCACCAACTAGGCACGTGAGCCCCGCAAGAAAAGGACTAACTGCCTTTAGTGACAGGTGTCCCTTAAGTATGTGGTTTGTTCCCTATGGAAATCAGCAACCTCGGTCAATCAAGCATCTGCTTAAGGATGTTTTTATGCGGAACCATGTTCTCACTTGCTTGCTCTTTTTGGTTATTATTTAAGTTTAAGCTGTTTTTTTTTACTTAAAACAATGCCTAACCCACAGAAAGAGGAAGAGCAACTAATCTGGCCCAGATACTGGATGTAAATCTGAAGTAATGAAAATCTCTAAAGAAAAATATAACAAAATCTAGCTCACGCAATCTTTCTTTCACAACCAGTTTTCAAATCACTGTGCAAAGCAGTTTAATATTGTTATCCCTTTCTACCAGATAGGCAGACTGAAGGACAAAGAGGTGAGGTAATTTGCCAGAAGAGTAATAAAGTTTGGACTCAGAAACAGATTTCTTGATTTCCCAATCAAATGTTCTGCCCTTTGGACCAGAACCATTAGGTTGTGCTCAGTGTAGTGTTTGCATCTTCACAGTGTAGTAGCTCATCTGATGCAATTAAATGTCATCGATTCAAATAAGACATCATTCCGATTCCTGTCAGCCCAGGAGCAGCTGGATTTTTTTTCTTTTTTTTCTTTTCCTTGCACACGTACATGCAAATGTGAATGGCATTATTTTCACTTAACAAGCTCCTATAATATCATTGGAATCGCTTGATAGTTAAGTCATGTTAAATTAAAACTGGCTGCTGCTGCCGCGTCATCACAATCGGCAGTACAATAGGTACATTATTAACTGAATATTTACTTTGCAGACAATTATCTTCCTCATCAGAAAGTTGACTTCACCTGGGAATGTTTGAGTAGGTGAGTTGAAGCTGGAGTTCTCGGCTAATCTGGTGCTGATCTAGATGGCAAGATCTCCTTGTGAATTTTACCACATGAAGCCTGCATGACTCACCCTAGAAAAATCCCAACCAATAACATGAGCTCATTAAACACAAATCAATCACCACAGCAACTAAAAGCGCAATATGGCAAGGAGTATTTCAAAAAAGAGAAAAAAAGAGCAAATTTGGGTGAAAGTGCCCACTGAGCCCAGCTTTTCAAGCAGAGCTCATGGCTGGTGATGGTTAGGGAATAGAGCAGGTGATGAGCACTGCTCCAGGACAGGGACCACAGCAAGGGATTTTCTGAAAACCTCATGTTCTATTCACCACGCGACCTTTTCCAGCCCCTTGCAGCAGAACTCATCTCAGGAGCTGGGAGCCTGGTAGCAAGCCTTGCAGCTTAACATCTGGTGGCATTTTAAACCTCTCTGCTTCTCCCGTGGAGATTGTGCATCCCTGGAACACTGTGTCAAGGTATGAAAATATTTGTGTCCACCGGCAAGAGAGAGTACAAGGTGTGTTTGCTCTCACCTGGTTTGCAAGGAAAGATTCCAATTCCAGGGCCGTCAGCCAAGGTCAAGAGCTAAACACCCTCTGATTATTGCAGCAAGGGCAGGAATCTGTGATGATGCTGAGCCCAAAAGGGAAACCTTTGGGTCGAGCTCAGCGCTGCTATGGCCTCATGCAGCCTTTCTGTGCCTGCCCTCAGCTTGCTCTAGGAATTCTGCCAACCAAAATTCCCTGCTCACTGTGTGAGTAGCTTTTTAAACATCTCAGCATAATTTAGGGGTGTAGTATGCCACCATTTCAATTAACGACCTTCAATGAATCCTAAGGTCGGGAGACATTTCAAGTGAAGTATCTTGCAGTTGAATAGGTTGAGAATGAGAATGCCGGGGCATGCACTGGAGAATGCCGTGAGCTGAAGCCAAGTGCTTTCTGGGTCAGCATCATCAGCCCCAATAATTCCGTCAGCTACGTGTTTTTCACAATTCAGTGAAAATTGAGTTTTACTTGATTTGTGTGAGATTTAGTTTATATTTGTGCATGCATGTGAAGAGGAGAAACAGCTTGATCTGCTGTGATCCTCTTGCTTCTGACCTGGGGGGAAAAAGGTTTAATACAAAATTCATACTGCGGTGTCCCATGCAAGACAGCATGCCTCACCAAGAACTCCTTGTGTGTCTGAGAAACCCGTTTCCCAGTTAGCCAGTGATAACTGAGCACAGACTGATGTTCACAATGTGTCTAAGGTTGGAGAGCTTCCCTGCTGGTGAACACAATCCGAATGACTGTGAGAGAAGGAATACAGAGAAAGGATTTCTGATGAAAAACATGCAGCGAATGATCTCTTATGAGTTGCAGTGGGATCCAGACTGGATCGTGCTGTGGTCACTATTAAACAGGTATGAATTAATACATGTGACAGTAGCCCAGTTGGCTAGATCTTCATTTAGATGACACACACACATATTTTTATACACACACACACACTTATATAAGCCTGCAAGCCTCTTTTCCTTGGTAGCAATAGCTTTAGTTTATAGAAAGAAATGCGCTGTGCCAGGCCCTGTCCGTTCCTAGATATGTGTGTTTATATGGGCCCAAGTTCCACATGATGTAAATCAGCAATAGCCATTAAATTCAGTGATGAATATTAGCTGAGGGTGGACTGTTACTATTTACAGCACAAGCCCTGCTGTGTTTTGTGTTTTGATAAGAACCTGAAATAAATTACAGAGAGGGGAAAAATACTTAAAGCTGCTCAGCATAGAGCCTTCTAAAGCAGAAAATACCAGTGTTAAACGTGCTTTAATTTCTGAGAAGAAAAATGTAACGGAACCACTGGGATGTAGAACTGACCTCAGCAAATTCTAATGAGAACTAGAATACTGTTAAAATACAACGTTAGCTAGAGGGAGGTATAACTGTCAAAGGGAGGAGTGGATTCTCCATGTGAAATGGTTTCTTCAATAATGCATGATTCTTTTTCTTTTTTCTTTCCCTTCCTTTTTAAAAATATACTCAAACTAGACAGTAGAATTGGAACCCATATAGGGAAAACTGGCCTGTGTTAAACAAGAGGTCAGGACTAAATGATGTAAGTTGTCTCTTCTGGCCCTTAATGTGGCCTGAGAATCTTACGATGTGTTTACATAAATCCTGACACAATGAGTTCTTTACCTTGTCTGTGACTTTCTGATATAATAATTATTAATAACAGAAATACTCTAATAAACTTGGAACGTGAAATTTTGTCTCCATACTTAAGAATGCAGAAAAAATACCTTTGAATTACTTGTAGCTATGAATTTAAAGTGAGGTAGTCAGCCTGCTTTAATCCATTGGTGAACAATCTACTTCAGAAATGAAAGACCCTTTCATTCAATTCAGCTTGATTTTGGAAGTGAAAGAAGAAAAATCCATTTAAGGTCACAAACTGAGAACCAATCTATTCTTGCAAGAATTTAACACAATTTAAAAAAACTCTTCCTGCATTCAAATTATACTTCAAATTAATTTCTTCAAGTTGTCCCCATGTAGACAAGACTGTGATTATGATACCCCTGCTTGCACTTTTAAGAATCTTCACACTGAAGCTAATGTTTCCTCATCTCTTTTTGGTGATAATAACTCTGTCCTTTATCTCCTAGATGACTGTTATGTTAAATGCAGAATACATTAAATTGGATGCCTCTCAGTTTGGATGAAATTTATTACTTCAGGGCTTAACATTTCATCTTGGCTTATGATTAGGAGGATGAATGCTGATAGAATGTTGTCTTCATTCTCCAGGAATGCCGGAGAGGTAAATACAGTATCTTACTGAGCATAGTTTAGACCACACGAGTTGTTGGTCTTACTGTATATATGTATATTTTTTAGAGAAAGAAATCTACTAGTGGAAGCTTGTTAAATAAAGGACAGAAGCGTGGCAAAGGGGCACTGGGAGTGGATTGTTGAAAGGTCTAACCAGGGTGACACTACATGGTCTCCACCCTTTGAATCCAATGCAGATGTTGGCTCTAGCATGGTCTTCTTGTATGCAGGCATAGGTTTGATTAATTAAGGTTTTAATATTGCTGTTCAAAGTTTGAATTCTCTTTCTGTCATAAACTTTCCGTGTGACATGGGAGATGTTAATCCTGCCCAAATCCTGATAAAATTCAGGAGAAATTGTCTGCCACACGTATAAATAGTGTTAGCTGGTTTGGTCAGAGGAGACGATCTCTCACAGCACATCCGTGCAATGCATAAAAAAGGGACTCTAAGGTGACCTGTGTACCTCTTACAGTTCCTAATGCTTGTGATTTTCACTGTCTAAGGAGAGCATCTGGCTAAAAATCCGTGAGAATAAATGCCCTGTGTCAGAAAAGGAGAGGACTTTTTATTTCCTTTTAATTGACCTGAGCCAGACTCCCCACTGGCTTCAGAGAAATCACATCAGGAAAAGAATTGTTCAGCGAATGCAAATGGGTGATACTGGTAGACTGCGAATACCTTTGAACTTCCGAGTGCCTTCTAGAGGAGTTAAGTGCCTTCAGCTTTCAGAAACTGGTTCTTTTAGTCGTGTTTCAGTCAAAGATGTTGAAACATCACCTTGAATACTTGATGATCCAAAAATTTCATCTGTTGTTCTGTGCCCTAGTTTGTACAGCATTGTATTACCTAACTAGATTATATTTCAATACTTTCTTTAGAAGAAGTCTTGTTAACTTGCCTCAAAAGACTGGAAAATTCAAGAATAAAAATATCGACCAAGACTGTTTAATGCAGAGACACCATGTGGCTCAGGGAATTCACAAATCATGAATCCGCAGATGCTGGGAGAGTATTCTGCATAAGTATCACTGCTGCATATGTACTCTGGCTATTTTATTGTTCTCCAGGTACTTGCTAATGGTTGGAGACATAATCGTGGGTTAACTGGACTTTTGATGTTACTCTGTTCCTACGTTGAAATCTGCTTCAACCTCCACATAGGATTTGAGTGTACACTCACAGGAGTGTTTTCCTGTAAATGCCTGTACATAAATGGTGATGATAGCGTTACCGTCATTATTTTTACTTTTATGATTTCCCCTTGCAGTCCCCACTGAGGTCCAGGCCAGGTGCTGTACAAGTCTCTGCAACAGAAAACTTTGAGCCAGAGGGTGGAGTTTTCATCTTCATTTGAAGATTTGAGAGAAGTGCTTGCACCGCTAAATCCCAAATACACTCATAAATCTCTCTTTCCCAATAGAAAAGGCAGATGTATGGTGGGAAAGGAAAACAAATATGAACAGGAGTGAAGGGATTTACCTGCTGTCACAAAGCAGTTTTTGACACAGCCAAGCATGGAATCCAAGGTTTTTATGAGCCTTAGCTGGCTGTCCTGTGCAGTGGGCAATTCCTCCGCTCCCCCACAGTCTTTTCATGAAAATGCTGTTGTGAAACAAAAACTCTTCAAAGCTTTGATTCAAACACTTCCTCTCTCCAAGAACCAGGTGATGAATTGGAATGGTAAACTGTCATTTCCATCCCTAAATCCTACATGTTCTGGCAGTTCCAATGTGAAAAACAATAGCTTGGGACAAGTAGTTACAGCGATTCCTATTCTTGACCACTTTTCATCACGCTGGTGATCAGAGATGCTCTCTTTAACTCTGCCTCAGCTGCTGGATATTCCCTGCTCTTCATAATAATGTTTGTTGCTTGCTGAAGCTGCTTTGAAGGCATGATTGAGTTAAATCACCTATAAATCCTACTTGACATAATATCTGTTTCAAGGTACTGAAATATACACTTAACGAAATTGTTCTGAATCATTAGCTGTGCTGGGAGAGAGGAAGTATTTCAATCAAAGCTTACAAGCGTTTTGTCTTACATTAGCTTTTTTGACAAGACCCCAAGGGGCAAACTTTTGTCTCGTTAGTGTCAGATACATCACACAGTACTCAGAAGTCAAGATGAAAAATTCACTTTTAAGAAAGATTTATCAGAAATCATAGATGCAATGGGATAGATGGAATTGGAGATGTTTGGTACAGGTAAGTAGTGGCCAGATGTATAGCTCCAGGGAGGAAGATCTTGGTCTCTACACATTGACCATATATAGTAGAAGTAGACAGTCTCTATTATCAGTAATTTTAACGGTTACCAGCTCTCAGTCATTGTGTTCTGATGAAAAGTGTGTTTCTTAGAAGCATGTTACATATATTCTTTCTATTAGTTTTTGTATTGTTTAAGGCCATTTGATAGTCTGCTTTGACCTCCTGAATAGCAATAGGAAATCATTTTTCCCAAGTGATTCTGCCATGAATCCAATAACTTCTCTTCCAGATTGAAAATATTTTAAAAGAACTATAATTTGTAAAGATATAATCAGAAGGTTTGCCAGCAAACCACAATTTCTAGGCATAGGGGTTTCCAGGTCAGAACCTTTACTTTCATATGTTGTACAGTACTGAGCCCTCTGGTGTTCAGCAAACAAAAACCACAGTGCAGGCTCTTTCTCAGAGCCAGCCAAAGCCATGCCTAGTGTCATGGCCTTGAGGCTATTCAGGATGCTTCAGGAATGAACTGTCCCTCTTGGAGAGAGATGAAAAACTAACCTTCTCTTCTGCCTGGAAGCACCTGGGGGTGCTTCTTCTGTGTAACTCAAACAGTAGCTTGGGCATAGGAAACATTTGGTGATTCTGTGAAAGCTGTGGTGAGGGAGAGAAAGCAGACTCATTGTTTCCCTTCCTCTAATAATGCTAAAAAAACCCCAAAACTTTGAAGAGCTTTACAGTTGTCACACACCTGTCATGTAGTTGTCTGATGTTACTTCTTAGCCCTGAGTATTTGACTTACTTTCATCGCTTCACTCTGTATTAGAGTGTGAACAAGCAAAGCAGATTACCCTTCCTTTTGGTAAGATGCAGCTAAATAATCCTTATCTGGCCCTACCTAGGGACAGTTTCATACAACTGTTTCTTATGGTGCACGACCAATTTCAGCATGACTGGTACAGATGAGTACGTACAAGTATCAATATGTTAACGTACAACCGAAGTCTGTACATGCTGCTGCTCATAGACTTGTTCGTGATAGAGATAACTGAAGGTTGAAAGCAGGGAAACAATAGGCAGGGGAATGCTGATGACTGAGAAGAGATAATAAAAACTTACATGGATGTCTCTTGTATGCAACTTTATGTTGAGTTTGCAGATTAGGAAGTTTCACTGCTCATAATGTTGCACACTCCTGTCAAACGAGGGCAGGAGATTTTTCTTAAAAGGTCTGCCTTGTGTAATTGCCTCCAGGAAACGAGAGACACTGATCTATGCTACTACAGTAGTGCAGTACAACACAGGACAGAGGTGTCTGGTCCCTAAACAGTGCCTATAGCTTCTCCGTTTATTTAAAAACAACTGTCAGTAAAATCTTTCTCTTCTCAGTGCCACATTTTAACGTGGTTACAAAGAATTTGAGTTATGTGCTGGGCAAGCTGTTGATGTAAGAGACCTCTGTGCACCTGTCCACTTAGAAGGCTGATCTTATATCGGTCTTTAGTTCAGGAAGTGGCTGTTACTAATAATTTATTGAGTGCTGACAGCCTGTTCTTCTCTGTCCAAAATACCTCCTCCCTACGAAGACTGCATACTGAGCAAGGCAGACAGTGCCCTGTAAATCATGATCAAATACAGCCATGCTGTGGTGATTCGGTATGTGATTCATTTAAGATTGGAGGGGAGGAGGGGAGATGGGAAAAGATGGGATAAAAGCACTTCGCTGAAGAATGCTAAATGTAGATCACAGATTATTTTCAATTAGATTTGCTGGCGTGCGGCTTTTGCATGCAGGCAGGAACTGGTCGTCGTGTGAACTGTCTGCTTTATTCACAGGAGCAATGCTTAGATGTCCTGCTCAGGAGCTACTTAAAAAGCAGTTCTGTTTATCTGTAAAGGAAAAAAAAACATAGCTGTTGCTCTGCTTTTCAGCCCTAGGGTTATGCCTATTTTCACCAAGTTCTTGCTAAACATTTGTTCTCAAATCAAAAGATACTTTCAATTGATGAAAGCAATTAAACAATTTGAAGGTGTTGTCTGTGTTAGGTCTGTCTTTAAGGATTTTGGTGTCTCAGAAATTCTACACTGAAGGTTTCTGATGTGTGTCAAAGAACTCAATTTAAACTCAGATTGTGGGGCAGGGTGAGTGTGTATGTGTAATGACACAGGAAAGGAAGTCTGTCTTTCAGTTTTGCTGTCTGAAGAGGTGTTCAGAAGACTCCACAGCTTTTGTCAGGCTTGCTTTCTTGTGTGAATGACTTGAAAGTTCAAAGAGATTGTTACACAGACCTACATCTGAGACACTGATCTCCCTCAGGAGTATCAACCATCAACCTTTGTTGATGATGACTGAGTTATTCCCCTGGGTAGTATGGGAGAAGTCAGGGGGACCACTGTGAAAGTAACTGCACAGCAGAGGAAATGCAGGATTCACAGCTTGATCCCAAGTTGTGTCCTGGTAATGTTTTAACCCCTAAATGTCCAATTCTGGGTTGACACGGAAACAAGGTACAACATTATCAAAGCCTGGGGCTGTTGCGTTGTGGCAAACTCTCTTTTCCTGGAGGGCAGGAGTCCTTCACACACTCTGCTAGCACAGGCACCGGAGGTAAAGTACTTTAAGACCATATTCATGATTTAGGAGTCTGTAGGTTCTGACTGACCTATGGTAGTCAGCTAAAATTAGGCAGCTGATTTTATTACTGCCCCGCTCCTCTGATGGACATCGTTGTCCTGAGACAGTGATGTCTAATCTACTTGGGAATTGCCACCGTTTCCAGCCTGGCATGTTCAGGTTTACCTGCAGCTTACTTCTTGGCTTATTTTTATGTGCCAGCCTGACTGTTAATGGTCATTCTACCTTCACTGCTCTGCCAGGTTCTGTCCGAGTCTCACATGCATCTCCTGGCGCGTCTGTGGGACACAGGTGATTGTCACACAAGCTGTGTCTCCATGGCAGTTGGGCTAGACTGGTGGGAAAAGGCAGCAGTTTACCTCCTGCCCAGACCCGTGCATCCTTTTCCTTCTGTGCAATCACCAGGGAGCGAGGGCATGGATTGTTGCATCTCCAGGGTTATGGCTGACTTGGGATTTTGAGACTCAAAACTCCCCTCTGCTTTTTGGCCATGCAGGTGCCATGCAGGTAATCTGTTCAGCACACCTGGCTGGACAAATGGAGCTCGTCCACGAGCTCTGTCAGGGACCTGCTGTACAGGTGCCAAGAGCAAACTGCATCTGTGCTTCCATTTAGATCATGCCTGAGCTTTTGAAATTAGTCTTTCTGGTATCACGCTTGAGTCAACATCACAGAGTGGTTCTGGATTGCTTTTGGACGAGGCTAAGTCAGAACATATGCACATAACGCACTCTAAATGCTGGCAGGCGTTCAGTTCATAGGTTAGGTTTAGGGATAAGGTAGAAGTCAAAATTTTTTTTTTTCTAGATCATCTTGTATTGCTCCACAGTGTCTACTGATGTCAATGTAGCCTTAAGTTGGTCTTACGGGTGGCTCTCAGGCTGCAGTGTTCTTAACATTCTTTTTAAAATATGGTCTGTTTTCAGATGTATTCCAGACTGACATCGTCTGTCATAAACTGTGAGAAATCTTCACAAAGTTAGAAAGCGAGAATGGAAAA
The DNA here is from genome assembly GCA_020746105.1 of Trogon surrucura. Lineage (NCBI taxonomy): Eukaryota > Metazoa > Chordata > Aves > Trogoniformes > Trogonidae > Trogon > Trogon surrucura. The sequence continues at coordinate 123,789,651 of CM036618.1, read as the reverse complement.
ACCAACAAGAACTTTCAAATTCTGCTTGTTAAATCAGCATACAGACCTGGATGACTTAGAAACACTAGATTCATCCCTCCTTGCTCTTGCGTGGTCTTGCACACCAGCACATACATGGTGGTTCTTAGATTACCAGAGCGTAATACCGAATACATGAACAGGTATGTTCCTGCAGGAAAAGGTGAATCTCAGCTGATATTAGAGAAGTTGGCCTAGAGAGATTTTTTCCTCGCAGGGACACAGGGCACTGTCTCACACAGGACAGGACATCAGACGACTGCCTTGATCCCAGGTCTCTGCATCATTTTGGGCTGGTAGGTTCAGCTCTCCTCAAGAGGGCAGCAAGGCTTTAGGGAGGGCACCTGTGCTATGGACCTGCAGCCCTTGCAGAGAACTAGGGTTATGGTAGAAGTAGGTGAACGTTCAGCTAACATGTTTCAGAGCTATGTCAGTCATCCTTGGGGTCTGCGTAGCTCAGATTATCGTGTCTTTACCTCAGAGATTTTACCAGATTTCAGGGCAGCAATATGGGGACCCTGTGCAAAATGAACTGGCCATCTGTGTGACTGCAGGTGCACCAGAATCCCTAAAGCAAAGATGTCCAAAGACTTTGAGCAGGTGAGAGGGCTCCTTTAAATTAAAGGCACCACGAACAACTCTGAAAGGGATAGTTTTCATGTGTGAGTCACTGGCATGTATCAGCTTGGGTTCCTCTCCCATTTCCAAAAGCTTCCTGAATGAATGAATTCTGCCAGCTTGCCGTCTATCGCAGCAAACCGGTGAAGAGTCAGGCACTACTTGTATTGTTAACTTAGACATGCAGCACGTATCAGTGTATCCCAAACTGTAAGTAGGACTCTTGGGAATTCCCACTATTCTGTCTGCTTGTCAATATGCGTTTATTCTCACTAGGCTGAGACTTACGATTCAGTTAGGATTTGTTACAAGGTAAAAGATCTTTCTAACTGAAAATACAGGTTAAAGTGATGAGGGTTTTGTATAAACACATAAGTGCACACATGCATGTTTGCATAAGATTCTTCTTCAAGTTCTTGCCCTCTTCTGTATAAGGCAATATTGCTATCTTATATAGTAAATCAGAGAGAGGAATGGGTTTTCTTTTTATTAATCAACGTATGTTTTCAAGCAAAATGATTTGATTGTCACTAGTTTTGAGCACCAAAGTAATGGCCATTAGAAAAACAGGCATCGTGTCTGCAGCCAACAGTCTCAAGATATGCTTCACGGACCATTTCTTTGTTTTTTGAAGAATTGTCCAGGTAGCGAGGCTGATGGACCAGTAGCTCCAAGAGCATGAGGCAGGCTGTGTTTTGGAGTGTTCCTGATAGTAGTAGCTCTTAAATGATTTAAAAACTCAAGAGGTATCCCTGGACACCTTTGTGCAGTGAGGTCCCTGTGCAGACAGGAGGTGGGACAGGTTTGGAAACATGCCATGCTCTTAGCCTTCTGCATAACCATTCCTCACTCGTGATGTATGTGTACTCTTCAGCACCCTTTGTGAACCAGCGAGCAGGTGGGCCACCAGCAGTTCAAATCAGACCATTGCCATTGCTTTAACTAACCCTTCCCACAAATGTTTTGCATGTGGAAACAGGAGAGGACATGGTCTGGGATGGGAGAAGGGGTGGATCAACGAGAAGGGCTGCTAAAATGTGTTCTACGCAAGAGAAATGCTTCACTTAGGCAAGGAGGGGGAAGGAGGGAGGTAGCTATATCTCTGCTAATAAATCAAACAATGCGCAGGAATGTTCCTGGGCTGGGAGCGTGACTGCCCGCCCTGGTAAACTGTTAGAACAGTCCCTGGCGAGGTTTTGGCATGCGCCAACCAGCGCTGCCCCGGGTAGTTCTGAAGTATGGTTTGGCAGTGAGCGTGTTCCTGGGACCGTCCCAGTCGGCTGCTTGCATGCAGCCTCGCTGTTTTGAAGGTTAAGGGTGTTTACTGGCGGAGACTCAGGCCGCTGTGTGCCAGCTGGCCTCCATGCCCAGGAATGTTCCCAGGCACACTTAATTTACTTGTATAGATATAACCTAATGTTAACAGTTATCATCTGTCCCGGAATCTCACATCATTGGGCTAAATGAGTATGGTGCTGCTTGTACACAAGCTTTTTTTCAGCTGTGCCTTCTGCTGCACGAGGTGTTAAGGCTCATGTTGTTGTGTATTTGAAATCAGGGTGAGGTGTCTTCACTGAGAACCCTGATACGACAGCAGCTTTGTCCCAGTAGGGGCTTCAAGCAATGCTGTTTATGAGGCTACAGCGTTGAAACATCCCTTTATGGTAATTCCTTTCAGTTCATCAGCAGTTTAGGTTGCCGTGCTGCATTCCTTTATTTGCTTCTCATTAAGTTTGCTTTGGAATTGTTGTTTTCTAAAGGAGGAATCCCAAGGCAAATCAATTAAGTGGAAAATTCTCACTGATTCCATAGGGATAGGATTTTGGTGCACCTTCCTATATCCATCAACTTTCTGTATTACTGGTTATTTTATTTTAGATGACTTTCTTCTTATTTTCTTCCAGTATTTCTCAGCCTTTTGAGTCCCATTGTGTAATTTCTCTTCCTTCTTCGCTGTTTACCATTCTTTTTCTGTCTGCGTCTTCATTCTGTTTCATTGTATAAGAAGTCTTTGCCATATTCACGATACAGTTATTGAAACTGTATTTACAAAAGTTCAGGGTGCCACAGATCACAAAAAATAATGGATCTAGTGGCAGAGGGTAATTTTTGCATGACGGTGTCTCCTTTTGGATTGATGACAGTGGTCTGTATGTCAGAGTGCCTAGATGTGTGTGATTTCTTCATTAATGATCTGGAAGAAAATAGAATGTATTTTAGGATAGGCATCTGCTTTCTATTTAAAGGCTAAGGAGATTAGTACATGCTTCAATGATATGACATCAAATTTATAGTAAGTTGTTAGTCATAGATGAAATAATCACCAGATTCTGTGATGTGGGAGCAAAGATGGTATTTTGTATAGTCTTTATTAGGTGTCTGTCATTACACTTTGTTGTGGACCTCTGTCTCCAAGCCAAGGCAAACTGACATTTTGGTTCATTATAGTATTGTAGGATTTAATTGTTTATTCTTGTAACCTGCATAATGATGTTATCTGCAGATAATGTTGGGGTAGCCACTTTCCACGAATGTAGAGGGAGGGAGTAGGGCTAGGGAATACTTACACTGAAGGTTATTACCTTTATTCTTTAAGAGTAAAAAAACCCCAAACTTTTGATAGACCTCTGTCTTGAGATGCATCTAAGAGCTGAAGTCAGTGAGCTCTTTTATATTAAAAAATGAACAGGTACTCAGCATAGTGGGAGCCAGCTTGGACGCAGAGATACTGCTTTCTCTTTCACAGTCCAAAACTGTGTGAGCAGGCGTACCTATTTCCATATCCTCCCTTTTGATTTCTTTTGCATAGTTGGAAAATAATTGCAAAGTCTTTTATTCACCAAAGAACTGCTCAGCACGATACAGGTGACTGGCATACAAATAACAGATCTGGACTGATTTTGCAGTAAGTAAAGGAGAAAGCAGCCCCCCTAAGTCTTTAATGCTATTATTTATATTGATGAAAGGCTGGAATTTTTAAGGTAAAGCTGCTTCCTGATTTCTCACTGGGAGCCGAACATCTGAAATGCTTACGGTATTAAATCCCTGCTCCATCTGAGCAAACACAGTTTCACTTGGATCCAAAATGGCAGCAGTTCAGACGCAGATGCATTATCCTTGTTTTAAATTCATATGTATCCCACCATAATATATATCCATATGTGTCCATTTTGATCCAGTCTTCTAATCTGATTTGGTGGATACAACGCTCAGTAATGACAGAAGCAATTACAAAGCATGCTGCAACGCACATCTCCCATGTCTTCTTATGAGATGAATTTTATTCTCCTCTGGACCACCAGCTCCACAGCCAAATTAGCCACCTCTTTGAGAAGAAAAGACCAATGGCCTGAAGGAAAGTTTTATGGTTTAATGAAACAGTAAGAAAACAAATATTAAGTTCTTAATGAAAGAAATGAAAATGAAAAGCACACAGTAGTCAGTACTTTATGATCCATGAATTCCTTTCCCTTGCCCTGCAGAAAACACATGTGTTCTGCAGTAGTTGAGCCGATCCTGTTGGCAAATCTTCCGTTAGTGTGATGGTGCAGGATCAGGGATTTGGGAAGGAAACAGGGAACAGAAGAAGTAGATGAGACCTGCTGAGACAGAAATACAGCCTTCTGCTATCATGGACTTTGCACCATAAAATCACTTCCATAAACTTTTCAAACCTCCATCACTGATTGTCAGATTTCTTTGTCCTCACAGCTCCCCTTGGCGTGCTTTTCTAGTGACTCACCTTCTTCTCATTTTTTGCCCAAATTAACTCATGGCTGTAGATGCCGCTTTGTTCTTGAGCCAAAGTTGTTCTTTAGCTTGCATGGATGTCCTTTCTGCTGTGCATCCCTCTGACATGCGTGGCGGCAGCATCTACACTCCTTCTGCCTTTGCCTGTCAGCCATAACAGCCAAACTCATCCAGTCATCTGCTGCGGGATGGTGAGTTTGTAAAGTCTTCAGTCTGCCAGTTTCTGTGGGCAAATTCGTCGCTGAACACAACAGGATCACGACAACCTAAGGCTTTTAGAGAGAACTGTAACGTGAGTAATTGTCATTACAGGAGCACTTTCAAAGGAGTAATTTTCAAATGATTTTGTGGTTTTGCTATGTAAGTCACACAGTACCTAGGAAGGCTCAGATCAAAGACTGTCAACCTCAGTACGTTTGAGCTAAGCCTTTACTGATGGAAATTTTCATGGAACACATTTTCTCATGGAAATTTAATTTTCTACATTTAAAGCTGTATTTCTTTCAGATGAAGTGAGTGTTCTTGTTCATTGTGAAGATAACAATACAGCCAATGAATTGCATATGCCTGGGTAAACTCTAAACACACAAGCCTAACATGGAATATAAATCTAAACGTCTTGCACATGCTATGCAAATTCAAGAGTCTTCAATAGGGCCCTGTTTCACCAAGGAGCTGATTCCAGAAAAGTTTGAAAAAGCAGTGGAATAACTTTAACATTATTAACCCACATAAAGACTCCTGAATATAGTACAAAATCACTCATGTTGATATTGGCTCCTCCCCGGAAAGAAAAAGAGATCAAAGTTTTTTTCCCCTGAAAATATTAGCCTTGAGTTTGTTTTCAGGTCTTTAATGTAAAATTGCATTTACTTTCTATGTTTTCAAGACTGAGGCATTATTGTTACTCCATTTCAGTAGGCTTTTTGTAATCAGTTCATATATTCACATTTATTTAGCTCCGTCTTCTGAATGGCAAGGAGATGATTTTCCCTACAGAAGTGGAGGTTCTTTTCAAAGATGGAAATATGTTAAAGAATTGCACCTTTATGATTATTCATAAGGTTTATGTTTGTAAGGTTAGAGGTCCATTAAGTATTCAGAAGTAATTTATTTGGTAAACTCACACTGGCTTGAAATAAATTGCTGAATCCCGAAGCTTTGTTCATTTTCTGTTCTTGCATATTGTATTTTTTGGTCCATTGTTAATACTAGGTTACTCAAACAAAAGATGAGAATGCTCATTTCAACAAAAGCAGGACTAAAGCTGTTGCTTTTTTGAAGAATATTGCATATTGTCTTTTAATGTAACAATTTCAAAATGTTGCCTGTGTACCCCTGTCAAAACGGAGAGAATGCTCCATCTTAATGGGATATTTTTGTTAATATCTGCAGACGAAGCGATAAAGTAACCTTCTCTAATACATCTTGACTTTCTGCTTTAGACCTTTGTTCACCAGGGACCATGCTGCCTCTGGGATTTTGCAGAGCCTTGAGAGATCTATTGGGGCTGACTAATATACCACCCGTCAGTGTACTGTTACGCTCCCTAGACAGGCCCTTACCTGAGGTGAAGGGATGTATAAAAAGCCTTTTCTATTTCAGTTTTCTTAACTAGGCTTCTGTCTCCCCCATCTACCAGGGGTGAGATTACCTTTACCATAAACTACTGGCATTGCAAAAGTGAGTGAATGCATTCGGAACAGCCTGCATCCCGGGTGGTGACACCAGCAACTCTGCTGAGAAGCAACGCTGGAAGTTATGCTCGTTCGCTGGAGTCTTGAGAGACAGCTGGAAAACCACTGGATGGTTCATTTCTCCCATGACTTGAGAACTGAGGGGGGGCAGCTCAGTCCAACCTTGAGCGACTTTTTCTGCATAGAAGAACCCAAATAGCTAGCATGGAGGCGGTGACAAGAGCCAGGATGGTTTCTTTCTTCCCTTCAAAATTAAGACTCTCACCTGCAGTCATGGCATTAGAGGGCAGATCTTGCCTGAGTGAGGAATGCAGCACAAGATGAGCTCCTTACACCAGGACGTTAATTGCCGCAGAGAATATTTATGAACAGGTTTCTTTCATGAAGTGATTTGTTGGTCCTAAGCAACTCATCAGGCCCACAGCACAGGAAATCTAATGTGAAGGTTTGGTCCCAAGCAAAGTATGCTTGGCTTGAAGAAAATAATCACACTTTGAAAAAAAAGAGTAATGGAATGTTGAATTAGTAATGGCTTTTGCAGCTTGTTTGCAGTTTGATCTTTTTATGCTGTAAAAAAATATTTCAGTAAATAATTTCTGGGGCTTAATTTGTGCCTTTGCTTGGATTATTTTTTAAAGAATTTCTTTTGCTTGGAAGAGTTTGTTTCCTACAACAGAAGAATAATATTACAATAGTTGCTTTGCATTTGGCTGCCACAAGCTCCAGCTGTTGGTAGGAGGATATTCTGAGCAAGTGTGTAAATGAGGCTTACTTGAATCTCCATGAAAACACAGCTTAGCCAGACCTCCGGTCCAGGAGAGCAATTACGTTTGTGTTGCCTTCACTTCTATAGGTCTATTCACTTACTCAGGAGACAGATAAGTGCTCGTGTTCCTGGCTAGATTGGAGTAATACCGCTGTGTCTGTATTGTTGTGGGCTCCAGCTCATGTAAACATGCTCAGACTGTCTTTACATGAGGCCTCTTGGGTATTGCTGTTAATGCAGACACGGGAACTTGGAGCCCAGGATGTGGTACAAGATGTGGCTAACCTGCCCTGAGCTCTGTGCCGTGGCAGCATCTAGCAGCATCTAGCCAGCTAGGTAAGGGTATGTCAATAAAACCTGCGGTGGTAGCTTCCAGGTGCACTCAGCAAGCTTGAGGTAAATGAGGACACTGGTTTGACGTTCACTTTTGTACCCTGTGGTGGGGATAACAGACCATATTGGGCCTGTAGAGGGGGGAGGGGAAGAGTTACACCTGCCGAGATGGTGCTGGTAAGTGTCTCCATGCACATGCCTAGACTTATGAAAGGGAAGCTAATGTGTAGAGAAATGAAATGATTTGCACAGGGTCAGGACTGATGGAGTTCAAGACTGAATCCAGGTCTCCTGAAACCAGGCCAGTACCTCAACCACAAGGCCACCATTCCTTCCTAGCATATTTTCCTTTGACTCTAGCAGCTTTTGCAGCTGGCTGGCTTTGCAGAGCAGACCCAAAGCTCACTGAAGTCAGTGGGAGTCCACTCACTGATTTCCAGCAGGTTTTGGATCAATCCCATTAGGTGCTTTTTCCTTATATGCTAGAAAGAATAGGTCTGTCTTTTAACGCTCCCTTTACCTGTCTGGGTTGTGTATTAGAGAAGCCGTACAGTTTGAGATCAGGATTGTTGATTTTACCTTGTAAGGACCCCTGGCAACTGTTTGAAAACACCAGTAGAAACCAAGGTTATTACTCCCATCTCCCACTGGAAACTTCTGCTCCCTCAGAGCACAGCTACATAAACAGCTGATTTGGCATTTAGCACAAGGAAGGAACGGAAACGCCTGGCAGGGTGGTGGGAATGAGTTATTGGAGGTGATGGGGGAAGGGCCAGAGCCTTGGAGCAGAGCTAGTGTCGGTGCAAGAAGCTGTGCTGGATGCTAAATCCACTGTTTGTGTGGCTGCAGTCTCTTTGAAGATATGGGAACTATCAGATGTGGGTGGGAAGGAATCTCTTCAACTGCTAATAAAATGTTATAATTAATGTGATCACTGAGCATCCAGTAAGTCTTTAACAGCCGTATATGAAGATTTCCTTTAGCTCCCCAAGGTCAGTACTATATTCTGGCATCTCCCCAGGCTGCAAAAATGATGAGTGGGAATTCACAGCTTTTCTCCTTTTTTTTTTTTTTCTTGAATATTCTCATATTTCCCCATATCCATTATTTTAGAAGATTTTTCTTCATTCACAGAGAATTCTATCCTGCTCTTTAGAAATCAGTGTCTAAGGTACCAGTGGCTTCTGTGACGTGGTTTTGTTAGGTTATCTCTGTGAGGGAGGCAGAAGGCTACACAGAGCTGAATGCAAAGATGGTGTCCACCAAAACTTAGCAAAACTTTATATTTCTGTTGACTGCATTTGGCTTTTCATCTTCCTCAAAGACCACTGAAACTGTCATTTCGATGAGGTAGGCTGCTGCAACTGCAGTGCAGTCGCTATCTTTATTCAAAATTATATACATGGTCTAGAAACTAAAACATTCTCCTGGCAGGCCTTCTGCTTGTTTGCTCATACTGCTGAGGACTCCAGAGTCTGGATTCATCCCAGTTTGCATTAAATTCTTAGTTAATTTTTTAAGTTGGGCACCTAATTCCTTGGTGGGCCTGGGAGCTATCTGTAATCAGTGAAGGAAAAATAGTTAATTCCAGAAAGCTATTCAGAAATTTAGGGGGATGCAAGTACCTACATTCTTCATGGTCCTGTAGTCTTTTCTGCTGACTGCAAGAGTAGTTCAGTGTAGATCAACTCCTAATTTAAGCAGTTTAGTGAAGTGCCTCAAGTTAGGTGAGATGGATTGGTGGGCTGGTGGCTAGTGATTTCTCATGGACCTCGCTAAACTTTCATGGAGCTGCTTAGCTACAGATATGTTGTTTAATAAGGAAAAGAGAAACCTGTGGGAAAACAAAGAATATCAATAATCACATGTACTTACATCTGGTAATAAAGTTTTTGGACAAAAATCGGTACAGCAGCTTGTTGCCTTTGAAACTTAATGCTATTAAAATGTTCAACCTGAAGTTTCTATTTTTAAAATAGCAATTGAAGGAAATGTGCAAGATTAATAAGAAGCTAAATTGAAACCACATTGGTTCGTAGGTAATACGGACAAACACTGAATTAATGGGAAAGCATTCTTGGGGAGAGGCATGCGTGCGCTCCAGTTTGGGCCACTGCTTGTTTGTTTTTTATTTTGTCTTTCTTGGAAAGCAGAAGGGGGTAGAAATACCAGCCTGTTAAATCTTTTATTTCCTTTTGTAGACTGCTGTTGAGTCGAGTTTATTAAGCTTTCTGAAACAGGAGCCTATGACAAGTTAAGACACCATCCACCACCCCAATAACTAGGGAGTCGCTAATATAAACCATTCTCCAGCAGAAGTGGACCACAGGCCTATCTGTGGAAAGCCTCACTCAAGGAGATGTGTAGGAAGTGATGAAAAGGAGATTTGAGGATTGAGCTATTTACCTGGAAGGGAGAAGTCAGCTAACACAGGTGTCCAAGAGACTGGTAGATCTCTGTCTTTATTTGTTGCTGTTGGAGGAGATGCAGCTTAGAACAGACAACTCTTAACTAGCTAAAAAACAGGAGAGAGGAGCTGCACCTCCAAGGAAGTGTTTGCAAAAGTGGTTGTAGATAGAAGTTGGCTCTAAGATGACCACGGTCTCATACTAACCACAGTTGCCAAACGTGAAGATTGGATGGACTCTAGTTCTTGATGTTAGATAAAAAGAAGGGAATTTGAGCAGGGAAGTAGAGTGTTGGTAGGTTGGACTCTGGAAAAGAGCTTTGGTTTCACTGGCACTGTGACCATTTACACGACGTCAAGATCTGTCCTGGTGACTGCAGTGGAGTTAGGATGATCCACGCCAGCAACAGCCTATATGGCTTTTATTTTCTCCCAGATGATTTTTTTATTTTAAAGTCTAAAGGGAACTGGCTGTGTGGTAATAATAGAAGAATGAGCACCGGAGGACCTTACTAGCAGCCCAAAGGAGAATGTGCAGATAGTTGTTTGGTTCATGAATCGTTAGCAGAAGCAGTGAATGCTACCGGCAGGCGCTGCGTGGAGCAGCATATGGAACAACCTGCTGTGAATACGTTGCACAGAACATCCAATGTATATTTGCATAAGGGAGGCGTCTGTAAAATATTTAAGTAATAAATGTATTTCTGTACATTTATGTGTGCGTTATTACGTTACAGTAATACTCAAATGTGAGCTCTCTATTTCATTATGAGTTTGAATCTTTATGGAGTTGAATTAAATGTGGCATTAAGGCCTGATCAGCAACACACTGAAGATGGGTGCCTTCCGTTAGCTGTGGCTTATGTAAGTGAAATGCCTCAAGATACCACATTCAAAAAATCAGTTAGAGATGGCTCCCGCCTTGCACTGCTGCCGTGGACACCACGATGTAAGGAATGGGCAGGGAGACTTGTCCATGCAGCGGGGTGACAGACGTGAGAGAAGAACCAAGAACTTGTTGGAACAGAAGGACAAGATAAAGCTGGGACAATTTCTGCTGCACCATAGATTGAGGTTCTCTCAGTCAACTCCAGCTTCCTTCCATGCCAATGTGACCTCAAGACATCCCTTACAAGACCAGACTTCTGGCTGCTTCTCTGAAGATGTTTGATTTTTCAGTTGCACCCCGCATGTCTCGTAACAAGTTTTGTGTCTTAGATTTGCAGTCATTTATGAATCTTACGTCTTAGACGCTGCAGATTGGTAACAGGCATAGAGTCAGTAATGAGAACCTCGGGGAAGGCCATGGATATATGGGGATGAATCTGGTGGTGTTTAACAGTAGAACAAGAAAATTTTTCCAGCTTACTGTTATAATTGCTCTGCTTTTGTATATCAGCAAGCTACATAAGTTGCAATGCTTCAATAACTTGAGCTCTGCAAAACATCAAGATGAGTGACAGGAACACAGGTACAAACTGCCCAATGGTAGCATCAATAATTAAATAATTTTTTTTCTGGCCAGCTGTTCAGTATTAAAGAAAAAACAACAAAACTTTATAATTTTGAATGGTAGAGGAAGAAATCCCCTTTTTTTTTTCTCATTAATCAGATGTCTTATTTTCACAGATGCCAACCTTCTATTTACTAAAGCACTTTGGAGTCTCAAAGCAGGCGTTTAGATGTTATGCATTGGTGGCAGAATTGGTTGGGTACTAGAACTTTCTCTGCTGAGGTAAAATTGGAAGTTTCAAGATGAATTTGTATACCCCATCAGGATATCAGGTACTCACGGAGTGAGTTGGGCACTTGCTATGTAGGGGGTATTCTGAGAAGTTTTACTTTGGAAGCGGCTACACATTTTGATTCTGAAATTTGAAAATACAACATTCGGTAATAGTAATTTTATGTTATATAATATAGTACGGCAGTGTAGTACTGAATAGAGTATAACCGTATGCACAGGTGGTACATATTAACATTTGTTTTCGTGTAATGTATGTATAAATTGAAACAATGAAATACAGTGATATGGTGAGAAGAAAACATACGTGTCAAGATTAACTCAGAAAGTTAAGACATGTAGCTGAAGTCACTTTCGGTAAAACAATGAGTTTTAAAAAAATGGTATTTGTTATGTAAAACTACTACATCAAACTGCTCCTAGCTTTCAACCAAGTTTCATTATTTTAAGTGAAACCAGCGATGCCCAACAATTTCCATTGTGGCAGCCTGTAATGTTGTTAAACTTTTACCATGCGTGCTGAAATCGTACATGCTGAGGTCTGCTTCAGGCTGAATTTCTTTGGAAATGATTGACAGAAATGCTTCAGCAGTTTCTGAGGCTGAGCACAGGGCAGAATACATTATTTTGCTTACATTAAAATATGTTACAGCTGTTTCAGAGAAGAGCCTTGGAAGGGACTGGGAATCAGGACACTGGGATGGACTTTTGACTTCCCATATGTCTGTCTCAGTTTGGCCAAGGTGTAAACTTGTGTAGTGCTCACACATTCTCTGGGTTAGAGCTCAGCAGCTCATCTCCGTCAGCTCGAGGAGGGTCTGGTGGAACGAGGGATCCGTAGCTGCTTTTTAAATATCACTTTTATGGTTCAAGTATGTAGGCAAGGTCTGGATGAAACAGTACCTTCAGGTACCTTGTGTTCTTGATTGATCTCATTAGTTAAATATTCTTTTTACTAAGGAGAAAACCAGCTGATCTGCAGAAAAGTGAGTTTGTTACAGGGGACATCTGCCATTCTTTCTGTTCTGCCTTCAGCCTCGAATCCAAGTTTTAACACAGGCTTGGTGAGACGATGCTCTCCTTGTTGCCAAAGAGGAGCCAGCGGTGCCAGAGATCTAATCAGGTGGTGACACCAAGGACTAGCGGAGATGTTTGTGAACATGGAAAAAGTAGTTCTCCTGGCTCTCCCAGCCAAATGGCTGGCCAGAAGTAAGGTTTCAATTAGAAGCAGAGCTGGAGTATGTTTGCGTTAATGACAGATCCATCAGCTGAAGCGCAGATACTCTAATGAGAATGTATGCGATGGGATTGTGTGCATGCTGCTAATTCACTTGACATAGCTGCTTGCTTGAGTTTGGCTAATTAAGATGGATGATCTCTGTTGGCTGAGAAGTGGCATCGCTAACTCAAATTTCTGCTATAAGGATAAAATTACAATGTTTCCTGGGCTAAAAAGTGTCAGGAGTCGCTTCAGAGTGCCTGACCGGGCTCTGCCGCAAAGGGGTGACTGATGTGCACCTGATCATCGCTGCTAACGCAGACTCGCAGGGTTTGGCTTCTGTGAAAATCCTCAGGACCCATTTGTGGCTAATTTCTCAATATTTTTGAGCAGCAGCGTTGCTGCTCCCTGCCCGGCGGTGGGTGCCCGGGCCCAGCTGCGCTGTGAGGAGAGACCTGGGCTGCCCCCACCGGCCACAGCCGGTTCCAGCCGGCTCTGGCTCCCTCAGCCGCAGGCACTGCTGCGTGCAGCCTGCCCACAGAGCTAACTGCAGCAGCGACAGCGGAGGTGATTTTAATTAATTACCTACATTTTCGGGCAAGTTATTGAAATCTCCTGTTTCAGAAAAGTAATAATTTTTTGTTTGTTTTACTTTTCTTTGTCATTTTTTACCTTAACGGAGCTTACCGGCGGCAATCGGCAAATACTTCGTCCGAGTTCGTTTTTCTGAAACCTGTTTTCTTCGACTTGGGCTACCCGGTGGAAATCCTGGTGCCATCTAAGCACAAACTCCTTTCTAAAATTCAGCTGTCGTTTATTTTTCATCTTTTTCAGAGTTTTTGAACACATAAGGGCTAACTTTCACCTTTTGCTCCCGTGTTCTCCCCAGGGGCCTGTTCTTTCTGCACGAGCCCTACATGTGGAGTGGAATGTACGCTGGTTGTCCATGGCAGGCTCCTAATTACAGCTTTAATTTGATTGTGTTTAGGAGGAGACAGATATCCAACCTTTTCTTACTTGTACCTACGGATCTGAAGAAAGGCACGATAGCAGATAAGGTGTGCTGACAGACAGGATGGCCCCGATGGCAAATTGCCCATCAGGTGAGCAAAACCTGCTGTTGACGAGCTTTATGAAAGGATGACTGTTACTGTAATGATATATGTAGATAGATACAGCCATGTATCTACATACAGATAGACTCATTACACACACAAACGTATATGTATTTGTTTCGATTTGTGAACAGAATCAGTTCCAAAAAGAGGGTAGAAAAGAGAAGAAAAGGTGTGTTTTATATTATTCCTGTGTATACACTTGCTTACATAATACATGTTTCATTTCCTCTGGGGACTTCGTAAAAAAGTTTCTAAAGTATAAGCAGCAACTTAAGAGAAACCAACTGGAATCAAAATAGTTTCTTACAATGGCTACAGTTTTGTGATAAGCAAAAAAAAATGCACTTTGGAGCAGCAGAAATGATCTATTGTTTTACAAGAAATGAGCTATTATTATACTGTAAGAAAATAAAAGCAAGAGTCTGCTCTTAGTTGTAAATACTGCAAAAATTGTTTTAATTTTGAAAATGGTAAGCTGTGGGTTTGTTAGTTGCAATTTGTTGCAGCTCTGTTGCTTTGAAAAGGAAACAGCTGATGTATATCAGTTGAATATCTGTCTTTGCATTGTTGATGTTCTATTCAAAATTCTTGGATCACACTACATTAGAAACCACTGCGGTAGATTTGCCATAAATATTCAGGTTCTGTGGTGCATTATTCCTTGAGTTATCCCATTAATTTCAGAGGTTTAGAAGTTCTCAAGAGAACAGATTCCCCTGGAAAGAGGAAAAGCTGATCAGTCTTGAAATATGGTTACTTGGGAGTATTACCACAGCCAGCTTTCCGGTGTGGTGATGAACTTAATTGCTATAGCGTCAGCTCTGTTCCTTGTTTCGTGCATTATTGTCTGCCAACTATGTTGGGTTCAATACAGCACCTCTTGAAATTGATAGGAGCCTTTCCACTGACTTCATCAGGCCTTGGGTGTTTAGGGATCTTGAACTAGATCAAATAGCAGCTATTAATGTAGCCTGGCTTTCTTCCAGCTTTAGTTATTGCCTGTGGTGCTTACACAATTTGTTTGGTATATAATGTTTTCTCATTTCAGAAAAGAGAGAAGAATGACTCAGAGCCATGCTATGCCACTTGGTATTTTTGTTTGTATATTGTCACTTAACTTTGTGCTCAAAGAAGATAAATCCAACAGCCATCTAGTTACTGACCCTTTCTATACGTGATTATGTATATGAAAGCTGCTGTCACATTTATATGACTGACCAAAATGATTATGAAAGATCAAAGCCATACTCGTGGTCTTTTAAAGTACTCATTTTTTAAAATTAAGACACATGTTTGGTGCTGTTGGAAGAAAAAATGCAAAACCTGGGACAATGGAAAGGTTCAGTTTTGGTGCTGAGATTGTTTCAGAAATGGAGCTGGTTTAAACATTTCTAATCTCAGCCTTTTTGATTTATATTTTGGGCAGAAGGAAAAATAATAAAGAAAATAACTGTAAAAAATATTTCAGGTAAGTAGTTTGCACATTTCTCCACTCTGTTAAGAGCTGAAGAACAGGGACATGGCCAATAAGGAGTGTCACAGGCACATGAGGTAGGTACTGTAGATGCTCTGGTTTTTTTTCTGCACTACTGATAGAAGAAGGCAAGAGGACAGCCGTCCAAAGTTTGGTAGATCTCATCACACCGGGAGTTTTCTCCCATTTCTCTCCTTTTCCACTAGCAGTTTGCCTTGCTTTCAGTGTTTTTCCTCTGGTTATTTGAATGAAACCGGTGTTTCACAGAAAGACTTAGGGCTCACAGCTCTAATTGCTGCCTCTCACAAATGGATCTTTTGTACTGTCTGGTAGTTTAATAACGGGTGAGGTGCTTAAAAAAATAAACAGTGAGTGCAAACAGTGGGAAGGAGTAAAGCTGCATGTGGTTGATGAGCAAGATGATGTCATTTATTTAGCAGAGGTGATACAGTAGTCAAGAGATGCTATGAGGGAAGGGCTTCTTTGAAGAAAATAGAGTAGTACACCAACAAGGGCTCATAGACCACGAGGCGTGAAGCGAACCACAGCGTATCTGTTAGTGGCCGATGAAAAAGTTCATTGGTTTTGAAGCCTTTGAGCTCAGGTGCAATGAAAGAGAATAGGGGCTCATTGTTAAGGCGAAGATCAGCACATGCTTTTGTTCGTTCCCCTGCCCCCCTCCTTTGGCATGACAATAATAATATCTTGTCACTCCTAAGACATGCTGGCATAGATCACATTCACTGATGGATGTTCAGTCAATGAATGTACTAAAATGGTTTGTTTCTGTTGATGTATGTCTTTGTAGACTCCTCTAATGGGAATGTAAATAAATGGACCCTTCACCAGTGATTTCTTTCACTATAGTCCAATTTAACCCCTGAGTGCCTTCTTGCTAGGAAGCACGCCAGATGCTTTACTGCCTTACATTACTACAACTTTTGGCTTTTTCTTGAGTTTTGTGCACTCCATTTGCTGTCTGAATACACAGGCAACTTTCTGTATGTGGATGCAAGTAATTATTCTTTAAAATCAGTGTTCAGCAAAACAAAATTGAGAAATAAAGATGAACGGTCAAAAAAAGTAAGAGTCTAATGTCTGCTGAGACAGTTAAAAAGTTTTCTCATGATTTTCCTGGGAACTGTCGAGGTGATGACAAGCTCTTAAGATTAATTTCTTTTAAGCTGTGTGTGAGACCTGGATTGTATGGGGTTGTGAATCATAGAACAGGAACATTTTTTCTGTGGTCAGTTCTCACCAATACTACAGTGGTACTTCTCCTCAGGATACTGGAACTCAAAAACATCTTCAGAAAATACCCCAAATGAATAGATTTACCTTTAATGATAAACCAAAAATAGCTTTTACCAAGAAGATAGGTCCTAATGTACTTCTCAGGAGATTTTTTTTTCACCATAACTGTGCAGAAAGAAGAGTTTTGAAAGGCGATTAGCATAGTTTTCACAGCTCTATTTTAGCCTTTGCAGTGCTTGTACTTGCACAGTTTACCTGTGGAAGTACCATTACCACTGGAAATGCCATCTTCTGTAATCATGCAGTTAAAGAACCATTTAATGACCACTGGCTTAGTCTCATTTCTTCAAGTCTCCGTTTAAAGAGGATTCTTTTCCAGAGAAACTCGTATCTATGATTCTATGATATGCCAGCAGTAAAGAGCTTCTGCTGAAAATGGAAATGGAAGGTAACAGGCATAATGCTGTCAGTGTAATTTCAGTTGTCATTTTGAAAAGTTGCAAAACAGGTTGCGATTTCCTCTCCATTTCCATAATCAGACAAATTAGTCATGGAATAGAATTTGCTTGCACAGAAGAGATCATAAACGGTGCAATATCACGTGGCTGCAGAAATGCTCACCAAGTGCAGAGCACTATCTGGTATGATCTGTGTAACCTCCTAACAAGTTCATGTGTTGGGCCAACATATGGTCGTAGCATAGATCTGGAGCAAAGACAATTAAAACCAGCCTTCTCCAACTTCAGCCTCATGCATGTAGGAGATGCAAGTGCCAGATTTTGCCAGGAGACCAACTATGGACAGAGATCATCCCTTCCTGAAATGCTTTTGCTAAATCTTGCCTGTTCTGGAACTTTCAATGCAGATGTACTCACTGAGAGAGAAAATCCTCTTTTTAAAATATGCTATTTATTTTTCAGCCTGTGTCCTTGTTCACCCTGTGTGGTTACTAATAAAGTGCTGTTTAAAAGCCGTATTCTAGAATGGGGAGCTTTGTTCCTCCACCCCCTTTTCTTATATATTTGTTGTAGTGGAAACATAAGAACTTTATTGAATGGTTGGCTGTGAGGACACTGGAACAGAGCATCCAGTATCTCCGTAGTATTCCTTCGTTATTTACGATTGCAGTGTAGTAACATGCAGCACCAGATGTGAGTAAAAAGAAGGAAGGGTGCAAAAGAGAACTTCAAATGACTGTGATGAATAGCTGAAAGTGAACAGAGGGGCTTTTAAAACTCCTTTAAAGAAAGCCTAATGCTCTGCTTCCCGAAGCAGCAGGCTACTGATGATGGAAAAGTCACAGACATACCTGCAGAGATTTGGGAAGCTCTTGTTTCAGTAGGTCGTTACAGCAGCTCAAAAAAAATTTCTGTGCTCCTGCCAACTTGGTTGGTGTGTCCAGCTTGCTTTTCTTCTTTGCATTTTGCTCTGTAAGGACAACATGCAATGACTTGGATAGTGCCGACTTCCAAACTGTGTTTATTCTTAACTGGCTACCCCCACCAAGACCAGGCCCTGCTTGTGTCTGGTGCTTTACTCTGTACGGTGTCAGGATGGGTATATTGTAACTGATGTCATACAGAGGGAAGAATTTTGCTGGGAAAATACTTATTTGTTATCAAGACCATTACCAATGAGACTGAATTCAAATTTCAGGTGGTGATAATCTTCCTGTCCAATGTACCATCAAGGCGTGAAACATCGAGGACTCTGACAGTGCTATCTTGAGGACTGCTGTCTCCTGGCTGTGTCTGATTTCTGATGGTACCATAAAATACCAGGCCCTGAAGCCCTGAAATCTTCTTTGCCTTATTAAAACCAACTAGTGATGTTTTCTTTGACAGGCACTACCTGTACTTCCCTAAAGGCACTCTTGAAATCCAACATTACTATAAATCATAAATGAGGAAGCATTTGCTATCCTCTTTCTGCATCACCTTGTTCTATAACAAACTTTTTAAAATATTGTGGAATCAAACTGAAAAAGTGTTGCCTTTTCCAACCATCAGATTCCTTGTTTCAATTTTTTTTCCCTTTTTTGGCAACATGATTTGAAAAACTCAACAAAAGATTTTTGACATATGCAAAGGATTTCTTTAAAGAATTCCTGAAGCTTTAAGTGAGTCTGTTGAGTACAACTAAAATTGGTTAAAGTGGAATTGAACAGTAGTCTTTGTGTATTCTGAGTTCTGCAGAGCTATGTCTCTGAGGGGGATACAGTATGCTGCAAGCGAATGGCAGAGTGATGCTCCTCCCCATGCCCCCAGACATCGAGCTACCGCTTTGTGCTTTCTCCCTTGCGCCACTTCCACTTCTTACTGTGGTGGGTGGGAGTGCTTCAGGGACTGAGCAGATGCGTTGTAGGTGGCTGAATCCTGGAGGTGAGGGCGAGCTTGTTATGTGGAAGTGAGGTTGGTGAGAGCCTGCAGGTATTCCACCGCATGGGCAGCAAGGCATGTAGAACGTGGCGTGTACAACTGGCCTGACCATCGGTGCTGCCTTAACTGATGATTTCCTTGGTTTATGCTGATTGTATTGATAGGAAAATGCCCTCAAAGATCCTTAGCTCTTATGTTAACACAAGTTTTGTGTGGGTGAACTAATTGGCATAGCAGACCACACCTCTTCACACAGTTGTTTAGGAAATGGTAAAGCAAATAAACCTGGTGATGGCAAAATCAGAGCAGTGGCTGATGAAGCCCTGATGGGGAGAACAGCCAAATAGCGTTAATGGAATGTCAGTCAGTATAGAAGTTGAAAATACACATCTCAAACCTTGAGGACACTCTGGGGACTGAGAAGCTATATTGATATTAGACTTCAGAAGATCCAAATAAACAGCAGGATTTTCTCTATGCACGGAAGTACATACTTGTAATGTCAGAGCAATGTTATTTCTTCACTGCAAATTTTAAGACAGATGCCTAAAAAGCAAGTCTGGATAAGTTGCTGCTTATTTAATTTATGTTTGTAATTGCTCTCATTTTTTTTATTTATCATAGAAATGTAGTTTTAGATTCAGATTGTGAATCCCAAATTTCTGTAATTCTGGAGATAACATTAATTCTTTTCATGGGAGAGCGCATGGCTTGTGTGGTGATTGAACAGGGCTTCAGAGCACTAGAGTTCAGCTTCTACCTATGCTAGATGACCTTGGACAAGTAAAACAGGAATAATAACATTGATTTGCTTTGTGAGATACTTTGAGATAACACAGGTGGAAAATACCAGAGAAGGATGAGGTGTTAATCTCAAACCAGACTATTCCGGGATGCTTCTCATTCTAAGTGTTAGGAAGACCAACGTGTCACTTCTACTAGTGCAAGTGGCTTCCGAGTTCTCAAACCTCAGGTAGGCTGTGGCTTTGTCTTTTTATGATAGACAAATGGGGACTGCAGATGGTCTATACATACAGTGCCTGGACAGAAACCGCTGGAAACAGCTACAATTCTGGTATCTGCATCTGTGTTACTTACCCTGGACTCCTGTTGTGTAATGAGCAAAGAGGATTTTAGAAGATGATTGATGTGCTCTATTTCAGATGTCTGCTTTAAGATGAGATTACTGTTGTCTTCAATACCTGTTCCCTCCAGTGCTCACAAAGGGAGTTTACTCTCACTGCCTGGATCCTGCCAAGGAATCTTAACAAAAGCTCCTGGTTTCACACTGCTGTGTCAGAAAATAGCTGCCCTGGCTGGCTGGCGGTGAGCAGTGGAAGTTAGCTTTCTACTGGTTGGATGTGGTGAAAAACAAAGAGTTGCTTTTGCGACTCTTAACTTGCTTTGATTTGTTGAAGGAAAAAAAAATGGAAAAATAGTAAGGTAGGGAGAAAACTGTTTATATTGGTGCCCTTCTTGGTCTAATGGCGAAGCTCAGATAGAAGCAAAGGCATGACAAAATACAGACCATAAAAGAAAATAAAGCGTACTAATTTTTTAATAGTAGAGAGAATCTGTGGAATAATACATCTGAATTATTTGTAAGAGACCAAAGCTCAGACAGAAATATTGCTGAGCTTTTCTGTATGCGTCCCACCTTGGAAAATCCCTTAGTTAATCTTCTTACCTCTGTGCTTCAGTAGTATACGTGGGCTTTGTAGTGCTCTGTAGCACTAAGTGAGCTTTGGCAAGGGAGCTGGTTTTAGATCTGGATTTGACCTCTATTACTGAGAACTCATCGGAGGGCAGTGCCCTACAAAGAGGGACGCTTGAAAGCTAGGTGCTAGGAAGGGGGATAGTGCTGCATGAGCAAGAATTGAGATTATAAATCAGAATTCAGCTCAGCACGTTTGGAGCCACATAAATAGATTAGGAGTTTGTAAAAGAACACTCTCAAGGATTGAGAATTACAGCCAAAGAGGATAATGCTTTAGTACCTGTGATTTATGCACTGAATAAATTTTAATTAGTCACTAACGTGAAGTGGGTTTGGAAGGATTAGTAACCCGTACCTGTCACTTATTGTATGATGATCAGCTATAAATCTTTGAGTGAAATAGGAAGTAGCCAAATCCTTTCTCTCTGGAGATGGGCAATACGCATGTCATTGCTCAAGGTCAGCCCAGTACACATTCTAGGGTTTTTTTCTCAGGGTGAGGCTGTGGATTCCTGATGGCAGCTCTGCCATTTCCAGTTTGCTCAGAAGGTACGTGCTGCCAGACAGTCCTGTCAAGGGATGGCACAACTGTGTAAAACCATGAACTCACACTTGCCTGGTTTATATAATTAACAGTATATGGTTCACTTCTTGGGATGGGCACATTTGCCCAGGGAGGGAATAGGAAAAGTGTGAAAATGCTGTAGGTTGCAAGCTCTTCATTGTTACTTTTCATGCTCTGACTATTTCAGTCCTGAATGCCTTTTGAGCTCATTTTTCCTACTTGTTGTGGTTGTTTGAAGTGGAAAACTTTCCATTGTGGACTAAAAATCCTGTTCTAGTTGATGCTTTGCCCATTTGTGTTTGTGCCAAAACCCGTATGGCTTTGGATTTCTTCTAAGCATATGTCAGCTGGTGAGCTACCACACCTTCTCTTGTGTGGCCTATATAAACCGATGCCGACTGAAGCTTCAAAGAATGATTTTCCTCCCTGTAGGACTCTACCTCACGCTTATTTCCAATAAACTGCCATGCTCTCAATTTTCCACAAGCAACAGTATAATTGAACAGTAACCTCAGCGTATGAAAATCTGTGTGGCAGATGAAAAAAATATTGTTACACTAGAGGCAGCTGGAGTGCAATCAGGAAGCGTAAAGAGCTCAGCTCCTATAAAATCTCTTTTATGAATATTTAGAATTCAAGAGAAAAAAAACTGCCCAGCTGTTTGATGGAGGTGAAATTCTTACCAACACGGGAAAAGAGGGAGTGAGAGCTGTTTGACTAAACAGATTGTTGTTCATCCAAAGAGTAAGGAAGAGATGACTTAGCCTTCCCTGTGAAGAGGTCTGTCTAGATCAGCCAACTGTGAACCCCCTGGGGTATTTCCATCTGGACAGTCAAATTTGTTTAGGTTGCTGAGGGAGAGGTACCAGAAGATGCACTGTCCGTAAAACACAGGAAGTCCTCTGGATGGCAAAACAGACTGCTGTTATGTTATAAAGAGATATCTTTTGTTGCTGATGACTTTTTTATTTTAAATGAATGTTTAGCATCTTTTTTTTTTTCTCTTAAATTTACCTGAACTGACCCAACTGATATTCACAGTCCATCCTTAGAAATGGGCAAGGCTTCCCTTCCCTGAGGTGCACCAAGGAGGTGGTCATGGTTGCTGAGAAGCTGTGTGTGTGGAGTAGAAATGATACCTGCTCTTTTCAGCTTAGCTGAGCAGCCCTGGAGAGCCAAAGTAGTTCCTACGCCAAGAGTCACATGTGTGTGTCACCACTGCTGTTGCCCTCAGAAGTAATTCCAGGTGGCTCTTTGCCATTTTCCGGTGCGGGAGCATTGCCTATTTGCTTCTAAGAGGACCTTGAAACAAGCTGGAATTAGTAACATGACAATCAAGTGAGAATTGTCTTGATTTAGGCTTACCTTTTCCAAGTCTATGTGGAAGTACTTGCAAAACTGATGGGTAGATCTTTTCAAGATTAGGCTCCTGGTAGTACCTTTGTGAATAATGATGGTGGAAACAGAACCATAAAAGGCATTAAAATTCTCTTCCTAAGTACTCAGCCCTGTGCACATCTATGGAATGTGATTTTGAAATGCCTCAAATTCACACTCACACAGAATCTGTCACTGTTCCGTGTGACCTTGATCAGGAGCATTTCTTTTAATGCCTGTTATGCTTCCAGATAAGCAGAGCACCACCCGTTGACCCCGGCAGGTCATTATCCTCTTCCTCTTTATCAGGAATCCTTCAGCCAATTAATCATGCACTGCTCTGCAATCTTGAGGCTCAATTATGCCTGGGCAAGTGTTGCTCAGCTGTTCCTCCTGCTACAGATGTGACATATCCTGAGATTAGCTCCGATCCACAGAAGGTCACTGATGCGGTATCAGGTGCTAAGAAAAGCTGGCCTGTCTGGAAGGGAAGTGACACCATCTTAGAAGCATTTTATCACAAAGTAAGTGTAGATGTCTAAAAAATCCTACTTGCCACCAGCATGTCACAGCAAGTCCTTTCACTCACTGTTGCCTCTCATCCTGAGACAATTTACCATTTTTTTTCCTAGATGGAGATGTCATCAGACTAATAAACTGTTAGTAGTGCACCGATGACAGACAGTAGTTAGTTCTCCTTTTGGACAGTAGATAGCTTAACTTGGAATCCCTCTGAGAAACCTGTTTTTTCCTATTTTGTGAAAACCAATTTTACGCACATCAAATAGTTTATGTTTTTCCTTTCGTTACTAGTCACTTGGAATACTCCCTCATAGACATGTGCATGTGAAATAGTTTGATGGTGTTTTTGATTGTTCTAAAAATTTTTGCTTTTTTTTTTTTTTTTTTTTTAATCAGTGGCTGCGACTTGACAGACTTGCTTGGTTTTAGAGTGCCTGGGTCAGAGTGTGTTTTGTGACCCTCGGAAGTACTATGAAACTGAGCAAGCAGCATCTGTGAGGTTTTTTTGTAACCATTTTCTTTTCAGTTACACAGAAACACAGGCAAATGTTTGGTAGAGATGGTTGCAATTCCATAAAATTAAATCATCCTTTCAGAAAAAAATCTTTCAATTTCTATAAGCAGACCTTGTTAAAAAAAAAAAAATCTTAAGTTTCAGATCTTTCTGCATGGTTCTTACCAGTTTTCCTTTTAAAAATCTCTTTTTGAATAAAATAAGCAGATGCTGAATATGTAATTGTTTACTATAGAAAGTTGTTTACTATACAGAATAACTACTGTTTATCACTTTGAGACTTTGAATAATTTTTTTAGAAACCCCTACAGAATGAAAGCAGTATTCGCATTGCAGCTGTGGGTGGTGCTGCGCAGAGCCAGCGAGCAGATAGGATCTGGTTCTGCACCATACCCTTGACTGGGGACTCTTTACATGCGGGTGTGAATACAGAGATACACAATGAAGTTAAAGAGGGTTTGGAGCTGTACATGAACAACTGGATTTAACTGGGTCTGGAGCAGCTGTAAGCACACAGCAGGCCTGTATGTTAGCTTGCAGGGCTGAGCCTGCCAGTTGGAGAGCTGAAAAGCTTCTGTCTTAAAACACCCAGATATTCTGCACCTCATTTCTGCAGAAAATGCTGCTGCTATTACTTCCATATTGATATCTAAGTTTATAGTCTTAACTAGAGCTGTTTGTTAGATATTGTACAGACACATAGGCAAGATAGTGTTGTGGGTTTGGGGGGTTTTTTTTTGTGGTTTTTGTTTGTTTGGGTTTTTTTTAATTTGTTTTTTTGCAACAAGCTATTGCTCACCAGGCAAGGGAAAACTGAAATGTGTTGTCCAAGGTTAACACAGCTATGAGATATCAGGACAAGGACAAAACCCCAAACTACACTGCCTGCCATGATACCATTCCATTGGATATTGGTGAATACATGTAAACAGTTGTAATTAATAGTATCATGGCTAGTGTTTTCACGTACAAACTATCATTACTGTTCTAGATTGCCTTTTACAGGTTTAAATAAGGTTTGGAAACGATTTAAGTAAAGATTAAGCTTATTATGAATGGGCTTTATTACTCAGGTTCTTATACTCAAGTTCTTACTGACTGGTAGGTTCCGGCTGTGGCCGAGTCTCACTCATGCTAAGACACTGAAAAATTACTCTTTCTTCAGCAAGTATATTGCAGTCTAGATGTATGGCTACATGAGTCTGATGTGATATATTAGTTGCTGAAAGAATTATATTTGCATCTTGTTTTAAAACTTTATTTGCATTTTAAAGACATTGCAAACTGAGACTGGGAAGCTGTGAGCATAGAAGGAATATTTCACTTGAAACTTGTTACTTTGTATTTTATTTCTCAAAATTATGAGATAATATTTGGGCTTGGCTGCTTGTTCAACATCACGTACTGCAGATGAATTTATTTTTTATGGCACAGTTTTTTGAATTATAATATTTCTATTATTTTGACTGTCAGGAAGGTTGGTGGGAAACAAGCCAAGCTGAGATCTTAATGAAAAAAAAAAATAGTTGCCTAACTGAGACATTTTATTTTAAAAGTCACCTAATTAAGAAGACATTTAAGAGAGAAACTGGACAGAAGTGCTGTAGGTGTTCTTCACAAACATATTTTGTGCTGTTCAGCAAAGGGAGGAAGCGCTGCTGTCTGTGAAGGTAGTAAATACAGAGCCAGAAGGCCTGTGACTGAAGGGTGATGTACTAGAGACTGAGGAACTGGACTTGGGACTGTGTCTTCCCAGTATCCTCCACTGTGTCGTGCTGTGAGCACCTGCCTTGCGTTGTGGGCTTTCGGTGCAGGATATGTTCCCAGCAAAGGCTGCACGTGTTGTCTGTGACCGCCTCTCACTCGTCTGCGAGCTAGCTGCCGCCTTCTGCCGTACCTGCTCAACACAACAGCCAGACATAGTCACATGCCTCCTGCTCACCTTGTAGTGTGCGTAGCGTTAAAACCTCACACACAGAGAAGATAGACGGCTTTTATTTCTGCAGCTCAGGGCTCTACAGCCTTCCCCTCAGTCCTTGAAAAATAATTAAATGGAAACCTTAAACTCAAACATTATCTCCAAAAGACCACATAGAAGTGGTCTCATCTCAAACATGAAAAAGAGGATTAGAACTGGAGGGAATTGAAGTTATTTTGGTCTTTTATAAATAATCTTCCAATTTCCTATCACTTGCCACTTCATCTCTCATGGGGTCAGGGCTGAACTCTGCCACTCTTTTTGCCAAGCTTTCTGCTTTATGTGCTGATCAGCCACAGCAGTGGAAAAGAAGCTGAAAAGATGAAAGGAGTTATAGACTACTAAAAAAGGCAGAGAAATTTGCTAGGGATGCAGGTAGGAGTGGACTGTGCAATTCAGTTGAGGCCAGCTAGTTTCCTGGGGAGTCCTGATAGGCACCAGGCAGAGCTAAGAATAGAGCAGATATGACATCTGGCTTCTTAATATGAAGGTGAAGGACCTGAATTTTTTCTATCAAATCAAATATTTTTGTTGTCACTGACAGCTATAAGATCATTTGGTAAAGACAAGAGAGGCTGGCTGGGGAATTAATGAGCAGTTTGTGTCTGTTACAGTGATTATCTAGTATGGCAGGAGTTAGTGGATGTTAATATAAGAGCTCTCTTCTGGACTTCTTTGTGAAAAGGACACTTATCCATAAGCAGGAGAAATTCTTGAAAACCTTGAATAATAAAAAGTTAAACCAAGCTTTTACTGCTCTTCATTTTTCTATCAGTGTATTCAAGTTATTTGAAAGGAACCTCTACTACCACACTTGAAAAGCACTAGAAATTTTCATTTGTGTATTTGGATTTGGGTTAGAAATTTGCCCGTTACTTCCAACATTGCAATATTTGTAAACAATTCTTAAGAGTTAAAAACAAAAAAAGCTCTTTCTCAGCTTTGGGCCCAAACCTTTCAACCTCTTTGACTAGGAATTAAAATATTTGGCATATAATCTGAAAGTGATTTTGTAGTGCTGTTCCTCCAGTGTTGGGTCTCCAGTGCTGTATCTCTCCTGCTCTGCTGAGGCCTTGGCAAAATGAAGAAATACTGAATAAAGTTTATTTCCTCTATGGCCTGATTCTATCAGCTCTGTCTAAAAGCATGTCCTTTCATTTTTAATGTATTACTATCTATACTAAAAGCATCACTTCTTGCTTGAAAAATGAGATTTTTTTTGGTCTCGTTTTCAGTTTATTTCACTAGTTTTAAAATACAACAGTCCTTACAGTCCTGAGCATTATGGTTTATTACTAGAACTAGACCAACTACCACATCTCAAATTGAAATCTAAACATCACCAGCCACCTTTTACAGGTAGGAATACAGAGGTGCAGAAGTGTCAAGTAGGTTGTCCAGGATGACTGTGTAGCACAGCAGTAGACTCAGAAGTAAATCTCGTATTTCTCTGCTTAGTACAAGAAGCATCACCTTTTCTGGGAGACATGTAAAATTTAGTTGAATTATAAGATATATTGTTAGTGATGATGTGGAGGAGCAGATTATTAGCTGTGGTATTGGCCAAAGAAAATACTTATGTTCAGACTCTCATTATCTAACAGGTGTGAGCAGATGTGATTTAGCATAGGGACTTTGCTAAGGTAGGAAAAGAAAGAACAAGCCTTGTGATACCTGGTAAGCAATCAAAAACTGCACTACAGTGAAAATATTTCAGCCAAGCATTAAAACACAACCAAGAGCCTGACATAATAATGTGTTATGGTGGTGAAGCACTACCGCGACCTGAAATAGGGCTCTAAACATGCAGTGTGATGGCTAGTTAAAGTCACTGCAAATGTGTATGGCAATTTAAGGAATATTGAGTCCTGTAAGTGGTCCTGTAAATATCTGTACTGTCTTCTTCCACAAAATCTTCTTGTTCCTAGGTCCTGCTTCTCTTTCCTGTTTTTTTTTTCTTTCAAGACATTATGGACTCTGGTAGTGGTTATTGTACTCAGCCTTCCCAAGTTTCTTGGTTCCAGATGGATGCGGTCAGGATTTCATGAGATTTTAGATTAAGGTTCTGTGAGCAAATGCCAGCATGCATATAAGCACCAGTGTATGCTTTTCTCCTTGTCAAATGTATTACCTTGCAGCATCTGAATACAGAGGAAATTAGAGATTCAGATTTGTAGTTCTCAAAGAAAAAAAAAAAAAAGAGCAAGAGAGAAAGAAAAAAGAAAGGGGGAAGGATCCCACCAAAATTGCTTTGTGATTCACTGTGGGGTCGTGACCCCATCCCGCTGAGACGGCTGTTCCAAAGTAGTAACTCGGTAGCTGGAGTTTTTTAAAGTGGTTGTTGATTGGCTTAGCAGTAAGAAAATCACATTTCCCTGAAACTCTTAGGGATACTTTAAATGGGTGGATTATCCAGCTGCCTGATTAGAAGTTTGGGTTATGTAAACACTGAGTGTTTAGATTTAGGCTTTTCAGTTGAAGTCCAGGCAGCTGTTTGCACTTAACTCCATCAAGAAGCCCAGTTAATCAAAGAGCAGGAAGGATTTTTTACCTTCTTAAATCTGTGTCATTATTTCTGCTGTCCAAACTCTTTGGAGTTAGACTTGTTGCAATGTACAACAAGGTATTTTGAATGTTCTGCTGTGGAAACAGGAAAAAATGGATGGGTTTTTGGTTAGTGAGAGGTTGTGCCTTGTGGATTTTTTCCCCCTTCACTGTGACATAATAATTTCTCTGGTCAAAACTGCGTCAAGCCTCTAATCACAACCAGTTTGTGCCTTTAAAGCTACAGATCATAGCGGTGATCTGGTTTGTTATCCAATCTTGTTTAATAGCTTCTCTGCATATTTATGCATTTGAGGGATCAGCTTGCTTTTCTGTGGATGGATAGTCTCTGAAATTAAGTCCTTTTCTGTTAGACAGACCTCTGACAGAGATCAGCCCATGATCAGGGTCTTGAGATATCTTTTCACACTTAGATCTTTATGTCTATGTTCTGTAGCAGATAAAAGTAGATGACTTTATGTGACCTTGCTCTTGGTACTTTTACACTGCAAGGATCTTACACTCTGGAACAGCTCCAGCTGGTCTCCTTGCGACACTAATATGCTCCCAGTTGTTTGCGTGTTGTGACATGAGGTATGTGCTGCATTTGGTCGTGATGTCCTCAGATGAAGGCTCAGAGAAAGAAGCATTTGTAGAGTGGGTGGGAGAAGAGGATGCTCTGGAGAGAGGGAACTGTCAGTCAGACCTTCTACTTGTCTTGAATTTTCACTGTGAAAAAAATTAGCTGCTGCCAAAATCAAACTTGACTTTTTGAGTCTTACTTGGGGAGCTTCTTAGAACAGTAACTCAAGGCTCATCCGCCTCAAAACTCTGTTTTATTTTAGGGAATTCTGGAAAGTGTGAATAGATAGCACAGCAAAGTAACTAGCTTAACATTTCAGGATCCAAGCAATGAAAGAGTCTTTGTGCAGCAAAGAAACAGAGTCTTTTTTTCTCCAGTAAAAAAAAAAAAGGCAAAGAAAAGAAACTTGTAAAAAAATTTGTTTTATTTTTCTGTGTTCTGTTTTAACCCCTATCAATCTGGAAATTTCAGGAGGAAAGAAACAAAGCAAATCTTTTTGTGAAATAGCTTCTCTCGGTGGTTATCTCTTTAGGTTCCAGTTCTGGTTGTTGCAGTTATGATTATGCTTTTTAGTTATGAGTCATCAGTATTAATTGTTGGGTTTTATTTCTGACATTTTTCTTCAGATATCTCTAGATTTAGAAAACAGAGTCAAAAAATGAGCACTTTAACGTGCATCTCTGACAGTCTGTGTACTTGTGATTAGCTAAATAATTTCTGCTTGATACCAGTGAAATGTTTCCTTGTATATATGTTTACAATTGTACTGTACATAAAGAATACGTAATACAGTGCAAATTTGTAAAGTAAACCAAGTTGAGCTTTGACAAGCAAAACATACAAGTTTTGGGTTTTTTTCCTAAAATAATCTTCTCCAAATCTTTGAAATTGCCAGCTATTACATAGGTCTGATCATGACAGCATCACCAGTGAACTCTCATGATGCTGTTATCACACAAATGATATGACTTGCATCGAACTGTCCTGAAGCTGTTGAGGGCCCCGTGATGATCTTTTATGACCTGAGAGGGAACATCCAGAGAACTCTGGTTTAATAGGGAAGGCATTTTCCTATCAGTTTACTGGATAATAAGTTCAAGACCCATAATTCAAGCCTGAATTACTAATTGGTGTCATACTGTAATTATAGAAAATATTTTGGAGAATATTATTGTTAAATATTGATTTGCTTTTAATCTATAACCCAAACTTTAATTTATATTTTATAATGTACATGGCTTTCCTTATAATTAGATCCAATGCTTATGTTGTTGTTAGCTAAGAAAATACGTGCCAAATTATCCTAAGGAAACCCTAATTGACATGGGGATCATTCTGTCGTGTGCACTCTGGGGTGCCTGGGGACAAATTTATTCCTGTAAGAATTAGAAGAAAACCCACAGAATAATTAGCATATATAGATAGAATAGTCAGCAAAGGACTATGGCAAAAAATTGGCATGTCTCTGCTGACATTTAAAAATGTCATCTAATATTGAGATATTGATCAATATTTGCAGACAGTTTAAACTGATCAGATGGTCCTGACAAGAAAGTCAGATGGTTGAATGATCTTTTCATGTTTTCCTTTCTTTTGTTCACATTGCTCTGAAGATACATTTTATATGTGCTAATCTCTAAGGTGGCAGCTGGCTATCAGGTTGTGGGCATGACTGACATGATACTGAGCTTTTGTTATTATTGTTCATATTTTTTATTTTCAGAGAACCAGACATCTAGCTGGAATACAATGTTACAACTTTTCACATTTTCACATGTGTTTGTACCTGTACTTTTCTACTTGCATCTCTTGTTTTGCAGCCCTCACCTATGAAAAGGAGTAGGCAGCATTTCTGTTTCAGATACCTCCTCCCAGGCAATCCTGTGCTATTTACCATTACCAGATGTGCAGGGCTCTAGTGTCACTTCTGTAAAGAATAAGGTAGTACTTGGAGCTTGTTTTTCTTACAGCCTGCCATGCTAGAATAATATTTTCAGGTACTGCCTAGTCTCCTGGGAAATGCTTACACCTTCTACCTGTGATTAACCCACCAGGCCACTTTATGTCACTATTGCTCCACATTCAAATGCAGCTGAAGCAACATTTATTGAGCAGCAGGGCAGGATGCACTTTCCAACTTATTATAGACTTCAGAAGTTCAATCTTCCAGAAAAGGAATCTCAGAATTGGCCTTGGATGGTTCTTTTGGATGGGAATGCCCCTCTCAGTTGTGTACCAGCTGGCTGCTGGTTTCTGGACTCCAGTTTCTGAATGCAGGAGATGCCTGGTCACTTGGGTTCCCTGGGTAATTATTTCCTTTGAGGTTGTGCTCCTTTGTGACTTCAGCTAGAAGTAGATGGGCTGAGGCATGACCTCATCAAGGCTCTCTTTTCCCTCCAACTTTTGGGACAGCTGGCTTAGCAGTTGGGAATGGTAGCAAGCCAGTCCTCCCTCTCTGCAGTGAGTTTGTAGCCAATAAGTAGGTGTCATGCTTGCCAAGATAGGGGTAATAAAATCTCATGCTTGAGGGCATGGGACAATCACTGCAGAACTCAAGCTGGAATTCTTCCCCAAACATGCTACAGCATTAAACAGTTACCTCAGCCAACAGTTCTCATGAGTTTTCCATAGTGTAGCTTCTCTTTACAAGGAAGGTCCCCTCAGACAGTCTCTTCCCCACTTTTGCATGCTGAGTCTTCCTTGTAGCTGTTCTAGTGCTTACTTGTGCAAAAAAAAAGTAAGGTTGGAAAAGTTGGGGGATAGGCGGAACCTCACCTTGATGCCAGTTGTGCTGTTGCTGCTTGCTGGTATCTATTTACTGTTGAAATACGTGCTCCTTCGCTTTGGAGACATGTCTGCTTAGAAATTGTTTCTGCAAAACTCTACTGTTGTAATGCAGTTGCAAGGGTAGAAGTGGGAGTTTAAACCAGCTGTGAGTGTTTTCACTTCCATATGTTCTAGACTCTGCTTTATACCCAGGCTTGGTGGAAAAGAAATGTGTGCCAGAGAGAAAACCAGGAGGTTTAAATCATCAGCTGATACAAATGGGCATCGTTCCATTGACCTCAGTGGAACGACACTGGCCTCAGCCAGCTCGGGAGTCTCTGCGGTGGGGAGGAAAACGAGAAGAACAGTTGTGAGGCATGTTCATTCACTTGATTTAGCTTGTGAAGTAATGGGAAAATTTTCTTGAGCAACTTGAGTCCAGAAAATGACTTGAGAATCCCCAGCCTCAAGTTAGGAGTGTGGGCTTGCTGTGTGCACCCTAGGCACACAGCAGCAAGTTACGTGCTCTTTGCTGGGCAATGGCCTGGCCCTCTGCAAAATGCCTCCCTTTGTGGACATTCAGACGTAGGAGCCTTCTCCTGGAAATAAAACCTTTTGTTGGCCTTCGCATAAAAGAAATAGGTGTGAAATGGTGCTTCCTTTTAGATGGTGCTTTAGAAGTTGCTTCACACTATTTTGCAAGTCCTGTGATATCAGGACAGTATCTTCTCAGTCACACAGCCTATGTGGGAACCAGGATGTGAGAGATTTCTGCAGTTGCCTGTAGGTGTCTGTGATGTGAAGACACCTCTGATGCAGCCTTCTCCCCAGAGGTGGGCCTTGCAGGGAGTTTTGTCTCAGCCCTATGCCCCTGGTTACTGCGAGCTAGCATGTGCCCCAGGCTGGCACTCTTAAGACACAAGATGCTTTGAGGTCTGGTGAATGCTGTGTTTGCACAGTGAATCAGATTCAGCACAGAATTACTTAGCAGTGACAGTAAAAGAGAATCTGTAATTATGATTCTTTGGGAAAATATACAGTGGTCAGTAAGCCTACATAACTCTTCTATTTTGTCAGTGTCTTGAGCTGTAATATGAAATGTCTACATGTACTGTTTTTTTTCCCAGCACTCTTTGTTTAGTAACTTAAGAGTTAAGATGAACTTTGGATTTTCCCCTTCAGAGCAGAGAGGTGCTGCCATGCCCCATCTACATGACAGATTGGAATGGGAACGGGAATGCCGAGAGTCAGGTGGAGGTTCTCAATGCAGAAAAGTTGGTCTTTAATTCTTAAATTTTATTGTATTTTAGTAGCTGATTCACCTGTCACATCCATTGGCTTTGCTCAATTTTTGGGCTAAGTACCTGTGTCAATGGTAAAGTTGGCTAGAATAGTCAGACTAAAATAACTAAGATTATGCAAAGATATTGCTTTGCCCTCTGAATAGTTTGGATGTCTTCTGTTACCTGAACTGGAATCTCCAGCCTGTGTTAGGTTCCTGGAGAGAGGGCAAGGAGAGCTTTGGGCACCAGGGTCCTGCCGTGTCCTGGGAAACAGCAGAGCGTGGCCCAGAGGAGAGAATGGGGGCACGGGACAAATAAAGCAGAACTTCTCTGCAGCCAGTGTTTTCAAACAGAAAGAGTTGAAATTCTGACCAGAATAGTCCCATCAAAACTGAAAGCCAGTTTAACAGCCAACTGTTCAGGTTTTTTTTGAAAGCTCCTCCTGCAAAAAGTTGTGTCATCTTTGCTTATGAGTGGTGTTTAGAGGTAGCTGAAAAGATTACTTTCAAGTGTGATTTTTGCTTTTTCTTACTTTATAAATATTTAATCCTTATGTCCTCCAGCTTTGAAACACATGGAGGGGATATACTCTCTCTCTATGTATTTATAAATATATATTACCCTCACAAACTGTTAAAGCACAAAAGCCAGTGAGAGACAGTGACACTGTGTACTTTATTAAGAGTTAGTAAAGTAACCTGTTTACTGTTGTTTTTTTTTTAGTTTGCCAGATTGCTGAGTCCGTCTCTATTCCAAAATCAAACTCCACCAGCAGAGCAACTAGGGCCCTGAGAGCAGAGCTGCAGAGTGCCTGCTACTCCTGCTTATAAACAGCATCATCTGTGCAGTGGTGGTTAGGAGCTGTAATGGAATGGGCCATGTTGTGAAAGTAGTTTGGCCAGACTAGTGTGGCCCAGAATTTTCTTACAGGCATTAGCTGTTTTAGTTAAATACCATTCTTCTTAAGTTTCAAATGTAGGAAGTTTCAAATGTAGGAAGTTTTCTTTACCTATAGAAAAAAAAGTAACTTGGCTCTTTTTTTTTTTTTTTAATAATCATTTTTCAGGAGATTCACCAACACAAGAAAGCTGGTTCTTTGAGTCACTGATTCAGTGTTAAGTGTCCAGCCCATTTTGCCAAGGTATACAGTGCCATATATTTACTCTAGGGGAGCCTACTAATAGTAAATAATGCCATACTATCACTCTTCCCATGGCAAAACTGAGAAGATAACCAGCTGTTAACAGAGGAGGTGTGGAAAGAGAAGTAACCCAGCGTGCTCAGAGCATAAAGATACGTGTGTTAGTGCGGGGGAAGTAGTCAGCTCTTCGCTACCTTGCATTTTCAGCGCCAGAGCCTGGCCCTAACTGCCTCCAGTTCTGACAGCCAGTTTCTGACCTTTTGCTGTCTATGATCGCTGTTCTTTGTTGCAAGAAGCTAAGTCCCCTTTCTTGTCCAAAAAAATGTAAGCAAATACTGTTGTTATTATGATGACCTCTGCAGCATTGGCTTCTAGGAACCAAGAAAAATCTCACATCACCACTGTGTACAATTACATCATCTCAACATCACAGCTGCCAACTCTTACTATTTGCTGGAGAGTCATTATTTTTGCTTTAAAGAGATGGAGTGACTTCACGAGCTTCTGAAGAAACCCCACAGCTGACTTCTTGCCATACCGACATAATAAAGTGGTCATATGGGACTTTGGCTGATTTTATACTTCAGTACAGAAGCACCTGTGCTCATAACAAGAGATCAGGTCCTTTCCACTAGACCAGATTCTAAATCTGAGCTCCTCTTCCATGCCCTTTAAGAAGTGGTAGGTTGAGAGTGGAAGAGAGTAGCTGTCATTCACGGCTAATCTGGAATGTGTTGGGATTTAAGAAAAAAAATAAACCTGGCATCAATTCAAGCTTCATTTTAAAGCTGAAACAAATCTAAGTGTAATTGAAAACAAGAGTGTGCATAGAAATTGTGAACCTGATTCTTATTTGCACTGCATACCCTTTGCACCTCTCCAGCAATGTGAAAGGTCTTGGAGCATGGCTCAGTTATTTTTATACTCTCATGAAGGGCCTGTTTATTGAGTTGGAGGTTAGAAATATTTATACGAGTGCCGGATTTACCTTTTAGAGCAGTGGAAAGTCAGCGCTCTATGACTCTCGGGCACTGTGCTTTGACTTATTTGGGGTATCGAACTGGACAACTGAGGGGAAAAATAGGGACTGGACAGTGGGTGGGTCAGAGGTTCAATAATGAAATGTGAAGCACCTCGTCTGTAGGTCATTTGTGTGAAGCAAGTAGACTTTTGTTACTGGCTGGAAGCGATGTGGCCTTTGAAGTTTAGGTGAAAGCAAATGGTCTCTGGGCTGTCTCATTGGCCAGATGATCTCATCCCAACTGGCAGCATTTGACAGACCCACCCTTGTTTGACACTGTAGCTCTCGCTGAGCAACCTAATGATGCTGCAAGATAATGAGGTATCCTCATGTCCTTATGGGAGAAGACCTGCAAGTAAAGGTACTTGGCATCCTGCGTGGGACAGCGCATGGAAAAGCTTCTATTGCTGTTGCCTCTTCTGTGCCCGTTTTGAGGACAAGCAGACATGATTGGGCTCCGGGATGACTGAATGCTGCCTATTGAAAGCTCAAAATTGGTTTAACCTTTACTAAAGGAATGGTAGAAAATGGAGAAACAAAATGAGCAAGTGAAGGAGTGGGCTGAGAGAAACATAGTCATCATGAAGCTAGCAGGAAAATAAGGGCTTGATTATGTAGCTCCAAGAGAGCCCTGCCAAACTGCAGTGCAATGGGAAGAACCTGAGCTGGTGGCAGTCGTTTCTTAGGGTGTTGACATCCTGTGTAAGGAGGTGCTTTCTGCACTGGGCTGAGCACGGTGAGTTTTCCTCTCCTGGTAATGCCAGTCCTGCTCTGCAGCTGACGTCTGTGATACCTCTGTGTTGCAGGTTCCCTTAGTTGGCTGCCTCCAACTGACTATGACCTGAGCAATTCTTCAGGGTGCAGATTAGAACAGAATAAATCATGCATTTGTCTGCCATACTTCTCTTATTTCACATTTCACCAGTTGTTGTGGTCTTTCTTATCATGTGAACTCCAGAAGTTACGGGAGTGTTTAACTTTCCAATTTTAAACGATTGTAGAGGAAACCTGGAAAACACAAGACATTCTAAAGCTCACTCAGAATGAAATAAAAAGACACGAAGTCAACGTCTTAAAAAGCCCTGAGCACTATTTGAGGAACAAGAGGAAAAGAGATCATAGAATCATAGAATGTTCGGGGTTGGAAGGGACCTCTAGAGAGCATCTAGTCCAACCCCCCTGCCAGAGCAGGATTCCCTAGGGCAGGCCACACAAGAATGCATCGAGGCAAGTTTTGAAAGTCTCCGGAGGAGACTCCACAGCCTCTCTGGGCAGCCTGTTCCAGTGCTCCGTTACCCTCACAGTAGAGAAACTTTCTACGTTCTAACCTAAATCTATTATTTCCTGTTCTAGTACTGGGCACCACTGAGAAGAGATTGTCTCCTTCCTCTTAATGCCCACCCCTCAGATATTTATGTACGTTAATAAGGTCCGCTCTCAGCCGTCTCCTTTCAGGGCTGAACAGCCCCAGTTCTCTCAGTCTCTCTTCACAGGAGAGATGTTCAAGTCCCTTAATCATCCTCATAGCTCTCCCTTGGACTCTCTCCAGTAGGTCCCTGTCTCTCCTGAATTGGGAAGCCCAAACCTGGGCACAGTATTCCAGGTGTGGTCTCACCAGGGCAGAGTAGAGGGGGAGGAGAACCACCCTAGACCTGCTGGACACACTTTTCTTAATGCACCCCAGGATCCCACTGGCCCTCTTGGCCACAAGGGCACATTTCTGTCCCATGGACAACTCACTGTCCACTAGGACTCCAAGGTCTTTCTCCACAGGGCTAGTTTCCAGCAGGACACCCCCTAATCTGTACTGATGCCTGCTGTTATTCCTCCCCAGATGCAGGACTCTACACTTGTCCTTATTGAACTTCATGAGGTTCCCCTTTGCTCAGCTCTCCGGCCTGTCCAGCTCTCGCTGGATGGCAGCACAGCCTGCCTGGGTGTCAGCCACCCCTCCCAGTTTCGTATCACCAGCGAACTTGCTGAGGGTGAATTCTATGCTCTCGTCCAGGTCGTTGGATGGAGATGTTCAGATTATTGCCGACACAAAGTACTCAACACCATTATGCAACACCTAACGCAGCAGAGCCTTGTGTTTTCAGGGAACTTTTGCTGTACCAGTTTGATTCTGTGCTGTACAGAGGAGGTCAAATGCAAGAACAATTTCATGCCTTCTGTCCAAACCAAGAATGTTTTCATTTCCCCCCTCCTCAAAAGAGCCAAACCACCAGCAAATTACAGCTTCAAAAATGTTTGACTAAAGCAGCATTTTTATGAATCAACATTAAAAATAGACCTCAGGAATTGGACCTTAAAAAAAAATAGTTAAATAATCCTGCTTCCCTGAATTCCCTGTCAGTCTTGGATGTTGTATTAAATTTTGATATGACAAGTATTTTCCTGAATTGAAATTTGTCCTGAAATTGCATATGAGCAATGAACTCTTTCAAGGAAAACAACCGCTTGTTTATCACAATAATTGCTGCTGTGGGTTTTGTAAGTAAGTTTCCATAGCTTATCAAATCCTTTCATTCCCCTTAGTTGGAGAGGAACTGAAAAATGTCTATCAGTTAATTCTCTTTGATTTCATGATTTTAAATCAGGTAATATTCCACATTTTACCTTGCTAACAGTGACTACAGACCACTCTTCATTCATGTTCTCCCTTGTAATACCTCCCAGAGAAACTCACTCTCTTTTTTTTTCACTCATTTTACAGCTTCTTCGACTAAGGAACCACATTAACACGAATTTATGTACATATGCTCTTTTGCAACAGATTGTGCTCTGCAGAATCCCAGTGTGGATGTGGCATGACTGTTTGCCACTGAAGTACTGCCACCTGTGGGTGCATCCCAGTTGTGGCTCTTCATGGTAGGGTGAGGCAAAAGGGAAGAGTTCATACTGCTTCCTTGATTCTGAGTTAGTGATAAAAATGTCTGGTTTGTATGAATGCCTTTTCATATTGAAGGGATATGTTATACATGTTCCCAGTAGTGTCTTGCAGAGGATAGTGCCTGAATCTAAGAACTTGTAGCAAGAGGACTAGCTAATTTCTACAATGGTGGCAGTGTAAAGAGATAAATGGTCTTGAAGATTTGATCCAAACCCAATGGTAATCATACAGACTCCTAATCTTTTCTTTAATGAGCTTTGAAAGTCATCCAAAGCACTGATTCCCAAACAACACTAAATTTCCTAAGTTAAAACCAGGCCACGATCTTAATCGCATAAAACGTTTGATCCTGCAAGAAATCTGAGAGTGCAGTGAAGACATAGATCTGCCCTGCTAGGCAGTTGTGGCACTGAAGACATGTCCCAGTGCATGGTTCCTGGTTGCTGCAGAATGAAGTGTGAGTGAACTTCAAAGGCTTTTCCTGACAGGATTCAGTGAGGAGGATGAGCAAGGGATGAGTGTGAAATGGGCAGACCTTTGGTAGATAGGTGACATAAGTGGATATAACTCAAGGGAGAGCAGTAGTCATGCTGAGTCTTGCTTTTTAAGGTATGCAGTTTTATTTGTGCAGTCACAGTTTCTTGGTAACTGACGGAATGGTTGATTGGAGGAATATGAAAATCTCGTACAGCAATGCCCATCAAGCCATGAGGAATCACCTAATTTGGAAGATGTCTGTATTTAAAACTCATCAAATTTTTTGAAGTGTCAATAACTACAGAAAGATCACAATGTGAAGGTTGGGTGAGCTGCACAATTTGCAGTTCAGATAATTATTTACGCATAATTTTATTGGCTTCAGGAACTGCAGATTAGGTGTTTTCCAGAAAGTTGTTTCTTGCATTGAGGCTAACATGTGTGGATCATAGCAACTCCATCTTCATTTATTGTTGATTATTTCTGGGATGCTGAGAAATATAGGTATGTGATCAGAGTTAATATGTATAGTTCTGTACAATAATATGGGGTTTTTTTTGCTACCATTCATGCAAAAAAATCTTGATTTCCTGTAAGGCCATTGATGTATGCATCTAAATACAGTGTAATTTGTAAAGATGGAAGCATTGGATATCTACAACAAGTACTTAAAAAGAAAAATTATACTTCCTAATTTGTATAAAAGGGAAGCCCATTAAAAGGGTACAGAGAATAATGCTCAGATTATTTTTCCAACAATAGACAATTTGCATAATCCCATTATGAACAGTATGCATTTCACAGTCCATCTAGTGAACAATAAACATTGTGACTTTATGGGCTTGAAATGCTGGCTGTTGTATTGCCAAAACCAAAAGTTCTGCACATATGGCATTGGGTGAAAAAGCAGTTGTGGCATGTCTCTCCCAAAAATATCCATTATGTTTATTAGTTTTATGGTTTATGCAAAACAATGTGTACTTAATAGCTGCTAAGCAGACCTATGTGAGTATTTGGTATTGAGTGCCTGCCACTGAAGTGGAGTGGGTCTTGCCGTATTGAACTGCCACGAAGGCTCCATTTATTGTGTGCAGCCAGGCACTTCATATGACTGTGCATCATGTTAATGAATTTGCTCTTGCTGGAGTTGCCCAAGCTCTCCTAAAAGGGATTTGCTTGGAAGATCCAGTCAGTCTAGGGAAATGCAGATGCTGGAACCATCAGAAAATGACTCCTTAAACTGTGAGATATGGTACTGATAACACCAAGGTCCTGGGTTCAATCCCTGTTCGGTCCCCATGTGTTGCCTGATCTAGTTGAGAGGTGTCCCTGCCCATGACAGGGAGGTTGGACTAAATGATCTCTAAGGTCCCTTCCAGCCTAGGCCATTCTATGATTCTATGTTTTAGTGTCCTTAAAAACACATGTGCAGTGTTGCTACGAGACGTCAGTTTAAATTGGAAGTCTTGTATATCAAATTATTGAATGCTGCCGTCTTCCAAAGCACTGAGAGTCTTATTTTCAATAAGTAAATAAAAATCTTTTCTCTTGCTGTCCTTATCACTGGTCACTTGATGTTCACCAAATTGCGTACTAGTCTTCAGTGTTACCATGCATATGCGTAGGTGTGTTGGATTTTTTTCTTTCCTTGCAAGAGAAAAGGTTAGTCTTGCTCTTTGATACGCCACTGTGTAATTGCCCAGGAAGTCAGTGGAAAAAAGACAATCTTACACCTCTTGAATACATGTCCGTGAGTGCCGGTGCCCTTCCAGATCGCTCTGCAGTGAAAGGTACAGATCATAGAATCATAGAATGTTAGGGATTGGAAGGGACCTCGAAAGATCATCAAGTCCAATCCCCCTGCCAGAGCAGGAATGCCTAGACTGTGCTACACAGGAACGTGTCCAGGCAGGTCTTGAATGCCTCCAGAGAAGGAGACTCCACAACCTCTCTGGGCAGCCTGTTCCAGGGCTCCGTCACCCTCACTGAG
Source organism: Trogon surrucura (assembly GCA_020746105.1). Taxonomy (NCBI): domain Eukaryota; kingdom Metazoa; phylum Chordata; class Aves; order Trogoniformes; family Trogonidae; genus Trogon; species Trogon surrucura. The sequence continues at coordinate 123,749,504 of CM036618.1, read as the reverse complement.
AAGAAGTTTCTTCTCGAGTTTAAGCGGAACCTCTTATGTTCCAGTTTCAGCCCATTACCCCTTGTCCTGTCAGTGGTTGTCACCGAGAAGAGCCTGGCTCCATCCTTGTGACACTCACCCTTGATATATTTGTAAACATTAATGAGGTCACCCCTCAGCCTCCTCTTCTCCAAACTAAAGAGCCCCAGCTCCTTCAGTCTTTTCTCATAAGGGAGATGCTCCACTCCCTTAATCATCCTAGTTGCCCTGTGCTGGACTCTCTCAAGCAGTTCCCTGTCTTTCTTAAACTGAGGGGCCCAGAATTGGACACAGTATTCCAGATGGGGTCTCACCAGGGCAGAGTAGAGGGGAAGGAGAACCTCTCTCGACCTACTAACCACCCCCCTTCTAATACACCCCAGGATGCCATTGGCCTTCCTGGCCACAAGGGCACAGTGCTGGCTCATGGTCATCCTGCTGTCCACCAAGACTCCCAGGTCCCTTTCCCCTACACTACTCTCTAATAAGTCATTCCCCAACTTATACTGGAACCTGGGGTTGATTGTTGAAGTTACAGATTCATTGTCCTTCATCTGGTTGCCATAACCAAAGAGAAGTCTGCTGCCATGAGGCAGCTGGGAATAGTGCCTGGTCAGTAAGATCAATACCAGGTTTGACTTGAACTGCCTGTGGACAATTAGTGCCTGCCACTCCCACTCCTTCCTGCATGGTTAACTGCTGGCATTCCAGAGCTAAGGGCTGTAACCTCCTGGAACCTCAGGGCTAGTTCACCTCACTTGGGGATGTGACATGAGGTGAATAACTGTCCACACTTGTGGTTGGTTTCCCAGAACATTTGGATCATGTTAGAGGCAGGCTTTGTTGCTAACTTCCTTACTAGAAATGGGAAGTATGACCCTTCTCAGGATGGAGGGTGTCATGTAGTCAGTACTGATACATGTGAGTATCAAGCTTTATTTCAGACATTTCTGGACTCCTGTTACTTAAGCCACCAGGTGTGAAGTTTCAGATCTAGTGGAAGCAAAGAAGCAGCATCTGCAAACATGGTATGTCCACACCTTGAAGAGTTAGAAAACCTGGAGCTTAGCTGAAGACTTCCTGAAAAGAGCAGGCGAACTGAGTGTTGTCATATTGATGGGATTTTTTTTCCATGTCTTTACGCATTCAACTCCTGGGAGTGTGTGACAACCAACAGAACAGACAGTGCCAAAAAGAAACACATTTCTACACTCAGTTGCCTTTATGTTATGATTAGCATTGCTGGTTGTGGCATCGTTGCAGTAGGATCAGATTACTTATTTCTACTGACTCCATACTTGTACTCATAGTGAAAAAAGTAAGTTTGAATTGGATGAAACCCCCCTGACTTTTCCTCCCTCCTGATTTTATTCTTTTAAAGTATTTATGAGCACTGCAGCCTCACAATAGCTGAGCCTTCATGGTTCCAACACTGTAGGATTCCTGTGAGGCAGAGAATTACCACTTCATTTTCTAGCTAGAGAACTAAGGCAGAGCAGAGTTCTCCATGACCTGTTCAGGATTACACAGGTACCCTGAGATAGAGTCAGCACACACATTTGCATCTCCTGAGTCCTGTTTCACTCATTGACTTGGATCTCCTGAGATGCCCTGCGTTTTCTCCCCACCTGGGCAGCACTAGAAGGGATTCCTGAAGGTAACTACCTAATGAGTCTCAGTAACTCTATGTGGGTATGTATTTGCTTGAGGTGAGAGAAAGGTTTTCCAAAAGGCTGGAACTGGCATGCTGATGAAAACAAGCAAAGATTATTTTATAACTAGGAAACTATTTAAATCTTCTCTTTAGTGGAGGAGTTTCAAAGGATTTTCATGAAAGTAGGAAGCGTGGTTTCCTGCTTCTGTAATTTTGTTGTTCTTTATAGTTGATTAGAAGTTGAGGAGAGATCTGAGAAGCTCGTTGGAGCTTCCTTTTTGAGGAGATACACAGCTTATTGCTTGTAGGACTTCCATCAGCTGCCTACTCAGTGATGTGCTGTTGGAAGGCTGATATGCTTTTGTCAGATTTAACTTCCTAAAAGAATCAAGTGTCACTTTGCAACCCTTGAAATCTTCAAACTCTCTTTTATCATGGCACCTTTGATCTACAGCCTGTGCCTTCCCTGCGCAATTGGGTTAGACCTTTAGTAGGTTGTTGCATTTTATTCTCTCTCTGATCCATGCAAAACCCTGCAGTGAGCTTAGCACTTCTGTCGACAGGGACAGACCTTACTGAGACTGAGGGCTCGAATATGGGCTTTGGTTTTCACAGAATCACAGAATCACAGAATATTAGAGGTTGGAAGGGACCTCAAAGATCATCTAGTCCAACCCCCCTGCCAGAGCAGGACCACCCACAGTAGAGCACACAGGAACATGTCCAGGCGGGTTTTGAATGTCTCCAAAGAAGGAGATTCCACAACCTCCCTGGGCAGCCTGTGCCAGTGCTCTGTCACCCTCACAGTAAAAAAGTGTTTCCTCAATGTTTGGGGTAGTCACACTTAAGGTGGACAGTAAGTCATTCCAACCTGGTTTGTCCGTCGGTGCGTTTTTACCACTCACAACCTTTGTCTAAAAAGGGAGACCAATTCACCTGTGACTCTGTGGGTGAGAGCTGTGAGATGCTATAGAGACCTATAGTGTGTGCTCCCTGAAGACTCAGCAACTCTTGGGGGATGGAGGATCATTAGGGTACACTTGCTTTGTGGTGTGGCTGCTCACATCTAGGCTTAGCTAACTCAGGCCCTGCTCACCAGAGGTAGAGGTGATGTGTCCTAAGCTCCCATCTTCATCAGAAGCTCAAGTTAAGTGCTCCTGGAAATACAAAGGTATCTCGTATTTGAGGAATAATTCCATGTCATTTCAGCAGGTCAGTAGGTGGGAAAAGCCTTCCAGAGATACTTAAATGAAAAACAGAGGAATTTTTACTGTTCAAGATTGGCAGGTAGGTGATGTTTTTCTCTGCAAGCTTGAGCATTAAAAGCCATAAGCAGCTACGAGACAGAATCTCCCATTAAACGCTGAGCAGCTGACAGTGTCCCTCTGAGGCCATTGTATCCAAAAGACATTAGTTCTGCCTCTTGACTGTGAAAAAACACCTCCCTTTTCCTCACGGTTTGAATTGTTCTGTACAAATATGTACAAAATGCCGTTTTCTCTAGTTTGCAGATAATTCCATTTTCCTTCATGTCAGGAGATGGAAAATGAAGATGGCATATGCTGCCTCCCAGGAGCTCACATGCAAATGTCTCCCCATTTCAGTTAGAGCAAGTTTCACGTACAGAAGGCAGCTGAGCGCACAGCTTCTGTTAACTCAGAAAGGGTAACAACCTTTAAAGAAGAATTAAGGGAAGTGACATTAAAAGACATTATGTAGTCTTGTGACTGGAGAAAAGCAAATGATCTTTCTAAATTGTTTTTCTAATTCAAATCCACTGAAGAAATGGAGCAGCTCTCACTGACATTTTTCTTTGAATCTAGTTCACATGAATGAGGGCAGCTTTATTGTGCCAGAGTGTCCTGGCTTTACAAACCATGTATGCAAAAGCAGTCCTTCTGCTTTGCATCTTCTGAAGGGCTGAAACATCAGGTTGTCTAGTCCCTACTACAAAGGGGAGTCCCACAGGAGCTGCTCATCAGCTCGATGTCCTTGCTCTGCCAGTAGCAACTAATCTTCCTTTGGGTTTGCTCCTGCAATATTCCCTGAGTGTGATTGTGGTTTGCAAGGATTTCTGCAAAAGGAGAAATCCTAGAATCTAGCACAGTGGCTTTTAACCTGCCACCCACATATCCTGGGGAAGAGGCTGTTTGAAGCTGACAAAGCTTACAAAACTGCCTCATGAGAAAAGCTTCTTGCTGCTGCCAGATGTTTCATGAGTCACTGTGTCTTGCTGCGTCTGCCGTTCCTTGTGCAGGTAGACTGTAAGCTCTGCAGGGCAGGGACTGCCTCTCGCTGCGTGCTTGTGCAGTGCTCTGGTCTTGTCTGGTACCCCTAGGGCCTGCCACAGTATAGATCACTTTAGCTGTAACTGATGGGAACGGTTCTTGATGAGGATGCACAAACAACCAGAAGAATCCAGCTGGCTCCTTTATATCCATGTGCATTCTCCAGTGCTAACAGCAGTAGAAATTAAGCAATTGAAACTGCAGATGCTTATAAAGACTTTGATTACCCACAGGAAGCACATCTTTTGAATAAATCAGTGTGGTAATTTCAGACTAAAAGGGATATTGAAGTCAGGAACAAACTTGCAGTTGTTGGGAATATTCTTTGAATGGGTAAGTGGTGTTGTTTTTGGCAGCAGTTAATTGTAGACATCTTAGGATGGTAACGCAGGATCACTGATAATATTCAGGCGGCATTCCTGCTTATTACTAACAGGGATCTGGATCACTGCTTTCTTCTCAGAAGGTGATTACTCCAAACAACAGGAGATTTTGAAATATGTCATTTCGGCATGCTTGTGTTTATCTTAGGAGTTAGTACGTTTGATCATTCTACTTGAAATGGTCGCAAGTTGTTCAGCAACATATGGTTTAGAGGTTGGGTGTGCTCTTAGTACTGCCTTTTTTTAATAAAGCCTTTGAGATTTAGCTGCGGCTGGTAGAAAAATGAGAAAGTACAGGTAGTAGATGACTAAGGCAGTAGATAACACAAAATGGCCGTAGACTTTATTTGGAAATAGTGCAGTTGGCAGGTACATTTTGTACCGTATAGATGTTTCCAGTCCTGCCTGAGGTTTGCCTGGCATTAGTTTCAAACTCCAACCATGTCGTTATGTTGGGGCATCTGATATGCAAGAACAACATTTTAAAAAGCACCTTACTTATCTATTTTCTCAAGTGACTTAGGGAGGCAAGTATTTCAGTCTGATTGGCATGATGTAGAGTCTTGTGCAAAATAGATCAGACACTTTTTGGGAGAGGTGTTTTGCAAAAGCATGAGACATTTACTTGAAGGGAAAATCTTTTATAGTAAGAATCAGTTTGATGATGTACTCTTCTATGGTTTTTTTTTAATTACAGAAAATTGTCAGCTATGAACACTACCATTGATTTGGCAAGGATTGAGGGGGAGTTAGGAGGGCATTTGTATCTTATTTTTCGTCTGTTTTTGGGGACTGGCTTGAGACTTGAGTGTTGCTTGAAGTATATCAAGAAGATTAATTTAGGATAGAGGGAGATATTCTTCATCTAGTTCTGGTCAGGCACTTTTCAAATGTCTTTACTCACCTGGGAGAGTGAGGATTGAACTCAGATTGTGGATTTAGGTTTTCTACGTGGCTCATTTTTGGTAAAATGAAGGGCATTAGTGTCTGCAGAACAGCACTGACTATTTGGTACCTGGAGTAATTTGATGACCTTTTGCTTTCCTTTTGGCATATGTATGCTTGCAGAAAATTCAGTTTGAAATAAAATGCATCTTACTGCTAAGTATTTGAGTTATTTAGTAAACGTTTTTCCACATGTGCCTAAAGGCAAGCCTGAACAATATAGTGCAAAACAGTGCTTCCTTTGTTTCTTATTAAAACATATTAAGCCTAGCTCTATTCTGGATTTGACCATTTTTCCGTTTTACTTGATTTAGAAAATCTTTGGAAGGAATCGTGCCACATTATGCACTGTTCTGGTTCTCTGTTTGGAGTGGCTGTACTGATGGTGTTCCTCACTTGGAGAGATCTGGAACCACAAGGGTTTTTCATGCTGTAGCCACATGGCGTGTCAGGGGAGAGCAGGCATCTTCTTCCACAGCTCAGCAAGGGAATTCAGACAACCCTGCACTTTGCTTCTGACTTTACTGGTGCCTGAAGTTCAGAGTCCCCCAAAAATGAGACATACAAAGTTACTGGTTCAGTGTAATAATTTATCTTGTGGAGCTTTCCCAGTTCAAGCATCAAAGTGGTTTTTTACTGAAAAACCCCACACTTCCCATTGTAATGCCTGGGAACTAAAATCTGTCAGTGTTCAACATCAAAGGTTTTAAGGTACACTTAAATTTCCTACCCCACCTACAGAGCCTTCATATTCCACTGGCTAGAAATGATTTCTTCTCCCCAATCCTGCAAAGATTATCACTTTGCCACTCTTAATTCTATGCTGCTAACATTCCCCACATTTATAACAGTTACTGTTTCTTAAATCACTGGTACATGCTAAATTAAACTCCAGGCATTTCAATTTGCATTTAATTTTGAATTCTGCTGCTTTGGTTTAGATCTGGAAGAAAGGCCCATGAGCTGTCCCGAAAGCTCGTCTGCTCTCTCAAATTATACTAGTCAGTCTAATAAGGGAAATACTTTCCACCTATGAAACACATCTTGCCAGCTCAGATGAGAGACAAGCTAGTAGACTTTTTAGTGATTGTAGGTGCAGAGCATACTGGTCCTGAATTTCAGTTTAGTGTGATTCTTCTTGGAGAACAGCTGTGGCTTTGTAAAGGAGGCAGATGTAAAAGAAATGGTGCACAAAAGTGAAAAACTTCTACCTTTTATGAGAAGGAAGAAAGCAGTTGTCTGGCTGGAGATTTGTATTTGTGTGCATATAGATATGTGCTGAAAATTTCACCTACTCTTAGCTCTTGTTTGAACTGTGCAGGTTGAGAAGATTATGCCACAGAGATGGACATGAGTCCAAGTGTACGTATTATAGTGGAGCTTTATTAAATTATTTTTCTACTTATCACATGACTGTTACTGGCTCATGTATAGCATAAACACTAGGTAAGGAAAAGAATTGGACAGTGAAGAAAAAAAAGAAAAAAAAAGAAATAAAAAGAAAATAAGATTGATAGCAAGAAAATGTAAGGTGAAAGGCCAGAATATTTCTGTTTGGAATAGCTGCCATAGTACCTGGCTTTAAAATTCTTTCTTTAAGCTTCTCTAAACCTGGCTTCCATTTGGACTGATCTTCTGTGGTCTCCTCCCTTAAAGATGATAGATATATGACATTTGAAATGTAATTCATTTAAGGAGTTTGGCTTATATGAACAGCAAGGAACAAAATTCAGCTCCCATGGAACATTGCAAAGACATGCAGAAATGTCTTTGTGCATGGTTGGAATATTTTAATATTTTGAACAATCAGTTTCTTTGGGGGGAAAAAGTATCCTTTTTATGTAGAATAGGCACTTTTCAGAAGAATTGTGTTATGAAAAAATTCTATTCTCCATCAAAACATCTGCAATTCATTTCCAGACCACTATTTGTAATGATAGCTAATTTGATTCATATTTTCCTCTTTCTCTTCACAACTTGTACATAAAAAGATGGTGATTTTCACATATGGCTTTACATTTCAGCCATGCTTGTCAAACAGTATTTGCCTATAGATCGTTAACTGCCAGTTTCTTGAAAATACTCGAGATGCAAAATTGAATTGGTGTTGAGTTGCTGTGGCGTAGTGCAGAGGGTGGGATTTTCAAAATAACTGGTTGATCTACCTTTACTGCTACTGAGCATTTCATTGATGTAGCAGGCAGGGACCTGGATGCAGGTGAGAATGTGTCCTCAGGTGTGGATGGTGAACTGTTTCAAAATCAGTCTTTTGGTGCTTATTGCTAACTGTATTTGCAAGACTAGGATTTTCAAAAAGCATTTCTGCAGCTCGCAGGTACAAACTCGAGTGAAAGGTAATAGACTGTGTTCCTAATTCACTGGGGAATATTTTATGTAAATGCAGTTTGGAGACATACATACCTATAAACATCCTGGCCTAAGGTACCTCAGATGTTTGTAGCCTAAATGACTCGGGAGATAACAAGTGCCGCTGACTTTTGGCGAGGGAGATGTAAGCACTTATAGAACAGTATACACAGCTGCCAGAGTTCTCAAGTTGTCTTGGGCATGCCCAATCCAACACATACATGGTGAGAGAGAAGGACAGGACTTCCCTACCCTGCCTTGCATTGCTGAAATGAGACAGGTATTTACCTCTGAATATGACTCTTGCCTTATCATTAATCCTCTCTTAAAATTAAGGCTTAAGTCCTACCTCATATAAAATCCAACCAAACAAACCAAGACAAACCAATCAGAAGAGATGTGATGTATTTTCCTCTCCCTAAATATTCTCCAAGTCTCAAGGCCGGGCTTTGAAAACCAGCTTCCCACCTCTGGGGAAAGGTTGGTCTCTAGGCTGTGGAATCTTTCTGTTTTTTAGATGGCTGCAGTGAGTCTTCCAGGTATTTTACACAGAGCAAAGGAACTTAGCAAGGAGAACATGTCAAGACCCTTCAGTATGTTTTGCACGTGGCAATGACACTGTCTTCTCAAAGTATGGGAGTCCACACTTAAATCTTGCCCCAAATTCACCTTATGATGGAGTTTGAATGAGATATTCAAGGGACAGCTAACCAATACTCACCAATAATCAAAAATTCATCCTGGAATTTAGACAGGAGCTAGCCACCGAGATGCTTGCTGCCGCCAAGACACAGCTTGTGCCTACCCACTGAGAGACATCGTGGGGCTTTCCCGGTGAAAATGAGGTGATGGCAAAGACAGGATCTCGGAATGCCAGTCGGACGGGTAGAATTAGGACTGACTTCAGAAGGGAGTTTTTGCTCTTAACTTCCTCTTGAACATGAGGCTTTGACTCCTAAGTTAGTAAAGAGCTTTTAAAAACATGAGCTGTAGCCCTTCTGAAAATCCCAGCCTTGATCCCTACCACCAGTAATTTGCATTGGTACAATGTGAATGAAATCAGCCCAGTATGTTTTCTGGCATTACTTGCTTACTTAGAAAGCTTGAGTATCTAGTCCTTGCTGTGTCTGAGTTCTCGTCTCTGAACCATCTGGGGCAAATGGGGTTTAATCTTATGCAGACCTTAAGAGATGGATTATTTTTTTTGGTCTTTTTTTCCTTCTCTTTCACTCACTATCAGCCTTGGGACGTTTGGCTTACAGCCCAGGGTGAAGAAGGAGAAATAAGGAAGAGAGAGGAAGGGTCTGACTGAAGTGAGAAAACCAGAGATAGTGATGAGCACAGAGAGGCAAACGACAGAAAAGTTGGCTGCTATGAAGGTGGAAGAATAGTGGTAATACATGGAGAAAGGATGTGATGGCAGAGACTGGAGGTCATATTCTGTCCTGGACTTGATGGAGGAGAGGGGAAAGCCAGAGTGCAGCCAGCCACAGGTTCTGGTGAGGTCTGACGTACTACTGCGAAGAAATAATTGGATATTGCATAACCTTTTTCTTGCAATGGGAGTTGTAAGATAGAAACTTGAGATACCCATTTTTTCAGTTCAGCATTTATACTTTATAGTCTTTTGTAAGGGAGGGGGTAGACTTTCAGGGCTGACTGTGATCTAGAAAGGGAATAGATTGTGGCATAATTAGGGATGAGAAGAAAGGGTAGAGGCTTTCCTATACCTCTGTGACCTGAATGTGGTGGGAAAGATTAGGTTTGATGGATATTTCCATAGCAAAAAAATGCAGGTGTGTTCTTAATTTGGATCTGCTAACCTGAGCTACAGAATTCAGATTAAATCAGATAAACCAAAGCAATTTGAGACCGCTTGCTGTTATTTTAACCTGAATTGGCCAGCCCTGATTCAAAACACATATTTGAGGCTTGCCCTGTGCTCAGCAGCCATACCCATGTTCTTATTGGCTCCGGGAAGCATCTCTGTGCAGTTGCCGTCGGAGGGTTAGGCTTTGGCTGTGCTGCCAGCCCTGAGCTCTCGTGCCTCGCTGTGCTGGCGAGTGAACTGGAGCGATTGCGTGAGTTGCCCAGGGTCAGACAGGGAATCTGGCAGAGACAGGGACTGAGCAGAGGCCTCTTGAACTGCAGCCCAGCACGTGGGATTGGATAAGCAGAGCACTTAATATTGGGTTTCTGTTGAGAATACGCACAATTATGAATGCTAAATTTCTTTCCCAGGAGCATTCCCCAGTACTGGTTTAAAACGTACCATTTCCACAAATACACCTGCCAGAATATTAGTTAAAATATTCATTGAAAGCAAATCTGGAAGGGGGACTGGCACACAACTGCAGCAAATTCACATTAAGGATTTAAATAAATATTAAATCTCTTTTGCGATCGTTCATTCCTGTGTCTAATTGTGACTCTGGGTGAGCAGATGACTCTGTAAAGTCGCTCCTGGAAGGTGTATGTACAGCAATCAGTGTGATAATAGCCGTGCAGATTGAAGTGGGTGGATGACTTGAAGAGTATGGTAACGACGTATGGAGCCTTCCCTACCTTGGACACGAGTTCCTATCCAGCCTCAGATCAATAGTGCGGTGAGCCTTATTGCTTGTGGAGAAGCTCTGTAACACAGAGGCATCCAGAGGCTGCGACATGCTGGCCACAGCCGTGCCAGATCCAGGAGCAGCCCAAGGCAGGAGACCTAGCCTGGACAATTAGCGTTCTGTTGAGATACTGGCACAGATGGGAACTGCAGGGAGTAAGAGGTGACCACCCCTTCAGAGAAATCCAGACTTCTCCTGGTGGCTTTCATTTAAGAGCACACACCCTTTTAGGTACCTGAAGCAAACACAAGATTTTGGGCTAAAATAAAGAAGGATTTTGAGATGTAATGAATGATCTGTGATACACAGGACAACAGCCTGCATGATCTAAGGGTCGGCAGGCTGTGGAGAAGCCTGTGTGGGACAGGCTGGCCTGCCTACCCAGATTGCAGTACAGCTTGTGATGGTTCCCAGTAGCTGCGCTCTGGTGCTGCGTCCGCAGGCTCCTGCCCAGTACTCACAGCCAGCTGCATAGTGCATGTAGTAATTTGTCAGGAAAACAGGTCCCACCATCTTTCTTTTTTTTTTTTTCCTTTTTTTTTTTCTTTTTTTACACCTTTCCTCTTGCTCCTTTGATACTTATATAAATGGCCTTTTTTTTTATGATCAGTGGCTTTATTTTTATCTTCCTCAGGCTATTAATTTTTCTTCAGCCACTTCAGTTTTCCTTTCCTTTCCTTTCCTTTCCTTTCCTTTCCTTTCCTTTCCTTTCCTTTCTTTCCTTTCCTTTCCTTTCCTTTCCTTTTCCTTTCCTTTCCTTTCCTTTCCTTTCCTTCCTTCCCTTCCCTTCCCTTCCCTTCCCTTCCCTTCCTTCCCTTCCCTTCCCTTCCCTTCCCTTCCCTTCCCTTCCCTTCCCTTCCCTTCCCTTCCCTTCCCTTCCCTTCCCTTCCCTTCCCTTCCCTTCCTTCCCTTCCCTTCCCTTCCCTTCCCTTCCCTTCCCTTCCCTTCCCTTCCCTTCCCTTCCCTTCCCTTCCCTTCCCTTCCCTTCCCTTCCCTTCCCTTCCCTTCCCTTCCCTTCCCTTCCCTTCCCTTCCCTTCCTTCCCTTCCCTTCCCTTCCCTTCCCTTCCCTTCCTCCCTCCCTTCCCCTTTCCCCTTTCCCCTTTCCCCTTTCCCCTTTCCCCTTTCCCCTTTCCCCTTTCCCCTTTCCCCTTCCTTTCCTCCACATTTTGTGCCAGCAGATGGTGGTATTCAGTCAGCTGTTCGAGTGCCAGTGCAGCTCCCTTTGTCACTAGCTGGCAGTCCATCTCAGCAGTAGGAAGAGCTGTTAATGTGGACAGTTTGTCTGTGGCTGAGTGACTGTCACAGTGGTGACCTGCATGAACAAGAAGCACAAGTTCTTCTAAGTTACTTTTCTATCTTCCTTCTTGTTAGGCCTGTGAAAGATCTTTCAGGTTGACAGAGTCTTAAACATCACCAGGGGAATCATTTATTTGTTGTGATGTGTGGGATTTGGGAGAACTTCCGCTATGTGTTGCTGTGGGGTTACTCAATCAGCTGACAGGGACTGATACTCGTTTTTTAGCCAGGTGTCTGACAAAAAATTAGGGCTGGAAATGAGGGAACATATTTCTGAACAAGGCAGTCACTGGTGAAATAGAAGGTCTTGGGTCTGGATGCCCAATGCAGGATAATTGGTTATGAAAACTCAAACCCCTTTAAACTACCTTGTGTCAGGCACCAAAGAATTGACATCCATGGTACTTCAGCAAGTGAGTTCTCAGTGAGCCTCAGCCCTGCTTAAGGGCAGCATTTGCAGCAAGAGGTTGGCTGGGGGTTTTCCTCTTATCGTAGACAGCATAGCGGGACAGCACATGCTTCGCACTGGATGTGATGCCTCCAGTGAAGAGCCTTAATCCAGTATGACAGCATGCTGCTCTGTAGGTGAAGGTGCAGAAAGCATTCTCTTCCATATCTTCGTTTCATGTGCTTGATTAATTTGGGTGGCATCCCTGTTCCTCTTTGGAAATGATTTTCATACCAAGACCCTGGTACTGAATTTAGTCAACAGGAAGGCTGTATTAGAAGTCACAGAAATTGGATAGAAATTATGTTTAAGATTAAAGCAAAGATTTCCAAATTTGGTGGTGGGAGTAGTGTGCAAAATTCCTTCTGAAAGAGAATGGGCAGTGATACAAGCAGCACAAGTACTTTCCAGGTGCTGTCAGTTCTTGTTCTCCCTCTGATGCTTCCTGGCCAACCCTGTCCAAAGGTTTCTTTGAAAAGTAGTGCTTTGAGTGTGAAACTCTGCTTACCTTGCTTTTAACATCTTCCCGTAGTTCTCACATCTTCTGCCTATGGCTTTGCAGTTCTTTCCATTCCAAGCCTCTTTTGAGTGGGAATAGTGTTTATTACTTCTCCAAGTTTGCAATTTGAACTCCTTTCTTATGGAGAGCTCCACTGCAGCAGCAGATGTGAAAGAAATTTTCTTTTTAATATCGAGATTATCATTAGTCAGTTAAAAATAGCTGAAAAATAAGAGCTGAAAGGTTGAGGTGTGATGCTTTGATAAGCTTCTGAATAGACAATTACTGGTTCAACTATATGGAAAAACTATGGAGAAATCTGAAGTGCTGTACTATTTTGAGTGTCTGTTTAAACAGATTTTGCAGGTCTCTGGTATTCAAGAGTTGCTCGGTACTTGCTTTCTATAACAAGTTGTTTTAAACATTTTTACCTGAGAAACAAGTGTTCTGCTCGCCTGAAGCAAGAGTAAATTGACCTTAGAAACCTTAAACATAAACCTTAGAAAGACCCTGTGTCTTGCTGCAAGAGTTGCTGTGTTTTTGATGGCCCAGCCTGTCATTGAAAATATGCTTATCTCTTTTTAGTCATGTACCTCAGCAAGGTATCTTGTCCCAGGAAGTGTCTTTCTTTTTCAGTTGCAGCACACTATTGTTTCTTGTTCTAGCAAGGAGTGTTTCATAGCCAGTGTGTCTCCTTCCCATTCTTTCTCCCCTTTGTCATCCCCTGGGGCTTTACCAGCCCAGTTGATAAATGTTCATCAGCATACTGCAGATTACCTCATTCTAAGATAAGAACTCAATACACAATTACAATTCCATTTTTAAATAGCAGCAGGCCAGGCTGTAATGCCTTTCCCTTCCTAAATAGTACCTACATTTCACTAGTGGAGTGGCTTGAAATCAAAGTGTTGTTCCATGCAGGTAAGAATATTCAAACTGAGGTCCAGAGTCAAATTCAATGGATTTTAATTCAGTATTACTTTTTCAGTACTTCCCATATTTAATTATCACCTAGTGTTCATGGATATACTCCAAAGATTACTGTCCCACAGCTGAAGTTCTTTAAATATCTGTAAAAAGCATGTTGTCCAAGATTCCAAGATGAATGATATTCATGTCTCCTAGATGTTAGCAATGTTAGTAACGCTGCTTTGTCTCCACATGTATTAGCAATAGGACTGCTTTAGAGATGTCTTTCCATGTGGAAAAATACAATTAAAAAATCCTTTCCTCTGCTATTTTTGGTGTACATTCTATCCAGAACTTTTTTTTTGTGAGAGGGCTGCAACAAGAAACTAAAGCAAGAACTAATATGAAGGGGAATTTCAACATTTGAAATAATATTTGGTGTTCTTAATCAAAGTTACTTTCTGAACCATGATCAAAGTGTTTAGTTTGAGATTTTCATTGAAATTGAATTTTCAATTAAAATTCCAAAATTTTGACAACATTTGAATCATGTTAGTTGAAGAAGCCAAAATCCTTCGACAGAAAAATCTTGCTCAGTTCTAATCAGCAGCGCTGGAAAAACTATTGGATCTTGCCAAAGTGCCCTTCGTTCAATGAAAAGACATAATCAGCTCTGGACTTGGGTCTGTTTGTGTAACTGTGGCCAACATTGCTGAGAAACATCTCACAAATCCTGAATCTTGTTCTCCTCCGGAGGAGTGAGCTGTAGTGTGAGTAGGACTCATTTCTAACTTATTTGCCCACTGGAATGCTGTTTTCCACCGTACTGGAAGCACCATATCCAACATATGCGGAAGCACATATGTTGGATACTGTCCTCTCCCTTGTTCCCTGCTGCTGGATCCAGAGGGGTTGCTCCGGAGCAACAGCTTGTTCATGTGAACGATGTGTTGCGAACAGGTTTCTAATGAGCTGTTCATTTTAGGATTCCTGGCTAATTGCCAGGTAGACACATGATTGACTTTATATTAATCACAGCTCACTTCAGCCACTAGAAGTGTGAACTGGTGCTGCTAACCCAAAGCATTAAGAAGTCGTGAGTCAAACCTCTCAAATCATATCACTGGTTAAAAATTATGAGACTTTGTAAATAATACCTTTTGGGTGATTATTTGGGTTCATAGAATCATAGAACAATTTAGGTTGGAAAAGACCCTTGGGATCATCGAGTCCAACCATTAACCCTACATTACAAGTTCACCCCTAAACCATATCACTCAACACCACATCTAAGCAACACTTAAACGCATCCAGGGATGGCGACTCAACCTCCTCCCTAGGCAGTCTGTTCCAGTGTCTGACCACTCTTTCCGTGAAGAATTTTTTCCTAAAGAAATTCCCAAAGAATTTCTTCTTCATGTTTGTGTATTTCATTTTCTGCAGCTGTGAGAATTAGAATTCTACTGTTCTATTTTTTTGTAATAGAAGCCTTGATCATCAACCCCTCGATTGTCACACCCATATGTGCTTTTATAGGGTCTTCATGGAAGTCTGCAAACTAAAATTGGCAGAGAGACTTCTGCCTTCTGGCCTCTCAAATTTTACTCCTGAACTTGAGCATAACTTGCCCAGGAAACTTGGAGGATAAGCGTCTGGATAATTTGAGAGATAGACATTTTGAGGTTATGGGACTGGTGATTACTTACCGTTCCATCTTGGTTCACATGGCATGAGACAGAGATTACAATCTAGGAAATCATATAATCTACTGAAGGTTGTATGGTCCATTGCAAGTATCATCCACGTTAAGTGTGCCAATACAGCCTGCCATGCTTTGTTAAAATGTGTGTGAGGTACTGGCACATCATGCTCCTCTTGAAAACAACGAGAACGTGAATCCTCATGGAGGGCACGTCCAGCATCTTTGTTAGATAATTTGCTGCATATCTACAAATAAAGAATATATTTTAGATGAGCAACTCTGAGCAATCCATGTTAAGAAGATATTGGATGTTTTGCAGTATTCTCTTTCAAAACCTGTTTCTGTAAAACTTTTTAATCATTTCTTAGTCAGACCAAATTCAGCAGAAGTTTTACCTTAGTAAAGAGTGCGGAAGGGATCGCTTGAGGGGCTTGGAGTGTCGCGGGTTAGGGCTGGGCCGGCCACTAACACGGACAGACGCTCTCTAACCCCCTCTTCCCCCCCAAAACGGGAAGAGAAAAGGGAATGAGGCAGAGAGACTTACGGATGAGAGAAGAGAAAAACTAGAACAGCTTTAATGAAAATAGTAGGAATAATGGTAAAAAGATAAAAGTAAAGAACTATATACAACTATAGATAGTAGCCCGATATCAAACCCGACTCCCTCCCCCGATAGAAATCACCACTGGTGCTGCGGAGCAGGAGTCACTGGGGAAACCCCAGGCTCAGCGGCGGCGGGAGCTGGATGCAGGGAGCTGGATTCGGGAACTCAGGATCCGGATCAAAATCAGGAGGTCAGATGGAATCCACTCTGGACACCGACCATTGCAGAAAAGAAGGGCGAAAAGGCCGAAAAAGGGCAGTAAAAAAGGGCGAAAAGGGCCAAAACTCTCGTGATCACTCAATTTATACTAAATATGACGTATTTGGGATGGAATACTCTCGTTGGTCACCTGTCCTGTCTATTACCCCCCGGAGGTGCCACCTTTTACTTCCTTGTGCCCCCCTTTTACTACCCAGCACCCCCAGCGTGGCACACAAGAGCCAGCAGTGGCCTTGGTCACTATAGGAATAAGTATAAGCAAGAGCCTTTCTACATACCAGTCCCAGGCAGTAACTGTAAACATCAGGTGTTATCACTGCCAGTAGCGCACACTGTCTGCAAAAACATGCTGCTAACTTCAGAAAGTGCAGCCCTTTAGAAGACACTAAACTGAAAAGTAAAAATCACTAAACAGGACTGGGTTTTTAGCTAAACCCAGGACATTGAGGCTTCACTGAGGGTGAGCACATCTGTGTGTGAGGGCATCCTGCAGCGAACGCTTTATGAATCACACACATCTTGCAGTTCAAGGGGCTGACTGTTTCCAGAAGGATATCTAAGTAAACCTGCTCGTATATAATATTCCAGTCGCATCGAATTTGGGTTTTGGTGAGCCCTGGATGAGGAACAGCAAGTGGTAACACCTATAGAGAATGTGATATAATAAGTACTTCGATGTCCCTCCTTAAAGAGATTCTTTTGCTTTCCCCACAGATCTTCCTTGTTCCCAGCTTTTATTCAGGAAGGTGTTCTACCTGAAAGGCAGTTTTTATAGTTGGGAGGTACTAACTTAGGGCAGAATTGAAGGCCATTTCATTATTTTGCCTTTTTGTTGCTGAGTGCTTAAATAAAAGAAATTTCATTTTCAGAAAGTATCATTACTTGATAGGAGAAGCTGAATAGTATTGGGGTTAGGCTCCTCTTCAGCGGCTGCTCTCCCTGTTGTGCACCTCTGCACAAGGTGAGGAGCCTACATAAACCAGATGAGGCTGCAAGCTCTCTCCAGTTTGAAGGTGGCAAGGGAGAAACTGCTTAATTCCTGCTGCCTGTGACTTACTGGTGAAACGTGAGTTTTTGAGGAATCCCAGACTTGCTCTGGGAACTTTTCTCGTAACCAAAGATGTATGGGTGGTTTCTCTTGTGTTCCAGGACTCTCTAGGTGTGTGCAAGTTATAAAACAGGCACTGATGCTGGAGAGATATTCATGCCATCTCCTGTCCTTTCATGTGAAGTTGGTAAGGAACCTCCTTTGAAAAGTTTTTTTTACTAGAAGAAAGAAAGAAAGTCTCTCTCAAGGATCAGTGCCACCACAGTGAAAGGGCTCGTAGCACAAGACATCTCGTATCTCCATCTCTTTCACCCGCCACCAGAAGATCTGCTATACCTGAAGTATCTTCGAATGCAGCACGGACTGTCTTATATTAGGCTTCCCTAGATACTGTAACTTGCAAGAGGAGCTTCAAGGGCTTTAAAATGAAGTCATGATAGTGGTTATGTGATGGGCTTCATACCTGAAACCCACTGCACTTTTGCGTAGAGGTCTCTGTTTTGCTTGCAGGACTGAGAACCACAGCAGATGAACATTTTGGGTCAAAGCTTTCTAGAGGGGAATAAGGTGGGAATGCTTCTTCTCAAGACAAACCTCTCTGAAAACTCTGAAGTTCCATCCAAATGCGTTGTTTATCTGAAGACAAAACGTCAGATTGTTTCCCGTGTCTTTCTTATTTGGGTTTTCTTTTTCATTTTATCAAAAAAAAGTATTTATCAGCAGGACATTGGTGCATTTAAAACCACAGGAAATGTTTTTGTTTTTTTAAACCTTTTGGTAGAAAATATTTCTCACTTTCCTTCTAGTTGTGATCAGAATCTCGTCTGCATTTTTCAGGTGTTAATCTGTATCTAATCTGAACAGGCACAAGGAGATACTTCAAGCTGTCACATTGGCAGATGTATTTGAAAAGCATTCCCTGGAACAAACTCAGTGCAAGTCGGTAGTGGGGGAAGGGAGAGTAAACTTAATTTTAAGCTGCTTGGGAGAGGCACTGTCATTATGTTCTGTATGCATTAAATGCAAACACAGAACAGGTTCAGGTCTGTGGCTGGTGCTCGTAGGTGTGACAGCAGTACAAATGAAATAATAATATCAAGTAATCTCAGCTGGTCATTAAGTCTGCAGTAAATCCCTGCTTCATTTGCCAGGTAGGAGCACTCAGGGACCTTGGCTGAAATGAGCACCTTATTGTGCTAAGCACACAGAGACACCTAATTAAAGACAGTCCTTTTCAATGAAGCGCTTTTCGGTATAGATGGGCAAGACAGATAAAGGATGGGAGTAAGAAGGAAAACATTAATTATCCCCGTTTCACAGAGGGGAAGCTGAGGAGCTCTGGTCACACAGAGACTCTGCCGTGGGTTTTCTGTGTTGCCCTGCAGACACTCTGTGGGTTAGTAGAGTCTTAGACCCTAGCCTTGTGTTTCAACCACAAGACCATCCTTCCTCTGCAGAAGGATACATCGAGTTTCTTGTTGCTTAAATAGAAACCTCATTTTACATTTTCCATGTTCATCTTTTAAAAAATGCTCCCTGGCCATTTTGGTTTCTCTCATCCTTTCAGAGTGTTAGTCATCACTTAAAATACACACAATGATTAAAATGAGTCTGATCATGTTCAAGTACAGTATTTCAGCGAGGCTACTTGGTGTGACTTGTACAAGGACATGAAATGCCAGAAGGACCAGTGCAATCAACAGCAAACTTGTGTGCCAAAACGAGTGGGTGGAGTCATGTGCCGTATACAAGGGATTCATAAATGTTTACTATAATTTGCTGCCTGGTTATATTTGACCTCTTGTGGGTTGGCACATGGACTGATTTATTGCATCCATGCTATCTTAATTACTAAGGACATGGCTCAGAGCTTTTTTAAATTAAATGTGACTTATTTTCCTCAGTTACTTAAGTGCAGAGGCCCAAGCACATACACAGTTCTATTTTTCTATCAAGAGAATATATGATTCTTCTAGCCAGTTACACTTGTGGTTCTCCCAGATGCTGGACTTTGGCTATGTGCAGACACAGGCACTTGACACTTGCTCGTACGGATATGTTTACTAAGACTTTGCAAACTTTTCTTTCTCCCACTGCTGCTCCCGCTTACAAAACTTTACTCTTCTGGGTCTCAGCTGGAACTGGAAGGCCAAATGAGGAAAGCCTCTGAAAGGTTGCTCTGAATGTTTTTCTAGCCCAGCTGGATGCAGGTATTGCTGGAGAACTCATGGGAAGGGTTGTGCCAACAAAATTTTCATCCTGGCTTCATGGACTAATGGATACAAACAAGTTTTAAATAAGTATCCAAACTTACTCTGGCTTAGCCAAACTCAGACACTGAAGCTTTTGATGCAGTGCTGCTAACGCGTACATTGTTGGACCGTTTTGAATGTGTGACACTAAGCAGTTGTGTGGCAGGTCAGCAGGAATTCACAAGTGCTTGGACTTAATTTTTTGTAGTTCTCATGTTGAAAATGTGTCTGAATAATCAGGTTCAGGTGCTAGGGAAGCTGGTTTTCTGTCAGCTATAGCTCTGTTTTGCAAATTTAGGCAAGGATTGTGAAAAGCGGTTTGCAATTTGAAGTTCTCTGTCTGGGACTTGAGACTTCCTCAAAGGATTTAGCTTTCAGAGACCCTTTCAGTGTAGCCTCTAAAAACTCAAGAGTCCAAACTACTCTTAATTTCTCTTACTTATTATTGCACTTCCATGGACAGATAAGGTGCATGACCATATCTATGGACCTGAATTTGCCAATGCTCTCTCTGTGATAGAGCATAGTTGCAGACTTAGGTACTCAGAGGCATTATTCTTATTTCACATGAGTTATGCTTGCACATAACTCAGCTGCAGCCGGTGGGATTTTTCTTCATGTCAGATTGTAGTGCAGTGTGGTGATTTTCAGTATCTGGTTCCAGGACGCCAAGCATCCTCTGCAGGATCTGAGTAAAGCATTCAGTAATGCAAACCTGTCAAAAACCATAAAGTCACTCTAAAGATGTTCACATCTCTTGTGTAAGTGGAAAGAAGTTGTAAACTCTGAAGTGCTGTAAGAAAGGTGGTAATTTGATTTCTGTAAATCTGAGTGATGGCTCATCTTCATACTCATTCCAGGATTTAAAATACATAATGCCAATAGCAACTTCATACAAAAGTGTATTTCTCTCCCTTTAACAGATCACTTGCTGAGAAAGCAGCTGAAATAAATTCAAGCTATCTTAGTCCTAAGCCTATCTTCTCTTCCAGAGCATGAGGAGGAAAGTGAGAGACTGAAATATCACGATGTTTGTGAGCTGCCAACAAAAGAACGGCTGCTCTAGAATGAAACAGGCAGGCTGCAGGCAGGGAGGATTACCTCTGTACAGCCTTCCAGCCCCCTTGCACACAGCCAGTGCATACAGCACCGAGAGAGGAACGGTCCCCTGGTCACCGACTGTGCACTTACATTGCAGCTGGGAGGTGTGACTGCAGTGCAGATAATCAAATAACGACTGGCTTTAATCTTCACAGGGTTTAGGGCAGGCTGGACAAGCCTGCCCGGGATGTGATGTGCATATTCAAGAGCTGGTGCCTAAACACTGTGTCTCCACTGCTTAAGGTATCCAAAGTGGCTAGGTTGAAGCTGGTCAATATGTTGCTGTCTTGCCTTTGACTGCAAGGTGGACAGAGTCACAGCTGCAAATTAAGGTGGTGTAAGTTAACTTGAGCAATAGGTATTTTCCGTCCAGAATTACTATGGAGGTGCTCCCAGTTCTGTACAAACGTCAGGTCCCATTGCTCTCAGTGCTGTGTGGACGGGCAGCAAAATCAGCCACTAGTTTCTGAAGGACTTGCAGTCTGAATGTGCAGGGCATCTCTCTGTACAGGCAGAGATGGATCTGACAGTGGAATGACTTCTTAATGGTCACACAAGAAGGCCAAAATGGTCTGGAGATATAGACTAAGTTGCCAATCCAGACCCATAATAATAACAACAAATCGTTTTCCCTAGATCATTTGCTGATAGCTAGGATCTGTTTATAGACTTATCTACAAAGGATATTAAATACAGAAGAGCTGATAATGGAGAAAAGAAAAGCAGGTTCCTCTGTTTCAAAAACATTTGAAACCTGAGACAATGAAGGAGAGAAAACTGAAGTGTGAAGATGTAAATACGGGTGATATGTGTGCAGATAACACCTGGAACGGGAAGCTGTATCTGTGATTGTACAGGACCAAAGGAAGAGAAGCATAAAGAACATGCAGCTTTCAAACAGGCCCCTGTAACAAGTCAGACCTAAGCCTTGGAGCGAGATTGGAGGGTAGTCAGTGTTGTAGAAACCTAGGGAGCTGCTTAGTAAAGAGTCGTGTAGTGAAACCTCGAGTCCAATGGCAACAGAGTCCTGCATGAAATCATGACACTACTGAGATCAGTGCCAAAAATCCCGGTGGAGCAGCTCTTGGCATTTACCCACAGCAGTCTCTCCTGGTTCTGCTCATGAGCTGCAGGACTGTACACGGTACTGCAGTCTGCATGAAAAGTAAAGGTTAGTAATATATAGATTCACGTGTGCACCAAAACCATGTTTTTCAGAAATGTAGCTTTTCTGACTAGGTGTTTCTTTTGAAAAAATGCTTGCTTTCTTTGGAAAGTGTCACTATCATATCAAAAAATGAAACTCTT
Organism: Trogon surrucura; assembly: GCA_020746105.1. Classification (NCBI taxonomy): domain Eukaryota; kingdom Metazoa; phylum Chordata; class Aves; order Trogoniformes; family Trogonidae; genus Trogon; species Trogon surrucura. The sequence goes on along the minus strand of CM036618.1, from coordinate 123,727,847 downwards.
GTGTTGTTTCCAGTTGAAGCAGATGACCCTCCGGGAAAATGTCATCTGTCTCGAGAACCTGACCCATGGAGTCCAAGGGAAGCACAATTTCATTTCCAATGGGACACCAAGGACACCATCTTGAATCACAATATTAACGGATTGGCTGAAATTCTGCAACGATGTTTTACCTCCACGTCAATTTTTTTCAGCACAAAACCACGTTCTGTTTTGTGAGCAGTGCAGAAGCTGAACTTGGAGGCCTGCTTGGACAAAACCCTGTTTGTCCAGCTGCTGCACAGGAAAAATCAGCTTCTTCCCAGGATAAGCCAGCATCTTGCCTCCTCTCAGGTGTGTTGTCACCTCTCCAAGGGTAACAGCACCCCAGGCTGAGGAATTGGACCCGGGACCAGCTGTTGTAGTCAGTAGAGGGGGACAGAGAGCCACACTGTTAGACGAGCCCGTACTGGGCTTTACAGCTTGCTTAGAAGATGGGTGAGAAATGGCATTTTGTTGTGTTATTACAGTGACTGATGCACTGGAGTGTTGATCTGTGAGCACAGATCCTATATACTTTGGTAATGCAGATCAAGAGTAATAGTTCAACAAAGGAGCATTGTTAGATAAATCTAACTTAAAAGAAAGGCCGGTTTTGCAAAGCAAATTCAAAGCCACGATTACAAGACTTTTCATTTTACTTTCTGCTAAAAGGAACATGCTTAAGGGCTTGTCTCCAAAGGGAAAACACTGCTCATTTACTTCCATCTTTTCTGGCAAAGGGAGAGTGTATTATTATTATTATTATTATTATTATTATTATTATACATATTAGAAAGAGCTACATGCTGTAATATCCTTCATTGCAACCACATTGATTAGCACTAACTGAGAATGTGGTATAATATTAACACGAGGCACATAGGACTTGTTTGGCCTGTCCTGTTTGTTGCTCAATTACGCATGTATAAAATAAGAAGCACAGCACCTGTAGAGATTCCCAGCACCTCCTGTTAAGCTGAGGCAGGAGCTGCAGTGTATGAGAGCAGTAACCAAATCCTGCAACTGTGTTTACATTTTGAACTTACCAAATCTTCCCAAGTGGAATGCAGGGTCCGGTTTCAGCCAAGGAACTGTTAGCAGTGAGTGAGAGTTAATGGATCAATCTGCTGTCTCTTGTCAGTGCTTTTACTGTTGACTTCTGGAATGTGTTTGATGAAAAGAAAGCAACTTCTTGAGACAGAAGATACAGATGTAGCATGTTAAGGTTGGGACCTACATGAACAATAAAGCAATGTTATCAGCGTTTCGCTTCCCCGACGCTGCTTGCCAAAACTGACAATGGAAGAGCAGCAAGGCATTTCTTTTTTTAACTACCATAACTACACATTAACCATTTGCTCTGATTCTCTTTGGAGGCACGGTCAGGTGTTGTTCTTGTGGTCTAAATGAAAGATGTCAGGTATTTCACTGGGAGCATGTTGCACAGCCCCCTGCTGCCTTTCTGTGGCTGGTGGAAGCTGCTTTCTGAAAAGCTGAATTAAAATGGAATTTGCAGGATCGTTCCGCTGAACCAAGCCTGCTGGCTCCCTCTGTTTTACATGCTGCCCACCAGCAGCAGAACACCCAGACACCAGGCAAATCTTCTGGGATGCACTCGTGCTCCTTGCATCCTGACAAGGCAGGCTGTTACCCAAACTGCATTGTAATTTTGAGGCGTGGGGGTTGTACCCACCCAGCAGAACGCCGTGCTGTGTGGAGATACGCAGGCTAGCTCTGAGCAAGCTGTAGCTGGAAATGCTGTGGCGAGAGCTATTCATGATCAGATTATATTCCACTCTTGGCCGAATAGTAGAGCAACACCAGGATATTGCTCTTCTTCTGGAGCCAGGTTGTTAAGAGTTAGCTCTGATGTGCCCACTTGGTACTCTGGATACCCTTGTGCTGTGTAGACATAACCATAGAGGCTAAAACCCAGATCCATCGAGGTATTTAGGCTTTTAACTCTCACTGAAATGAACAGGAGTTAAAAGCCTAAATACCTTTGGGGATTTAGGCCTAAGTGGCTTACAGAAAGCCTGTGGCACAGCAGAGACTCAGATATTTTGACTCAGAGGCTAGTGCCTCCAATATGAAATCATTCTTCCTCTCTACATCTGGTAGCAGTTTGCATTCACATTTCCCAGCTTGGGCCATCAAAAATATGCCCATGCTTAGGACAGGAGGTGAAGAATAATTTAGGTAATTGAAACTACAGCAGGAATGTGGTTCTGTCAGAGGGCTGTTGCCTGACCTGGAATTTAACCAGACAAGCAGGGCTTGGGGAAACTGCGCGCCAGCTCTCGCCTTTCAGGTGCACTGAAGGCAGTTAGTTTCTCAGGCAGAAGGGGATAAATAGCTGAGCTTATGTGTCTGTTGAAAAGGAAGCCATATTGCTGAGAATGAAAGCAGGAGACTTGCCAAACACTTGCCTTGTTATCCACATGACTGTTTATCAGTTATAACTAAAGCTGAGCCAATAATTCTTAATGGGTAATTCATATGATGAATATCTCCCCCTTATGCTGTGTTTGAATGGTGTATGAACCAGCCATTACTTTCAAATATTTATTTACTAGTCACAATTATTTGTTTAATACTGTGAATAATTCATGGTTTGTGGAATGTTTTCAGGCAGTTCTCTGAAGGTAGCCAATGCCCAGACTATTTTCATTGGGCAGAGAAGTAAATGTCGCCTTTTTCTGATTACGCCAGTGTTAACTGAGGATAACTTGAAGTCAAAAGGCTGGATCCTTCACTGATGTAATTTGGCGTAGCTCCATTTTTTTCCAATTGATTTCAAATGACCAGTGTTAATTCACACCAACTTACTAGATGGTCCTGAAAAGAAGAATTGTACAAAGGAAGAATGACTCCCACACCATATTGTTCCAGGACTGGCTAAATGTACTGCATTTCACAGTCATGTCTTTTCATTAAAATTCTCATATGTAGAAATTCAAAATTTACCTTTAGAAACGTCATTCATTATTAATATCTCAGTTGCTTATTAATGAGTAGCATTGCAGTAAATTTTGCTTGTGTGATTGTACACACAAAGTGACAATTTTTGCAGAAATAGCCTGAGTTCCATTTTTGTTTGCAGGGTGGGGGGGATTGTTTTTAGGACAAATGGGTGGCTTGTGTTGAGTTAGCCTGAAAAACTTCCTTGTTCAGTGTGCAGGACTTTTAAGTTCCAGTATTACTTTTACCATTACAAAATCTTCCCTTATATAAGTCTCACTGACGTCAGTGGAGCTTTGCCACTTGTATTTGCCTTATCAGATTTCCAATCCTTAAAGCTATTTTAGAAGACATTTTTAACTACGTTCTCTGTGGTACCCAGCTAATGATGGGATAAGTAGAGCAGGGATTGTGTTGTATTGTGTCTCTGTGATTCTTGCACCAGTTGTCCATAGTCTCCAGGGATTGTATGTCAAAAGGATTTTGCTGGAAAACTTCATGCCTTGTCTGTGTCCTGTATGTGTCCCTCTCTGTCCCAGTGGCCTTTCATTACAAGAGCAAATTATACATAGTGTTACCACCAAGAGAACTGAGGAGGGGTTGAAGGCTTGCTCCCTGAAAGTAGATTTGTGGGTTGTTTCCGTTTCCAGATTTCCAGAGCAACAGGTCACGGGGGCACTCAACATTGCTGCAAATCTCCCAGCTGAACCTCTCTATATGTATGTTCCTCTGTAGTAGTTTTTGTCTAACTATACAGCAAAAATTTGATTTCCACCATAACATGGCTGTGGTCTTGGATGCAGGATCCTTTTGTTCGTAACAAACTGATTGTTAACAGTGCCTCATACGGAGAAGTCTTGTGCTTGTCTTTCTTCTTTTTCGTTCTTGCTTTTTGTTATTTCTGCTCCACTGATGATATGGCTCCTAGAAATAAAAATGCCCAAGGAAAAAAAATCACATTTCAGGAAGATCTGTTGCTTTTTTTGGCGAAGTAGCACAACCAATTTGAATGTTAAAGAATGTACTCAGACTAAATGTCCAGGTGCATGTCATTGCTCACTACATGTGATTTACTAATGAGTGGATCCAGACAAACAAACTGAGGATCCAGCATGCCCTCTGGCTGCCTTTAAAAATGAGAAAAGATAATGAAGTGGTATGAATCAGGGCCTTTCTGTAGCAGTGAGGCATGAAAAAACTGGAACACAACAGCTTTTGCTGTTAGGTACCAAATATTATCTCAGCAGTCCTGTAACCAACCATGGGGGCAAATCAGTTTCACAAACTTTATTGGATTAACACAGTTGGCTGTTTAGTGTTTTTCATGTCTCAGGTTTCATGTTTCTGGATGTCAACGAAAGTTTCCGTTGTGAAATTTGTATATGTTTGGTTTTTGACGGCGCAAAGGTAAGCGTGATTCTTAGAAAGGCACGGCTACTGACCTTTCTTTAATTACAAGCAAATGCAGGGGGTTGATGGATATTGCCATACTGTTGGTCTCTTCTGTTGAGTGAACATTACTGAAAAACAGTGGTGTCTTTGTCCTGCAGGCTGCAGTTCACTAGGAACACACCTGATTACACCAAGCTCTTTTTAAGCAGAGCCCTGCACAGTGTCAAAGGAAAATGTTTTATTGTAAGTGTAGGGAAGAGCAGAAGCATAGAAGAAAGGTCAAAGAAGAAGAGAACCAATTGACCTGCTGAAACAGAGCATCTTTGGGGATTTTTAGCAGAAAACCTCTTTGTCTTCCAGCCACTGCAGTGGTGCAACCATCAGAAACAACTGCTGTGACCTGAAAGCTGTGATACCTTTTTTTTGTGTAAAATCCTTCCAGCCAGTTCAAAGGCAATAGTTCTTTGGCTGTGTACTGTCATTGCGACTGTTTCCTGGACTGTGATTCAGGGCTCAATCCTGTAAACGCTTCGTTTCCCATTTGTATTTGTGTTTATATGACTCTCACTTCCTGAAGCAGAGTCCACAGAGATGCAGGCTTGTAAAATTGTCCCTGTTGACAGAGGGAGCGCTGGAGATGAAGAGCACACCGCACAGGGAAGCTGGCTGCCCATGTGCCGGTACAGCTGCACCATGCGGTGCGGTCTCGGGACACTTTTGTCGGTGCAGTGTGGACCTACATCAGTGTCGCATTGCGCTGGGCTGTGTTAGCAGGACAAAATAGCCTGGGCATAGTGTCGTGCTGACTTGGTTATAGTGCTGCGGCTCTCGCTCTGTAGCTATCTCGGGAGCTGTTTGCTCAGAAATATCTGGAGCGTTGGGTGGTCGGCAGGGCATGTGTGTCCCTGGACACTTGTCCATGCCTGGCAGGGAGATGGCTCTAAGGAGGTGACTGGCATTAGTGTTTTATTAGAGATCGTCACCGTGTTTCTGAAATGAGCCTCCCAGTGTTCCCCGCTTAACTGCACGTGTATGTCTCAGAGCAATCGGGAAGGACATGAACTGGATTCCTCTGGGGTGACACTGAGGTGGTGGATGAGCTTCGGGACTGCGCCTGGCAAGGGACAGCTTGTGCTGGTTGCTGCTGTCACTAGACTGCGGCTAGTGTGATGTACGGCAGGTACAGAGTGGAAACGCACAGTGTGGATGTCGAGTCCTCAGCACTGGTCGTTTCTCTCTGTGTATCCCTTCCTCTTGCTCTGCGCTGCTTGCTATTATAGATGTGACCAGAGGTGCCACAAGTCCCATCTGAGTACATTGACTCTTCTTCCCTTCCCCTGGGCCGTGCCATCCAGGCCATTTTCTACAAGTATCTAAGACTTCAGGTGATCAGGTTTACTTTGATAAGACTCTCTGTATGCTTAGAGTGATTTCTGTATGTAAATACCATGCTGAATAGGGACTGGTGGGTCAGATCAGGCAGCACAAACCCCAGACCTCTTGTACAGTTGCGAAGCTACGAGGCGTGCAAGGGGCAAAGGGTGAATTTTTTTCTTTTTCCCGTTGTTGTATGGTATCTGATCACATCTCATGATAGTCCCCTTCCCCTTACTTGCACTCATGTAATTGCCAAGCATTGCTCTTTCGTGCTGCCTCTGGAGACTGACACTGTTGAAGCATGTAGCTTAACTCTCCCATTGTCCCTCTGGGGGAAAGATAGGAAGAAACACTGAAATTAAACGTAGGTGGGGTAGCGGTGATAATTATGTTGGATCATAACTTCCACTGATCTAATTAATGCCACCTAAGTTGTGGCTTGTGCAACTACCTTGATTTATTGGTTATATCCAGAGTTTGCAGAATGAAATTTTTGCAGAAGGCCCGTGGCTCCGATACACGGAGCGATAGAAGTTGTATTTGGATAATAGTTACAGTATGTGTAACAGTTTGAAAGATGCCTGTTCTGTGATGCTCTTTAGAGGCACTGTAAATTGGTAATCCAGACAGGATTAATGAGGTAGGCTGTACAGCCCAATTAATTTGTTTCCAGACAAAATCCCTTCATGCTGCTCTTAAAATTATGATTTCCTATTGAATCTAGTATAACAAGCTCTAGGTGTTCCGAGCATTAAGTGACAGTAAAAGATGGCTCTCACCTAAGTTCTAGTTTATGTATTTGTTTTATTACTCAGGATATGCCTGGATTTTACAGCTGAGTATGTTAGGAATTTAGTTACAAGTTGAAACCGCTTTATAATGCGTGGCTATAAAGATCAAAGGTTGCAAAACCAACATTGGAGAGCCAGGGCCTGCTCTTCCAAGGCTCATCAATCATGACTCAGTTCTGGCCCATCTCACATAATTTTCCACCATGTGCTGTCATTCGGACAAATGTTTACCCATAGCAGTAGACCAGAGACTCCCACAACTCTCACGCTAAGTGTTGCCATTGGTTCCTGACAGCACTTTTCTTTTTCTATTTACCCGGTATCTCTTTTTCCTCCTAGTTTTTTTTTTCTTTATCTCACAGTTGATAATATGAGATATGTGGCTTCTGCTAGTGTCGCACTGGGAGTTCTCCTTTCTTCCAAGTGGACAAAAATCAAGATCAATATAAGATCAAGATAAAGATCTTCCTTGGTTCCCCCTGGGTATCTGCTGGAGACCATTACATCTGGACTTGCTGAAGTTCTGCAACTCTCTGCCAGCCCACGACGCAGAAATAAGGCAAGAGAAACCAGAATAAAGGCTTTATGCAGTGAGTCTGACCATACACTCTTATCAGATAGGTTGCTGAAGGAAAAGTTGAGGTGAACCAGACTCTTTTTGCAGCACTGCCATCAGTCTGCTTTATAGCACTGGGCAAGCCACTTGAGTTTTGGTTTCACATCTTTGTTTCTCTTTTATTTCTGAGCGCCTCAAGTCTTTTGCATAATGAGGCATCCACAAGCCACAGTCTTAGGAGGCTTCTTGATGTCACTGTAGTAAAAAAAAAATTATCTTCGTGCAATTTATCATTCCAGCTTGGCCTGGGAAAACTGGAATGCCTATTATGAGTTTTCTTATGAAAGATTAGTTGGTGGGAGATACAAGAACAACTGGTAGGCACTGGGATCACTGGCAATTCTATTTTTTTAGGTCTTCTTAAATGAATTTTCCCCCAATATATTAATTATGTAAAAACCAAACAAAATTCATTTTGTCTCAAATAAAATGTATTGTGCAATCTGAAACAAAATATTCAATCTATTAATTTTAGAAACTAGTTTAATTTATTTACTTCAAAAAACAAAGTGAATTTAAAGTAGCTTTTCAAATGGAGAAATTAATATTTCTCTCCAGAAAGACTGAAATTAAATATTTTAGTAAAAATGAGTGTCTGTATATTAGATTTATCATCAAAACACATTTTAGTATTTTTGAGACCTGAAACTTTTCCCTTCTTTTTGTGGAACTCCAAGGAGTAGTTTGAGTTTATTGCCAGTTGTTGTTTAGGTTACAGGGTTAGAAATGAGAATCAATCTGCATGGCTGTTCAGATAACTCATTTGTCTCCTTTCTGGTATGTCCATTTCTGTAGATTCAGCCTCAGTTTTCCCACCTTGTCTTGTCCATTGCTTGTAAGGATTGCTGGGAAAAATAATGAATAAAGCAGTTTACTTGTTACTGTGGCTGTTGCTGTCATGGCTGGAGAATCAGATGCATATTTGACAACCAAAATTGAGATTTTTCAGAGGTGATGGGCGAGTCTAGGTACTTGGTTTTTTTCCACTGTCTTGTCTCTGGGTATGTGAAAGAAGCTCAAAGCGTTGAGCCTTAATTTTTTAAGGTGCCTGAGAAAAGAGTCGCAGGCAAAACTGTTTCCTGTTCTACTTTTTGCCTTTGAGGGTGCGAGAAAGTTGCATCAAAAGGGAAAGCAGCAAAAAATGAAACAGGGAAGCACGGTTGCATTATCATTCTGAAGAAGCATTTTTATGCAAATGCATGTAACAGTTAAAGCTCATGTTATGTTGCCTTTGACTTTTGTAACTGTTGGGGTGTGACAGGATTTAAACTTTTCATGGCATGCCAAAAATATTTCTTAACATAAAGTAACTTTGACTAGCTAATGTAATTATGTCCATTACTCAGGGATTCCGTTTTGTCCCGTACTTTGTCTTATTAATGTGTTTACTGCTAGTGGGAGCTGGGGCCAGTGTTGATACCAGCATTCAGATGTTTCTTGCTGCTGCTGTTCACCCCTGAAGAGTCTGCCGGAGGTTTCGTGGAGGAGGAGGAGGATAACCATCTGGCTTGCTTGAGGGCTGGGAATGACAAGAGCTCCTGGGGTGGGGTAGAGCAGGAGGTAGAGGTAGGATTTGAGCTGGCAGCTCCTGCAGAGCTGAGGCAAGAGGCTGGGCGAGTCATGCTGGGTGAAACCCCAATGGACACATGAGCTGTGTCCCCAGCTGGAAGAAGCCGTGTAGATAAGCTGAATCAATGCTGGCTGTGGCTGCTGGGCTGGCTGAGTGGGGAGCTGGTTTGTGCTGGTCCTCAGGTGTAATGTTCTGGTGGAGCCTGGAAGTGGTGTTGGGAGAAGCCTATGTTTGGCGGCAGTGGGATCCTCTGCCTGGATTTCTGCCTGTGGCCAGCTGGGGTTTGGGGTAGAATTTGACTGTTCAGCTGATTTAATTGAGGATTAGGTTATATAGCATTGGGTGGGACTTTTAAAGACGCACAGCTAAACATCCTTTAACTTGTAGGATGGCAGTTATTTCTCTTGATTGGCCTCCATGACTTCCGAGGGAGCTGTTTTTCTCTCCTCTCAAGGCAGAGCCCGGGTGTCCAGGATACACAGTCCCCATGAGCACGGGACCACAGGGGTGGGCCTCTCCTGTCCCGCTGGGCAGGGGTATGGGCAAATGCGAAGACCTAGAGCCTCAAGTTAATTTAATCTGTACCTGCCTCTGTAACTACGCCTGGCTTCCTCTGACCCAAATTACCTAACTCAGCTGGTATTTCCTTCCTCATATTCCTTCCCTTACATCTACGCATCTCACCTGCTATAGTTTAACTGCCTGCAGTGGAGGAGTTGGGAAAGCTCTGTGCTAATGCTTGCACCCACCTCTGCCCTTCTCCCTGCCTGGCTAAGAGAGACACTGTGTAAATGGAATTTTTAACATCAAAAGTTTCAATTACAGCAGGAAATGTCAGGCCTACAGAGTGCGACTGTTCCAGGTTTCCCATAAGGAATACTCCCACCCTTACTATTTACCCATATGGAAAAAACAACCTCCAATGGTATTTTTTTAAGTTCTCAGGTAAACGGAGCTGAACGGTATCATCACATACACGGCAGGCTTTCTACAGGAGATGAAAAAGTGTAAATCATAGCACAGGGCCCAGAGCCTTTACAGTGCCTTTTTCAGGAAAGAAAATCCTGAAATACAGGCTAAGTGGGGTGGGGGCTGTTTCAGAGGCAGCTTAACCTCTAGCAAGTCAGCAGTCTAGGGGAAAGAGGGACAGGATGGAAATGGTGATCTCGGAGCAGATCATGGGGAAAGCAGTATATAGAGTGGCATGTACACATAACTGTGGAGAAGGTGGGTTACGGGAGAGCCTTCCTGGGGTGCTTTCTAGGAGATGTGAGTTGTCAGTGCAAAGACCAGCAGAGCTGTGCACTTTCAAGAAGAGCCTGGCACTGTCTCCTTGGTACTGTCTCTGAGGTAGCTGAGACAGGAATAAGGTCTCCCCTTCATCTTCTCTTGCAGAGGCAGAACTAATCTAATTCTCTCAGCCTCTCCTTGCTAATCATGAGCTCCAGCTCCTGATCGTCTTGGTTGCTCTCTCCTCAATTCATACAGAAAATGTGTCTCCAACATGTCTTGCAGGTCACTAGGCAGTATCAAGCTCAGCTTTTATTGGGAGAAATGTAAGATTTTTGCCGTGGCCTCAGAGATCTCCAGTGATCTCTGGTCTTGCTTCCTGGTATAGAGCCACTGCTGCGATGGATGGTACAGCCACTTTGTTCAGTACCACTCCTGGAGGGACTCCATCATTTGCCGCAAGCGGGAACAGGTCATGCTTTTAATGACAGCGTTCAACCTGTGGGATTGTCTTGGACATACTGGTTCCTGAAATCACAGCTGGAGAACTTCAGTGGTCAAATTAAATCAGTATATGTGGCAAGGAATTTGGGACTTAAGTCACCTCACTCTTCAGGATAATTTGGTGTATCCCAAAATCGGGCTCAGTCAGCATATTGTCCAGCAGAAGAGTTGTAGTTGAGGATTTAAGCTCTCCAGCCTGCTCAGCAAACTGCTTCTTCATGTCTGTCTTTGTGTGTGCCGTATGTAAAGACTGGCACTTATTTACAGGAGGGAAGTTTTGCGTGAGGTCAATTTGTAATGTCATGTGAAACCTCGTTGTGTTTCCTCACAGACCGGCTCAAGATGACAGAATGTTTTGCAGACGTGGTGGTACGGTGCTTCTGCGTTAGGGCAAGTGGGAACACAAGAATTTAATTTAATGGAAAACAGCAGGGTTCCAAAAAGTGTTTTGATTTCACAGAAAGATGAAAGCAAGGCCTCTTGAAATGTTTCATGAAATGAAAGGAAAAGAGAACTTTTTAACAATAGCTATTAGCTATTAGCTTGCTGGTTAAGGAATTCACCTGAGCAGAGGGGGCTGTGCATTGAACTTGCTGCCCTTTATCAAACGGAGCAGGAATTTTTACCTATATCTGGTGTGTGAGCCTGGCTGCTAGTGAAGAGGGCTCTGTCCTCAGCAGGACTTGGGGACATTTGGGGTGGGTTGTATTCACAGCATTATTTGGGGAGATGGAAAGAAAGCAGAGCTACGTGCCCAGCAGGCAGACCCAGCCACGAGTTCATCCCTAGGCACTATCCTCAGCAACTTGGCTCAACTCTGGCACTGGGAGGGCCTTCTAATAAACAGAGGAGCAGGATGAACAACGTGAGATAGGGTGGGAGAAGGCATCCTCTGAAATCTTTATCTCCAAATACAAGTTTAATATATGTAAAGGGTTTCTCTCTCTTTTTTTATTTTTTTTGAGAAGCTTATTAGCTATGGAAAAAAAAATGTAGTGCTATTCTCCATGATGTAAATCTGCATAGATTTAAATTAATGGCAGAAATTTGCAACTTGAGTAAACAGATATAGCTCTGTGAAGTCAGGGGAGTCACACCAAATTATATTAGCTAAGGATATAACCCATAATTTTTAATGGTACCATTCTTCTATATAAGAAAAGGCAAGGAAATGGGGATATGTAAGGAAGAAAATGAAGAAAAAGCACAGCATGGGAATTGTAAAATCTTGTCTGTCACTTTTCTCAGGCTCTGTATGGAAAACATCTGCATGTTACAAAACTCTTTGATGTTACCATACAAACCGTGGGCTCTCCTGTCTGCTGAATGGTACATTCACAGGGCATTGCTTCTCTGATGTCAGCTGCCCTCACTGGGAATAGGCAAGCTGAATATTGCTCTGAGCAGCTGAACATACACCACCTGCTGATTCCAGTGAGTTCATTCTGCTTGTCTGCAAATATAAAATATTGAAAGGGTGGCAATTATTGTTCCTTGGGAGATATTAAAGTTTAGAAGCTGCCTCTAATGACTGATGTATAGTAGTAGAGCATGATCTTTCTGTGGAAAGTTGATGGCTACTACGAGATAAACTTTGGTGAGTAAAATAAAATAAATAACACCTCTCTGAGGAGCTAATGCATGATGCTTGGTTGACCAGTGGTGCCAAATCCAATGGGAATCTACCTGTAATTATATCAGGAAGCCACGAAGCTTTCTAAGTTCAGAAATCTGCTGTGTGAAACACTGACCAGAGACCAGCAAAGATGTTTGCAAAGGTCCCTGTTGGGGCTTTATGTCTACGTGTAAGAACTTGGCTAACCAGTTCTGCTCCAAGCCTTTGTGTTAGAGTAGCACCGCCTGTGCACACATGGCGGTCTTCATGTTCTCGTTGCTTATTGGAGTTGTAGGAACAACAGTGGGTTCCCTGTCTTAGGGTCAGTCATAAAAGGACAAGCTTAGGACAAGGCAAAATAGGTGGGCAAGGAGCAAAGGATGCACACAAGGCCAGCTGTGTGCGTAAAACAACTGTGCTTTTAATTCATTGCAGCAGCTCAGCATCTGACCACTCACTTGGGATGGGATTCCTCTGACTGTATGCAGATGTGTACAGCTGATCTAGAGCTAAATGGTCTTTCCAGCTGTCAGGGAGCGATACTGATCTCATCCTAAGGGATGCATCTGCTGCAGACCAGGTGCTTTACTCCCCAGAAGTGCCTGCTGACTCCATTAACCCTGGTGGGAGGTGAATGTGGCTGCGCAGATGTAGATACCGACATTGTTGGGAGTTAAGTGAGAAAAAAATACAAAACATCCTTTGCTGCAATGCAGGTGGTGATCAGGCTGTCTCCTAGGGAAAAACAGCAGGTCAACGAGTGAAGAGTCAGTCAGACAAATCTGCTTCAAGTTCTGCTCACTTCTCTCTGGCCTAGCGCAGTAAGTAACAGAATTGTGCATTTGAAGAACTGGTCCTGGAATACTCAGTTACCTTTTGCCAGCTGCCAAGCTAGTACCAGGTGTGACATTGTTTCTGGGTTGTGTTTGGAGACAGTTGTATTGGAAAAAGCAAAACCAGCCTCTTGGTATGGCTGGAAGTGGTCAGCAATGGACAAGTTGTGAAAACCACTGTTTACTGATCCTTGCCAAACCCTGTCTCTCCAGTGGAGCCAAATTTAGGAGTGACATCAGTGGCTATATGTATGACATGTCACTAAAGCAACAGAGCTAGTGCTACAGATGGAGGGAGAATGTTCACTTTTGATCTGCTCTGCGGATCCTTTGTCCTTGGTGTGTGGGTCTGTACACCTCGCTTCTTCCACACACTGACATCAGTGGAAACTCCACGTTTAGGCAGGTGCAAAATACGTGATACATAGATGCATTACAGCGATAAGGACTCTGAGCTGCTAATCATGGAGGAAAATTCCCTGTCCCACACCTACCCTGCTGTTTAATTTTGTGTTACCTAGCAGGAGAGGATGATTCTATGATGTATCGTCTTCTGAGATCACCGAGTTTTTAGTATAGTGAGACTCGCCATACCAATATGAGTCATTTAAAGGGTTCAATTAGTAATTTATGAAACAAATTAGCAAGATATTAAAGACCTAGTGCAATGACGTGCCTCTGAAGTGATCTGATGAAGGACTTGTAATGCAAACTATTGTATCAGATAGGTTAATAATAATAAAGCAAACTGGTTTATTTAAAACAATGAACCTCATTCTGAGGTTACCATAAAGAGCAGCATAGCAGGGCAGTGTCAGTGAGCAAAGTTTTTTTAATGGGAATGGCAATAGCTTGTAGGTTGCAATTAGAGATGTATGAGGCAGTGTCACTATTTTTTGTGTAACTGTGAAATTCTGCAGAACTCTTAAGGCTGCATCTGGACTGCTATTGGGTCAGAGGATCCCAGCACAAGTCACTGTGGCTGAGCTAGCTTTAAATTCCAGATTTTTGGTGCCAGGTGCACTTATATCAGTGCAGATCAGACAAAGAAATGCTCACGTTGCCCAGCAGATACACCTGCTGCTCTTTGCAAACCCTCCTGCTTACACGGAGAGCTCTCCTTAGTGTGAGTTTGGAGAGGGGCAACAGATACAGGAGGGCAGAAGTGCATTAGATGCTCAAATACATTTGACCAAAGATTTCCTTCCTCGAGACTGCCTGATGTAGACATGGGTTCAGTCTAGTGTGCTCTTCAGTCTGAGACAGTCCTCCAAAAAGATCCTGAGCTCAAGTCTTCCTCGGTGCCGTATTAAGACTTTGAGCCCCAAGCAGCTGCCAGGCTAGCAGCCAGAAATGTGGACAGAAAACAGGTAAGTCACAGGGCTGGGCACACTTGAACTGTTTTGAATCCCACTCATTACACAGTGATGTAGAAATAGCCTTGGATTATATTTTAAAACTGTTTAGCCCTGACCCACATCCCAGTGAAGTCAGTGAGATGTTTGCCAGTGACTTAAATGGGCTCTGGAACAGGCCTGCAATGTTACCAGTGATTTCAAATGCTTCCTTCACCTGTAGGATGAAAGTCCTTCTCCTGAGTCAATGGGCCTCCTTACTTCTTCCTCCCCTCTCAGTTTCCATGGGCCCCTAGCATGGGAAACTCAGGCTTATTCATCTTTGTATTTCCATCTCTCTGAATCAGGCAGGTTCTGGGTAGGTTCCACATAGAAGCCTGTTATCTTTTCAAATGGCAAAAAAGAGGGGATTTTTCCATAGTCACATAGTTTTTCCACAGAAATGTATTCATGAGAGTTAAACTTGCCCAAACTATGTTAATGTATGTGGTTGGCTTCTGTGCCAATTTTCATTGTGAATAAGACGCAAAATAAAAAGGCTCTTGTGTCTCCCTTTCCTCCTCCCTGAAGCCCTCCCGTAATTTTGGAGTTCATAAGCCCATTTTGTATGCGAATCAGATCAAGAGAGGAAAGGCAGCAGGATTACTTTTTTCTTTTAAACCACGCCTTTGCTTTAAACTACTGATAGACACATAAAAGTTACTACTGGACCAAGATGAGATTAATACAGTGGGGCTGGATCTTCTATTTGGTGCAAGTTGGGATAACTTCATTTGCCCTGAGCAAACCTGGCTGATTTACACCGAAGGAGGACACAGCCTTGGCTCATTAGGGACTCCGTTCATTGCTGCATTGTTCTTCTAAGATGTTTTCATGTGACAAGAGAAACGGTGTCTCTTTTTAATACAGATGTTAGGCCTTCAGCTTGACAGTCTCCTTCCCGAGCGTGCACCATGGGTTGCCACAGCACACACAAAACAGCAGTGGTTTAGGCAGCTCTGTTAGCCAGATGGCTATGAAACATTCATAATACAAGCTGTAGCTATTGTGAGCCATTTCTTTTTGGTGCATGTCCTGACAAGCTGCTGTTATTAAGTTTCAGTGTATTTCTGTTAATGTTACCTACCTATTTTCATTCCTGTATGCTGTCACATGGAGCTGGTTGGCGTGGTCTTGGGAACTGGGCTTCAAGGCTCCTCCCTGTGAAAGTTGCCAGCTCATTTATTTGTTTCTTTCCAGTGGTTCAAGCTGGTGCGTTATTCAGAAACTTCTGAAAGAGTGGGGTTGGGTAAAGCTCTGATTCAGTTTGTTTGAAAGCACCCTTGAAGTCCTCCTCCACATCTTACCCTCCTGTGGCTCTGAAATAGGCTTGATGAGGCTAGTTTGGAGCCCATTTCAGAGAAATCATCAGTGCATCTATTGGAAATGTCCCTTGATGTGGAGGTCCCCATCCTTTTCTGCAGAACTGTAAGACTTTTAGTTTGGGCCGCTAACTGTCCCTGGTGTTTGTTCCTTAGTCTTAGGGAGCAGAAGTGTGGGAAGAGAAGGCAGCAACACATGATGTGAGGTGTGAAGGTCAGGTGGCAAGAAGATCACTTGTGTTTTGTCCTCAGCCCAGTATGACTCTGCAGGAGCAATGGTCACCGGTCCAAATTACATTCTCCCAATGGCTACTGTGTTTTGTGAAGCCCATTACCTTTGCAAATGATGACAAGGACATGGGAGTCTTGAGGGAGCTCTGAGAACTCTCTGCTTTTGATCCCGCCAGTGTTGCATCCCTATGTTTAGCAACAGAAAGAGCTGTGGTGCAAGAACCACTCTAGGCTGTTAGCCAGTGGTATAATCCTTCTGGGATGGGTTGCATTGGATAAGGTGGTTTGACTTATGATAGCCATAGGCTCTGATCAGCCCACCTTTGCCCTGTAGAAAAGCTCCTGATGCTGCTGCAGCTACACAGGAGTCTGTATACAGCTAACAGCACAGACCCCAAGCTGTGGTCTTTCTGGATGGAGCACAACATCTCCACTCCTGGGCTGAAAGGGCAGTGACAGCAGTGTGCAAAGTGGTTACATGCAACTGGAAGTACTTGATATCTAAGTGTCATTCCTGACAAGACATTTAGTTTTTGTAGGTAACGTATACTATGTAAGATTAACAGATGGACTAAGGAAGCTCTTTGTAGAACATACTTAGAGCAAACCATCTCAGTTGGTTTGTTGGTTTATAGCACTTCTTACACGAACCGCCTGCATACTGAGAGCTGTTCCTGTTTTATATGGCAACGGTCATATTAGCATCCAAAAAAGTTTAGTCTCGAGATTGCCTTTATAAATCCCGAGATTTTAGTACACAGAGCTGGGTGAAAGTTGCCTTACAGTTTTTGCATCAGAGGCCCTCAGGTCCTTGCATTCACAGAGGATAAAATCTGACTTTAAATCAGAGATAAGGTTTTTAGGTACAAAAATTATTTTAGTGGAAAGTCACTGTATGTAGTACTACTTACTATAGAATTGTAGGAGTTGGCCATTCCGGAGAAATTGACAACACCTGGTATTTGAAGAAATTACTCACGATACAAGGAGAGCCTTTTGTTCATGTGCAGCTGTATATGTAGTGGACGGGTCTGAATTACTCATTGCAAATGCTTTGCTACAGTGGTGGCTGCAAGACCTTTACAGGATTGATGCTGCAAAAATAAGAGGGCACCCACAAGCTCTTTGGCTGGAGTAGCCTCCTGCAGAGTCCCCAGAGTCCCTCTGTGACTTGACCACATGAGCCAAGGTGCAGTCCCTGAAGGGAAAGTTCTCCTCTTGGAGGATCTTGGTGGCTCTCATTTCAGCTGCTGCTTTTTGAAGAGGAAGAAAGAGGAATGAATGCACGGGAATTGTTTTGTAATGGATAGCTGGAGAAATTTCGATCACAACTGCAATCTGCTTAGGTGGAACCATGTTCTTCTTTTCCAGCCTGTGAAGAGAGACAAAATGTCTGGCAGGCAACTACTAGATTAGTAACTCCCTACCCTCTTTTCAAGGAAATGCGTTTTGCCATGATAGTAGACTACTCAGTGCTGCTGACTTTCTTCCCTTGGCCTTGGGTCTAATCTCCAGTATCCCTGTCCTTTCCTTGTAGGGGGCCTTCTTTCACATCTCAGATGTTTATACCGAGGCCAGCCAGATACTCATCTGAAGGAACCAGGGGCTGGGGCTCCAACACAGACCGTGAGCTGCACTCAGGAGAATGGCCCAGGGGACCTACTGACCCACCTGCCTGCAGGTATTCAGGAACTATGAGAAGGCTTTGGGTAGTGTGGTTTTCCAGCTGCAAAGGGAGAAGGGTTTTCTTTGCAGTCGTATGTAAATTGTTGTGGAAATGGAGAGAAATAATGTTCCTATTTCAAGAATTGTCATGAATGTTTGGTTTGGAGGCCAACTATTCAGCTCCTGTTATCCCTAGGAATCAAGATGTTTATCTGTCTAGATGATTGCAGTGTGCCTTAGGTATCTGAAGGTGGTTCTTCCTATTTGTGTGAAAGAGAAAAAAAATTAAAGAATCAATCTTTGTTTCCCAAACTATCAAAAGCTTATTAGCCTCAGGCAGATCTTTTTATCTGCAAGGAATAAAACAGATATGTCCAGATCCTCAGGCAATATAAATCAGGTTTATGCCCTTGGCCCGTTATTTTTTTCTCAGAAAGTTTATCTCAAGTGGAATTTAAGCTATGTTTAAGCATTTCCTTCTTGTCATGTATCCAGTCTGAAGCTCAGCAGAACAACCATTAGAAAGCTTGCACCCTGGTTTCCAGGTTGTAAGCCTTTTACCAAGTTGTCAAGCAAGACAATGTTTTTGAAAGGTCAGTGGAGAAGTGTGAGCTCGATAGGTGAAGGTGGTGGAGCTAGCTCAGGTGACCCCAAATACAAGCGGTGTGCTTTTGTGTGCCTCTCAGTTCAATGCAAGGCCGATGCAGTTTTATCTGATGTTTAGGCAGAACTTCACCCAAGGCAGTGGATGCCCTGAGGGGCTGTTGAAAGTTTAAGCTTCCCAGGAGAATTGACTGTTGCTCCGGCAAAGTGGGGCGTGTCTCCAGAATATCTGGCTGCCACATGAAAGCAGCAATGTTTTCCTCCCAAATGAAACGTACGACTTCCAGTTGCAGTTGGTTAGATTGACTAAGGGACATAGAGCTGAAAATTGTAACTTTCGTAGAGGCACAGAGACTCCTCTGCCAAGATTCCCATCAAGAAGAGAATAAGAGCAGTAGACGAGGCTGACCCCCACTGTTTCAGGGTTATGGCAGAGCAGGGCCCTCTTCCCCTTCTCATGAGCAGGGGTGATCCCAGGCAAGGAGGGGGGGGCCCAAGGGCCATAGGCGCAGTGGGTGCTGGCAGCCCTGCTTGCACTCCCCGGTGCCCAGGACAAAAACTGCCCAAATTGGCCCAGATCCCTCTGGCAGCTCCCAGCCCCGTGCGGTCCTCCCAAGTCTCTCCCCTGAGCAGGACCCTGCCTTAAAGCCAGGGCAAACCCTCATGTACCCACAGATGTTTTCTTTGGGGATGGGGATACGAAGTCAAAGCAGGTTGGCCTTTCCCCCCAGGAAGGTCAGGTTACTGCAGTTCTTTCCCCACGACAAAATTTTTCCTTTATTTTTTTACATGATGGGCGTGGTATATTTTGTAAGTTTTATGTTTATCAAGAAGTTGATTGTGTAAATAAAATTGCGGCCTTGTGTGCCAGATAGCTGGGTTATGATTTCCTGGAGGAGAGCCAAGACGATGTGTGGGAGCGTGCCAGTGTTAATATGTTCACTTTGCTAAGAAATACGGTGTGTGAGGCAGTGAGGGAGGAAGCTCTTTGAGTGTGGCACTCGTTAACCCTTCCCTGGCACCATCATCTCGGTGGCTCTGCCAGGCCTCCCGCAGCAGTGGTTCACAAGCAATTTGGTGTTCACCGGCAGAAGGGGCTGAGGCTCTCCCGGGCTTACCTGGAGCCTGGCCAAATCCAGATGGGACTTCACAAGGCTCGACACGCCACCTCAATTCCCCTCCCTTGGCAGGAGCCCCGTGTTTTCTTCGGTTGGCATGTGAAGGCTGCGTCTCACCAACCTCAAAGGGACCTCCGAGAGAGGCCAGGTCAGCCACGTGCCTGGAGGTGCCAGGGCGAGGAAAAGGGCCTTGGGCTAAATGAGAATAAACTCCCCAACTCTAATGACTTTATTCCCTATTTACTACTAAGTGCTATCCAAGGTTTATCCTGTTTCTGTCCTGCAGAGGCAGCCAGAGATTTTCTGCAGTGGCTGTTAAAGTAGCAGCTGAATCGCTGAATAGTTAGAGGGTATTTTCTGCACAGGATGGTGCTGCAGAGGGGAAGCCTCATGTCACCAAAGGCAACGGATGGATTAATACCAGGCTTTGGCAGCACCAGAATTAAGCTCTGGTTGCTTGTTTTGTTACTTTTTCCCTACAAATCAAGAGGTCCTTCTCTCAGAGCAGCTCGTATCTCCTTCCACTCATCCTTAGGTCATTACATTCTTGAAGTATTTAAAATAAATGAATGCAGAAAATGTAACCTTTCGCTTTCCACCAAAAAGGAAATAATGAGTCGGCTACTTCTGCAGACAAAGCAAAAGTCCTGAGGATGCATGAAAGGACTTCATTTTGCCAAACAGCAGGGAGCAGAGTTAGCTGTGTTACAGTGAGGAGGGGGTGGGGAGCCTGTGTGTGCAGGGAATTCTTGCAACTCAGACAAAAATAGTGACTTCCATTATGTACCTACCTAAGCCGGAAACCTGCTTGCATTTCAGGCATTTATTGTAATTCCTCACATAGCTGGGGATGATAAGTCCTGCTAACTAGTCATTGCATGCTTACTGAAATGGATAGTTAATGTGCACGTCTACCCAAACAACTTTCTTCTTTAACCCTTTCAAACTTGCTAGGTTTGGGATTTTTTTTCAGATAATACCTGATAATGCTGATCAGCCTGACCTCAACCCTCCATCTTCATAAAATTCAGTTTAGTGGAACTCTTTGATCGCAGTCTAACTCCCATATAGAATGGGAGACTTCTCAGAGCAGTTCACACGTCTAAGATACAATGACAGTTATGGCTCAAATTTCAAAGGAATCAAAAGGAGCCATTTGGCCAACTTCCACTAAATGTCACTGAAATCTGGATGCATAACTCCTATGTGTTCCTTGAGCAGGCTGAATACTGTGGTTTGAGCCTATTAATGATCCTGGGCTGTAGCCCATTGCAGTCGGTGCAATTCTTTTCTTTGTGCCCTATTTTGTATCATCTAGGCCCAAACGCCGTGGAGGCAAAAGGACTTTGCTCTCGGGGGAGTGTATGGGAGAGGAAGCGCCCTCCCAAGGGTTAGAGTTGAGGCAAGGGCAGCTTACCTTTTCCATCTGTGCTTGTGCATGTATCCACGTCTTCCCACAGCCATCCTGTCTCACCACAGCTCTCCTGTCTTTACCATACGGAAAAGTGTGTTCGTCTGTGCCAGGTGGCCCGTCCCAGTTGGGCTGTCCTCAGGGCAGCGGGTACCACACGTTGCCTGGGTTGCTGTGCTCATGGGTTTTGTATGGCACGCTGAGCTCTGGGCCCGAGGTCACCACCGAAATGCCTGATGGAAACATTTACTAATTTCAATTTGTGGAGGAAGAGAGAGAGAGAAAAGAGGTTGCAGTTGGGCTGCTACGTGAAGCTGTTTGCACAGGGCTGGTGCATCACATGACTCCCGGCAGGCTATTGTTATGGGGATTTGGCAACCTCAGAGGTACAAGTTGCATATTGATGTTTGGTACCAATGTTATATAAATGCTACTTGCGCAAGCTGAGCAGCTGATTTTACAAGACGTGGAGAAAGACGCATCTTTTTCCAAGGGCAGGATTTAGCCCTAACTGCAATATCTTCCCAGCCGTGATACAATAACAATACTTAGCAGGCATGTAGTTCTTAACATCATCAAAGCGATGTACAAGCAGCAACTAATTAATCCTCACAACACCCCTGTGAGGCAAGTATTACGATCCCCATTTCACAAATAAGGATGATGTGACTTTGGGAGGTCAAGTGACTTGTCCAGAGCTAAACAGCCTGCAATGGAGCTCATTAGTTCCTGGCTCACAGCCACTGCTCAATGTACTTGCCCAGCCTATTACTGTATTTTATTATGCAAATCCCAATGGAAATTAAGAAGCCCAAAGCAACCCACAGATCTAAACATGGTGCCTTGGATCTAAATGTTGGATCCATTTTGTTTTAAATCGGTTCTGGCGGCGTTTTAGTAATTTCAGTAGATTTGGGATGGCAATGGGAAAAAAACGAGTGACTGTCATGTTTGGAAGTCTCCAAGAAAATGGAAGTTGGGAAGGTGTGTGTGGGTGGCTGTTCAAATGTACCATTGTTTGCACGGGCTCTTCTAAGGCCACCGAATAGTGCCAAGCTAGACAGGGTGTCACTGAGATCAGTAAAATGAGGAAGTTCAGCCTCAATTCCTGCAGGTGTATTGCAAGGTGAATGGAGATCAGTCTGCCTAGTTCCTGGTAAATTCTTTGGCCACAAGGTTAAAGCTGGCTGAAGAGAAAACCCAAGAAAGACAGCTTGCTGCAGTGAACGGGGGTCTAATTCAGGCAAAAAGGTTTTTTCATTATTGGCAAACTTTGCTCAAAAGCCGATGCTGTCCATGCACACTGACACCGACGTGATGATTCAGAAAACAAACCAAGCCCTGTTTGGCTTGCACAACTGCGGTTCTTCTGGAAATTGCCAGGGATTTTGTGTGTGCAAGGAAAGGAAAAGATATTCACCATGTAACATTGGATCAGGACTCGTTCTTGGCTCCATATTTCACGGGCTGACAAGTGCACTGCTAGATTTCATGAGAGTGTCATCATGCCACTGAAAGTTATTTACACTAAGTCACCCTCCAGGAACTGGGTCACAACTTTTTCTTTCATGAGACTTGGCAGCGATCTCAAGGTTTACTAGAAGCTGAAGAGAGGATGCTTATGTGCAACGCCAAAACCAACTTAGATGCAAGGGGAACTGGGCCCCGTGCCACTGATCGGTGCGTGGCATGTTGGGCTCCGAAGGCAATGGGATGGGACTTCGCTGCTTTGCAGCTCCAGCGGTTGCTGCTGGTTGCCTTTTGCACTCTGAACAGGTGTAAATGACTACCCAGAGGCAAAGCACGGCAGAGTTGGGGCCAGATCTTCAGCTAATGCCTCGGCTTCAATGGGGCTGCATCAATTTGCCTGAGGAAGGGGTGTAATGTGGGAAACAGAGATAAGGGAACTCATGTTCTAGCGCCCTATATCCTATATAATTGCTTAAATAAGAACACGGCCCAAAACGGGTTTACCAGATGCTGGGGCGGTGCAGAATCAGTCCTGTGTTTTATGGACAGGTTAATGCATCCAAATGTAGGCAGCCTGTGGCCAATATGGGCTCACCTCCTGCTTGCTTCAGCAGCCCGGTTTGGGTACCAGCTGTCGGGAAGGACGTGGTCGTGAAGAGCTCAGCATGGAGCCCGTGTAGGAGGCTTTACATGCTGGTTGCTGGGCTGTGCTCAGGCCATGCCTCCATATCTCCTGTGCTCCTGTGAACCACACTAGCTGGAGTGAAGCCAGTGCAGGTCTGTGAGCTGGAGCAACAATCATACCTTTGTTTTGCCGGGCAGATGAATAGATAGATAACAGCGAGTTAATGGATGGCAGCCCCTTCTCCCCACAAACATCAGTCCTATCACTCACCTCCTCCCCCAACAAAACGAGGCCTCAGGGACAGAGAGAGAGCGCAGAGATTAAAACTAACCCCTTGCTTTGGAACTCCACAGCGAAAGGGGCTGATAAGAGAGGGCTGAGATCAGGAATCAGATTTCAGGGGTAACAAATGAATAACCAGAAAACGGAAGGATGCCGAAAGGGTTATCAGAAGAGAGCGAGATGGTGAGCACGTCCTAACAGCTTCTCTCCTGGGAAAAAAAAAAAAAAAAAAAAGGAGGAAAGGTGTTTCTCTGGTGGCAGTTGCAGACACAAAGAGCTGTTCAGACCGCTTCGCACCCACCAAGACCCTGGAAATATGAAGGAGCGTCCCAGAGCTCTGGTGGAGGTTGTAGGCTGTTAGTCAAGTACTGTTTCCATGCTGGCAGATTCCCGGGAGCTGTAAGCCTCACTGTTTTGTGCTCTCGCCGGGAAGCGATCAGCACTGGAAAGACTTGGGGAGTAGACAGGACTCATGCAGCAGGCTCTGGCTCAGGCTGGGCAATGTGGTTTCAATTTAGGAGCTCTCCTCTCAAATGCCTCCAAAAACCAGCCTGAATATAAAAGCCCATGTTCTTACAGCACAGAGGCGCTGTGAAGACTGTCTCCAGTTCTAGAGAAGAGTAAGATTCAGCAGCAAAGGCTTCAAAAGCACTGTAAAGGTAAAGTTCACACCTGTACGGATCTCACAAAAGAGTTGTTGTAGTCAATGTGTGATCCAAGTAGCCTATTTCCCTGCTGAGACCTGAGCCTTTCACATACTCTTTGCACAGGACAGATTATCAAGAGTCAGCAGCACAGTAATAAAGAGGCATTGGGGAGCTTTTCCTCTTTTTGGGATGGTGAGGAAGGGGGAACCCACTTACTATCTTTCACCCCAGGGTGTTGTTTAAGGAAGAAGGCAGACAGCTATGGTGGCAAGGTTGCAAGCGCGCAGTTAGCAGGTTTCTGCCTGTTATCTGGCTGATCAAGATGAAGCTATGAAAGAGACTAAAAACAGAAAAGCAGGATCCTGGAGCCTTGTCCCTCCTGCCTGGCATGGAGTGACCTGGGCTTGTTTTGATTCAGTCTTTAAAAATAAAGGTAACCCTGAGGAAAGGGAGGAAGAGAGATCTACCTTTGAGAATTTGTTTTCCCATTCCCAATGGGTGAGCCCGTCTACTTACTCACTTGGGCATGTAGTAGTTAATACAATTTTCTTGATAATAATACATTGGGGGTTCTGAAAAGCCAGCAGGTGGGAGCCAGATAAACCAGTTATGAAGGTAAACATTGACAACTCTCTGGCTGCTCTCAGGGTTAGTGAGCTCCCTTGAGGCAGCACCAGAGCAACATCAGCAGCAGCAGCCTCCATGGTTGTCCTTTAGCTGCCTGCCTCAGCGGTGAATAGGTCATGACTGTGGTGTTTGCCTTCTTTTGAAATTCTGGCTCTGGAGCCTGCACCAGACCCCTGGTTTTACACCTTCAGTGTTTCTGTTTTCAAGGATCTCTGGGCAAACCCCAAGGCTGCAAGGACAGACATTTTGAAAGGTGTACTGGGTACTGTGAGACTTGGGGAAGAGCTGGAATGTTAGGCAATTTTCCTGGCAGCTACTCTAAGAACCATTTTTAGGCCTGGCTTACAAGACAAATTGTCCTGATACAATTTTATTGTTAGGAAATAATTCTGTGTTAATGTTTTTTACCACGGATTATGGTGGGAGAAGGCCTCATGTGAATGCTGTTATTTTGGTGTCAAAGTGACTTATACCACACCACTTCTCTTTCTGGTGAGAGCTGTGCTGCTTTCACTATTACAATGAACTCAGAGATGCACTACCTTTTTATGTAGATGAGATGTTATTGGCAGAGACTTCATTGCAGCACAGTGAGGGTGAGCAGGAAGGTAATTATAGGCTTGCTTTTTATTGTTCTTATATAATACTACTGTGGATATTTTCCACCCCAGCTGTGGCTCCCAGCCTGCCCAGTCTTACTTTCCATCATGGTGTGGATTTTAGATCCCACAAGTTTAGCAACACATGGCAAAATATCATAGAATGGCTCATTTTCCCCTGTGCCATGACCATGGAGGTGCAGGGACAGACCTGTGCTTGCAGATTTTATCTGTCCAGCTTGCTTTTCATAGGATTCTTAAAGCAGCAATTTTTAAGGGTACTTGAACCCTAAACCTGGCTTTCATCCCAGATCTCATGAGCAGTGTTTGCACCTACAACGAATCAGATCTGTACTATATGATCAGAAATCACGCGATAACTTTCAACTCTTTGCAGAATACAACCACCACAAGTCCAACACTTCTCTGGAAGAACTGGACGGTAGATCAGTGTGCTTTTGCTGGACTGTGTGACACTGCTGGCTGAACCTTGCAGGTGGGCTCAGCTGTGTGGGGACCTTCCTTCAACATCAGGGGAACTGTGCTTCTGGAAATCCCAAACTAACAGACTGATTCCTCGAATCCCTTCAGGTGAGATTTCTGGGCAGAGAAATCAAGCGTAGAAAACGACATATACAACAGCTTTTCTTAGGCCGTGTGTTGTTCCTCCCTGGTAGTTCTTGACAAGTTCTGCAAAATGACTTCATAAAACCTTTCCCTGAGGTGAGAGTATTCTGCAACCTGGAGAAGCAGAAATCTCTACAAGAGTTCGGTAGTTCCTACAAGGCATTTCACACCTCATTCACTACTAACATTTAAGGAATATGAAAAAAACCCACGTTCTTTAGGGTTTCATCCCACGTCCAGCAAAGATACTATCAGGGATCCTAAACCTGAACAGTCCTTATGATTGCACATTTAGATCTTCTGTGATTCCTCAAGGAGATAACGAAAGATAATAGCACACATCCCGTGAAGTAACTGGTAGGGTTATCAAACTTCTCGTCTCACCACCTCTGTGATGCTGGGTCACGAATCCTTTTGTTATATGCATGTAGAAGAACTAGCATGTTTAAACCTGTTACCACTACAATATTATTATTAGTATTACTCCTATTAACACCACTGCTACTAATATGTTAATGAGTCATATAATTAATAGATTAAGAATGAATTATGTACCGAGGTAATGTATGTTACGCTTTGATTTCAAGTGAAGGCCATTTGCAAATGTCATGCGTGCCTGACTGTGAGGATGTGCTTCCCTGCTTAGGAACTCCGGTGCTAGAGAAGCATTTGGCATCGCTCCTGTTTTCCTAGAAGTTTTCCACAGAATTGCTGTTTGTTAAATGGTGCTACTATTTTCCTCTTGTTTTTGTTAATGAAATAAAGGATCTAATTCTGTATTTTTGAGGCCCACATTTTCCCATTAGTTTTGAAAGGAACAAGGAAGGCAAGAAAAAATACAGGGCCAGTCCTGAGACGTGCTCTTTGAGGTAGCAAAAGAGCACATATGAGACAGTGAAGGGACAGTGAAGCATGCCTCTTTCCGCCTCCTGCAATTTCAGAGGAAGTTCCTTTAGCACAATAATATTCATAGCCTACCTGCCATGGCCTGGACAATGCTTCGGTAGCATGCGTCACGCAAAGTAATATTCTTCAGTGTCAACAGAACAATATTTGATTTATATTTGCAGGTTTGAAATTTGACTCTGTGATTTAATTTTTTGGAGGAACTGTGTTCCCTTCTAGGGGAAATTCTTGAGAAAGAGAGAGAGAAAGAGAGAAAGAGAGAAAGAAAGAAAGAGAGAGAGAGAGAGAGAGAGAGAGAGAGGAGCGGGAGGAGGGGAGAGAAAAAAAGAAAGGAGCAAGAGTGATAGAGGTTACGATAGTATTACATTACCAAATGGATAAACTGACAAAACAACCTACTGTGACTCGGAGAGTTTAATTTTGTACATTTTGGCAACTTCTTAAAGCAGAAAATGAGAGCAGTACTGTCAACAGGGCTTTTGATATTTCTCGGTGTTTATACTAGAGATGAAAGTGCATTCTGAATTAGGGTGGAAGGCAGGAGGCCAGATTCTGGCTTTGGCGACAGGAGGTGATAAACGCTGCAGATCTGCCCCCCTGTAACAGTGGGTAGGAAATGGTTCTCCTGTTGCACAAGATGTTGTGAGATTTCAAGATTTTTCCATTCCACTTGAAAGACACAGGATCCGTAAAGGGTTTGTTTTTTCCTTGTTACCTCAATAAACCAGTAGATAGCCAAGGCACTCGCTTTGCATACGGGAGACCCAGCATCATGTTCCTGCACTTTCTGGTTCAGTGTTCTGGCCTCTGAGCTGCAGAATGGGTCTCACTGTTACCAGCAAATATTTTATGACTCACATCCGATATGAAATGACTCCTACAGCAACATCCAAGAATGGCCTCTTGCCTAGAGGTTAAGATATCCTTCTTGGATTTAGGAGATCCAAGTTCAACTCCCTGATCTGTATCAGGTCTTTGAATGTACGTGTTTTACACTCCACCTGAATGGTGGAATCTTTGGCTGCTCTGGGCAGGTTTGTTTATGGGTGTTTTGATCAGAAGTTTCCTCCCGGATCAGAGAAGACTTTTCATAGAATCATAGAATGGTTTGAGTTGGAAGCGACCTTAAAGATCATCTAGTTCCTACCCCCCTGCCTTGGAGGGGTTGCTCAAAGCCCCGTCCAATCTAGCTTTGAACACGTCCAGGGTTGAGGCATCCACAGCTTCTCTGAACAACCTGTGCCAGTGTCTCACCACCCTCATGCTAAAGAACTTCTTCCTAGTGTCTAACCTAAATCTACCCTATTCTAGTTTAAAACTATGGCCACTCATCCTGTCGCTACACACTCTCGTAAACAGTCCCTCCCCAGCTTTCTTGTAAGTCCCCTTCAGGTACTGGAGGTGCTATAAGATCTCCCCAGAGCCTTCTCTTCTCCAGACTGAACAACCCCAACTCTCTCAGCCTGTCTTCTCAGGAGAGGTGCTCCAGCCCTCTGATCATCTTTGTGGCCTCCTCTGGACCTGCTCCAACAGGCCCACATCTTTCTTGCATTGGGGGCTCCAGAGCTGGAGGCAGTGCTCTAATTTTCCCAGTGGAAGTTTTGCTGAAGCTAATATGTATAAACAACCAAAAAATACTCATGTGCAGTATTTCGTTTTGCAGGTTCTCTTGGCTATTTTGCTGGACTGTCCCTGTAAGGCTGCCCTGCCCTGCTCCTCTCTGCCTCCCGCAGTGCTATTAAGGGAAGGAGGGAGTTGAGAATTCCTGCAGTCTTTGGTAAGGTACAGTTTCCTTCCTTGCTCACAGCTTATGAGAAAGGTTTCACCTCTTCTCCAAACCTTCTTGCCTGTTTATTTATAGAGGCTAGTATCCAGACAGTATGGGTAATGCTTCAAACCAGAATTGGATCTGGGATGTAGGCTGGTCCAACTCAGCTGCACAGTGGAGTTTTTGTTGGGTGGAGGCATCTTAGTGTCCTGCTTGGGACATAATATCTTGCCTTTAAATAAATGGTCTGCCCTGCAGGGTAAGGTGATTCTCAACATAAGTGAGGCTGGTGGAACTGGGCTTATAAAAATATCTGAGCAGTGGGAGAAAATAACTGCTGTTTTCCAAGAAGATGCGTTTTTCTATTTTAATTCTTTAAGGCTGTGATAAAATTAATGTTGTCTATGACGTAAAGCTGGAGAGTTGACCAGAACTTCCTTTGTGGTCAAGCCCTTTTTTTTAATTGATTGATTTAAAGTCCTCTAAATTTGTCAGGCTCACAAATGCAGCGGTGACTTAAGTTAGAAGAGAATGTTTGTGTTTTTAAGGAAAAATACAGCGACCCCTCCTCACCTTTGCCCTTCTCAACCTTGCAAAGAAACCTGCACTTGGCCGGAATGTATTTTTCTCCCTCAGTGGAAAATGTTGATTAAATATTCAGAAAAAAATAGCAATTAAACCCCCCAGACTCCTAAATCCCGAGAATCTTTAGTGGGAAACTGCTGAATATGGAATAGTTGCATAATTATGGCTGAAAATGCATATTGGCATTTTTTGGGCAAAAGCTCAAAACTTGAAGAGAAACGTCTCTAAAAAATCATTTTCCTATTGATAAAAAAGATACTTTTTCAGACATTTCTATACAAGCTGTTTTGCAGTTGAGTTGATTGAGCAAAGCCGTAGCCACATGACTGTGCCGCTGAAAGGCAGATGAGTGACTTTCCATACTAATTTTTTCTTCCCAAGCCAGAAATTGTTTCAGTTCAGCTTTTGGGTCACTCTTTGTATGAGGACATGGGATCCCAGCCCATCAGGGATTGGGCTGGGATCATTTGAGTGGTCAAGTCCAGTCTTGTCACACCATACCGATGCTTCTGTCAGCCCCTCAGGGCCTGGCATCAAGCTCTTTCTGCACTTTTGGGTCACA
The DNA here is from genome assembly GCA_020746105.1 of Trogon surrucura. NCBI lineage: Eukaryota > Metazoa > Chordata > Aves > Trogoniformes > Trogonidae > Trogon > Trogon surrucura. The sequence goes on along the minus strand of CM036618.1, from coordinate 123,698,498 downwards.
TCTTTGCTTAGCTGGTTTTACTGGGGCAAAATTCCTCCTCTCATTAGTCCCCACTGACATACACTGCTTTACTGCTGACTTGGGTTTGTTCTACAAACAATATGCAAGTCTTGTGTGTGGAGATACAAAATACAAAATGACAAGGTGAGATGACCAGGTTATGGCACATCAGTGACCCAAACAGCAAAGCTCAGCCGAACTCTGTGTAGTGAGGTCACAGAGTACTCAGTCTTCAAATAATGCAAAATTGTTCATCTTCCTTCAAAATCTGTGCCTACTTATGTAGCTAGTTTTTGAATGTAGAAATGTATGGAACCTGTATATATGATACGAATTCCAGGGAAGAGAAAAACAAGCAATATGAATATGGAAGAGCTTTGCAAATCCGCATAAATCCTGCGCTGGTTCTCTTATTCCCTGGGCACATTGGCTGCTTCTCTAGTGTGTTCAGTGCTCAGTGGTTCCCAGGATTCTGTGTTAGGGGTTTGGTCCCTCTCCCATCTGACTGGGTCTTGCTTCTGGAAAAGCTGGATATTGGCAGTCTGCAAGACTGGAAAGAGAAAACGTGCAGCCACGATTTGATATCAGCTAAGTTTATTTGCACGATTTAGGGTATGGACTTCTTGCTTTGTTTTCCCTCAAGGAAAAGAGATACAGAGAAGGTAAAGGAGATCCTGTGTGTGATTGCAGAGTCAGTCAGCAGCAGAATCAGCCATATAGGTTGTCTGTGGAGGTACTTCCTCACGTTGGCTCAGTTTAACTGTTGTTGAGGTCGGTTTTTCCAGTGATCTCTATTATGGCAGCTGAGGCTGGCCATTCCTCGTCCACATCCCGGTTGGTGAAGGGCCCTTACAGTGGCCAGGAGTACAGCTCTAGAGTAAACTCACAAAGTAGTTTTTAGTGGCACTAGGGAAAGCAGTTAACAGATGGGGAAGAGATTTCTTTCCACAGACCTCAGTTTTAAAGAGTGTTTTGGGGTGCAAGTTAACCTTTCCTTGGGTCTCTTGCCAGCAGGTGGGAACCTTTTTAAGTTGTCCTTTTCCTGAGAAGGGCTGAATCGTCCGCCCTAAAGCATCCCTTAATGCAATTAAAACCAGCAGTACTGCTTCTCCGGCACTGGGGCCTCTGATACTGGGAGGGGAACCGGTGGCTCTTCTTTGAAGTCCCACCTACGTGAACATCAGTGGCAGGACTTCAAAGGGAAGCTGCTATTTCCTGTTGGAGCTCAGCCCTGGTGCTCAGCACTGCTAACAAAGCAGTCGGACTGGTTGTAAAGGCACTGATCCAGCAGAGAACTTAAGCACATGCTTAAGTCCCTCAGGACTTAACCGCATGGTCTGCTGGGTTGGGACTCATCTTGTCTGGAGACTGGACCCATGGTCAGGGTTACATCTCCCAGGTGAAATTTTCAGGGGAAAGAGTCAGGTTCAAAAGCCTTTCACAAATGGCTTGGTGGCTGCTGCAAAGCTGGGCTCACCGTTTGTAACCCTGTGACTTGGGGTACCTGTGCAGTGGTGGGAGGTGGAAATGCCGCAGGCAGTACTGCTAAATTTAGCAAACAGCCTGCAGACAGACAACAGGCTGCAATAACTATCAGAAAATGCTTGTAAATCATGAGTTCAGAACTAGCCTAAATCAGCATTGTTGAGTTCACCTCAGAGGAGCTGGCTAGATGAGAATCTGACCTGAAAAATGGAGTTGTAAAGATGGAGGTCTGTTTGCAAACAGGTAAGAAACGCTACAGGCACAACTACTGAGCCCCACCTTTTGCTGAATAATATTTTATTTTCGTATTAGTTTCTCTGCTGTCAGTGGAGCTGCTTGCAGACTTAATGGATGGCAGAATTGGGATCTAATTTGCTAGCAAACATTATTTAGGTAATTCATGTAATTTGCACCCATTTATTCTCTCAGTTTTTGTCCTCAGGCTATAGACAGGCCCTGTGGTCGTGGTCTGCAGCTGGTGGACAGGTACCACACTGTTAGCCCTGTTCTCAGCATCACATCACCCCCTCTTCAGTAGCAGTGCAGCGTGAGAGCCTCTCCCTCATCACAGCCTACACAAAGCCCCGTAGTTGCCTCATGTGTAGCAATTAAAAGATGTCTGGGAGATGTTCCATGCTGACAGCATGCGTGTTTGCAATTGGAAAGGCTGCTCTTCTTTGTGGAACAGAAGTATGGGATTGAATGTGGTACTTTTGTAGGCTGTGGGAATAAATAGGTCACAAAGCCTGAGAAATGCCAGTAGCTTCCAGGTCCTGCTCCCTGAGGTCCTTCTGTTCTTGGGGTAGCACAGCCTGCCAAACCTGATAGCGGACTGCGGTGTTCCTCCACCGTGCTGTTCTCCGAGCCTAGTTGCTAGTCCCCCATCCCAAGAAAATTAACCAAGAACAGTGTATTTCCTGGAGATTGTCATCTGAGACAAACTGGAAACATCTTCATTTGGATTATGAAAATACGTGTGAAACTGTACGGAGACTGTTTTTTGATGTCACCGGTCATTCAGGTTTCCAGAAGAAACTTCTGACGTATCTGCAGTGGGTGGATGAGTGCTGCATAGTTAGTGCTGACCAAGGCACCAAAACTTACTCAGCTGTGTGATGACCCGCTCTGGTACATACCTGCAGTCCTGTGGCACTGCCTGGAGAAAGTAAGGCTCCCACACCTCCACTCCCTGCTTCAGGTGTAGGATGCTAGTGCAGTACTAACGTTGCGATTAGCTCTGCCTGATATATCCTTGGCCTACTCCTTGTGGGCTCAGGTTGGTGTCTCCACTCTGTGATTTTGCGTGAAAGGCTGGTTTGGAAGTCCCCCCACACAAAGAGGAGACATGCTTCTCTTTGGATGGAGCAGTCGCTGGCAAACCGCAGCGTGACTCATTGCTCATGCCTGAATGCTCTGCAAGGGTTTTTTGTTCCTGAAAGTGAGTGTGGTCACCTGAGAGTGAAGCTGGTGACCTCAAAGACGTGAAAAATGTTCAAATGCAGCTTTTCTACATCTTGAAAATTCACAAGAAGCAGCTGATGCGATTTCTTGGGAAGAAAGCTTTGTGTTGTGACTGAGACACAGGACTAGTGTGCAAGAAAACTGTTTGGTTCTTGATGCTGACACAGGTATCTTGGGTGGCCTTGAGTAGTTCATTCAATCTCTTTTTTTTTTTGGTCTCCCACCTGTAAATTAGGCTAATAGCTCCTTACCCATCTGGCTGTTAGCCACCAAGTTTTCAGGTGAGGGGTGCATCTCATTGCGTGTTGTATAGGTACTGGGTTTGCTCTTGTGCAGGATTCTCTGGTAAAGCGAAGAAATAATATTAATAACCATTTGAGACAGGATGGATTTTTGGAAGGATTTCTTCCAAGGGCTCTTTGGATTCAAAGAAGGTGCATTTTGTTAATCTTCTTCTTTTGTGTGGTTTCTACCCATGGATTAGTACTGAAAGGGTTTTATCCGATTCAGGGTGTACATGCAAATATTTCTATTTGAATAATACTGGAGAATAAATTTAGAAATGTTTAAAGAGGGTATGAATACCTCAATCTGCTAGGTGGAAAAATTACTACTTTTTGTGGGTAACCCAACCTGTTTAAGTTGCTAAAAACATACCTGACTTTTTTTTAAAAAAAAAAAAAAAAAGAGAAGAAAGCATAGCTGAAAAGAGAGCTTTTTTTAAAAAAACCCAACTCTCTTCAGATTTCTAGTTTAATATTTCAGTATGCAACAGTATTTTCATAACTGCAGCTTTTCTGGGCAGAGGTGGGGGCAGTTAGAATATATTAAAGAACTCTGGAAACCACTTTCTATTTGTAAAACATGTTGTGTGTGTATCATAACACCTACAGTACTTGTAGCTGTGCCAGATTGTGCATCGACTGCCAGGATTTTCCTCGCTAAATGACATTATACTACTTTGTGGGTATTGAAAACAAATATTTTGAGGGGAGGGAGCATTCTCATCCGCAAAACGTTCGTCGTGCTTGCAATCTTTAGTCATGGCGTTTTATTTGAAGGCTACTGCGTTTTTGAGCTGCTTGTCATAAAGCAAAGGATAGGTTTGGTGAATGCTTGCACACTCTCCCACTCTTCGCTGGTATGTATTTTTTGCAATATAGCAGACCCTAGGGACTCTGAAGGAGGTGAGAACCCTGGGATGCTGGGCCCCTTACGAACACATAGTAGAGGACAGTGGTGGAAATTGAAAAATATGGTGGTTATCTTCAGAGGTGCAGCCCCAGAGCAGTTTTTTCCCCGCAATGAAAGATGTGAGACTGTGGAACAAGGCAGATGGCACTAGTGTGAGGTACAGTTGGGTGAAGCGGTGGGGCACTGCATTGAGGACTGCTGGTACGGTGTCTGGTGTCCAGTGCTGGAAATGAAGGAGATGGGAGAGACGCATTCCTGGCTGGGCAGCCACGCTTGCTGCTGAAACGGTTGTGCAAAGGCTACAGCCTCGCTAGGAGATGCAGATGCACCAGAGATATCTGTAACCAGCTGAGGTTCCCAGTTAAGCCAGGGTCTCCCACACGCTTGTGGGTTTTGAGGGTGACACAGAGGCATTCCCTTGCCAGTGTGAGATGAGCCCTGACAGATCCCACTGCACGAAAGCCTCCAGAAGAGGAGCGAGGAAGGAGAAAGCAGGATTAAAGACTGTTGAGATCTCTTTGGTTCAGACGCTGGAACAACCTTCCCTGGGTTTTTGCTGCTGCTTATGAAGTAAAGCTGCCTTAAGACTGCTCTAACTTACATGCAGGGTTATGCGCTCAGTGCTGCCCGGCGCAGAGCTGTTCTGTGCCAAAGCCGGAGAGGAGCACGGAGCGTTGCCCACTGCACTCCAGTGCCCTGGTGCCATCAGCACATTGCAGGCTGCGTTTGCCAAGCACAGAACTGGAGACATTTGCTGACATTTTGTATTACGTTTCAGTGGCACTCCTATTTTTGTTTGGTGTAAAAGCTGTGATTAAAATGTAAGCTAATTAGTAGTTAGTAATTAATACCTACTTGCTTTCTAATTGTAATAGACAGTTGTGATCAGTTTTCACAGGTATAAAGAACTAGTGTCCTGCTAAAAACTGTAACGCACTTCGATCTGCAGCTGAGAAGGTTTCTCACTGTGACTGAAGAGACCTGTTGGTTTTAGAATTTGCTATTAGAGATAGACGATTAAAATAGAAAGGAAATGGAAAGATGTTTTGGAGCTAGTTAGGAAAAAATCTTCAGGGATGGACTCTTCTGTTCTTTTTACTCTCCTTCTCAAAATGATACTATCTGGGGTGGATGGGGTTGCTCCAGGGGCTTCAGGGCACATGAAAGGGTAATAAGAAGGGCATGGGGTGAGAAAAAGGTTCCTGCTGGGTTAAAGAGAGACACATGATCGCTCATCTGGGAGCAGAGAGTCAGGTTTAATAATGTCCTTGCTAAACGCAGTTAATAATTGAGGTCAGGGCCCTGGGTGAGGGTAATAAGGGGATAGTCTCCCATGTGTGGAGTGATGGGGTAAGGACAAGCTGTTCAGAGTACACAAGCAATGCTGGTAGCAGGCGCACAGCAGAGCTTGATCACTTGGGACCGTGATGGCAGCAGGTAGTTCACAAAGCACTGCTTTTTCTGTGTGTGCGTGTCTTTTCTTTCAAAATGCCCAATAACTGCAGATGGGGGGGCAACACGGAAGCAAGCGTGCGCCTTAGCACAGTGAAAATGCTAACCGAACAGGTAGTAGAGATCTGGTTAAGACAACGGGCTTATCTTGCTCCATCTTGCTGACGTGGTAATATATGACTGGAATTAGGAACTCAAGGGCTATAAATGTTTCCATCAGAAGGATTGGTTTAGGTATCTGCAGGTCATTATGCGTGCTGCACATCAGTCCCTCCCGACACCCAGTGGAGTCATCCTCAGAGTGCTCTGCTGAAGGCAGGATTACCTTTCCCGTGTTGTACAGGCGAGAAATTGAACTATCAAATACCCAAGATGCTTGGCTAAAGTTGTACAGGCAATCTCTGGCAAAACAATGTTAGGTTTTTACTCTAAGAACTGATGCTGGCCAATTCCCACATGTCATTTATTCTCACGTGGTCTGTGTTGCTACTGATACCAATGTATTCTTATAAAATTGTTGGGAGAAGTGTTCATAAGCAAAATATGTCTCAATCATGTTCAAGATACCATTTTTGGGATTACAAATTAAACTGAACTGCTAAGAGTAGAGTGAATATTACTTTCTCATTATATCTAGTTGTCATCAGTCTGAGAAGCCCAAACCACCTCTGTATCAAGGAGATAGTGAAGAATAGCCTTTATCTGAAAAACACAGACTTCTTGAATGCATTGCTCACTTTGCACGGCCTGCGCTTCGTGGCCCTGATCCTGCCATGAGGTGTGGGTGGGAGAATGCCCTTTGGTTTTGGCAGGGCCACGGTCTGGGTGCTGCAAGCCTGGTGCTTTCTCTGTGACAGGATTTGAGCTACAGCTTGCTGGGACGAGGCACGCGTCACTCTTGGCAGAGCAGGGGAAGGCAAGCACAACCCATCGCAGTTTCTTCCACCTCATGGCAAAGTTGGAGGGAGGATGGGCAAAAACCGCTCTCTGTTTACAACTCGTGTATGTGCTTTGGCAGAGAGAACACTGCGGAATTGTGAGCCAGAATTTTGCCATTAAGTGGTAAATCCTTGAAAACTATAATTCTGGAGACTTCAGGCTTGCACCAAGAGCTGGAGGGATGTGAACATGTTTCGGTGGGGAGGGAAAGAGAAGCATTACGGTGCTGGGTTCTGCTCTAGACACTTGCACAGTGTGTGCCCCTTGGTCACTTGATCAGCCAGTGCCTTTGTTGCCTCTCCCATTAAATAGAAGGGGGAAACTACCTCTGGCTAATTAAAAGGTCTGGGAAAAGGACTCTCTCTTCCTAGTCAATACATTGCTAGCATTGCTTAGCACAGGCAGGGTCCTGTGACCTACAGGGACTTCTGTGCCAGCAATTAATAATAAATCACAAATATTATACAAGTTCTCTGACAGACCCTTCCTTCCTTCCACAGGCTTGTACTCAAGGTATGGGGTAAGAAAAACAAAAAAAAAGGAAAGAAACAGCTTAATAAATGGCCAGATTGCATTAGTTTGGCAGTCTTTGCTCGAAAAAGACCTGGTAGCCCATGAAAAATGAATCAGTATGTGAAGGACTGGAACATTAGCACAAGATCTAGTAGACTGATGAAGGGCTGAAAAATACAGCATGAATAAGTCATTCATAGCTTATCATCCCAGTAATCATTCCCTCAGTGATAACCGCTTTTTAGAAAGCACTAAAGTGAACATGGCGTGGATTTAAAATTTAAGATAAATCCGAGTCACATTTTGGCTGTCCATGAGGTTGAGTGGTGGAGGTGGGATGGCAGGAAACGAGCCACTTCTGTGAGCTCTTTGTGCCGGGACATGTCCTGGACTAGTCCCCAGGGCCAGCAGCACCCACAAGGACTTCTCTTAAGGGATGCAGCACTCTTCAGTTCCTCTCACATCTAAATGCTGCAGTCGTCCTAGGTCAGTAAAATACTTGACATAGCTTGTGGCAAGCTGGACCTTCTGTGTCCCTGCTCACGAGCATGGGTCGCATTCCAAAAAATAGTATGTGGTCTGCAGAAAAAAATTGTACCGTGAGGCATAAGTTAATCTTAATTGCTGTGCTTCCTCACTTTTTAGGCTTGGCTTTGTCACTGACAAAATGTTCTTTTAATGTTGTTACTGTTTCTTATGTACATGAAGTGTTTGACAAATGATGAATGGCCAGGTCTCTCTGATGTTTGGTTGCAACAGCTCAGTTACGCATACTGCTAAAATGTTAGCCAAAGGAGATTAAGAGCCCGTGTGGACAACTAAGATGGATTTGGGGCTTCTGATCTTCTGGCTGGGTGCTGTCTGTCCTCACAGGTATTACCAGCCCCAATTACCCTGTTATACCCCTGCTGTAACTTCTTTTCCATTACTCCACTGTTTCTGAGGAGAATCCATCCCTGCTCATGGTGGCAGGCGCTCCCAAAATCACAGAGTCTCAATTGTCCTTCCTGTGCGATTCATTTGCCACATGTTTAAAAATGAATGTAGCTATGTGAGTAAGAGGAAAAGTTCAGGCAGAGGAATAATTTGTAATTCCCAATAATATTGCTTCTAGCTACTGCTCTATAGTGCCAGTTCCTGCCCAATGTGGTTTAAGCAGCTAACAGCTATAAAAGTTTGTTGACCTGAGGGGCTTAGTATCAACCATAGGTACAGTCAAAGTCAATATGGAGGCTGAAAATCCAGTGCTAATAGAAAAATAGAAGTCAATATTTAGGATGTGAGTCAGGAACTTAAAATAGGAAAGTGAAACAGATGAGGGCTGTAGCTGCAAGAGGTGAAATGTTTAGATCCAAGGACCACTGCTGATTACTATCTTCCCCCGTAACAAGGTTGCTCATTCTGCTTCAGAAATTCATTTCCAGTGGCCAGGCCACCTCCCTGACCTATATTCCTCAGACTGCCGTTACGTCAGAACCTGCCTATTTGGGGTTATAAGTGAAATCCTCTGTCTTCTAGGTGAAATCCACAGGTAATTATATGTGGGGCAAATACAGGCTGGGGCATGGAGAGGCCAGGAGAAGAGTTTGGCTTAGCTCTGTTTATACTGGAAAATCCCCTTTCTAAGGCTGTACTGTTAAGTCTTGGCGGGGAGGGGGCAGAGGGGAACCCCCACCATACGAGGCGGTAGCTGCCGGGAACAGGGATTTCATAGTGCGGCTCTTCCAGCTGAGCATCGGGCATAAAAGTAACCAGCCCTAAGTGGGGGTTTTCATACTGGAGAGGGGCACGAGGAACTGATTGCTCTCACCCACAAATGAAAATGATGTGGCCTTATTTACACGCTGAGGGATGGGGAGCAATGCCCAAGCACGATGATGATGAATTTGTGTGCCCTTCATTGAGGTGATATTTTAATTTATACATCCTTTCCTCAGTTTAGTTGCAGTGGACCAGATCTCCAGCAAACATGAATCTGTCCAGCTCCATTAAGGTCAGTAGAGCCTCTTTACTCTGGCTAGGGACCGCATCCACATCTTCTGGTATTTAAAGAAATTTCCATCTGCCAGGTTCTCCCATTGCTCTTCCTTTCCACAGAGAGACTTGGTAGCTGAGAAGGTTTCTCAGAAGTCACACTGACATTATTTTGCTACTGTAAGAGGACCCCATCATATCCTCCTCTGACACATGTGATGACATTCCTTTGTTTTGGCTTTGATGTCATAACATTGTTTTCGCAGACTTGCCCCGATCTTGTTGTGACAAGGTCAAGTCCCATTCAATTCAAGAGGAAAATACTAATACCAGGGTGAAAACCCCTGGTATTAATTAGGCTCTGAGCATTAACTTCAGTCATATGCTGCTCTCTTTATTTGTTGCGTGTAAAGTGCTTCAGCCAACACAATTGGTTCATGATGCAATCCTAGCTTTGATTTTAGAAGAAAAAGTATACACTCTAATGAATAATTGCTGGACAGGAAGGAATCAGATTCAAAATCTGAACTGTGCTCTAGAGTAACACCAGAAGTAGCAGGGAGATAAGTCTCACAAACTGTGTTGTACTCCAACCTCCTGGTTGGCTGGGAAAATCTGTTACTGAAACTATATTTTTGTAAAAAGGAAGGTTTGTTTCAGCTGAGCTACCCGAGGTCTCTGTATAAGTTTGAGCTTTTCATTTTTAAATACAAAAGCCCCAAACCTCAAATATTTGAGCTGAAACAGTTTGACTGTAATACAGTTCCTGTTTCATGCTACCCCCTCTGACTATTGTGAACTGCACCAGATTTTAATTTAACGTAATCGTATATGGCTATAATTTGCTAGTATTATTGTACTATCAGTGGTGTTTGTTTTTTTTTCCTGACCAAGTGCTTAGGCAGTATATGTCCTGAAATATATACACTGAGTTCTGCAACGCCTGGTAGCTATTTAACTTAGTATTTCAGGTGTAGAAACTGTGGCGCAGTACGAGGAATGATTTGCCCATGGTCCTAAATGCGACTTGTTGTAGAATCAGTATGAAAATGGGTCACACTCTGATGGGATGCTCTCCTGAACTGAAAAAATGTAGTCATCTCATTACTCCCCTTTGACGCAGCCTTACTTTTGCTGAGGAAGAAACAAACTCATCTCTGTTTGTCTTACCTTGGGGACCAATATTCAAGTGGATACAGCACCTTTCAGCCAAGCTTTTTCATCTGGAGAGTTCTCAAGAGATAAGATATCCAGAGATATGTTATCTAAGTGTAAGGGTATACATAGAGGGTTCTCTTAAGGATGGCAGAAATCCAGGGTTTCTGATTCTCAAGAAACTAAAACAATCTACATTTTCTTTCCTTTTTTAACTTCAGGTAAAGCAGCAGCACTTGGATCTGGCAGCTGCTCAGTTTCCCTTCCATAACAATTCGGCTGAGGCTGTACTTTGATGTCTTTCTGCCTCTGAGGGAAAAGTTAATGTGCTCCTGGTCCCCCAACTGCCCTTTCGCTCCTTGCCTCGTCCCTGCACAACAACTTGCCGGCCTTTTGCCGGGGTTGTGGCTGATATTTGAGTGGCTGTGCTGTGGGCTGAGAGATGGGAACTTGCTGCTGATCCCAGTGTGTTGTGGAGCTGCAGGGACCTTCCTCGATCTCCCTGCTGGGCCACAAGGCAGAGAAGATGCCCACTTCAGGGTCACATCATCCGCTGCTTCCAGGTATGCCAGCAATACAGGCGCAGCTCTTTCTAAATCCTTCCTTTGCCTTTGATGGGGCAAAAGTGAATTAAATGCAGGATTTTTCAACTGAAACTTCTTGAGGCTTCTTGAACCATCATCTTTGATGGAACTTTGTTTCCATGGAGAGCCTTTCAACTGGGAGCGATTTTCGTCATCATACCTTTGGGATAGTCCCATGATGTCAGACTAGACAGGCCATGAGTCAGTTGTAAACAAAGCTGCAAACAAGGTTTTGTTCGCAGACTATTGTATAAAACATTGGGTATGTGTCAAAGACTTTGAAGATTTTGTTTTAAATATAGTTGAGTATTGTAAAACATTCTTGTTACAACATATAAATTTCCTATAATCTAGACACAAATTCAGCCATAGAGATTTTAGAGGGACAGAATGTCCTAGTTTAACCTAAAATTGTTTTACTCTGCACAAACATGTCATAATTTTTAAAGAACTTAGGCTCTTTCATGGACAGAAACTTGGAATTTCTCCCCTCAGACAGTACAAAGCTTTCCATTGTGAGCTCTGATGAGTCAGGAGATATTGGATCTTAAACTTATCATTCTTGCAAGACTGAATATTGTGTATTCTGTTGCTTAGAAGATTGTAACTTTGCAGAGGTGTTACCCATTGAGAAACAAAGCTTGAATCACTGTCATCTGGGCTTATGTCTAAAGACATGTCTTCAAGGAGGTCCCAAGAAAGAAAATTGACAACTGTTCCCTTACTGTTTGCCAAAAAGAAGATGAAAAGTATCTTGACAAGCAGATATGAAGAACTTTACAAGACTGGTCTAAAAATGAGTTGCAAGACAAAACAACAATTCCTTTATTGAACCCATGACTGCTCAGAGTAGAAGACAGCAACATTCTTCCTCACTGTTCCAATACAAAAAACCATCTGCCTGGACATGTTAAAACACCAGCTATAGTTCCCAGATCTTCCTACAAAACTGATCGTGAAAAAGGAAAGCGAAAAAGTTAGACAGTAAAATAAAATATCTCCTCCTAAGAGGGTATTTGACATGCAAAAAAAAAAAATGAGGTGAGAGGAAAAGAACCCTCAGACCATTGCATGCCCCTGGGTAAAGCTGTAAAAAACAAACCACAGGCTCCTGGGCTAACCTGCAGCAGGTACATTTGACCCTTTTGCCCAAGCTGTATTTCATTAGTATATCTCAAGGAGGATGGGCTGTTAAATGATTCAAGCTGGATAAGATTTGCTGCAATGGAAAACTTGCATGCCTCTATGCCTCTCTAGTTGAAAAACCATTTGCAAAAATAGCTTAGCAAATCATTGTTGCAAACTGGAGTGTTAATCTAAGAGTAGAAAATGCAAGGGGATTTGAAACTGCATTTTAATTTGGCACGCTTCTAAATAATTTATTGTACATCACACAATATATTGAAATTAAAACCCGAAGTATGACATACGGTAAATAATTCATGATGGCTCTTTCATCAAGTGTGAGCTAGGTTATTGATACTTTATTTTAGTTAGATAGACATCAATGTCAGCTCCTGCTGGGCTTCTCTCACTTGAAAAGGGGCTTATAAGAAAGATAGGGACAGACTTTTTAGCAGGGCCTGTTGTGGTAGGACAAGAGGTAATGGTTTTAAACTAAAAGAGGGTAGATTTAGACTGGATATAAGGATGAAGTGTTTTACAACGAGGGTGGCAAAATGCTGGAACAGATTGCCCAGAGAGGTGGTCGAAGGCCCATCCCCAGAAATGTTCAAGGTCAGCAACCTGATCTAGCTGAAGATGTCCCTGCTTATTGCGGGAGGATTGGACTAGATGACCTTTTAAAGGTCCCTTCCATCCCAAACTGTTCTGATTCTACGAAATCCTCCTTTAGGTAGTCTGCAAACTCCTTGTGTATCCTCTGTATCTAAGATGCCCGAGAAGCGTGTGTGCAGTAACGGCAGCACAGAAGCAAGTGCGGGAGTGGTGTGGTATTTGCAGATTGATGGCGTGTGCTTTCACATTGGCAAAACCCAAATACATGCATTACTGCAAAGCTGTTTTTGTTATTTGAGATTGAAATCTTAACCATCAATTAGCATCTCATTAGGGTTCTATTTACATAGCTAATGAAGACGATTTATGAGGAAAGAAAACATTTGAGACTCCGCATCACAATGACTTTAACTTTGGTGAAGCAGCCAGCCAGCTGCATTTAGAGCTTTCTTTTTACCTGGATAATAGGGAGAAGGAAGGACATTAACCCACAAGCAGGAAACAGCCTTCCCGGACCGTGATGGGAGAACATGACTTAAACCTCCCTGTGCCTCAGTTTCCATTAACCAGGACTAATGAGCTTTCCATTACCTACACACCCTCTATTTAGGGTACTCACTTCTTTTGAGCAGAAAACTTGTGGGTTTCTTTTTTTTTTTTAATCTCGAAAAAAAGAAGGGGGATCATCAGACCTGTTTGAAATTTGTGAATCAGTCCTATTCAGCCCATAGAAGGTCTATCTGTTGTTGCAGGTAATCCAGAGCTTACTGCAGAACAGTGTGAATTTGGCACTCCCAAGTTGTGGGAAAGGTTCGCTGAACGAGGTTATGAGTTTCTGTAGTGAAAAATGATGTTTAGAGAGTGGTCCTTGGTGCTTCCTGTAGGCTTAGAATTGCAGAGTTTGTGAATGCTTGGAGGGCACTAGCTCTGTCCTTAAGAGCTGGGAAGGAGTCAGTTATTTTTAATTTGGAGAGATTTTAGCAGCTCTGGTCTTGTGGAACTGCAGCTTGTGTTTGCAAGCAGCAAAACAGCAAGAAAATAGAGCCCGTCTCCCACGGCAGAGGGAAATCAAACAACAGGAGCTGTTAACTGTTGTTTTGGGTTTCCAGTGCCAGATCAGGAGTTAATCTGATCGGAGCCTAAGCCTTGCAGCTACTTCTGTGCATGTTCACCAGAAGGCTCTACAGAACGAGCCGTGACCCAGACTAGATCTACGTGTAGCACCATGTTTCTGGCAGAAAACAGAAACTTCTGTGACGCCGCACCCAAGTTCATTCGCACAGCCTCGGGAAGCAAGTGTCTGAGGAAGACGAGGCTGCAGTTGGAAGTGTCCTAAACAGTGCCTTGGGTGGCTGCACTTACCTGCCTTGGAACTCTACTTTCTTGGGAGAACTGCTTTTTGGGGAAAGACAATCTTTTAAAAGCAAGAGTAAGAAGGTGCTTGCTTCTCATCAAAATCAAATATTGGCATTCCCTGCCTCTTCAAACTGCTGTTCTTGAGCCATTGTTAAGGAAAAATATTTGCAAGCTTAAAAGAAAATCTGAAGCTAGAGCAACTGTGGATCATGGGAGACTGTCTTTAAGGAAAAGATACTGAGTTTTTGCCATGTGTAATCAGGGACTAGTCCCAGGAATGCCAAGATATTGTAACAACTGCTTTTAGGATGGGTTGGGTCTTCAGCTGCTTGGAGTATGCAGTTGCAGCTGAGCTATACACAATCACTAGATTTAGACTTCATATTCCTCTCCAAAACTTAAAAGAAGAATGTTTTGGTTGGAAACCGAAGCTGAGTTAAAGCAAAAAGCGTCCTGTGTTATACTGATACGTATTCAGACTGGAAAGAAGCTATGTAAAAATGTGAATCTGTATTTATGATCTGATTGTAATTATTAGCAAATTGCACTCTAGAGATTAAGCCATTTGTAGAGGCAGTAGAGAACTTTCGTAGACCTTTGGGTAGGCACAGGAAATTGACTATCCGATGATGACATCTGGGCAATAAAAAGAAGAAACAAAGGTATTAAGATAAGAAACAATCCGTCTCCTTTCCCTCACTAAGAACTCCTTGATCACTCACACTCTTCCTCGGAAATACCTTGCTGAAGGTGAACATTTGTAGTGAGAGACAGGTAATATAGTGGATGATGACAGTGCACTCTGTGAAACACCTGTGTGAGGTATGTGTGTGTGACTGATGCTCATGGAGTGTGGAAATACTGTCTTATCCCATCCTTTTCTTTCGGCATCCGTGCGTCATCCATGGATGGAAGATGTTCTTCACAGTGTGGAAGGTGAGCAGTGGCTTCAGGCCCCCACCTCCCCACAACCGCTCGGAAAATCGTTTCAAGCTGTGCTTCAACACACAGCACAGCACAGCGTGAAAACTGAGTTGAGATCCTAAATCTCAGTGTTAAGGAGCACATGAGCTCTTTCTACTCTGGAGTGGGTCTCAGTAGCTCTGAGGAAGTGTCTTTGTGAGCATACAAAACAGTTTTCTCTCTGGTTGCCTAATTCAACTGGTGCTGCGCTGAAGTTGATGTCATTTACTACACTCTCCAACATTTGCTCTGAAGGCTGCTGCTGCAGGAGAAGACACTTTTCCCTCATCTGCAGGAGGGTTTCAGTTAGGTTATTCAACTTGTGCTTTGCTGGCTTTCCCCCCCTTTGCCACTTCTTTAATGATGCCGTGGAAGCTCTTCATTCCCATGCTGTTGCTGATCCAGTCGGTGCGGATCACATGGGCAGCATTCCCAGGGAGACTGGGTCACCCAGAAAGAGAACTCAGCTTGGGAAAATCACTCCCCTTTTTTCATACATCCTTGTTCCTCCTCCCCCCATTCTCCTGTGTGCTTATGTTTCTCAATCACACAAGAAAAGAATCAAAAAGAGGGGGAAAAGAGGAAAAAAAAAAACTTTGAAGGCTTAAATCTCAGATGTGAGCTTACTTGATCTTTTATTGCCCCTTTTTTTTTAATCCAGAAAAGCTTATGTTCACTCAAAATGGCAATTGCTTGATTCTAATTGGAACCATTTTATGTTGCTCCAGACTCATTGCTTGATCTCAATAATAAATGAACTTACAAAATATTTTTGTTACTAAAGGAATTGTAGCTGGGCAGGCCAGATCATCAATCATGATTTCCTTTTGCAGGCTTAATATGAACCTCATTTGATTTTGAACAAAACAACATCAGCTGAAAAGCTAGCTACTGTACCTCCAGCTAGGGAAGGGAATTTGGCTCCTACAGATTTTTAAATTCTGGTTTACGAGTTAAAGATTTTAACTGAGACTTAATTATTAAATGAATTTACAATTCGTTTAAATATAAAGGGAAAGAATGTGTTTGTAATGTAGAAGTTCCAACCGAGATCAGGACCCTGCTAAGCGAAGTGCTGTGTACATGCTCAGAGAAGAGATTACTTTTCAGACAAACCAGCTCTTGGAACCTGTTTGCTGCAGGAGCACTAGTTTGGGCAGAAGAGATGGAGCAAGGCTGGGTGGCTTGAGGCTGGGAAGGAGGTATCCAAAGGGAGGGATGGTGGCAGCCTCCACTTTGATCAGCTCAGTTGTTTGGGACTGTGTTCTCAGCAGCTGGACTTGCTTCACAAAGTGCTTGTGCTGAGCAGAGGGCAGATGGAGAGAGGAGGGAAAGGTCCTTCCCCTCTGGGGTAGATTGGTAACTGGAAATAGAAGGTCTGAACCCAGACAAGATGTTACTAAGCTGCAGCATATATGGGAGAAGAGGCATATGTAATGCTGAAGTGGAGATCACTGATGTCTTCTGCCCATCTTGTGGCTTGATAGTGAAGGAGTGAAACTTGAATGAGGCTTGACTGAGCAGTTGTCTCTAGTGGACAGGTTGCTTCTGGAGAGGGATTTGGGACTGTGCATTTTTTTTGGCTAAAAACATTTACTGCCTAAAAACATTTACTCCTATTGCTGAACTGTTTTGAAAAACAACCCATGATATAAAAACCTGCCCAAAGAGGTGGTGGTCACGCATCCTCATGTGGCATCAATATTTTCTGCCAAGCGTGTGGCTCAGGCCTGCTCCCTCTCTCATCTCCCCTCTTTCACCTGCCAGGGGAACCGCATGTGCAATTGCTTCCTGACCTGGTCCAGAGCAAATAGTCAGAGTTAGCTTAAATGCATGGAGAAGTTTTATCCTAACTTAGAGTATATCAGGAGACCTGAGTTAGGGAGTGGTTGTGAAGCGGAGGAGGCACTAACCCTCGTTGAGGATGTGAGAGGAAAAGGTGATCCCTTTCCCTGCTCCTTGCAGTCGGCACGGGGTTTATGACCATAGCGTGACACGCTGGTGAAGAGGATGCCAGTCAGAAGTTGGCTCCCAGTTTGGACCCGCTTGTGGACCCATGCAAAACCATGTTGTGGTGCGTGCTGTTAGCATGCCAGTGCAGAGCTCCATAGAGCCTGGCAAGCCTGTGCACAGTTCGCAGCAAGTATCCTTCAGCCCCAATGTCAAAATGGCTGAGCACAGGCCAATGTCCTGTGGGACCCTCAGGAGTCCTCTCACTTCACTGCAACTCAGCAGCACCCTGGGTTCCCACCTCGTGTCAGTCCAGGCCTGCCCCAGAGCTGCTCTCTGGATCACTGCAGCTCTGCTTTCAAGTGGTTTCCCCTCTAGGCTGCTTTAAACGCTCTCTTATCAACAACTTCTGTGTAGATAAAAGGTGCGTTCAGCAAGTGTACGAAACGATGATCAGCTGACTGAAGTGATGACAGCATTAATCTTGATCCTGTGTCCTCCCTGTGGTACCTGGGCAGGCAGAGGTAAGCATGGCCTTGGGCTACACCTGCGCTGGTAAATAAAGCAGCTCCTGGGAACACTTCTGGGCCCAGCCAAAAGCCAGTGACTGGTTGTGCTGTCAGGACGCCTCTGGTATGCTTTTGGGCCAGGCCAAGAAGCTCTCTCTCAAACGGTTTCTAGCCGTGGTTTGTTCTGATGTTCCTGGGACCATCCCCAAGCAGCAGTTTGCATGCAGCCACCCCGGTGGTAGCAGTGAAGCAGGCTTTTCCATGCCAGCTGGCCTCCGTGCCCAGGAATGTTCCCAGGCGCACTTAATTTACTAGTAGAGAGATGTAGCCTTAGAGGAAGAGATACAAACAGGGCTGTGGGTCTAGCTTGCTCTCATGGAATTTTGCCCTGGGCTTTGGAAGGAGAGGATTTTGCTTCTCTGGAAATGCAATGGGCCCAGGAGGAACACGTAGTGATGTGCTGCTGGAAGGGAAAGAAGCAGGGAGTACGATGCATTTTTTGTCACGTCTTTGAGCTTGGGCAGGGATACGACAGGTCGCCTTAGCATTGCTGAACCAGGATTTCTAGTTAATGCCCTAAGGGGGGTGTGGATAGTGCCTTCAACACAAGTGAAGAAAGAGTTGCAGTTTCAATCATCTGAGGAGAATCTGGAGACGCTCTGCCCCCTCAGTCCCAGTTTCTGGCCTGAAAGCCTTGCCTTGTCTTTGCAAGCCCAGCAGTGACCAAAGCCTTCCAAGCTGCGGGTGCCAACTTAGAAATGCCCGTGCTGCACGCCGCTGGCTTAGTAAGGGTGGGATCGAGCTTCACTTCCCCACAGTTTACTTGGGGTTTGGTTTTCACTCATAAGGTGGGATCCAATGCTGAGGTTTCTTCTGCTTTTAGGATATGAAATACTAGAATAAAAGCTCTAAAGCCTCCTCTTTCAGGTGAGTTATTTAACCTCTCCTGGATTTGTGGTATCTTTTGTATCAAAGCAGTGGTATCACAAACCCCTGTGTCAGTAGCAGGGCTAATGAAGGGATTGCCAAGAGCAATGTCCCCTCTTGATGGACGTTGAAAAATACCGGTTCTCTGACCACAGTGGGGATCGTCCTTCTGCTGCTCTGCTTAAAAATATTTCATTTAAATGATTACCATGCAGCAGCTCAAATTTTATGGCCTAACTTACATGATGCATGGGAGCTTGACTAGTTCTTCTGTATAGAAGGGATTTTCAATCCAAGAACCTACAGGGCTTGTTAAAGACAGGAGAAATATTTCCAGTAGAAACCATCATCATGATCCAGCGTAGAGGAATTTTGTATTTCTGATGAAATTAGAATTCATTATTTCTAATGAAAGCAAACACATAAAATATGTGTACAGCTCCCTGGACACACATGACAGTGTGGTGCAAATTGCTTTCAGTTAGGCTCACTTTGGCGTAAGGGAAATAAACCTTTATTTTATCATATATATTTCTTTGGAGAGTTTGTAGAAATGATTTTTCACAGCTTTGACCCTGGTAAGCTCAGCTTGTTTTATCAGAACATGTCCAATACTGTAAATGAATGGAAAGAAGAAAAGAAGGAAAAAAAATATTTACATATTATTACAGTGGTGTATTTTTTTAATTTATCAAGGTTCCTTAATATTAATGTCTGACATTTTAGAAGTTGCTTAGGGAAAAATAGGTACAAAACAGTCTACTTTTTATTAAATTTATTTTGTAAGGAAACTATTTTCCCACCAGCTGCAGAAATGAATGCCACATTTGATTGCACAACTTGGAATTTCAGTTTTCCACTGGTATGGAGAGAGTGACCCTGATTTTTCAAGGATTTATTCACAAACTTAATTTTTAGGGGTCCTTGGTGTTCTTCCTAGGCTCTGTGAGCATCTGAACCAAGGCTTAGAGAATCCATTCAGTCTATTTAAAATTATTTGAGGTAGCAATTTTGGACTTGCAATGAGCTCGCTTTTTCCCCGATTCATGTGCTGGCTGCTTTTTCTGGCAGACAAAGAGGGGCAGGAGAAATTTTGAGGCAGTTCCTTTTTCAAAACCCACTGGCTGTCAGGGCTTGGGATGTGCACAGGGGAGCAGAAAGCAAGTGAGGAGGTCAAAGGTGCAAAATAAGTAGAGTTTATTCCATGCTTCCCCAGCTTGTTTGTTTATTTAGTATTTTGATTTATCTGAATGGAGTTTATTCCATGACTGACTAAAAGAATCTGTTCAGTGTTTAGTATACTCACATTAAGTGGGTATCAATGTTTACTGAGTCTATACACATGAATACTGTATAGAAAACAGAATAAGTAAGGTAAAGCAAATCTTGTACAGCAATACAATGCCAGGACTGTGTAAATCCAGCTAGAGAATGCAGCACTGATGGGAATAATGGAATTAGTAATTGGACAATGTGGCACATCGTGAATGTTTTATGCTTTCTCAAGCCTGATCCTGAGCAGACTAAAGGACGTGCTTGGTTTTACAACTAAGGGTAAATAGATCACACAAATTTCAGAAAAAAAGCAGGAAGCCAAGGTGTGGTGAAGGAAGGTCATTAAAGGTATAGAGGAACGTGAAGATTGGCCCCGGCTTTCCCAAAGTGCTGAACAGATTGGATGTACACCACTCATCCTGGAGCGCGGCCTGAAGAAAGCAGAAAGGAGGAGGTGACAGCACAGCAGGCAAGTGATTTCACTGTGCACCTCTGCTGCAGTGACTGATCTGGTTTGGGAACAAATCTGTATGTTGATACCCTGACCAGTATCTTTATTGTCCTGACCAAGGTTGTAATAAACCCTCTCTCTTCAGTGCAGATTGACTCTTACAAGATCAGAGCTTTTCTCTGTAGTTGAATGAGATGATTATATTCCTACTGGGATTCACAGGTTGCGGTAAGAACCGTGGACAAGGCACTGCAGGAATTCGTTGGGAACTATTGGGTAATAGATTTAGTATTAGGCTTTTCAGAAATGTCTGCATGGGCTGAGTCTCACTTAAGAAACGTCTCACTGAAGTTCTGGGATTTTGACCCAAAAACTGTGTGTAGCCTGATTATGAATCATTGGAAATCTCAGTGTGACCTACATAGATCTTTGGGTCCCTGTATACCTCTTAGAAAAACAACCTTTGAGTGTTCTCTGCCCTTTTTCCCTTTCTGTGAAATAGAGGTAGCAGTTCTTCTTCTTGGAGAGGAATGGGGAGGCTGAATACTGGAAGAGCACTATGACTTTGGGGCTACAGATGTTCTGGGGATAAATGGATACGTCGAAGCAGTTCAATGTGTGCCGCTAAAAATTGTTTTTTGTTATTTAGAATGTGATTTCTGGAATGCCGCAGAGGGAGCGCAGCAGTGCTGGAGCAGACAAGAGCTTGGGTACTGTCAAAGGCTGTTGTTCTCCTCAGATCCCTCCCAGTCAGTTAAATTTCGTAGCACGCGAGCAAACAAGCTACTGAATAAAAGTTGCAGGGTGGTGCCTGAACTGAGACCTGTGCCCGTCAGAGCTTCTCTGGAAACTGGGCAGAGCTGGGAACAAGGGACGTAATTGAGAGCAACTTGCAAATAGCTTTGCTCCCAGCGTGAAGCAGGTGCCACAGCTGATCGCTTGTGCCGAGCACATGCCACAGAGCCGGCACAAAGCTTTACTATTACTTTCCGTAGTTCTGTCTAGTTTTAAGAGGATATTTAAAAATTGGAATGATAATGACCTGAGAAAACATGACTTTACACCAGAAAATAAAATTGCAAGCATTCATTGTCAAAAGCATACTAGCAAGAAGTGTTAGAGAACAAGAATGCCTGATGATGCAATGTTTTTCATCCTGCAACTGAGCACAGAAAACCTTTTCATATGCCCTAAATCTGCAGCTACAATAAAGCCTTCATACAGACAATCTGCTTAAACAGAACGTCACACTTGCCTTTATTTTATTTTAATTGCAAAATATTATCCAGTTTCACTGCTAAAACATGCACTTCTTAAGGCAATATGCGTAACTTTATATTATCCTCCATTTTACTTGACGTCAATATCTCTGCAGTGATGAAATTGTAAGCTCCTGAAGTGGACCATCTATGACGCAGCCATTTCTCTTCGATGTGGGAGAACATCCTCACCTCATTGTTTTCCTAACCAGACTTTTATAATTAAAAAATCCCTCTTTGCTCCAAATCTTCTGAATGGAATAGTCAGCAGCCGTGTCTCTTCATCACTTAAACATTTGAGCCTGTACCACTGAAACCAGAAGGAATTTTGCCACTGTCTTTAAGGCAAGATCGAGCCCTGGGATTCCAGATATTTGAGATTACTGTTGGCATTAAACTAGTATTTAGCCCCAAACAACACCAGTGCATAACTCTTAGTGCTTTTACTTGAAGGTATTATGCCATTTTTTTTCACCTCCTAATGATAAAAGCCACAGATCAAATACTGCATTTTAAAATTTGGAAGTTCGTAGCATCAGGGGCAAACCAGTTAAATATTATTATCTTAGCCTCCCTTTTTCCTCTCTCCGTGGCAATTGTATTACAAATTGTGGGAACTTGTCCTACAACGCAAAAGGCCACATGAACTGATAACCACAGCCTGTATTTGCAGTCGTAACATTGTTAGGGGCAACTGTTACCATTCACTAGCAATGGAGACATACTGGAAATGTAGTAAATACTGGCAGCATTGCGTTTCCTGGGTAGTTCCGATTTCCTCGCTACTATGATGGAAGGAAAGCTGGGATTTGATGAATGAAATTGAGACTCGCTGTGAAACAGAGCAGCAGCTTTGAAGAGCTGCCAGATTTCAGCAAAGGTGAATAAGAAAGAAATAGACATTTCTGAATAAACTGCCTTTCCTCCCTTCAAAAACAAATCACCATCTTGTAAATTATCTTCTCGGGTGAGAATTCATCCGTCATGGAACAGGAGACAGGCTGCACAGCAGAGACAATTGATAGATGTTAAAAGACAAACCACCAAAAGACAAATATGTCTTCAGAAAACAGTACTAAGTAATATTTTCAAGAATGGCCACACATCATATTCACACAGATGCCAACAGGAAGCACAGATCAGGAACAGAAAAGCTTTCGGATAATCTCCACCCGTTGCGGAGTCAAAACCTCAACATCACTAACACATCTTAACTCATTTTCAGAAGACACCCCTCTAGCATTTGATGGCATACCATGTATATGTTTCATACTTCAGCACAGATTTCTATCAAGAGGTTTATTAACTAGAACTGCAAAATCTATAAAAAAGCTCACTACTGTTAATATTTCACATCTCACATACTTACCATATCCAGGAGGTAGTGGTCTAAACTGGGAATTTTCAAAAATGCTTGGCTTTGGTCTAACTTGTCTGCTAAAGTTGGCAGTAAAACTGTTGAGTATCAACGTTGCATAGAGCAATGCAAGCGTTTCTATTAATCTGCATCTGTAACTAGACCAGAAATTAGGTAGTTTTGCTAAGGATTACAAGGTATCAGAGTGGATGACAGAGCACTGGCACAGGCTGCCCAGGGAGGTCGTGGAATCTCCTTCTCTGGAGACATTCAAAACCCGCCTGGACGCGTTCCTGTGCGCTCTACTGTAGGTGATCCTGCTCTGGCGGGGGGTTGGACTAGATGATCTTTGAGGTCCCTTCCAACCTCTAACACTCTGTGATTCTGTATGGACAGAGACCCTAGTGAGCACTTCTCATCTAGGTCTTCCAGCTGAAGTCTTCTGGCCATGGTCATCAACAATGACGGTCTCAACTACACTGGAGAAAAAGACATTTCATGATGGCAGCATATAAATTTGCTATAGTGTTTATAAGAAGAAAATTCTGGGTGGAAAAAAGATAATCTTCTGTCCTCCTCTAATCCTGAAAAAGGACTTCCACCGTGTAAAACCCATCCTTACTCAGATACTTTTCTATCGTTTTACTAAGAAAACCCAATAATACCTGAAGTTGAAATCTATCAAGGTTTTTGTGTCCTGGAAAGGAACACCTGGATCTGAAACATGAGCAGCAGGTGCTGCTAGCTGAGTATTTACTGACTCAACATCCCTCCAAAAAAACCCACCAGAACCAAAAAAAAAAAAGGGGAAAAAAAAAAAGATTGCATGTGGGAAAGAAAGAAATTAATTAGTCCAGCCAACTATACAAAGTTCAGGCGCAGGGAAATGAAATTTCACAAAAGAGATTAACAGCTATGCATGGCCAGGTTTTTTAAAACCCCATGTCTGTACCAGATCTTTTCAGTGTAAATAGTGTTTTTTCTCTCTGACAGGAGTCGAACTGAAAAGCAGGCTTCGTCTGAAAAGTAACTCTGTAAAATGAAATGGGAGCCCACTACAGTGGAGCTGGATCTTCAGCTGAAGTACCACTCGACTCCTCGGTTTCACAGAACTCGTGAGGAATTGCAGCGCCAGGGAATGTGGTTGATTGAGCTTCAGGTTCTCTCTCTCAGGTGCAGAGCTGCAGGGGTGAGGAGGGGACAAGGGTGCTGTGCCTGCTTGCAAAGGCTCGTAGGGGGAGCTGGAAGTCTGAGTGGGCACATCCTGGTATGTTTGTGCTCCACAGACAAAGCACTGGAGCCGTTACACCTGCATACACCCGTCTCTAATGTTCTCTGTCGTGTAAAGATGCTTCTCAGCTTGTGACCTCAGGTGTGCCGATGGCAGAGATGCAGCGGGAGCAGGCCTGTGTGCAATATTCAAAGGCTCTGCAGAGGGGTAGTTAGCCGGTTGTTGTGCTCATGAGGTGCAAACCATAACCAGACCTTCATGGATGACACTTTGAAGGTCTTATTCCCCATATTCACCAGGACACTGCCTGGAAGGGAACCACATCCACCCTGGTGAGAAGTGTCTATGTGGGGCAGGCGGTGTGAGGTAGGTGCTGTGGCACGGCTGAGGATCTGGTGTGAGTGTCAGTACATTCAGGGACCATGCTGTAAGTGCTTCGATGTTGTCTTTTGGGACCTCGAGGAAAGAGATGGGAAGGCAGAGTCATTGCCTCAGCAAATCCTGATCTAAACAGAGATGATAAACTAGAAGGAGAAATGTCTTCTATGGCTGGGAGAAGACTGTGAGAGCCTATTTGTATTTAAAATCAGAGAGGGGCGAACCTACAAGACCCTCTTGATATCAGATCAGAGTATGTGTGGGCCTTCAGAACAACCACAGACACGTTTCTGCCTTAGAAAGCTCATCATCCTAATAGAGAAAGCTCCTGGAGATAATGTGAAGCTAGGCATACAGTACAGCCTATGCTCCAGGCACAGGGAGTAAGTGTTGAGGCAAGAAATGACTTTTTCCTGGCATGACCCACTACAGATTGAACTGGAATGGCAATTAGAAGTTGAAGTGCTCATTTAATGTCAGTGATGTGTAAACTACGTTGCCATTGTTATTTCAGTGTTGATTTACATAATTGGCATACCCTGAAGTCACGCTGCACGCACTTTCAGCTCATGCTAAAGACTTGCAGGAAGTCATAAAATTAAACATTATCTGTGTTGGAATGCAACGGAAAAGTAACTTTTGAGGGATTTCACCTCGCTCTGTGTCACGCCTCCCACCTTATGCACGGTGGTGAGTAAAAATCAGGTTAGCAAGTGTTGGAAGCTGTTGGCATGAGGGAGCTTTTTACCAGCTCTTTAATTATGCTGTTGTAGTTCTGAGATGGTTTGTTACGCCGGTATGTAACTCTGTCTGTGAGCACCTCATCCTGCAGCGACATTTCGCAGGTATAGCTGAAGTCGCTCTAATGCGACAGGAAAGCCAAGAGAAGTGATTCCACGGGAGGAATTACTCCGGTCCAAATGTGCTGAATTCCTGCTGCAAATCGTCGGTTTTCCTACTTTGAAAAGTCGTAAGATGGAGGGAAAAGGCCGCTCCCAAAGGAGGAGCTGGTAATGGAGCTCTCTCAGTTGTTATTGCTTTAAATCCTCCTCCGCAGTAGTTCGAGGTGTCAAAGGCTGTCTGTGTCTTTTGCAAATGAAGCCCCTGAGAGGTACTGAGAAGAGCTCGAAGCACAGGGTGCTCATCTTGCCGGGAAGGAGCCTGGGCTAGCACCGGGCCCCGGCTAATAATGGTGTGCCGATGGCCTCGGCTTTGATGAGGACCCTAAATTGCTGGGTATCGCATACCTGTGCAAGATGGGCCGGGCCCTACCGCAGAGCCCAAGCGGACAAGCGAGAGATGCGGCAATGGATGCATCCCTACCCCCAAGTTACCGAATCGTATTTGGTTTAGGAGAATTGCCAACATCAGCAAAGGGAGCGCGGGATGCGGCTGAGATTGGGAGCGCGATCCCGCCGAGCACGGGCCTGCCTTCTTCACCCTTGACACCTCTGTCCTCCTCTGTGCCCGTACGCGGCCAGGGAGCGCCCGCAAACTCGGCGGGCACCACCGGCCCCGGCCCCGCAGGGAGAGCGGCTCGGCCCGGGGCAGGTGCCGGGCGGAGGCGAAGGGACCGTGGGCTGGCGGAGGGTGGTTCGCGATGGCCTCGCCGCGTCGGGACCGGGGATCTGCCGCCGCATTTTCACCACTGGAGGGCAGCCACATCTTAAATAATATTAAAAAAAAACCAAAACCAAACCAACAAAGCCCAAACCCACACCGACAATCCCGCCCGGCCGCTGTGGGATGCGCCGCAGGAGCTTTGCGGGAGGAGACTCCTCCCGAGCCCGGGCGCTTTCGGGGAGGAAAGCGAGAAACCCCCCTCTCCAGAGGTTTCAAGCCGGGCTCGGGCAGCGGGCTCCTGCTGCTGGCGGGGGTAGGAAAATAAATCAGTGTGTCTGTGTATATATATATATATATATTTAAAGTGCTTTTAAAGCACCGGGATCCTCCCGATACCTTACGTGACCTTCACACCTTACCACCCGGGGCACGGCGCTAATCCGATTTGCGGCGGCGGAGCCCCCGGGGCCGCACAACGGGTCATTGTTCAGCCCGGTCCCCGCGTCCCGGTCCGGGCGGCCGTGCCCTGCCGCCGAACCGGGGACGCGGGGACCGGGCCGGGTGCGCTTCCCACACCGGATCGCGGCGGGGGGGATCCCTTAACGGAACGGGCCGCCCTTCCCTATCCCTCATCCCGGCACCACAACCGGCGGACGGACGGTTGCGGCTCGGCCGAGCCGAGGGAGGGAGCGGGCGAGGTAGGAGGGAGGGAAGGAACGGAGGGGAGGGAGGCGGCGTCTCCTTTAAAAAGCCGTGCGGGGCCGCAGCCCGCTCCCACAGGGCGGCTGTGATTGGCGCGGGCCCGCGAGCCTCCGGGGTCGTGACATCGCCGCGCAACAAAAAGCCCCGGCGGCCACCGGGCACCCCCGGCAATGGTGCGGTGCGGGGCGGGAGGCGGGCGGGCCGGCGGGGCACCGGGCGCTGTCCCCTAGCGCGGCTGCTCCACGCGCGGCGGCGGCAGCAACAGGCTACTCCCCACCTTTTTTTTTTTTTTTTTTTGATTTTTTTCCCTCCTCCCTCCTTTCTTCTTTCTTTTTTAAGGGAGCGGAGAAAAGTCAAGCTTGATCTTCACGTTGCTGCGGGAGTCTTGAGTAAATGTCCGTCTGTCTGATGCGGGTGATGCAAAGGACATTTTTTAAAAGGAGCCTTTTAACTCCGTAGACACATAGGGACCCATTCACGGGCAGGCACACGCACACACACGCGAGGAGGAGGAGGAAGAAGAAGCAACTTTTCGATCGCTGCTTTTAAAAGGGAGAAGCCCTTCCCTGGCCGGGACTTGCCTTCTGCCTCCTCAACCAGCTGCTAAAAAGTATGTTTCTGAGGCGGACTGTACTTCAGGGAACTTCTGTTTTCTGCTCGGCAGCTGTAGAGGAGCAGCAGCGAAGTTTGGAGTAACACCAAGTGATGCGGGAAAAACACCCCGAGAGCAGAAAACCCTCCTGCAGACACAACCCCTGCTGCTGCTGCACACAGGTACTAGCTCCGGCGGTCGCAGATCCGCTGAAAGCCTTCTCCGCAGGATGACTCCATGGGCCACGGCGGAGGTGCTAGCGCTCTGGAAGAGAGAGGGGGGGACGGGACACTAATCATAACAATTATAATAATGATGATGATAATAATAATAATCCGGCGCAGAGTTTCACGGGGGAGAATATCATCCTGTGGGTTTGGCTAAGGACATAGCAAGATTTTTTTTTATTGGTTTTTATTTTTCCCCCCTCCTTTCCCCTTCTTCCACTCCACTGACGGGAAAAACAGCTAGCTCCCTTTCTCTCCGCTGCCCCGGCGCGGGGGAAGCGGGGCCGATCCGCGGCTCGGCGAGGGGTGGGGGGGAAGCGCGGGGGTCGGGACGGGAGCGCAGCGGTGAGGTCGCTCCGCGCGTCCCCCGGGCAGCCGCCCCTTCCGCTCCCCGCCGGGCGGACCGAGCCGCGTCGGCGGGAGGCTCGGCCCTGCCCGGCCGCACACACACATCTGCGCCCCGCCGAGGGCAGCGGCCCGGCCCCCGCGGTGCCCCCGCCGCGCTGACAGCGGCAGCCGCCTCCTGCCCTTCACCTCCGCGCTCCTTTGTTGGGGAGCGCCTCCGGTCCGCTCTCCCCGTCCCCGTCCCGTCCCGCCTCGCTCCCTTTGATCTCCTGCCACGGGGATTTTCGTGCCTCGCTCCGCCGCCGAGCACCTGAAGCGGCCCGATGGGGGCCCCGCGGGGAGCTCCTCCGGGGGCTCCCCCGGGTGCCGGCCGGGCCACGGTGGGGGGGGGGGGTGGGCCCGCTCGGCCATGGTCCGCGCCTCACCGCGCTGCGGGGACCAGACCGGGCGGCGGGGTGGGAGCCACCTGCGGACCGTCCCCGTCCGCCCGTCCTCCCCTTCCCGCTCCCCCGGCGCGGTGTCCGCGCTGACTAGCTCCCATCGCCTCCTCCTCCTCCTCCGCGCAGGTTGCCCATCATGGTTGCCGCGACCCGCTCCCTCCTGGCGCTGCTGCTCTGCCAGGTGCTGCTGGGCGGCGCGGCCGGGCTCATGCCGGAGGTGGGCCGGCGGCGCTTCAGCGAGCCGGGCCGCGCCGCCTCGGCCGCGCAGCGCCCCGAGGACCTCCTCAGCGAGTTCGAGCTGCGCCTTCTCCACATGTTCGGGCTGAAGCGGCGGCCCAGCCCCGGCAAGGACGTCGTCATCCCCCCCTACATGCTGGACCTCTATCGCCTGCACGCGGGCCAGCAGCTGGGCCAGCAGCCGCCGGCCCTGGGCTACCCGCTGGAGAGAGCCGCCAGCCGCGCCAACACCGTCCGCAGCTTCCACCACGAAGGTAGGGGCCGGCGGCGGGCACGGGGGGGATACGGCGGAGGCGGCGGTGCGGGGCTGCCGGCGGCCGCGGGACGGGCGGAGGGGAAAGGGGAGGGCCGGGGGAGGAGCGTCGGGGCGGATTCCTCCCCGGGAGGGAGCGTGTAAGCTCGGCCGCGGGTAACGCGGGGGCCGGCGGGTTCGGCGGGCCGGCGGCGCTGCCTCAGCTCCGGGGGTTCTGCCGCGGCGTGCTGCTCTGCGAACCCGTCTCCTCCTCCGTCCGACGGGAGGCTCCCGTTTAGATGACTCCGCTACTGCCGAGCGGCTCCGCGCTAAGCGCTCCCACAGATCGCTAAAGAGCAGAAAGTCTTCCGTAACGCGCGGCTGAGCCGGAGACGGTGCGGAGGTTTCTAATCCTTATCTAATCCCCATAAGAGATCAATGAAACAATCAATCATGACCTCCTCGAGCACTCCCTCGCCCCGCCGTCGAGGAAGCCATTTAGCCCAGACCCACGCTACTCCTGCTCAGCCCCCAGCACCCGGGCTGGTAAAAGCCCTGTGGGCAGGTTTGAGCCCTCACCTGCGGGTAACTCGGCCAAATGCAGAGCGGGGTGTCCAGCAGCACCTCCACCTCTCCTACCTGCAGCCCACCAAGGCAGCGAGCCCTGGGGGACTGGCCCTCGCTGAGCAGCTGGTGCCAAAAGAAGTCACCACAGCGTTAGCCAAGGCACGGGCAGGCCCGTGGAGCCGGTGGCGCGTGTCGCTCGCGTGCTCCTTGGGAAACGTTTCCCCAGGTTGCGGTTGTTCCTGGCTGCTAGTCTGCAGTGCTGGCGTGCAGTGGCCCTGCTGTAAAAGTAATGAAAATGCCGTTTCCCCATGCTTTTAATGTGAAACGGTGTCGAGGAGAGACGTTCATAAAGTTTTAGTGTTTCTGATGGGTAAAGGAGTTGGCCTGGGAGAAGT
The DNA here is from genome assembly GCA_020746105.1 of Trogon surrucura. Taxonomy (NCBI): domain Eukaryota; kingdom Metazoa; phylum Chordata; class Aves; order Trogoniformes; family Trogonidae; genus Trogon; species Trogon surrucura. Next base: position 123,669,048 of record CM036618.1, on the reverse strand, counting down.
GGGTGTGCTCTTTAGTGGAAAGCCTTACCGTGAAAAAGGAGATGAATGGTGAAATGTAAGCTCTAGTCATCTGTGCTTCCCTACATCGAAAGTAAACACCTCGTGTGTGGGGAAAAGGCAGCGCATGGGTCATCCCCGTTAAACCTGAGTAGGGTAGGCAAGGGGCTGAGCAAGAGAGGAGCTGAAGGGACAAGGTTTATAATTTCTAGGCAAATATAAGTATCTGCTGTTTGAAGTAGTCATATTGTTACAGCAAAGACTGGTTTTGACATAAAAGCTATTCTGTAATTAACATTTAGAAGATCAACGTCACTCCATTTTTTTTTTCTCACTTTGTGTTAGTGGCTTTTTGAAAGCAGAAGTTTGTCTTGTGACCATGCAAAACATTTTCTTATTTACAAATAATGGCCTGGTCCTGAACTACCTTAAAGCTGAGCCTTCCCTTACGCAGAAAGTCGGATTGGATTGAACAGGGGATGGTACAACTAGGATCAGCAAACAGCAGTTATGGCTTCCCCTTAGAAAGTGACTGTTTCTCCAGGATGCTTAGCACCAAAATTAAAACCCCATGATTTGGGAGAGATTTGTTTTGGCAAATACTTTTGATTTCTTGGATGCCTGTGGAAACAGTGTAATTAGCGACCCTAGATATATTGTACTCTCTCTGAAGCACCATTCAGTTATTTGCTCACTCAAAGGCAAGAATGGATTGAAGTTTTGTAACTTTCTAAAATTTTACTTTTTGTGGTTTTGAAAACCTGGTGTTCAGAAGTGGCTTTGTGTCATCATGCCTTTACCATCCAACCCTTTTTAGCAGTTGACCCTTCCTGCAGTACTTTATGGCCCTTCTGGGTAAATATTAGGGTGTGCTTCATAAAGCGCCATTACAGAGGTGGAGTTCTCCATCTCTAAGGTACAAAAATCCATAGGTTAAGGTTTGTAAGTCACCTAAATTACGGAGTAATATTTTTTAGAGTAGAGTTTAAAGGATTTATGTTAGAGCCATGTTCTTGAAAAAGCCGAAATGCAGTAGTTACCTTAAGTCCTCAATCAGTTTTAATGATTCACATCAGACCCCCACTAACTATAGTGCTTGAGTTTTCTCACTAATGTCCTTGAATTCCAAAGCAATGCTGCGTGTTTCTTGCTACTTGTAATAATCACCTGGAATGCAAAGGGCACCGGTATTCAGTCCAATGCATAACAATGAATGAAGCTTTCTTAACTTCGTGCTATACGTGCTTGCATGAGTAAACAGAAAGAGGGGGGAGACAGTATTTTCTGTCTGAAAGTCTTTCAGATCTCATGTGTCACGTGTTAGCTGTCATTTGAAAGTTGCCAACAGCAGACTATCTGAGCGGTTTGGTTGCTTGTCTCAGTTCCTGATTTCTTTCTTTCTTTCTTTCTTTTTTTTATTTTTATTTATTTTCCCTGTTTAATCAAATTAGAAGTTTTGGAAGAACTGCCAGAAACAAGTGGGAAAACAACACGGCGCTTCTTCTTTAATTTAACCTCCATCCCTAATGAGGAGTCTATCACCTCAGCTGAACTCCAGATTTTTCGGAAACAGGTGCACGAAGCCTTTGAGAACAACAGCAGCTACCATCACCGTATTAATATTTATGAAATTATAAAGCCAGCCACAGCCACCTCTAAGGACCCTGTCACAAGACTTTTGGACACCAGGTTGGTGCATCATAATGCAAGTAAATGGGAAAGTTTTGATGTAACACCAGCTGTTTTGAGGTGGATTGCACATGGACAACCTAATCATGGGTTTGTGGTAGAGGTGGTTCACTTGGACAAAGAGAACAGTGCCTCCAAGAGGCACGTTAGGATTAGCAGGTCTTTACATCAGGATGAAGATAGCTGGTCTCAGCTCAGGCCGTTGTTAGTAACATTTGGGCATGATGGCAAGGGACACCCGCTTCATAAAAGAGAAAAGCGTCAAGCGAAACAGAAACAGCGTAAACGCCACAAATACAGTTGCAAAAGGCATCCGTTATATGTGGACTTCAATGATGTGGGGTGGAATGACTGGATTGTTGCCCCGCCGGGGTATAGTGCCTTTTACTGCCATGGGGAATGTCCTTTTCCACTGGCAGATCATCTAAACTCAACAAACCATGCCATTGTTCAGACTTTGGTCAATTCAGTGAATTCCAAAATCCCCAAGGCTTGCTGTGTGCCGACAGAACTGAGTGCTATTTCCATGCTCTACCTTGATGAAAATGAAAAAGTTGTATTAAAGAACTATCAAGATATGGTTGTGGAGGGTTGTGGGTGCCGCTGACACAGCAAATATGTTAGATAAATACAAAAAAAAAAAAAAAAAGCAGACACTTTAATATTTCCCAATGAAGACTTTATTTATGTAATGAAATGGAAAGAAAAAAAAACACAACTATTTTGAAAATATATTTATGTCTACGAAAAAGTTGGGAAAACAAATATTTTAATCAGAGAAATATTCCTTTAAAGATTTTAAATGTATTTTAGTTGTACATTTTATATGGGTTTAACCCCAGCACATGAAGTATAATGGTCAGATTCTTATTTTGTATTTATTTACTATTATAACCACTTTTTAGAAGAATAGCTAATTTGTATTTATATGTAATCAAAAAGAAAAAAATATAGGGTTTGTACATAATTTTCCAGAATTGTAGCTGTTTCAATTGTGTGTATTTAAGTTGAAAAGAATACATGGAAGGTTACTATGGCAAAGTGCATAGCACATTTGCTTTCTGCTGTGCTACTGTTAAGGTCACAAGTTCAAGTCCAGAAAAAAGTGGATAATCCACTCTGCTGACTTTCAAGATTATTATATTGTACAATTCTCAGGAATGCTGCAGGGTGGGCTGTCCAATCCATGAGAACTGGCATCCTCTTTAGGTGGAACATTTGGATAAGAACCAGACGTTGCTGATCTAGTATAAATACTGCTATTCCCAACTAATTTGCGGTGTGAATATAAGAAGGGCCAATAGAAATCCTGCGGGAGGTTGGGGTGGGGGAAGACTGAATCCTTTCTAGACCTACAGAAAAGTGAATGTTTGATGTTTCCTTTAAAAGTCCTTCCTATAAAAGTCCTGGCCAAATATAAAATAATAAAAACTAAAATGTCATCCTTTTTTTTTTCCGTGATTATGTACGCTAAAGAGGAATACTTACCTTATTTGTACCGGCCCTTGCCTTTAACAGCTGGAAAAGCATTGCATACTTCCTCATCTCATACGAGAGCTCACTTCTGTGGAGTGTTATAGTGGAATTAATCTTCAATTTTTGCCCTACATACAGCAAGCTGTTGTTATATGCAGCCTCCTATTTAACCTCAGCTGATGGTTTTGCTGGTTTACAGAATAGCTTGTCTTCCTTTCCAGGGTTTTGTTTGAAAGATTATTTTTTTTCCTTTCCCACTCAAATGTTTTAAATCTATTTCAGACAATAAATCAAAGGACTCTGACATTTCTTTCTGAAAAGTCCAGTCTGTAAGAACAAATGGTTTGCTTGTGCAGTCCATGTAGGGGGCAAAAGCATGATTTGTGGTTGGCAAACGCAGCGTTAAAGCTAGTGCCTGTTGTGCTTGTTGGGTGTTAAGAGACTGGTGTGGCAGTCAAGTTACTCGCTGTAGGACCTGGGACGAGCAGGCAGAGGCTGGAGTTACTGGTTGTGAAAGTTGTGCTGAAATAGTAGAGGAGGGAAGTGGCTTAAATTGGCTTCTTGGTGGTCCACTGAAGCTGGGAACAGAATGGAATTGTGCTGGACTGCTAGTGGTAAGCTTCTGCCTGTTTGAGGAGCTCGCCGCTGTATTTAGCGGATGTGTCATGACTCTGTGCCGACACCTCCAGAGATGTCGGAACCCCTTTGCGCTCCGTTGTGGATCTGTTTCTGGATTTGGTGAGCTGAGGCAGCACTTCCTAAATTCATGTGTACAGTTGGCCTGTTAGACACCTCTGTAAGTCAACTCTGGGAATCTCTGATTTGGGCCTCCTGACTAGCCTAATTTTTTATTAACAGAAGCCTACTCTTTCTCATGGCCCTCCTCAAGCTTCTCTTTTTTTTATCTGTCATGGGGGTTACAGCAAAGGTACTAAATAGGTTTGTGGATGGGAAAGGCCAGCTTGGTGAGGTCTTGCAAGTCTTTTTATGGAATAATTTTCTACTGCGAGCCATCATGAAAAGCAGTGGTACAGAGGATAGGAGTAAAAAAAACACCAAATTAATTTCCCTTTGGCCGCTTCTGTTTTTCTCTCATGAGCTTAAGAATACCTTAGGCTAGCTGCAAGTTTCTGTGGCGAGTTAAAAAACTTTTACATTTCTCTGTGCCAGCAGTGTTTTTAATAGGTTGTAGAGAATAATCCACCACTTTGCAGCTTGGCTCTGCTTATTGTTGAGAGGTAACTGATGTTATTGGTCACGCTGACACTACAAAGCAGTCTAAGAGTTTGCTGAGTGGTCTGCTTTTTCAAAAGACTGGTGGTGTTTTGTTGGCTAACGTTTTTAGCAGAGAGCATCACACGTGCAGAAGTTTAGTTGGCCTTTTGTTTGTTGCCAGCTTTACTGGTGGTGAGTGAGTCTATGGCTGTTGCTTTGGGAAGGTTGTCAGTTGCGGGATATGCCCCAGCGAAGGTTCTTCAAGAACTCACCGCTTGTTTGCGACACATGGTTGTGCCAGTCGAGTCGCAGGAGCGCTAGCGTACTCTATAACCTGAGCTTGCAAGAGCTGGACACAAAGTGCTGAAAAATTGAAAGATTGCACCATTTCTATGAGCAGGAACAGGATGATCCCAAACCTGCTGAAATCAGTTAAGACCCCGTGGCGCTTCTAAACAGATCCTAAACGCCGGTGTTACAAGGGTGAAGTTTCACAGCTCCTAGCCCTAGAATGAGATTGAGGGAGGCTTTTTATGGAGTGGCAACTGCTTTACTTCTCCTCTAAGGCACAAGAACACATTGATGCTAATCTTGTTTCCAAAAAGTTGGCTATGGCACTTGTCTATGCATGAGCAGTAGCTGGCTCATGGCGTGATGCCGCATTCCTTGTGAAGGCAAACCTCCTGTTGCTTGACGAAGAATTGCCTCCTGAGTGAAATACACTGTGAGGCCAATGTATAATTGTAAACCTATTAAGACCCGCTCTTGTAAGCATTTCTATACCTTCTTGGCGCTAGTCACAGAATCAGCACTTCTGTACTGATTTCCAGGAGGAAATATGCATGTGTCAAGCTCAGCGCGTCAATAAATTTCTGCAGAATTGGTTTCGTAATGTATCTTTAAATCCTTAACCCTTAACCTCTTGCTCTAGATTAGAGGTATGAGAGTGCTGCACTGTAAGGTTTGTTTTGGATTTAACAACAAAAAAAAAAGACAAAAACATTCATAGATGAGTGTAGAAAATTCTAGGGATCAGTTGGGTTCCTGAACTCTGCTAAGTAGAGTTGATGGTCAGGCAGTACTTCTGAGAGGTTTGGGCTTCCTGACATCTTCTAAATCTGATAATGACTGATGACTGATAAATAGTCCTAAATACTGAAAGTATGCTGTTTCTACAATACTCCCGTACTGATTTTAATTCTTTAGTACTCATCAGTGTTATAGTACTCTAGAAGAAATAAGCTGCTATTTTTTTTTGCCTCTTAAGAGGAGAAGCAGCAGAAGATCTGAAGGCAAAACTGCCTTAGTTACCCTGTAGCTTGTTTCTCCTAAACATATTGCTTCTAGGCACTTATGTACTCTATATAGGCAGAGATTGTGATAGATAATGTCACCCTTTGTGCATTTCAGATAAGCATCTCTCTAAACACAAATGTGATCAGCATCTCTCCTTGTCCTTTTGAGACTCAGTAACAGCTTTGTCGAGTGGCTTGATAATTTTTGCGCAAAATTCAGTTGGACTTCTGTGGTCAGCAACATGTAAAAATGACGTGGAAAAGATCTTCAGTTGAGGTAAGCTCTCCCGAGAGCATTGGCCGTTTTCACTGAGCAGGATCTGCTCTGATGCGCTAACCTGGGCTCACCATAACCAGGCGTTGAGACCTTTGCTGCTCACATGATAATTGGGTTTGGGTGTCACTTGGTCTCCCCTCTGCTAGGCAGTTAGAGGTCTCATTTGTGCAATCGGTGCTGATGAGGCTTGGAGAGGAATATGATTTCTTGTGCTCTCAGCTTTGAAGAAGGAGCTCATCTGGACTGCATTTGTATTAGACCCGCTTTGCTACACTATTAGAAGAGGATAATTATTGCACTATTTTATTGTACAGCTATTCCTAAATTGTTGATTTTTGGAGGGTTTTCTTTTTATTGATTTCAGAAGGCAGCTAATTGCCATATGGCAGCTTGATGTTAATGTTTTATGAAGATCAGGAAACAAAAGTTTATGAAAAGCTTTTGTATAGTAACTGCAGAGTTTCAAGAACTGTTTTATACTTCCTGACAGTGCAGGTCTGGCTTAATGGTTTGTTTTTATTGCTTAAGAGTGTAAACCTTTCTTTAGCCGATGTGTGGAAATTATATCCTCATCCCGCATTACGCATTTCTCATTGCTCATTACTCATTCCCTGCTTTCATTTCTGCCATCTATAATCAGAGCTTTACTGTTTCAACTGCATGCAAAATGCTCATATCCTTTGCACAGTAAGATACTTTTCCTTAGCACTCACCCACCCTTTAAAAAAAAGGGGAGTGGGGGAAGGAGGGGAGGAAAGGAGGAAAAGCCTACTCTGGCCATATTGTTTTTCTCTGTTTTGGGTGGAGTCTGTCTTAGATTCTCGTTGCTAGATGGTTTCTGTAGTAACAAGCAGAGGAAAATCCAAGACTGAAAGAGCACTTTTAAAGGTGTCATATCTTGCCTGGAGTGTTGTTTATCTAATTATGGATATGGAATGTTTCTCTTCTCCTTTATATTAAGGCTACCCCTTTTGGTAGTGTAGACTGCTGCTATGAGAACTTGATTTGTTGTGTTCTTACAACACGAGAACGTGAGAACCGTGAATCTTGTTCCCAGCTGACTTAAGCTGCTCAAAATAATGATGAAAAGCCAAAGGCATTAAAACTTATTTTTGAAGTTGTTATAAATGGTTGTTACAGGCACAAACTGCTTTGTTTTTTAGTTACATAGGGAAGAAAAAAGAAGCTAGGTTCAGAAGAACACTTAGATTTTACATATTATTGCTGTAAGGAGGGGGTTGGATAAAAGGGACAGTCTTTTGTGTTAGACTGCTATGTACAAGGAAAAAATCCCGGCTCCTTCAGAATATAACCTTACTCTACTGTGCTCCAAATGTTTTGTTTATTTCTCCTAAGAGGTTTTGCAGGTGCATGAGAAAATAACTGTTTGTGTGTGACCACTACAGTTGCCTTGCTTGGGCACAAAAAGAATTAAAAAATTATTTTAAGATTACTTCTTTCCTGTCTCCCCAGTACTAATCCTTCATTACCTGCGTTCCTGACAGCCTTGTCTGCAACAAGCAATAATGGTTTCCTAAGATGGAGTACCCTCTCTTTTTGGAACCTAGTCACCTGTTAGTGCCCTCTGGGATTTAGCAACCTTTCATCCGCAAGCCTTGTGCAATGGTCACTTAGAAAAGCAGGTACATTGGCTTTGTCCCGGTTCTGTGTCCTTTACAGAGGCAGATTTGTCCCTGCATTTAGCAAGAGTCTTAGTTTGGGAAGGATCTGAGGGCTCGTGCTTGCCATGAGCAGCGACAGGCACCTTGTAACACCAGAGACTGTGTTTGTAACTTGCCAGAAGTCTGAGGGCCAAAGCTTATTTGCATCTGTATTTACATAGTGCTGTGAAGGCACTCGGCTCTAATACCTGCCTGGGCTTGTATTGCCGTTGATAGAGGAACAGAGCCTCAGAGCTGTTGGGCTTTTCCAGAGGTAGGAAACTTGCAAGTGGTCAGCTTGGTTCTTGGCTCATAAGGCAAGGGAGTGACGAGATGTGTCTTCATGCTTCGCAGTTTTTTCTTGGAGGGGCTTCTGCAAAATGTTCTCGGCTGCCCTTGCGGAAAATAGACCACAGCCACTGGGTTAGGTCTGCGGTTTGGGTGTATTGGCTCAGCTCTGGGGAGGAAGCAGACCTGTGCCTTTTTAGTTTGAAAAAAGGAAGGGATTTTTGTGGGAAGAAGTTGTAGGTGAGGCAAATGAAGAAGGACCCTGCAGGCTTTTGAAGCTGAAAGTGTTAAAATTTTCTAGAGGGACTTCAGGTAGAGAGATGAGAGTGGCAAATTGATAACTTTCTGAAAGTTCAGGTTCCCACAACGGCTGGACTGTGGCAGATTTACAATTTAATGAGGCTGATAATCCCATTAGAGATTAAATTAAGAAGGTTTTTCTGGGAGATCACCAAGAAAATTACGAATATTGTGCTGTAGCTTGGGTCACAGTGCCAAGGCAGCGGAGAGCTGACATGTACTTCTTGCACTGCAGGATGCTGTTTCATTCAGTGTGTCTCATTAAAACAGAACGTTCAACTCCAGCAGTGTTTCACTAAAAACAGAAGGAGATGTATTATTATTATTACTACTACTATTATTACTATCGTCATCATCACCTTGGAAACAGCATGCAGCTTAAAAGATGGAAACATCAACCAGATCTGCAAATCAGCACAGCTCTACTGACTTCGTTCTCATACAATCTGGTCCTTTTTATTAAAGCAAACCCTCGGAAGGCTAGGCGACCAGGTATAAAAAATAATATGTTTAAAGGTAACTATTGACATAACGCCAGTAGCTTGGAACTTGCACAAAACCATTTTTTTATGGCATCCTGCACACCCTAGTGCTGGGAAAGTGTTGTATGGAATAATGACTCTATAACCACAGACTTCAAAAGTATAGAATGTCTGCGGCATGATGGAAATAGCTGTTTCCACATCAATAATATACACGCAGGCATATTGAAGCTTAATTGCAAGGCCAATGGTGATGGAAGGGGGAAGGAATATCTGACTAGGGCTGCACCAAACATGCGAGCTGAGCCAAATGCCTTTGCTTTACAGCCAGAACAGTGATTCATTTCATTATAATCTTGACTTCTGCATTTTTCTCATGACTTATCGATAACTTTGTATGGGACTTCATAGACCAAAGGAGTTATTGACTCCTGAGGAATTAGGAAGAGAGACAGGGTATGTATTATTTCTTACAAACATCACTCCAGCTGTTGTTTTTAATTATTCTATTTTAAGGACAGTTCTAATACATTTTTTTTTTCCTGCTTGCATTTTCTTTCTCTGTCTTTGAACAAAAAATTCTCTTATATAAAAGCAATCTCTCACTTTAAGAGCCCAGCTTTTTTTGTCCATTTTCATGAAGACTCCTGCTTTTCTAGTTGACATCATAATATTAATATAAAGGCAGTTTTGATGTAATAAGCTGTTGCTATTGGACCAAGTTCTAATACACATGGAAGCTGCTTTCTCAGCCCTGGTGCTGTCAAGAAACTTAACTTGCCCAGTAACTTTGAGTGGAAAAATGAGGGGGTTTTGTTCTGCAAAATACTGGCATTATTGATACTCTTTTAGTCCTATAGTTCAAGAGCAAGTTACTTGGCGCAACAGGTATGTTGTCATTTTGCCGCTTTCAGTATAGAGACTCTTGGCATCTTGCAGGATTACTTGAAAGCTTCCTCTGCTGGAATCTCCTGAGGACACCACGGAGCCTGAGATTCTTAACGAGAAAATATCCTCACACTCTCTGAGGAGAAGCCTCAGAATGCCACCTTGAAACTCAAAGATCAGAAGGAAATGGAATTGAAGTTCTCCTTTTCTTAACCACCAGTATTTTTAAAGTTCATCAGCATTTTTAGTTACTTAGGATTAGCAGTAACACATGTTCTAGTTGATGTTATTACTGAGGGGAGGATCAAAGACTAATTGATTTGTATTTCCTGGTCTAGTGATTTATTTTTTTAAGTTTGGGTTGGTTTTTTTTTTAAGAATAGTTAATTGTTAACTACTTCTTGACACGTTGGGCAAAGAAGTCTCCCAGGTTTGCAGATGAAAAGATTTACATCTTTGAAAATATAACCTGAATGTACCCTAGAGGGCAGAGTCATTTAGAGAGAGATCCTGCACACCTGCTGGGTTCCTTATGCCTGCCCACCGCAGAGCTCCTCAGTCAGAAGGACCAAGACCTGGGAAAATGGTGTTGGGAGCGTGGGTGGAGCCTTCTGGTTTTTGTCAGCAGGCAGTGGAGAGTGTGGTCTGTGACTCTCCTGTGTGCAGATTCTGACAAAAAAAAAAAAACAACCCCCAAAACATTAAAATTAAAAATCGGTAGGTTAGATTTAATTTTCAGACTGAAGCAGCCTAACTTAGTGTTTTATATCAAAGAAAATAAATCAGGTGCTGCTCTTTCCAAGAGCCTCCTGCTCTTGAGACCTGAGCCACGCAGTGGGTTATTGCCAACTTTTTCATCTAACTGGTGAGGAAAATTTGTTGTCAGGCCTTTCTCTGTGAGGCCGAGTGTCTGAGAGGGATCTGGGAAGGTCTTTGCAGCTCCTCTTGTATGCAAGTACTTCCTTCAGGGTTTCAGCTCCCATTCCTCTCTTCTTTACCTCGTTCATGTGAGGGGGAGGGGAAGGGTCAAATACTGGGACACTTTGAAGAGAGTGCTTTTACCAAGCTTTGGTTTTTCTCTCTTCCTGGAACTCTCATTACACGATCCTGATTTTCTGAGCCAGTTGCTAGCCCAAGGCCAAATCCTTAACCCTGTGCTAGATAACAAAAGCACAGCTGAGGTGATCTTGACTCCTTTAAAAAGGCTGTCTGCTCTTTGATGCGCTCAGAATGAGACGCATAATTCATTTTAGTTCCAAAGGTTGTCCTTAGCATAGGAAATTATCAACCTCCGTGATAAAAAGTCAGCATGTTAAGTATGTGAGTGTATGTGTGTGTGTGTGTGCGCTTTATGTTGATCTCTGTCTTCCCTTGTGTTTCACTTCCTGGAGAGTGTTGGTGTGACTAGGGTGAACCCGAGACTGAATCCTATCTGAGAAGTTTTATTTTATGTAGCTGCATCAGTTCATACTAAAGCCCGAAGACTTTGTGCCAATGGTAGGAATCAGCATTTGGAAAACATAGCTTTCTGACTTGCAGCTCTAAATGGAGGAATTAAGCTGACATTGAAGTTATTAATGGATATCAAAACTGACTTGTTAAGTACAGCCCTCTTGTTCTCCCCAAAACCCCAGAGGCATGAGAAAGGCCAGTGTATGTCACACAGTGCCAATGTCTGGCAGTGCTATGTGTAGAAGCTCTTCTGTCTCTCTGGAGGCCTTTCCAACAGGTTCTTCCTGAGTTTGTTTTTTTTTCTTTTAATTTAGGAGAGGCCTCTTCCACCGTATGCTCTATTGCTGAAGTCTCGGTACTACTCTGGGCAACTTTTGAGGATTTATTTTGTATTGTAGCCTGGCAAGCCTGATGGCAGGAAACGCAGCATCACTGGTAGTCAAGTCAAGTGATGTCAAGTGGGCATACTCACGAAAGGTAGTGGAATTAAGAGTTAAGCTGGTAGCAACAAGACAGGCTGTGGTGGCTAAACCTGTGAATCAAATACTGCATCAGAAAAAAAGAGGGAGTGTAGCAGCAGGGCATCCACACTGAGGACAGGAGAGACAGCAGTCTTTGCCCTGCTGTGGAGCTGGAGCATGCCACTGGAAAAGTCCCTCGCTGTCCTAGTGTGCTAATTCTCAAGTAGCTCTTCCCCTGCCCCGTAAAGTGGTTTGTAATGATATGTACCTTAAAGAATTTGGAGGTGCCCAAATGCACTGCTGTTTAGCCTGTAGGGTAGAGATAGATAGCTACGTTATATGGCATAATAACAGGTTTCGTCCGTTGGTAGCCAGTTTGCATGCAGACCAGGTCTGGCCAGTATTAAATTGGAAAGCAAAGATGGCTTTGTGATTAAGGTGCTGGAGTGGGACGCTGGAAATATGGGTTCAAGTTGTGGGTCAGCCATAAACTCCCTGTGTGACCTTGAGCAATACAATTATTCTGAGACTTCAAAGGTATCTAAACAATTTGGACACCCATTTTCCAGTCATTTTAATTAACTGGGATGCTTTGAAATGCTCAGCTTTAATCTCTCCGTGCCTAGGATTCTCATTTGTAAATCAGGATAATAATATTTCCTTATGCATGAAGAGGATGTGTGCGTTAATGATTGGGAAGTGTGCAGCCACTCAAGATGCAGCAGGTACAGAGCTTGCAAGTTTAGTGAGGGAGAAACATGTTGGTTTTGTAGACGCGGGGCTCAAATGTATATCTGTGTGGGTGCCACACACAGGACAAACAGCCTGTTTCAGTGAGATGTGCTTACATATGGGCATAAAAGGGGGGATAGTTACTTACATAATATATTACCCTCATTGGTTCTCGGGAGAAAAGTGCTGCTGCAGATAAACTGCAGCCAGAATATTTACTGGGAGGAACGGTTCATGTATGCAATCAGAGAATCATAGACTGGTTAAGGTTGGAAGGGACCTTGAAGATCATCTAGTTCCAACCCTCCTGCTGTGGGCAGGGTCACCTCTCTCCCACCAGACCAGGTTGCTCAAAACCCCATCCAACCTGACCTTGAACACTTCCAGGGATGGGAATATTTCATTTAGCTCCATAACAACATCTTGTGGTTTCTTTCGTGTCTTGCCATTCTTTCATACTGAATATTAAACTTTTACAAGATAAAATGAGTAGTTATTAAAATTTCCATTTCTGTAGTTTTACTTTGTGACAAGCCATAGTCCCCTTTTAACATCACCTACAGTTATGGCCCTTTGCCTAGTGTTACGAGATTGTGTAGTGAAAAGCCTGTAATACACACAGGCAGAAGGAAGGGTTAAAAGAGCCAAGGGAGTCTTTAATTCCTTCATTTTCTGACTTTTGTGGGTTTAATACACAATCTTAACATTCCATTAGTAAGTGGTTGCATTTTTTTTTTCTTTTTAACTTGAGAGATTAAAGGTTCCTTCAGATTTTACATTTTTTGCCACTCTCTTTAGTCCTGTTGGTTGTGTGTGCTGGGCAAACAGGAAATGACAAGGTACCTTCAGTAACCATCTGTGCTGCTCCCAGAGCCCAGTGAGGGATGTCTAGGAGACACATGTCCATAGCTGGCTGCTTTTCCCAAAAGAATGTCTGTCAGGGTAGGGAAATATTTCAGAGGCCCAAGGAATTCGGATCTTCGCTGTCCTTTGAGATGATCACCCGGCATCTTTGAGTAAAGTGCTTTGTAAACCACATGCAAAACACTGTACAGTGTTACAAGCTGTCAGAATGTCTTATTACGAAAGTTATGGATAAGTCAGTGGTAAATATGTGTTGAAATGATGTCTCACTATTTAAATATGAAGGAAAGAGACAACTGCTCATCTAAACAGCTTCCACTGAATCAGTTGCATCTGTGACTTTAGTATGAATCAAATCAGAGTCCTTTTTATTGCTCTGTCCATTGGCTTATTATAATGACTGCTCTGTAGACAAGAAAGTCTGACTTTTTTGCTTCTTGTTGGCATTATGCTAGGATGGCAGTGAAGGAACTTCCTGTGTAACATCATCTAGGTGATCCTGCTCTGGCAAGGGGATTGGACTAGGTGATCTTTTGAGTTCCCTTCCAATTCCTAGCATACTGTGATACTGTGAACTTGTTGTTTGTCACAAGGAAGTCTCAAATCTGCCTGTCGAGGTATGCTTTTCTCTTGAAACTCGATTTTCAAAGCAACCATGAACCAAATGCTTCTTTAATGTGCTGACATGTATGTTTGCAGGGTAGGTGACCAAGTATTTCTCAGTTTTATTCCAAAGTCTGTCTTATGGACATTACGAATATTGAATGGCAAATTTTCCTCTAAAACTTTCGTGGAATAGGATAGTGAAAACTCTGGTCATAGTTCTCATTGAAAAGACACAATCAGAGTTATAAAGGACTCGGGGTGGTAGCTGTTATTACCCAAGATTTTCCTATTACTTTGATTTAGTTTTTGACTGAAGTGAGCAGGTAAGAAATATTGACAAATCACTACTTTGTATTGTGTACAAGCAAATATCTCCATAGATTTTTGCAGAAGAATCACTATTTTATGATTAGTCTAAGTAAACATTTTCACATAGTCTCACCCTGTAGAATGTGGTCATTTGTCTCTTTGGTAGATGCATGGTTTAAAACTAAAAGCAAACAAAACAGGAAAGAATCATGTCTAGATACCTACCAGAAGTTAAACAGGAGAAATAATGTATTGAATTAACTGAGAAAGATAACGCTAAGGACAAAATATGGTAATGTTTGGGTTTTAGTTGGTTTTTTTGGTTTTTTTTTAGCAATGACCCAATTCTGCCAAAACTTAATGTTCTTATAGCTATTTTGTATTCCAGGCACATGAAAACTTTTGGACAAAACTTTATTTAGTACATTGTTATGAGCTCTGATATCTGCCCAACTTTATCCAAGTTCATGAACCTTTTGAACAGCAGCCCCCTCTCGTGCCCCTGGGATTCTGTAGAGGGATTTATGGTTTCATGTGCAAAACAGTGTGAAACTTGGCACTTTCACATGGCCTGATCCCTGACTGCTCCGGGAGCACTAAGCAAAATCAGGGCCTATGAGCTCACTCAGCTCAGAGGCAAAGTAAAGGTTTATTGAAACTTGCATGAACTTGAACTAAATTCCATTTAAAACAAACCTGACCCTTACTGTCCTGTTACTGCTTTATCATTAACGTAGGGGAAATCCATCATGCGTGGCTATTGCGAAGGTAAATTCGGTAAAATTTATTGTGTTCAAATAAGGATGGTGGCAGTGGTGATGTCGAGCAAGGACTTAAGGGCTTCTGATACGTAGGGAGGAAGTCAATGACTGGGAGATATGAATGTCTTAGTAGTCAGCATATGGATAGGAGAAGTTCCTCTGAGTTCCGACTTGCTGAAGAGCCAGGGCAGGCCAGTCATTAGGGCTGTCTGGCAGACTAAATGAGTCACAGTCAAATCGGGCACTCATTTACATCACCAGCTTTTTTCAGAGCCTGTGCAAACAAAGTTCATGCTGAAGGCCAGGTTTACCTTTCACTTACTCTGCGTTCAGTGGGGTTGAAAACTTATGGGTGGGAATTTGGCTGAAGTTTCAAAAATCTACCTGCCTCCTGATTTATAAACCAGTGAAGGTGTTGCTGCAGCCGATATCTAAGTCTGTTAGAAAGAGAGTATCAGTTTCCTAATGTTACGCAGTTGCGTTTCTGCAGATCTTGTCCTTGAAGTCTCTGGCTGTCAGTGGAATTGACTGATGCTGGGGACTGGGCCAACAAGGTACAGAAATATTTCTTGCTTTACTAATTTCCTGGCCTTGCCCTCTGGACAGTGGGTAGGCTTGCCTGGCTTTGGAGCTTTTGTTGTTCAGGTAAGTCATGTTATGCCTCTTCTTACTAGATCCTGAAATGAGCTGGTGTTGCTCACCTGCAGGCCCGGATTGGTTGCAAGTGAACACTTCAGGCATTAATTCTGTGTTGTGTCACCTCGACTTCTATGTTGTATAAAGAAATCCAGGGATGTTTTATAAGTGGGTGGACCTCTTTCAAAGTTGCTTGTAATTTTTGCATTTACATGGTGTGGATTCCAACTGTAATCCTACAGTGTACTTCCAATGGTAGCACCTCAGCTTACAAAGTTACAACAGAAATATTCTGCTGTTAGTACATCTGTAAGTCTGATTATAAGGAAGTGGGTTCATTTTTCTGACACTAGTGAAACCCTTTCAGGAGAACCATAACACTCCCCACATCTGCTGCAAGGGCTGTGTGATGGGGCACAGGCAATTCGGGAGACTTGGGGAGTGGCTGAGGGACAACTTTTTGATGCTGGTGCTGGACGAGCTGGCTGATGGAAGAGCTGTGCTGGCCCTGCTGCTCACAAATAAACAAGAACTGTTTGGGGGTGACTAGGCTGCCGTATCATGAGATAGTTGTTTCAAAACCTGAGGGAGGTGGGAAAGGCGAGTAATAATGACTGAAAACTTCAAGCCTGTGGACTTTGGCTTGTTCAAGGAACTGGTAGGCAGAATTTCCTGGGAGTCTTCCCTGGGGGGCAGAGACCCATGAAAGTTGCTTGATCTTCAGGGACAGCCTCCTCAAAGCACAAGAACAGTCCATCCTGATGTTCAGGATGCTGAGCAGGTATAGCAAGAGGCCAGCTTGGCTGAACGGAGAACTCCTGACTGATTTCACATGCAAAAAGAAAGAGTATGGAGGTGGAAGCAGGGACAAACAACCAAAGGGGAATACAGAAATGTTGCCTGGGCATGTGGAAGCAGAGTTAGAAAAGCTGAAGCTCAGATGGAATTGGAACTGGTGAGGCTTGTGGAGTGTAAGCAGATCATTTCTACGTGTGCGTCAGCAACACAAGGGTGACCAAGAAAGGTGTGAGCCTTCTGCTGAATGTGGCAGGTGATGTGAAGACATGAGAAAAGGCTGAAATATTCAATGTCTTGGTCTTTTTTGGCAAGATCTGCTTTCAGGCTTCTATGCATAGTGGCAGAGTTTGAGGGAAGAGGTGGTACCTGCCTTAAAGATCACATAAGTAAACATGGCACATAGAAGTCCATGGGGCTGGACGGGATGCATAAGAGGGTGCTGGAGGGCTGATACTATTTAACATCTTCATCACCAACCTGATCAAAGAGGCAGAACGCATCCTTAGCGAGTTTACAGATGATACCAACCCAGGACGAGCAGTTGATATGCTGGAGAGCAAATCTGCTGGCCAGAGGAACTGTGTGAGCGATGAACTGGAAGAACAGGAATTTCCTCAAGTTTAACAGAGATGGATGCAAGGTCCTGTGCCTGGGACAAACACCTCACGCTCAGGGACGGGGGCGCCATCTCAGAAGTCCTGATGGACACCACATCCAACATACTTCAGCAGTGTGGCACCTCCAGGAATGAAAGCCAACTGTGCGCAGGGTTGCCTGGAGAGGACTGACTATTCCCCTCTACCTGTGCTTGTTAGGGTGCCACTGGAGTACTGTGTCCAGTTTGGGAGTCTGGTGGAAATATTGGTAAACTGGAGAGAGGTGAAAGCAGCTGTGGTAGTGAGAGTTCCTCCAGGTTCTTCCACCTCTCCTCACTTGTGTGACACGTGAGGAGAGGTGGAGGAGCCTTTATTTAGCTAAGAAGGATATAAATGCACTCAACAGAAAAGGAGGTTCGAGAGAGAATGAAGCCAGATTCTTCTCAGAAGTGCACAGTGAAAGGACAACAGGCAACTGCCATGGATTATAGCAAGGGGAAATCTGCCTGAGTATAAGGAAAAATTCTTGACAGCAACAGTGGTTTAGGACTTAAGCCCTGAGATGTTGTAAAACTTAACTTTTGGAGATTTCCTGAGCTTGACTAGTTAAGGCCCTGAGCAGCCTGATCTAACCTGAAGCTGGGCCTGCTCTGTAGAGGCAGGAGGTTGGAGGAGATGACCTCCAGAGGTCCCTTCCACTGTTTCTGATTTTGTGACACAAAGAAAAGCCATTGAGCAAGAGCAATAGATGGAGCAGTATTAAGGTAGTGAGTTCTTGTTTCTGTGTGTACCATGTCATTTCTAGTTTGTTCTCCATTTAACAAACAGAGAAAAGGAGAAAACCTGGTTTGTTTTTTTTTTTTTGCTTTTATTTTTTTTCCCCTCCTCAAAATCATCAAAAATTTGTAGGCAGGAGATCTGCTCTGGCATGCAGATTAGAATGTCACACTCGTTGAAACACTGTATCAATAAAATAAGATTGAAAAAACCCGATCATTTATTTCTGGCAGGGATTTTTTCTCTTAAATATCAGTTTTGAATGAAGCTCCATGCAGGCAACAGAGACTATAATTGTAGCCTTGATCTGAACTTTTAAAAGAAGAATTGTTCAGTACAGAGTAGTTAATGACTTCACTAGAAAAAAATAAAGTATTTTGTATTTTTGCTTACAAAATCACTGCAACCTCTATGAGAAGGTGGCATAAGGGCATATTTGTCCAATTAGAATGAAAATTTTAAAAAGACAACAAACTGTTTGCAGCTGCTGACACCTGTTAAAATTTAGGACCATGTTGGAATATCAGACTTCTACTGAAATATGTGCTGAGTGTATTTTTATGTTCTAAATATGACTTCCCATCCTGGGATTTGCAGGTGCATTGTACTAAAGTGAACACAATCATTTTGTTAATTGCAGTTCAAGCTCATTAGGGAACTATAAAGGCAGAAGAATGAATGTAACCGTGCATTAAATGGTAAATGATTTTGGGGTGGGAAGCAGTCAGGTGTGTTGCCCTAGGCTATGATTTTCCACAAATTAACATACATAGCAAAGAAAGAAAGAATGAGGCGGGTGGGAAGAAAGAAAGGCCACAGGTCACCAAAGCAAACCTCCCAAACTTCAGTGGCGCTGAAGGGAAATGTTAGTCGTCGAAGTGCTGAGGAGCTGGCTGGTACTGGCTCGCAGCAGATTTTGTATTGGTTTCAGTTCATTCAGCCCAAATACGGTGAAATCCAAACCAAGCCAGCATTGTTCGTGTGGTTAACATGTAACTGAACAGAGCTATGGATGGTTTCACTGCAGCCTGCAAGACCTCTGGGAGGTGCAGCATTAATGACTTTTGTTACCAACCCGTCCTGAAGTAGCGTATGCCTGAGCAAACAGACAAACCTTTCCCCTCAGAGTTTTGATGGAAGGTTTGTAAACTTGAAAACATGTTATCACAAGGCTTGGTTGCTTCCATCTGTCTGCCAGCCTCTCAAGGGATCCATGGATTTCCAGATGGTTATACAAGTGTATTCTACTGCCTCAGATTAATAATTGAGTGAAACGAAAACCTTGGCCAACACTTCACATCTGAATAGCAATATTGAGCGTCTCAATGTCTGGGTGTCTAGATGGACACAGCTCAAAGTAGTTCCTTCAGATGGCTGTGATTTGGATCTTCTGGAAAATTGAGCTCCTTTATGTTGCGTCTTGTTTTCCGCTTTACCTTTACTTGAAGTGGAAATACTCGTTTCAAGAAAGGAGATTCTTACCCATTTCCTGAAAACGTTTCCATTTGATGCTGCTCTAGTGAGTTGTTTAACCAGTCACTGCAGTTAAAAGTTTCATAGAATCATAGAACGGCCTAGGCTGGAAGGGACTTTAGAGATCGTTTAATCCAACCTCCCTGCCATGGGCAGGGACACCTCTCAACTAGATCAGGCAACACATGGGGACCCATGGGAATATATCAGTAACACCTGAATGGCGACTGAGGTGCAAATGACATGAGGTTTTTTTAAACCTTTCAGAAAGATAGCTCATTTCTGTCCAGTCCTAAAAAAAAAGAGAGAAATACCATTATTTATAAATATCTAGTGAAACTACTTGCTCATTAGCCATTGTTTAATTGTATTTGATTCTTAGTTGTATCCCAAAGAAAACAGACATCTGTGGACAGTGTTTTCTCAGAGTTTAAATGTAACAATGAAAAGCAATTAGTCCAAATTAACAAAAGTGTGTGTATTAGTCATTAATTTTATTGCTATTAAGGAGAATAATTGCACTCTCAAGCAATCGGACTCTCAAGCTCAAAAAATCTATATGATAGACAGGAAGATCAATATTTCTTCTTTCCCTCTCATGTATCTGGTGTTACATAGGGTCAGGGAAGAGCTTCTGCAATGGACTTCTTTGGAGCTTTTCCAGCAAATCCTCTGTTCTTTGAAGTCCCAGCTTTGACAGCTGCTGCCAACTTTACTGTCCAACGTGAGACCAGTAAAACCAGATTTTGCCGGTAGGCCCAGTCTCCAAGATGGCTTCCTTTTGTAGAACCAAATATGGGCAGTTAATTTGCTTTTGTATGTATATTGTATTTAACAAGATGGATAGTTGTTCCTAACAGCTTAAACGCAAAGGTGTGTACTCCTGTCTGCTGTGCCTATTCCCGATTAACCCACTTGCCATTTATTTTAGCATATTTGTTATTTGCCTATTACATACATATAGTAGGTCTGCAAAGGAAATGTTTGCAACTTGGTGAGGGTAAAATGAGAGTTCTCAGTGTGAAGTAGACAGACGATGAGCTGTTCAACCGTAGCCAAGTGAGGGAAAAGAGAGAAGGAAGACTTCTTGCCTGACAGCTGATGGAATGTAATAGTATTAAAAAAACCCAAACCAAACCAAAACCCAAAACAAACACACACCTATGACTGGACTGGTGTAAAAGTATTGGTGGCACGTGGGCAAATACAGTGAAGAGGCCTTTTAAAATATTCAGGCAGGAATTTCAGCCATCGTAGGGTTTTCTGTGGTGATGATGATGGGTGGATCTGAAATACAGAACTTCCCAGACATTTGCTGTAAATCAGGACAAACCCATCTCTTCTCTTAACAATGCAGACATTTCAGTGGCAGTGCTGCTCTGCGTGTGTGTGTGTTTACGCACGTATGGCATGTGGTTGCTGTCGGACTGGCACCACCAGCTTTTTGGAAAAAGGAAAAAAGAAGTTTTGCTTGCCTTGAAACAGTAAGAGATCTGCCAGTCTGAGCAGCTCTAGCACCACTGTGCTGTTGAGATTTGGCAGGAGAGTGACTTTCACTTCGTTTCCCTGCCAAACTCGGCCACTTAATGAACAGTTCAAACCTCTCAGCTTGCATGTGCTCTGCTGATGTTTGAGGGAAAAATCTCATCCTTGCAAAGCCGGCTTGGGCTTCTCTCTGCTGCGGGGATGCTGCTCTCCCACAGCCCCCACCCATGGTGGGTCAGTCCCTCGGGGAGGTGGAGGGGGCATGAGGGAGAGAGGAATTGCTCTGTAATTGCAGCTGTATTTTCAGGACGGGAGTGATCTCAGGAAAACCTGCGTGTCTGGTTGAATATCTCCCTCCGTACTCACAAGAAGGGGAGAGATGTTTGCAAAGAGGTTGCTCATCCTCTTGACGCCTTAGATACATAAGAAATAGAGTAGAAAAGAGAGCAGGAAACTTCTGTATTTTTGGGGAGGAGATAGAAAAGTTTATGTTCAGCCTGTTTCCTTCTAGAGACCTGACATGGAACTGGCAATTCCTGCGTTTTACCCTTCTCAGCAAGTGTCTGCAAAGTCCCCAGATTCCCAGACAAAGCGTGTGCTCATGTCTCTCTTGTCTGCACAACAGAAGGCAACGTGCTCTCCTTCACACAGGTACTTTGTTAGCTTTAACTACTGGGGATCTCTTCAGTAACTCCAAGGGTCCCAGCCCTCCTGGAATTTGCTTCCAGCTATGCAGTGGATTTTTGTAGCTTCATTTTTAATTTTTTTTGAAGTAAAGGACATCACACACACGTGTGTATGTGCAAGCTGTATTTAAAAATACTTAGGATATACCAGAATTATCTTACAACTTTAATTCTCTTCCCAGCCCTGCTCCCATCTTCTGTGTTATGATACAGTCTTTAATTAGACCACTGCAATTACAGACCTGCTTGAGAAATGAATCAGGGTTGTGTGGTAAAAGACACCATTGTCCAAGGATCTCTACCCTGTTTCTGGCAGGAGTGGAAAGATGAACGGTGAATGAGGTGGGGGTTTGTGGAAAGAGGGAAAAATATATTAAAGGCTGTTCGGATCTATGCTAGAGAATTAGCACTTTCTGTGCTTCTGCCGGAGGGATTCCAGGCAAGTGACTTAAATCAAGCGCTTCATGGGTGGTCATTAATTAAGTGTTCCTCATATTCTGGGTTTCTGGGCTCTGACCTGAAATCCTGAGCAGTCACAGTTGCAACAGAAGCTCAGGAGAGCTGCAGTATAG
The DNA here is from genome assembly GCA_020746105.1 of Trogon surrucura. Taxonomy (NCBI): domain Eukaryota; kingdom Metazoa; phylum Chordata; class Aves; order Trogoniformes; family Trogonidae; genus Trogon; species Trogon surrucura. The sequence goes on along the minus strand of CM036618.1, from coordinate 123,647,272 downwards.
AAAATATCTTTGTAGTGCTCTGGAAAACGAGAAGCCTTTGGCATGCCGAGTTGCACTCTCCCCTTAGCCATGCATCCTTCAGCTTCACTTTTCTTTTTTACTTCCCAGCCTGCAAAATAGGGGAAAGGTTGTCCCTTCTCTTTGTTAGGAAACAATGAAGATGAATTCAAGTTTGTGACAAGCCCAAGCAGCAACATCAAGAGTGCCGTAGCAAAATATATGAGGACATTGCTAACTCTGCAGCTGGGTTTGAGTCATGGGCAGCAAAGTCGTCCCGGGAGCGTGCAATGCTCCGAGGCTCACATGGACTATGGAATTGCTCTGCGGGGTCGGACCGTCCTCTTCCTCATACTGGCTGAGACCGGGACAGGCACCCTGAGGTGAAAACAGGAGTGTGCTCATCTTGCTATGGGCTGTGACAACCTGCACATGCATAAGGAGGGGTAAAAGTTGCTCCCTTTACTGTAATTCTGGCTTTTTCTCACTTCGGAGTGCTCAGCTTTGCAAGAACATTAAGTCTACTTTATCTGTTTTGTGAGTAACAAACATCCCTGTTCAGCCCCCCAGCAAAGAAATGCTTTCCTAAATGATCCTTTAAGGCAGAACTGCTGCTCTTAGTGGCTTGGTATTAGGAAGAAAACTTGGAGGCACAAATGTTGATCTTCTACTGCACAGCAGTTTATGGCTGGATAAAAGGTTTCTGAAAATAGGTTTGATTTAAATAAAACAACTATCTCCACTTTAATTTTTCATGTGTGAACGCTTCAGAGAGTGCTTCTGTAAACTTCATTACAACGCATGCCATTGCGTGCCAAATTACAAGTTCCAGGATCTTTGAAATTAGGCATCTGTTACCTCTTGCCTGGGGTTTACTTAAGGAAAACAAGAATTCAAAACATGAATACGCACAATCTCTACAAAAATACTGATGTTTACAGTTTGACCTTTACTTTCTGGTGTTTACCTAAGGGCTAAGTATTTGGAGTTATGCTTTGGCTTATAAATGTTTATCGTCTAATAGGAATGATATCAGAGTTCTTACAAAAACAAGAGTTCCCTGGAATAATTTCACACAAAAAAAAAAAAAAAAAAGAAAGAACCACATTGGAGGGAAGGGAGGAAAAAAAGCTGAAAGGGTTGGGACTTTCTGTCATCACTGCAGTTTTGGTTGAGAACAGTCCCCCCAGGGCAGGTGTCCCTTTGCGCCAGCAGCCCTCTCCCTGGGGAGAAGACACCACCACTGCTCCACAGCCCAGCCCCAGGGCTGCTCCTGTCCCCAGGTAAGACCCAGGGCCCTCAGGGAGGTCCCGGAAGCCAACCCTCAGAGCTGGCAGCAGTGTCCCACCTGGGGAGGATTCAGGATACACAGGATACAAGTGCTGAGGAGTGACAAAGGTGGGCAGCCTGGAGGAGGTGCAGGAACCGTGTGCAAGGCACAAGGCTCAGCCCGTGGAGGCGCAGAAGCATGAGTGACTGTGTGAGTTCATCCCATGTTAGAAGCCTCTTGAAAACTGACTTCCAGTAGTGGGGCTGTCCTGCAGCAGTGTTGGAAAACCTCCTGGTTTTGTTCTTCTGTTTTTTCTATAAAATGACGTAGACGAGTGAAACGTGTGGAAATTCTGATCAATATTTTTGAGAAGCTGAAAGTGGGACAATGAGATGATAGTGTGTTGGGGGAATGGGGCCAGATAAGGTGCAGGAAGTGCCAAAGAGATCTATAATGTAAGTCTAAGCTTGCACTCTGTCTCCCTTAGCATACAGGATACTGCTTTTCCGATTTCCTGAGCACCTCGAGTTTCTGTCGTTCTCTGTAGGAGATGCTGAGACCCTTTATCTGGAAAAATGGTGCTTTTCAACATGTCTTGTCCATATGGGTGCAGAAAGTCAGTGGGAACTCAGTTTACCTAAGAAAAGTGGCTCAAAGTGCCGTTGCTGTGTCCTTTTTCTCTGCTGGTGTAAATATGCTGAGACTGTGTTTGGATTCCTCTGCTGGCAGTGAAGACAACTCTCTGTCAGTCTTTGGTGGATTTCTTTTATCGATTCTGTTCATTTATGATCTTATTGTTTATAGCCTGCTCAATTTCTTTCCCTTCTCATTCTATTTTTTTCACTCAGCTTAACAACAAACTCCTCTTCTCTCTCTCTCCCCATGAGCAGCACCGAAGTATTTCCAAAAAATGATAGAGCTACACAACTTGACACAGCCATTGACTCTCTTGACAGCCTGGTGAAGGTGGGCTAATTTCACACCACACCCATGACCTGGCATATTGCTGTGGTGAAACAAGAGCTTATAGGAACAGAATTTATTGTTGTTTTTTGTGACCCTAATGCACCGTATAGGGCGAAGGTCTGAAGTCAATGCAAAGGTGACAACTTCTGTTTTCTGCTGCCTTGACCTCAGTTTTTCACATCCTCTCTAGGTGGGTGGGCTTTTAAAGTACACTTGAAGCAGTTGAGGATCTTGGCATGGCTGGCTTGGTGGTTTGGGGGGTTTTTGTTCATTTTGGTTTGTTTTGTGGGGTTTTTTTCTTTATTTTTGTTCCCACATGCATAGATCAGGCCTTACATGTTTTTTTAACTTTAGTTTTCTCCAGATGCGAACTCTGTGATGTTAATTAGCTCTTCTCTGATTAGCTTACTGTGGAGAGGAAGAGGATGATATTTACAAGACATCAGGCATAACTTGGCTCCTGGGGATGACTATGCCCGTGTTCTCCCTGCCCTGCTTGCCTGTGCCAATGTATAGCATTTGGTGGGTCAGGACGGAGCTGTAAGTAATGGAAGGAACACACGGACTTTTCTGCTGCTGCACTGGATTGCCAATGCCCTTGAAATATGCAGTGTTTAAACCTTATTTTCTGCTGAAATCCTAAAATTGGACAACTTTAGCTTTTGATGCTCCTGCAGGTAGCTTGGGATTGACAGGGCAAGCTGGAGATGAAACACTGCTATTTGGATTGGGGTTTTGTACTGGATTTTTTCACTGGACCATTTGATGACAAAAGGTGCAAGTGAATGGCGAGCTGTGCCCAGACGTGCCAGGGAGCTGCGGTCAGGTGGTAACCCCAGACTTCATCACTTCACTCCAGTGAGGGAGAAGCATAATTTAAGAAAATGCCACTATGTGGGTGAGGAGGGTGGCCAAGCCAAGCTATGGAGAGCTCTGGATCGGTGGGAGCACCCACAGTGGAAAGCACATGGATGGCAAACTGGGGAGATGTTGGGGGACAAAAAGCAGTTGTGAGAACTGAGGTATGAGGGGAAGTGAGGTTTTGCCTAGCTCTTGGCCTTGGTCTTAGGCTGGATGATGTTTCTCCTGACCTACTCCATCCCTTCTTCTGGTTTCTCTGTGTGGTTTGATTTGCCCAGCTGGAGTAAATGGGGAGATGTCAGACTTCTACTTCCTTAGAGATCATGGCCCTTGCCATGGCCCAGAGGAGCAGCATTGGCCACGGCAGTGCTGATCCTGCTGACCTTGGTGGTCTCTGACCACTTTCGCTGATGCCAGGGCAGCTCTCAATCGCAGTCCCAGGGGTGAGCTTGACGCAGCAAACTTTGCTGCTACTGGGATCACTGAGGATTTATTTAATGCAATTACCACAAAGCTGCTGCAGGCCTGGCTGGGTGGGGATTGTATATGCATTTCCAAAACCTTGGAGAGACCTTTGCATGCACTATTCATTTTTTTTTTTTTTTTTCCCCCAAATTTATGGCAAGAGAACAAAATGCAAAGCAGGCTGACAAGTTTTCTGCCAATGCCTCCAGCATTAGCTATGATTCATTAGCCCAGCCTTGAAGAGGTGTTCAGAGGTCCAATCAAACCTATGCAAGATCTTGTTTTGAAAGATGTGTAGGAATAGAAAATGAGAGGTTCCTTACAATGTAGCACTTTCTCTTCAGGAACAGGTTGATATGTTCTGTTTCCTGCCTGCCTTTGAAGCTAGTTTTTAAATGTATATTAATGAGTGCTCAGCCATGTATTCTGATGTGGAAGTGTTCGCAGGACTGGTGGTAAGAAGACAGGCCTGCCTCTGCCCTGTCCTCCTCCCTGCGTAACCTTACGCTACAGAGTAAAAGCAAAACGTGTGAAATACAGCTTTTTCAATTCAGATGGCATTTTTTACCATTGTTCCTGGCCACTGTAAATCAAAGAAAAAAATCCCAGCAATAGCATTTTTAAGCTTGCCTCAGTATAGTTCTTACAGTCCCTTTTAGGAAATTGAACTGTATATACTCACCATTTTTGACCCAATAGATGTAGAACAGGTAGAAATGCAAACGTAATTCCTTAGACTACGCGTTTGACAGAGACAAAGCTGCTTATTAGCTCGCACAGAGTGGAGAGCAACAAAAAAAGATCTTCAGAGGTATCAGGTTAGAGTCTAATCTCACAAGAGATGTGACTCCAGTGGTTTTGGTAAAGCTATTCCTAATGGATACTGGTCACTTAGGGCAGAATGAAGCCCATCCTGTTTTACAAGTGTTTAATCCTAGGTCATATGTATTAATAGATGATGGCGATACTAATTTGATCTGAGTGCTTGAGGTTAACTATCGATGTGCCAGTTGGAATTGTCCAGCCACAGGAAAAGCAGAAATTCTCAGTTTTAGGACAGGCCTGCAGACTATTAGGCTAGACTCACACGTTTATTCTAGGAATTATTTTCTCTAGGTTATGTGAGTACTTTCTTTTGCTCAGTTTGGAGCAATTCTGCTCACAGATCACTGGCCAGAATTTGATTTAGGCTTTGCTAAGAGAAATGCTTGACAATATCTGGCTGGCTTTGTCCCTGGTCTCATGGGTTATTTCAGCTATTTTTCCTCTACTTTCCACATTGTGGTTTCTAAATGCCTTCTCCTTTCAATGGCCAGGGGCAGATGAATTTCTTCTTCTCTCTTTTGGCTAACTGTGTAACTAACAGTCTGAGCAAAGGGAAAGTGAACTCACTGCTGGACTACTAGTCTGTCAGTCAAAGTTACACATCATCTGTTGGGAAAGCTATCCAAGTCAAATGAGTATTTATGTGGAGTCATTGAATTTAGTGGCTTAGTGTCTGAATAGTGGCATTATTTTTTTTCATGCAGACATTCCAGTACTTCTTTCCGGTTTACCCACCTTTCCAAACAGGCCATTGTCCAGTGTTATCTCTGAAATCGCTGTCAGATAACATTGGACAATGCGCTAGTACAGTACAGACATTGGTTGGTTAATTATCAACCCCTCTATCAATATAGTTTTAACAAGGGTACTTGTCTTAATGGGATGACTGCCTAGGAAGTTGCTTGTTTCCTCATTCTGCAAATGCTGTTGCTGGTTTTATGTTGATGACCTCATGTTTTGGTCCAGATTTAGAGCTTAATGTACATCCACAGTTCACGTGCTTGTAAGTATTGTCTCATGACCTGGATAGCAGCCTTGTACCATGCAGTAGTAAAAGAAAAACAAAAAAGAAAAGAAAGGAGAAAACACAAACTACCAAAGCATCCTCAAAACACACACAAAAAACCTTAAAAAAAGCGTGTGCTATTCCATTAAAATATCGGAGGGTCCAGTACAGAGCAAACACTTCCTTTCAAGTTTGCCAGCTGTGTGCTGGGAAAATCAAATGTCTGAAAGGCGGAGAGTTCAGTCCCTACTATCCAAAATCAAGGCTGTGCAGCCAGTGCCAAGTTGTTTGGTGAAGGTACCAGTGGCCAAACCAGGAGTGACTGGAACAACACACACTTTTTCTGAAACGTGGTTGTTTTGTGCTTTTGTCAGACCAGCATTGTGTTGGCATCATTTTGTACTGAAAGATGTTTAGGTCTCTTAACGGAGAGACCTAAGAAAGAGCCTCTGAGGGCAATGAGACTATTCTCTCAACACTGTTGCCCTCCCTGGTCTTCCTTGCCTGGGGGGAATCATGTTAGATTTGTGGGGCAAAATGAGAACTCCTGGGGTTGGAGCTTTGCTGGTGAATGAGCTCTCTTCTTCATGGCCACATACACTTTTCTGGCATGTTACCTGTTTATCCAGATGAATTAGACTCCTAAAGTAGCTCTAGGGCAAAGGAGGTTGTGTTAGCTTTGAACTAGTGCAGTTTTCTCACCCTCAAAGTGATACAGTTCATTTCTTTTGAGTCCAGCAGCGGGTTTTAATACTAGCAAAAATCCAAAAGGAAATGCCAAACGCGGTGTTTTGGTAATTCATCTGAACAGCTGTGACAGCCAATGTTCAGCCTGCCTGGTGAAGGAGGAGCCCTTGAGAATACGTTTTGAGACTGGGGATTGTAAAGGCTCCTGGTTTGTATGTGGGACTGACTGGAGATGGAAAACAATATATCAGCTTAGAACATGCCAGTATCTGTAGAGAGACTCCAGAATCCTGTTTTGTTGACACAGCAACGAGTCTCGTGTCCTGTCAGGATGGATGCTCCTTGTATTTTCTGTCCTGTCAGCTTTCCTTAGGTTTTGGGTGAAAGGCAACATGTGTGGTACCTACTTCCACTTCCTGATCGGGGAAGAAGCTTCACCAAAGACTGTGTGTCCCAAAGGTCAAAGTGAACTCTATTCAACAGAATTATAAGCAATCTTAATTGTTGTTGCCAACATAGACACAACCACATTTAAACCCAAGGGTCTGCTGTTAAGAATTTTATCCTGCTGGCACAGCCAGAGTTTTTTTGAAGTCAAGGCCTAATTCCAAGCAGAATTTATGTTGCTTCGATCTGGCCCCTGCACCCACCACACCCCTCTTTTCACATTTCTAGTTTGCTGTTGAACCTCGTAGCTCCACTCGCAGATAAATGTCACTCTCTCCGCTGAGCTGTACCGGGCGCTGCCGTGCCAGACTGTCAGCAGAGGGATGCTGTTTTACCTGGTACAGAGACTTGCACTGTCTGTCAGCATGTTTCCTGTTGCTGAGGATTAAAAAAAAAAGCTTCTTGCTCTGGGAGCAGATGGCCACCTCTCCACCCATCCTCTCAGGTATGGGGAGGCAGCCAAAAACTAGCTTAAAAGAGCAAAGCATAACCTGTTCAAAGGAGAACAGAAAGGAACATTTTTCAAACAGCTTAATGAAGCACTTGTTAAGGACTGCCAGGGACAGATTTCCATTCTACACAGGATATTCATTAGAAAAGTAAACACCCTCTAGCACCATTTGTAGGAACAAAGCAGCTTGCATTTTATAACGAGGTGTTAATTTAATGAAGGAGGGGACTGGCACAGGAGCAGGAGGCAACTAACCAAATGACAGACACCTTTTCCTGGAAGGACAGGGCAGCTAAACTGTCTTGCTTTGCTGTGTGGAGGAGGAAGATGGGCAGGGATGGTCCTGGGCTGAGGAGCTGGGGGGATGTGCAGTTCATTGGCGGGCATGTAGTGGTTGAATCGAGATTCTCCAGAGCCACGTGTCTCAGCTGAGGAAGCAGGTCCCCTCAAGGCTATGGTTTCAGGGTAACCTTCTGGGCATTTTTTTTTCAGGTCTTGAAGCACAAAGGTTGCTGGGATGTGTAGGTTCAGCGTAGCTGATCTGTACAGCTTTGGGAGTTGGGGATCTTACAGCTTTCATCTTTACTGCCCCTGGGCAGAAACCCAAAAATCTGTGCAAGTGCCCCTCACCCCCTCCATGCTCCTGCTCTGCTCCCTACTCCGGGACCTGAAGTCCTGGGACTTGTGATTCTGCTCTGGGAGTCCCCAATGCTTACTGTGACCCCAGGCAGAGTAAAGTAGCAGGTATGCAGATGTTGAAATAACTGACTATTTATTTATTTATTTCACAAGAAAACAGATACCTTGAAAAGGCTTTTTTCTCCTTAAAACAAAAACTCCTGGGCAATTTCCTTTCCGTGGGAAATCGTCTTTCTGACACTGATCCCCCCCCCACAGACACTCACGAAATGTCACAACTTCTTGCAAAAAATGAGTGTAACAGTTCAACCACCTTCACTCTGGTTAGGATGCCGATGGATTTGCAACTTGCTGTCTAGAAAGAACTGGTCTAGTGCTAAGGTGTGTTCACTACTGGATCATCCCAAATGATGCACAGCTCTGGGGTCACGCACAGGAAAACGAGATGGGGATTCCCAGCCCGTTTTTCTGAAGGGGTGAGAAATGGCAGGAACATTTTTCTCAGCCGCTGCCGGGGGACAAAGGTAATCTGTGTGCTCCCAGGGTTAGCCAGATGTCGCCAAGGGGGAGCCGGGAGGTGAGGGCGAGTCTTTCTGCATCTCGTGCCAGGACTTTAGCCTCAAGCCTATCCTTTATTTTCATACGTGGTGTGTTTCCCACCAGGCAATTTCTAGCAGAGCATTCAGCCCACAGATTTACTTCCCGTGGGGACAGGGCCAAAGCTAAGCTGCCCTCCCACCTCCAGGAGGACGGGAACGGCTGTGGTGCTTGGCCAGGGAGGAGGTTTAGGAGTCGAAGGGAAAGCACATGACGTGAGGCCAAGTCTTATTTAATGACGCTATCCTGTTTTTGATCAGAGCGTACAGCAGACTGGAGAGGAGAGCAAAAATAAGGCCACATGAGAAATTCTGGTCATGAACCTATATAATCAGTCTGAACGTTGGAGCAAATGAGGTCATTTCTTGTGTTTATATTTTTACATGCATTGTATGCTCCCTGTTCCTCCTCCTCATGTCACTGTGATGTGAAGGGAATTTCCTGCGCGCGCATGGTATTGTTGCAGGGCTTTTGTGCACATAAACCATTTGAAGTGGCAAAGAGAAATAATGCTCTGTTCTGGCAGTAAAAAACACAAAGTTAGGAAAACTCCCACTCCCTCAAATCATTTTACTTCTGGTTGCTTGCTCAATATTTTATTAGAAGATTAGAAGGAGAAGTGGCCACATTTAGCAGCTGCTGACACGTTTCGGCACTCTCTCTGTGTAGAGGTCAGCTCTTAAGCACTGTAAATCAGCCTGACTCCACTGCAGCCTGGCCGTGCTATGAGGAAGGAGCTTGTGGAGAAGACCATGTGGAGCCGTCCTTTCCTAGTATATTGTAGATTATCTCTCAGATCTATAACCAAAAAAGCATGTTGGAATGGTGCAGCTTTTCCTCATGGTCTCTCACTTTTAGATGTATGCCTCTCATGACAGTGAGACAGCTTGAAAACACACATCTCCTTTGGTTCCCATGAAATAGAACTACATGTATTTCTTTGGCTATAGAATAAAAAAAAAAAATAAAAAAATCTGGTTTGCACTGGGAGTGAAGGGTGTTGGGACACGAGGTCTGTGACCAGCATTCAGGTGCAGTTACCCACAGGTTCCTCGTCAGTGGGCCAGAATTAGGCGTGACCTGAAATGGCTGCAGTATTCCAGCAGAGTCCAATTAAAAGCAGCTGTGCAAAGGAGAATTGCCTCCCCTCACTCCTGCCCCCAGCAGCTGCCTCACCCTGAAGCTGTTGCTTTTCTGCTGAGAGCCGGCCAATAAAGGCATCCCCAAGCTCCATCTCCCAAGCCTGAGGGCACGGCACGCTTTTAGCACCAGAGCTGCGAAAATGCACCGCTGAGGCTTGAGGGGAGTGAGCCCAAACTGAGATCAGCCCCGAGGCTGCTGCAATAGGCTGTATCTCCCCTCTTCCTTCACCCTCTGGCAGCATGTGGAGTGACATCTGCCCCAGCGGGCATCACTTTGGCAACATGGAGCTGGTGGCCAGGCTCTGGCCAGAAGCACGACTTCTGTACCTACTGCTGGTGTGCCACCTCAGCCTCTGAGGTCAGGCAGGGCATTTGTCACCAGTGAGGTGACAGGCAGGTGGGCAGCACCGTGGTCCAGTGGCCAGATCTGAAAGCAAAGCCGTGGTGTCCCAGACATGTCAAGAACATGCTTCTTCTAAAATTACACTTGGAAGAGGCTTCAGAGTGAAAAAAAAAACACACCAAAAAAACCCCAACAACAGAGAAGGAAAAAAAATGAACAAAAAGGCAACCCTTATGTAAACCCCAGGGCTAGAGGAGTAAAAGTGCCAGAGAACATTTATATTGGGCTCCCTTGATATCAACACAGATGAAATGGATCCCCATGCTTCCCTCCAAACCGCAGGCTCTAAAGTGGATTCCAAATCCCATCCCCACTTTAATTTAAGG